>CM021731.1:101409852-101627907 GCA_011075105.1 Heteronetta atricapilla
CCCTTCCCCCCAAAATATATTCATAGTATAGGTTCAAAAATCATTGTCTTAGGAAGTTAAAAAATATTTAGAGTAGGAAAGATGTTGTTTAGCTGCTCTCATGCATCAGCATTCATCTTTTAGGAGGAGTAATATTTCTCACAGAAACAATTTTTCCTCTAATTGATTTTGTGACATTTGGACAACAAAGATAATAATTTCTTACAATTGTATCATTCCTGTCATCCAATGACTTTTAGCTTTTCACAAGTTATATACTGCACAGTGGGACAAACATCCACAAAAAACAAATTACTAAGGTAAGGAACAGAAATCAACTCCGGGATTTATTGCTTCTTTTCAAAGGACTAGAATTTTGTACATTCTGGCTAAGTACCAGTGGCTCTTGTTGACTGAAATGGCAACAGCTGACATTCAACACCCTGAGAAAGGAGTAGAGTTTTACATATATGTACACTGATCTCCTCTCCTGACTGAAATACTGTGGCTGTTTAAAAGAGTCACACAAGTCATGAGTGTATATAGATATATATATTAAACAAACAAACAAACAAACAACAAAAAAACTCTTGCTCTCCCTGGTGGATTTTGTAGCATGTTTGCCTGGACATGTGTGTTGACTGTCAGTTGCTCTTGCAGGCTGTGCCTGTGGAGGGGTACTCCTCCTGAGAGCCTGACACTAGTAGGAGCAGCCTTCACCCTGACTTCAGCCTTTGGCAGGAGACGTTATTCCCCATCCACCTCCTGGACTGAACATCCACCCTGGGGATCAACTCTACCTGCAGGTATGTTAGGATTTCTTATCTTCAAAGCTCTGGAACATTCTAAATTTATTTCCAGATGCAAACAACTTAGTCACATCTTCCCAACTATATTTGCCAGAGGTTTTTGTGGTGGTTTTACTCAGGTGGGCATCCGAGTTCCACCATGGCTGCTCTCTCACTCCCCCTTCCTCTTTGAGGAGGGGGAGAAAATATGACACAAAGGGCTCCAGGGCTGAGATAAGGATAGGGAGATCACTCAACAAATATCATGACGGGTAAAACAGACTCAGAGTGGGGAGAGAGTAAGATTTATTGCCTGTGACTAACAGGCTAGAGAAATGAGAAACAAAGGAAAGAAACCAAAAATACCTCATCTGCCCTCTTCCACCTCCTCCCCCTGAGCAGCGCAGGGGAATGGGGCAATGGGGGTTATAGTCAGTCTAGAGTGCTTCATCTCCACCGCTCCTTCACCTGTCACTGTCTTCTCCTGCACTGTGGAATCCCTCCCATGGGATGCCATCCTTCCCAAACTGACCCTGCATGGGCTTCCCACAGGCAGCAGCTCTTCAAGAACTGCTCCCACATGGTTCTATACCATGGGATCCATCCATCAGAAGCAAACTGCTCCAGCAAGGGTCCCCCATGGGCAGCAGCTCCTGCCAGGTCACCTGCTCCTGTGTGGGCTCCTCTCCATGGGCTACAGGTCTGTCCCAGAATCTGCTCCAGCAGGGGTCCTCCGCAGGCCTCAGCCTCCATCAGCGCAGGTCCACCTGCTCCACTGTTGTTTCTTCCATCGGCTGCAGTGTGGAACCCTGCTCCAATGTGGTTTTCCATGGGATACATGGGGACAGCCTGCTTCACCATGGTCCTCACCATAGGTTGCAGGGGACTTCTGCTCCAGTGCCCCGAGCACCTCTCCCCCTCCTTCTTCACTGACCTTGGTGTCTGCAAGGCTGTTCCTCACTCCTCTCACTCTCCCAGCTGCTGTGTGGCAGTAGGTTTTTTTTCCTTTATTAAATATGTTTTCACAGAGTTGCAAATAACATCACTTACTGGCTCAGCTCTGGTCAGCAGCGGGGCCCTTGCCAACCATGGGGCAGCTTCTAGATCCTTCTCACAGAAGCCACCCCTATGGGCCCCTGCTACCAAAACCTTGCCACATAAACCCACTACAGTTTCTATTTTCCTTTTATAACTGCTGAAGTATTCAAAACTTATCTGGAAGTAATTGTCTTTCATCTTCAAAGCATTCATTATAAGTTATTTTCAAGATCTTTAATTTCCTTGCTATAAGAGCATTGGACTACTTTTTTAATCACTCTTCCTTGATGATGGCATTAAAAATAAAATAACATATTTATTTACATTTACTGTATTTCAAATGGTATACAATGTATACTATATAAAACGTAAAGCAGCTGGCTTTAGTTTAGGATTTTGGATGTATCACAGCCTTTTTATATGCACTACATATGATAGTTTAGTAATAAATTTGTTATATTTAGTATCTACCTGTTTGGACGAAAGAGACATTCTTCATTTTTAAGGACTGCCATTTTTTCTCATTAGCACATATCACTGCTGTAAAAATATTTACGGGAAGATAGCCTGCAATTCCCATGCAAGGAGAAATCTGTTATTTCATCATAGGTATGTGAAAACAGGACATTTAAACCACTACAAGACTCAACGTCTTTCACTGTTGTTCTCTAACAAATAGTCTTCTCTTCAGTACAACGATGTTATTCTATAGTCTATATACAAAGAAAGGACTAATTTATTCATGGAAAATGTTAGGTATTGAAACAGATTGATCAAGGACTTGGTGGAGTCGCCATCCCTGGAGGTATTTAAGAGATGTGTGGATGAAGCTCTAAGGAACATCATTTTGTGATTAATTTACTAATATTAGGCTAATGGTTGGACTTGATGATCTTAAGGGTCTTTTCCAACTCAATAATTCTATTATTCTATGAAATATCTTTCAAAATTATTTTCATTTTCCACTGTCAATAATACAACTGAAGTTGTTGGCTCGCTTTCAGGAATCTCTTTTAAAAGGACATCCATTTCTTCAAATGTTCTTCGTAATTCTCATTCTCTTGGAGAAGATGTAATGAAGGAGCTTCTGCTGATTGATAAACTGGTAGCTATTAAATACCAAAAGGGTTAATTTTAATAGTGGTCACACTTCAGGAAGATAGACCAATTTCAGCAGAAATAGTTCCAAGTGAGGTAATATGGTCACTGAAAGTGGAGGGAAGATGTTATTTGGGTGTATGCATAGTCATGCATGCACTTTTGTGCATGGTGGAACAAGTACAAATCAGAGGAGTTAACAGACAGGTGTATAACAAGAGAATAAAGGTCAGAATTTGGCGAGTTTATATTTGTTCATGCTCTTTCTGGGAAAAGGGTATTTTATTTTTGTTTCTTTTACAAGGACCCCTTTTAGAAATTTGGCATATCATATCAGACATTTTTACAGTGCTAAACACTATAAATAACAGTAACAGAAGCACTGCAAGCTTGATATGTATTTTGAACTACAAATTTTGAACTGCGTCTTTGGTGTAGAGTATGTGACAATTTTTGTTTAAAGACTGGCTTTTAATGAACACATTTACCTGTAAATTCTCAGAAAATTAATTCTTCAATCATAATGAGTGGAAATTTGGTAGGAGAAAGGCTGTATGTCTCTTGTATGATAAAGGGATTTAATTCCAGCTTTAACTTACATATAAAGCTTCAACTGGCACTTTCACAATGCGTGCCCTGAATTCTGTTTGATGTGTATATCAATGTCCTTCAGATACCACAAGCTAAGAAAAATATTGTTAACTGCCAGTTTTTGAATTTGTGTAATACAGGCTGACTGATTAAAGCAAGCTTGTCTATATGCTGCTATCATTCATGCTATTTAAAATTCAGCCTCTTTTTCATTCTCTGTTTTCAATGCTATTATCCACCCACCCTGTTTGACTGGGAAAGGATCAACATGAGAAATTCCTTTCATGGCAGATGCCTTTTTTATTTTATTTATTTATTTATTTATAGATATCATTATGAATATCTAGAAGATCTGGCAGTAGCAGATTTTATTCATGCTGTTTAGGGTGATGGACACGGTTCATTTTATATATTCAGTATATGGTAATTCTTGCTGTTGCTTGTCTGACTATATACTCTAAATAGAGAATTTAAATAACAACAAAGCATCTAAGCAGAAAACAAGGAATTATAAAGAACAGAACTATAATAAAGATGAATATTAGGCAGAATCCAAGGCCACCACAACTGCAAATGGATTCTGCAAAAAAAAAAGTATCAGCAGATTTCTATAGAACACCAATGGATCTGCATCTGTGCCTCATCAAAAAGACTGCCTCTGCCAGCACAACATACTGATGTATTTTTCCAGGACTCTTACACCTCTTGAATTTCCATGGTAGGGCAGCTCTTCTAAACTGGGAAGATTTGGGAATATTTGGCAAGAAATGAAAAATGTTATCTTATACATGGAAAAAAAAATGTAAATAAGCATTCAAATACATATTTTTAAGAAAAAAAAAAAAAAAAGAAAAATAAAATAAAAAAAAAGGATGATATTGCATAGCGACCTTTCCATTTAATAGGAATCTAAAGATTTTGGCACTTTTCAGAACGTGAGAGGCCAAAATATGCATTTGTAGCAAATTTCTACCCCTTTTCAAACATCAAGGAGCAGCTGAGGGAGCTGGGGTTGTTCAGCCTAGAGAAGAGAAGGCTAAGGTGTGACCATATCACATTCTACAGGTACCTTAAAAGAGGCTGTAGCAAGGTGGGGATTGGTCTATTCTCCCACATGTCCAGTGATAGGACAAGGAGAAATGGGCTAAAGTTGTGCCAGGGGAGGTTTAGGTTGGATATTAGGAAGAACTTCTTTACCAAAAGGGTTGTCAGTCACTGGAATAGGCTGCCCAGGGAGACCATCCCTGGAGGTCTTTAAAAGACATTTAGATTTAGAGCTTAGTGATATGGTTTAGTGGAGGACTTGTTAGTTTTAGGTCAGAGGTTGGACTCAGTGATCTTGGAGGTCTCTTCCAACCTAGATGATTCTGTGATTCTGTCATTCTGTGATCAGATTAGCCTTTAACTGCTACCATTTCTTATAGCTCTCAGGAGCCATCCATTCGAGTACAACCTTGCTAACTGGGTAAAACATGACAAAAAGGCAGTCTGGCTTAGCACATTTAAAATATTATCACTGTGTGAAACATTGCAGTACTTAGAGTATCATGAAATCTAACTGGCAAAAGCTCAGTGGAAGTCTGTCAATATGGTCTTTAAAGGTGAACATTTGTGGACTGAGGGAGTTGTTCATCTTAGGTTTTTGTTCTTGTTAATTAAATACTCCTTCACCTAACTAGTAACTAGAGAGAAAATATTCTTACATAAATCAACTGTTTGAGAACAGATAACAGAGACAATTCTTTAACTACTGTTTCCTAATGCTGAAATCATATTCTGGAATATTTGTGGGAGCTTAAGTAACTGAATTCTTTAAGTTTCAGGATTCACATCTGGATTTATACTGATTAGAGGTGAAAGAATCTTGCTCAGCAAGTATTTACAACTCCAGTGTCTTGTAACATTCACCATGAACAGGTTGTACAGACTTTCTTTGGGAACAGTTGTTTGTTTTGTTTGTTTGTTTGTGTTTCCTGAAGTCATCATCAATAGGATATTGGCCATTAAATAGCTACACTCCAGATATTGGTCTTTTAGAATAAGAGAGCAATGGCTTTTCTATTTTACTGACACAAAGAGTACCTGGAGAAGGTTTCAGATCAAAACAAATTGTGACGATCATTTTGAAATAATAGCAGACCTCTAAAGACTTATTATTATTATATGAAATTACAACCACCGCAGCCACACTCTGAAAGAAGTTCATTTTAATCTTAATTTCTGTGAACTTTTCATGTACTCAAACAGATGAACTTCTAAAGGAAAAGGCGTGAGATGAAGTTAAGAGAGGGACTGAAAGTAGTCCATGAATGGGTCTGTATGTTAGAAGGTTAGTGTCAATATAGAAAATGTCAAAAAGCTGTCTGAAGTCCAAATAAATGTTTCTTTTGCTCAGTGCAACTGATGAAAACCACACTAAAGCAGCAAACTTGATATGCAGCAACAGTAGAATGCATCTTTAAATGTATGAAAGGCACTGCATTGAATCTGGACAAACCCTTTCAGAAGTCTCACCTTTCAGTTTATTCTCAAGGGGATTGTTGCTTCAGAAACTGAAGGATACTTTTCCATATTAAAAAGGCCTTTTTTAACTAGTGCCTTATTTTATTGTTGATTCATTCAAGTGGCACCCAATAGAGCAACTGAATTTTATTTGGAAACCCACTTAGGGCTTAACAGTTTTGGCAGTATAACTTTCTTTTGGCTTTGGGAGATTTTTCTCCAGTTTTTTGCCATGTAAATGTGCTCACTGAGTGATTCAGTTAGGAATTTCCATGAGAATACACCCTGACAGCAAGAGCCATAGGCATGCCCCAGCATACATTTTCACACAGGGTAGGCTGAAAAGCTCTCTGGGAATCACTAGTCATGCAAACTGATTATTTAAAACTTTTCCTTTCTGAATTCAATTTTCAAGGTGAGCATATGTTTCTAAGTGTACCTAACTGTTTTAGCCACTAATGGTTTGAAGCCATTTTCCCACTGACACTACTATCTTGATTGATACACACTTAGAGTTTTTCCCACATCAGGCTTTAATGACATTGTCTGCTGCTCATGCTTATCATACTTTGTTCTTAAACAGTCTATCGTTTTATTTCCTCCAAGATACCAGGCCCTCTATCATTTCTGTTTAAGTCTGAAAAGTTTCTTTTATGCTCTCTGGTATGTCAGTTGAGACCTGTTTCTTTTAGTTGATTAATCTTACCTTGTATTAAAGATTCTAAATGCTACTTAGATCCTAAGTAGTCTGACACTGTACAGGTTTTTTAAAGGTGGATGCAGTTCTGCTTACTTCTTGATATCTAGTGTTCTAGTTTTATTTTCCTGCAAATCTTCACAGTGTAATCAAGGACTACTTATATGAGTAAAGTTTACATAGATTAGAATTTTGGAGACTGACTTATTTGGGAAATGGTAGTTGTGGATATAATTTTGTGAGGAGGGATGGGGAGCTGGAATAAGTGGAGTAATAAAAAATCAGGCTGATAAAATGAAGCATTCTTTACAGCAAACTAGAACACATATACAGAAGACAGAAAAGATGGGACACACAGGCTTTTAAGAAATATGAAAGAAATTACAAATGTGCAGTGTTTTGCCCTGAGCAAATTAATTTCTCAATGGCTTGAAAAGTTCTAGTGTTTTTGTTGTTGTTTTCAGAGAAACGGTTGTTTTAGTAGAATACACTAGGTATGTGTGCATAACAAGTCATCTAAATCAGTATTGTACATTGTCTTTAGGCAATTATTTTCTTCAATATTTGTCAAAGATAAGAAGTAGATTTCAAGCAGTTTTGAACTGTTATTTTGTTGTAATTATCCTTCCCTTTTATAAAGATACTGTGATTTATGATGCAAAATGAGTGCTTCAGGGTTACTCTCTGGCATTCATTATGTCAAAGAGAGAAAAAATTTAAAACCAGGTATATAAGATGGATGCAAGAGTGTGTAGTGCAGTCTGAAATTAATTTGAACACATAAGATTTATAAACACACTTTGAGTACCTGATGATAGCATTAGATCTATTGACTGCCATCTGGGTTCATTGTATGCCTATATTAAAACTTAATTTTAATCTTTGTCTACACTTTAAGAGCATTCTTGGAAAGGTGCATGTGTGTGTCTGTACATGTACATGTGTATTGCTCAGTGCTCCACAACGAAGCAAGTTATCAAATTCACAGGAAGGTTAATGGTGCACTGTAAAGCATGGCTCAGGGGGAATTACATTAATATCATTGTCCAGAAGTGCAGAAAAAAAAAAAAAATTGCACAGCAATAAGAGGTAGCTTACAAGTTGTAGTTGGATCTGTTCTGAGGGTTATATTTTGTGAGTTTCTCTGCTTGGAAAGAATTAGTTGTGTGGTTTCCATTAGTATTCCTCAAGAATTTTTACAGCTTCTGGATTACAATTACCATAAATCCCTCTGGAAATGCTGTAATGATACCAGTCATCAACATCCTAGCTTATAATATAACCTATTATAGGTTATATTATAATATAACCTACATTAAAAAAAAAAAAAAAAAGCTGTTTGCTTTTCCTTCTTGACCCACTTCTCTGTCATTCTTAGTACATGACACCACTGTCCAAGTGCAGTCTTATAAAAATAAAGAAGGTCATTGACTTCTTTTCATTACCTTTTCTTGAATGTTAGAATATTCACTAACTTTGAGCTTAGATGCATGAAATTATGACAGTAATCTTTAATTAAAAAAAATAAACAAATAAATCTTTAAACGGAGAAAAACAAAATATATTTGTAAAGAAGTAAGAACAATAAATATTTTGGTAAGCTTTTTTTTTTTTTTCTGTAGTACTTGAAAGATTATGAATGTATAGGCACATGAGCTAAAATTAGTTTTAGTTGTAGAGAGGTTATTTATAAATTTTATAAATTACTTATAAACAACCTCTCTAATTTATAAATGATCTCCAAATGGGTCAGGATAAATAAAAAGAAACTTCAATTTCAGTCAAAGGAAGATCCTCTCTCTCTTGCACTCTTTTTTTTTTTTTTTTTTTTTTGTCTTGCCATTAAATACAGAGCTATCTTAGAAAGCTCCTTTCCAGGGCAGTAATTAATCAGTTGTTGAAGATAACTTCACTTTAAGTACTGGAACAGAACAAGATGACATTTGAATCTGAACCTTCCAACTTATTAATTAATTTATTATTCTATGTAATATTCTATGATATTCTTCATGATCAATAATATGCTAAGGCCAGAAAATAAAGCTTTGATGGCATCATCTAAAATTGCAAGTTCTCTTGGCATTTTGAGATATCTCTTGCTAGAATTTGAATCTAGCTTTCACTTACAGTACAGATTATTATGTTCTAATTGATAATACACTCCTACCTCTCAAGAAATATATTTTTTGTGTTAGCCTCATATACATGTGCAATTTAGGAAAAAAAAATTATTGATATTCACTTTCTTTATTGCACCACTTCAGACTTGTGCATATCTCTCTGCAACTTGTCCAACACTTCAGAAAGCCTATATTTTTCTGACTGAAGATAGGTTTTGCTCTACCTGAAGCAGTCAGAGAGAGCTTGTGCCAAAGCCATTTTAAACATTTAAATATAAGAGGGATTCAGAGAATTAATAAAATATCTTCTAATATTCAGATACATTTTGATTATTGCAAGTTATATCATAGACAGAATCTTCTTTTTGAGATGCAGGTGTGTTATACTGAAGATTCTGCATTTACAAGCTATATAGCAGTCACCTATGAATGCAACACATTGGAGGGAAGTGTTTGTGTGTGTGTAATTTTATATATTGCTTTCATATTTGGGCCTGCTTTCCTATTTTCTATCCTGGTGTCATTGTAAACAGAACTAAATTCTTAAGGTGAATAAAGACAAAATCCTAAAACAAAACACAGGCATCCCTTCAAAAATATTGAAGGGAAATCTAACTGAATATATTTTCTATAAAACCTCTGCAGCTGCCCCATGAGAAACAGGGACCGCATATATACATCATTCTATCCCAGACATATTCTTTGAAATAAAAAAATAATCATTCTGGGAAGTGTCTGGGGAATTGTGGGTAAACTTGATGCAACTTGTGAAAGGACTTCTAGCTTCACAGGGCAAAGTCTTAACCTACATGTACTTGTGCTTTACTTGCTGAATAGATCCTGTAAAGATCCTGTTGGCCTTCATCACCACAGACTCTTTGCTTGACCAAAGTTTTGCAAGCATTTTGCCTTACTATGAAAATTAAAATAAGTCACTTGGAAATTTTGACAAACCATGGAGCTGTCTCTTTGCCTGTCACTGGTACACAGCTAGGCTTTTAAATTGCTCTTCCAGGCATGGGGCTGAACAGAGAAATTCTGCTTTATGTTAGGTATTTATTGTTGTGAGGTAATCACATAGCTGATGCTCCAGGGATTGTATCTGTGATACAAGATCTGCAACAAGAATCATCCACAGTGTCCTCACCACTTATCAAAACTGTACCTAAGCTGCATTCTGCCTTGTCATTTTGGGGGGTAAAAAGTCTTTGAGGTATCATTTTCAGGATGTCTAGGATTTACCTGTGCATTGTTTTTGTCTTTTGACTTATGTATGGAATTTTTCAGTCTACTATAATGGTACAGTCTTAGAGGTATGTCTTTATTTGCAATACATGGCTCTTTTTAATCTCAATATTAAATGGTAATAGCACACACTATTTTTTGCCAAAGCAATTGAGCCAAACATGTTTTATGCATACTATCCACTCAGCAGCTGTCACATGACATAGGATCACTTTCTCTTCTGAAGGTGTACCTAGCTTGAAGGTGTACCATCACCTGTTTCTGTTAGAATTGGTTTCAGGCTTTGTCTTTCACGTGAATTCTTGCATTGTGTCATGGATCATAGATATCCACCTTGATATGGACACTAGCTCATGACTTAGAATTGCTTCTTAGGAATTACAATTTGAGAAATATTGTGAAATATTGAGAAATAGTTAATGTGGTTCAAGAAAACACAAGTAAAGAATTCTAGCAAGTACTCTTAATTCCATTTTCTTTCTTTGGTGTGAAATGCATCTCTTTTTTTTCATGCACGTAATTGAATTCTAGACTATACCATTTTACACTGCTAAAAATTTTCAGAGGAAGATAGTCCCTGGAGTCTCCTCCTAATAAAAAATAAAAAAAAAAAAAAGAATCTTTCAACTAAAGACTTATTAATCAAAGCTCAGAGAGTATGAAACTATGGAGGCCCCTAGCACTGAAAGACAGAGGTTGGTTTTAATTATTTGGATATAATTTTTTCATGGGTGGAAATATAAATGATAATTCAAGTAGAAAATGAAAGCTGAAATTCAGCTCTGTTTATGCAATGATGAGAACTGAGCTTGGATGCTACTTTCCATTCAAAATATTCACATACATATAAACCTGTATACAAAAATGAGATTTCCCTCCCAGTTTGTGTGTGTATGAGTCCTATATGCACATTTTTCCCTCACTTTTCTTAGCAGATAGGCAGTTATAGTCCAGAACGCTAATGTTTTATTGCATATCACAAATGGGAGCAAAAAATAAAAAATAAAATATCAGAAAATGCCATTCACTGAAATAATATTTACTTTGTCAGTCTGAATAACATCTTCACTTGCTGCTTCAATCTTTCTACCAGCATTTGACCTCCATTTTCTCTCCTATCTCTGCTGATTATGAGTTATTATTTAAGCCCTAAACACAAAAGTCTATTATGGTTTTTGACCTTGGTCATTCATGTATCTTGTATATCAAGGTCTTGCACTTACCTATCCTCTCATAAATTAAACTGGAGTTCATATTTATCAGGTAGTCAGAACTATAGAAACAGCACTTGTTCAGACATTGTGGCAGACAACAGAGTTGTGGCAGACATTAAATAATCCATAATGAGAAAGGCAAACTATTTATACAACCACAAAATACACAAATAAAAGTATAAAATATTTTTCAATGATAGAATGTCTCTGTTTTTCACTTTTAATTTTTGAATACCTTCCTACAAATATGATAAAATTTCTCTTGTACCAAGAAAATATGACAATTTCCAGAAGCAGCACTCTATATATTCTATATTTTGAGGTAATCCTCAAAATTCAGGATCAGGTCTATGCTACTGGAAATAAGTTTTGCTGATGGTATTGTATCTGGACTTGAAAGTATCTCTTCAAAAACAGACATCGTCTTTGGATTATATTGAGAACTAGCTATTGTACCAACTGGATTTGGATTATATATAGATTACCATGGAGATGTATGCCAGAGGGCAAAGTGAAAGAGAGAATAGGTCAGGGAAGTTTTCTAACAATCTCTTTGAGGATTAAATATATGGATATTCCTATTTCTTGAGAAAGACTAAGGGAGAAGACTGCTGCTGTGGAAGAGGCAGGAGAAAAAAGCAGGTTAACAGAAGAAACTTGGGGCATATAAACCTAGACATTTTCAGGTAGGTGTGTACTAAGTGTGTCTGCACTCCCCTCTCCAGGTATCCAGTGCTTTGGGAGTTGGAATACCATGGTCACTGCTTTGAGCTCACCTCAAAGTCCTTTGCTATTGAGTCAGATGTTGTGAGAGGCCCTGTGAAAAACAGTCCTTCACCTCCCACTTCTCCTTTCCCAGCAGTGCCTGAAGTGGGAGAGAAACATATATGAGAGACGTATATGAGAGAAACAATAATGAGATCCAGAAATTGGCTTTAATCTCAAATATATATATATATATATATATATATATATATATATACTGGATTTGTATAAATAGTTTCAGTCCTTAGTATATAAAGTTTGTGTAGTTTGTGGTTTCTAAGGATAACATGTAGATTGCTCTACTTGCACTGCACAAGTAATGTACTCATAAATGTTTATTTCTGAAAACCACCCATTCTCTTTTGAAGTTCCTTAGAATGGGTTTGTAAAGTTATTGTGAATGATTGAAAGCCATCTTTTGAATGTGCTAATGTGATTTCATACATTAAATTGTGTTTATAGCAGTAAAATAGTGTTTTCTGTCATCCAGTGTTTATACATTTGCTTTAATAATTAGAAGAGCAGGCCATTTTCTAAATAATTGCAAACATTGGCAATTCATACTGAAGTTTATGCATAAAGATATTATGGATTTTTTTTGCTTAAAAATCAAAGATTAGTCTAATATATATGTTTTATGCACAATCATTAATTGTACCATAATACTAGATTCTAATATTTTTTTGTCTAAAGAGTTTCACTGCATGCTGATTCTCATTTATTTGCATATGATTTCATTTTCTGAGCAGTGTAAGAGTGTAACTATTTCTCAGTGGCATTAAACTGACCTAAATTTGACAAGGAGAGATTAATTCTGGAAGGTGACAAAGCAGAGGTACGAGGTACTGGCAGTACCTAGGAGCCTAAGGTGCACTTGTGCAAGGTGCAACTGATTTTACAGCTAATACAAAACTTGTTGAAATGTAAGGTCTTCCATGCATAATTTTGCAAATCTAAGATTATGGAATACTTTTAATCTTAATCTTTAAATGTTGATGTTTCTTCCAGGTGTAAAAAATGGTTGTGGTATGGTTTACAAGGTACTCAGATGCTATAGTAATGATCAACTCAGAAACAATGTACAAAGCAATTAATATTTCTGGTCTCAGAGAAAGAATGGACAGACATGTGGATCCAATGGATCCTAGATATGTGTATTACAAAAGACATATTGAATAGTTGCTCATTATGTGAAAGTATAGTAAATAAATGTTATTGAAAAAATACTATAGTGGAAATAAGTGTGATCATGCAGTTAAGACTGTGTCATATATTTTATGCTAAAATACCTGAAATTTTCACCCTAAGTCTTAATACTGTTTTCTAAGTTTTAATTATTTCATCCTACAACTTTAGTAAAGGTTTAAAACATTATTTATCACAATTTTTCATTGGTTTAAGAAAAAAAAAATCTAGAGATAAAGAGAACAAATGAGAAAGTACTCCAGAAGAAAATTCAGAGCATTTACTAGGGTATTTCAATAGCTAAGATCTCATATGTGAGAAATGAAAACTGAGGGTTTCCAACCTGTACATTTAGAAGGATTATTCGTTTTACCAGGTTTTCTCTTCACTGGAAACAGTTCAGCTATATCTGTCATGTTCTAAAATACCTGTTTATACACAGAACCTCCACATAAGATAGTAAGAATAATTTAATAGCTTATTATATAGTAATAAAACATTGTGTATCTCTCATAATCTGAATTATGAGAAATAATGAAGAGCAATAGAAATTAATACATTTCCAAACAGGAAAGTCCTGCTAGCTTACTAATAGCTCATGATACAAATACTGCCTTTAATAAATATATGATGCACAAGTGATCAAATTGTCATTTGAATACCAATATCTCTTAAGGTTGATCTATCTCTGCAGATAAATTACTAAAACTAAAATCTTTGTGAGAAACCTTTGTAATGATGTGCCTTGAGTGTCACAGATGAACAAGACCTAAGACAGCGGGTATGAAGTTCACTTCCAACACCCTGGTGTACAAACTTTAAATAAAAGAGTATTCATCTATCTGAATGAAGTGAATATATATCCTAAACCTCTAATTCTGGACCGCACTTTCAAAAGTGAATTTTTCTGTGATCCTAAAGACAATTTTCAGAATAACTGTGTGAATTTAAAGCACAGGTCCTATTGGGTTTTTATTTGTTTGTTTTAACTAAAAATCTCCCTTCCGATATTATCTGTTTAGTTTAAAAGTACAGTTTTGACAAAACTTTTAGGTATATTTTCCTATGTTTTTTGTGGTCTGTCACAAAGAGTCAGGCTGGTGGACCTGAAGGAATGGCATGAAGCCATTCCACAGGGGAGGCTCAAGCTGGGTGTTAGGAAAAGGTTCTTCACTAAGAGGATGGTTGGGCCCTGGACCAGGCTCCCCAGGACAGTAGTCATGGCACTGAGCCTGCCCGAGTTCAAGAAGCATTTGGACAATGCTCTCAGATGTATGGTTTGATTTTTCAGGTGCGTGGACCCATGAGTTGGACTCAATGATCCTTGTGGGTCCCTTTCAACTCAGGATCTATGATTCTACATGTATCCTGTCATTTATTTCTTACAATCACTGTTGCAAAGGGGACTACATGCTTACCTGAGCAACTATATTCTCAGCTACTTCAGGCTGCAAGTTTGCCCCTGAAGTAATCTTCCATCTCCCTACTTAACTGCTGTGAGTTTTCAAGGCACCTCATTTAACTGTTCTGTGCTTTGAGTCATACTGACAAACGTTTTAAAGGAAGTCCCAATTTTCATTTGCTTTTCTTCTCTCTTTCATCCCTATTCTTATATATAAGGCTCTTAAAATTCAAATGATTCAGTTGTCAAATTTGACAGCTTAGAAATAAGACCTTTGTGAATACAATGTTTTCAGGCTATTATTGAGCAGGGTTAGGCAACTGCTGAATTCCAGTTTAAGAATCAATCCACCTTTGTCCGTCATTATGATAGTGAATCTAATTCAGTAGCATTATGTAAGGAAACTATGTTAGAATATCTGAAATAAAAAATTCTTGCTTACACCATTGCAGTTGCATTTGTAACATGATTTGATTCTGTTCAGGATAGACAGCTGCTCATCTTGAGTAGCTTATCCTCTTTGTTATTTTAATTTTGATTTGTACCAAACAGACACCGGACTATACCTTCACTTTGGTAGGTTGTACACAGATTTATATATGTACACTCCAACAATACACTCCTTCTCACTGGCTTTCATCAAAGCAAGTTAGACTTCTCTGTGAATTCTTTAGAATTCTCTGTGAGGGGAATTTCTAGTTCTTCAAGCTTATTACCTAGATCTTTAGCACCAATGAATAAGCAATTAATTTTCTTGTTCTTTTTCATTTCTATTCAAATCATGTATAACACCTTGAGTTTGGCACATATTTATCTTTCCCCTCACCCATGAATTGTTATTAGGTGTTGTTAAGAAGAAAAACAAGTTCTTTAAGAGAGAAACCATCTACAACTATCACTTATAAAGCATAAATTATGTCAAGCACAGACCTTGAGATTATTGTAATACTATCAGTGAGCAGTATATAGTTAGTGACACTGTATGAACTACAAATTCATTACATAGAACCTCTGAAGCAGTAAAATCTTGCCCAAGCTTCAGAAGCCATTAACCCTATTTTTTCTTGCTGGAGGAATGTTACAGGCAGGATTTTACACATTGTTTAGACTTAAATTTTTTCCCCGTACCCAAAAGTAGTCAGGACTACAGCAAAGGAGTGGGCAAGGAATCAACACCTCCTCGAGTGTCAGATAAGAAAATGATTGTAGATGCAAGGAAAAACAAACAAACAAACAAAAAATGGTATCATTTTACAATTTGGAAAACCTTCATTTAACATACTGCTTATAAGGAGAACATTACCTTATTACAGAAATATATGCCTAAAAGGTGAGCAGGAAAACATTGTCTCCAATTCACATTTAGGGCAGATAAAGGTGAAGATAGATGTCAGAGATCACATAGTCTGTGACAAAAGAGGGAGTCTTGCTTTCCTTTGATAGACTATCCCAAGATGTTAAGAAAAGTGAATCCCAGGAATTCAGTCATCTGATAGAAGAGTAGACCAGAAATCCTTACTTTGAACTAGATATGAAATCCTTACTTTGAGCTAGAATGTCATGCATTGAAGAGTTGTAGTGAAGTGCTCTGAAATGAGATGCAGATCAGAAATTATTCAGCAAGTGTATTTATGAGAGTCATAAATAACTCACAAACAGGGAGGAGGGAGCGAAATTAACCAAATCAGCAATACATTATGAATTATTTGCTCACTGTTAGAAATAACGAGGAGCAGGATCTCCTCCTGTCTCAACACTAAGGTGAATTACAATCAATCAACATGGACAGCCTTGGGGGTGGCAGCAGTAACAAGAGCAGACCCTGGTTGGAGAGTGATTCCAGCTTGGCTTCTTCGCATGGTATATACAGGAATACCGCGGGGGCGCCCCCCCCCCCCCCCGCCCGGCGGGGGGCGGCGGGGGGGGGCGGGGGTCCCCATCCTTCATATAGCAACTAGTCCACCCCCCGCCCCCCCCAAAAAAAAAAGGAAGGAAGAAAAAAGGGAAGAAAACAAGGAAATAAAAACAAAAGATAAAAAATGAAAATCACAAACTAAAACTTCTGGAATTATTTTCATAGATTAAGGAGATTTCTATTGAGATTTTTTTCCTGACATTTTAGTAATGTGCTCTTTTATTTCACAAACTGCAGAAGGGAATGCTCAGTCTGAATAGGGTCTAAATACCAGAAAGGCTCTAACCTTTTAGACAGCTGGGGCCAAATTCCTTAAAAAATAAATTTTGAGAAAGGAGATAAAAATTGCTGTATGCCTTTTCGCAAGTCATAAAAATGTGATGGTAAACTGTTTCTAATATCCAGTCTATGCCCATTATCTTTGCCTAATTGTTCTCAGCCTATCTGTACAAATCATTTGCTTTACCCACCTTTTCCTGCAGAGCTACGTTTATGTCTCTAGCCGGCTCCTTTGGATGATATCACTATAGCCTCTACATTGTCCTACCTATTGGAGACTTGTGATCTTGAGTCAAGCAAGCGATCAAATAATGCAGCAGTCTGTTGCCTGTGCCATGCTGCTTTTTCAAAAAACATATATAGGGGAACCTATATATGGGAGGGGGCACATCTCTTTAGACATACCTAACCCTGAATATAATTTTTTCTTATTTTCCCCTTATATTAAAAAGAAATGTAAATGCTAAAAATATTTTCTTCAGTTATAGCTAACTTTGGAAGGGGACTGCAGTCTTGATCTGAAGTCAGAAAGACATGCATGTTCCACCACTTTTCCTGCTAATTTTCATCATTTTAATTTTTTTTCCAGGTAAAAATATATACTGTATTTTTAATTTTCTATTTCAGATTTTAGTCACTGATTACTTCTTTACTTTTTTTTTTTTATTCAGTAGATTAAAGAATCCTTTGTTCCCTGGTGTTTTTCCTTATGCATGTGGTTATAAACCATTATCAAATCACCTTTCAATCTTTCTTTTTATAAGCTTAACAAAATGAGTGCTTTAAATTTCTCACTGTAAGTCATTAAGTCTCCAGCCATTAAATCATTTTTATGGCTCTTTTTAGCACTCTCACCAACATTCTTTAAAAATATGGAGACCAGAACAACACAGAGTATTGCAATAACAATCACAGAGAGGTAAACTTACCTCCCCCTACTTCTGTGTATATATATCCATGGATGACATTAACCCTTTTTCCACAGCATCACATAAATGCATTTGTAGAGTCATATATCTACTCTGACCCCAAATTCCTTTCAGAGTCACTGCCTTCCAAGATGAACTGCTCCATTCTCTAGACTTAACTTTTATTCTATATTTCTCAGTCTGTTATCAGCCACTTGGTGACGCAGAATGAAACATTTTGATTGAAGGGTGACCATTTGCCAAGTAAAGTGGGTAGTTTCTGCAACCATTTTTGCTATGTCATCAGTCGCCATCTCTTATGCAAGTTTATCAGAAGTGACTTTATATTTACTTCCATGTAGTTGATGGATTTTTTTTCAAAGTTTGCTGCTAAAACCTTTCTCAGATTCCATGCAATACAGACAGGGAGAAGTTGCCAACACAGGATGGGAATGGGTTTCATTTCAGACATATGTTGGGTATCTTCTTATGAATGCCTTCAAGTACACACACCAAATATTCTTCAGCAGAATTAAGAAAAACAGAACAAAACAGCAGAAAAAAAAAAAAAAAAAAAAAAAAAGAAAGAGATGTAGCATGTCAGTGGGCTTGATCATAGTCATGCTTAAATGCAGGGAATGGGATTCCAATTTCTATGTCTTACTGTTTGTACTCCTTGCCTAACTTCTGTAACTCCAGAAATAGCCTGCCTATAATTTTAACCTCTTTCTCTATATATTTTCTTTTCTCCTCAATAAATTAAAATTAAAATGTTTGCTTTTGCACATTAAGCTTTTGTGCTCCTTTCTAAAGGCGGTATACTACCTGAGTCAGAACAGTAGGAGTTGTATGCTCAAATTCTGGAAGCTACTTTAAGAAAACTTTCTAACTAAGCAGCTAGAGTGGCTCCTTCTACCTCTAAAAAAAAAAAAAAAAAAAAAAAAAAAAAAAAAAAAAAAAAAAAAAAAGCACTTTTTTTCTGTTGCCTTTGAGATGTATTTGGCTGTATTTGATAGTGATCCCTTTCTCAGCTATTGTTTTTTTGTTGTTGGTGGGTTTTTTTGTTTGTTTGTTTTGTATGTGTGTGTGCATGTGCCATTGATTTATTTGACCAACAGCAAAATTGGTTTGAATAAAAGGCTGTCAATAGGCAGGTAGATACTGAAGCGTTGCCAGCGCCAGAGTTAGTGGTGACTTCACAGATAAACAGAATGAGTGTAAAGGCTATGAGAAAAAAGAAACATCTGACTTAGAGTCAGGTCTGCAGGGAGATTTATGGACAAAAATGAGAAAAATTCCTGGGGAGGATGAATCACTCAAGGCAAGGAAAGAGATAGTCTGACATCTGAGGGAAGGTCCTGGGGGAAGAAAGCAGAATTGTCTAAATGATGGGACAGATATCCCAATGGGATTAAAGTGCCAGGCTCAGAAACAAAGAGGCTAAGATTAGAGTTGGTGCTTATGACTTTCCCCTCCAGTCTAGACTTCATTAAAATGGAATTCATGATTCAATGCATGGCAGGAGCATGACCTTGAGGTCACACAATAAGCTTGTTTCATAAGTCAAATGTAGTTTCCATCTCTGTTTCCTCATTCAGTTTCTTTCTTGCTCTCCCTTTCCACACACACATTGTAGCCTCCAGTTTTAGTCTTTTTCTCTAATACCTTTACCATGTCTCACTGTTCTCATCAGTCAGACTTCTGCCACTATCACTAAGCTCATGGCCCCACGCTCTTCTCCCACTATAGCCAAACTACTATAGCCCTTTCCAACCAAGGCTGCCATTCCAGTGTCTGTCTCCCTCTGCTTTACCCTGGAATACTCATTCTCCTATGACTGATAGACTTTATCTTCACTTTATTTGAATATGGCAGGTTTCTTACTACATTCCCCTAGACTCCTTCATAGTATGTCACTGCAAACACTGGAGCAACAAAGTCACAGTTTTCAGTGCAGCTGATGGACCAGGAATGGCCTGCAACATCTTAGAAGACAATTGCAGGGAAGGTCATTCTCAGTCCTGATGACTGGAGTGTTGCCAGTGCAAATGGTATACTTTGGGAATACACAGCTGCTAAAAAAAAAAAAAAAAAAAAAAAAAAAAAAAAAGCAAATCAGTACTGAGCATGTGCAAGCTGTGATTTCCCAAAGGTAATAAGTTGGAGTAGATTTTTACAGGCTCTTCGAATGGAAGATCTCAGACAAAGGCCACTCAGTTTATCTAATTTTAGATTCCAGTTCCAAATCATGAGAGTGGTAAGATTTTCCAATGGAAAATAATAATAATATATGTATATGTATAAACATGTTGTTTAAAAAATCATTGTTTTGCCTTATTCATAGAATCATGTAATCATAGCATCATAGAAAGGGACCTTAAAGATCATCCAGTTCCAAGCCCCCTGCCACAGGCAGGGACACCTCTCAGTAGACCAGGTTGCTCAAAGCCCCATCCAGCCTGGCCTTGAACACCTCCACAGCTTCTCTGGGCAACCTGCTCCAGTGCCTCAACACCCTTTGAGTGAAGAATTTCTTCCTTCTATCTAATCTAAATCTACCTTTTTTTTTTTTTTTTTAACTTTAAAACTGTTACTCCTTGTCCTGTCACATTACTCCCTGATAAAGAGTCCCTTTCTTGTTTTCTTGTAGGTGCCCTTCAGGTACTTCAAGGCCACTAGAAGGTCTACCTGGAGTCTTCTCTAGGCTAAACAACCCCAACTCTCTCAGCCTGTTCTCATGGGAGAGAAACACAAAAAAAGTAAGAAAAAGTTTCTTAACAGACTGAGAAAATCAGATTGCATAACTTGATCTCACTTTGCAGCAATAATTTTCAAACAAGTCAGAATAGAAGCTATCATTTTAGTATAGAATGAGCCACATCATCTAGACTATACTATTTAACTATAGGCTAGACATATGGATTACAATAGGCTATTCACAATTATCCAGGGAACCAAAATTAACACATTTGTTTGCTGAGAAATAGCAGGACACATATCAAAGATATCTTCAGAAACCTCATTGGATGATGACAAGTCACAGCTCCATGGCAACCTCTCTAACCCTGTGATATTGTTCCAGTACTAACTCAGAGGGTCAGTGATTCAAGCAACTTTCTGCAGCAACTAGGCTTCTCTAGAGCTATTCTCCTCAAATATTGACAAATCTAAGGCCTGTTTACTGTTTGACACAAAAAAAATTAACTTTCAAATATTTATCTATATGATTTCCACTTTAACACAGACCTTTTTGAATAGTTTTTTTTTATATTTATTGTTTTTCTATAACTATGTTTTAATTGCATTTCTAATCTTTTAAATCTTATCTTCTGCAAACATAATATATATTGATCTAGAACTCATTTTTCTTAGTTTGGTTTCTGATAGTACTATGTGAAAACCTGTACACCTGCAATTAGTATGAATTACTTTAAGGGCAAGCTATCAAATATGAAATTTCTTTTGTTGAATATATAACTGATCATTTTTTACTCTTAAATTATTTTAACAATAAACCCATTCTGTATTAAAAATTAGTATTAAAAATTAGTTGTGGGTACCATTCCTTTGGCAAATATGCAGTTGTTTCTCTCTCAATCTATTTATTTAGAGTATTTGCTGATAGTTTCCTTTACAAATATTGAGATGAATTTATACACTACTTTTGGATTTTCCTCTGAATCTTTATGAATAGATGCCTAAACTTCATTGTATAACAAGTGATATAACAAACAAGCTCTAAGAAATCCCCAGCCTAGATCTTTGCATCAGGCTAGCCATGGAAGAAACAGTAAATCCAGAATATATATTGATTTCAAAAGATGTATTTTGAGCTGGTAGACTTACATAAGAAAACAGCATTTGGTCTACTGATTTCTATTACTATTTGCTTATGTAACCTTTACACCATGTCTATATCTTGAAACAAAGTTTCTCAAGGTTGAGTCTACAGCATTATATAGAGCATTATGATTTAGAAAGTCCCCTAAGTACTAAACATACATTAAGATCACCATTTAAGAAATGATAGACAGGGAAATTGGAGAAATCAGATGCATTTTCTAATTTAAACTCTATTTAGAGAAGCAAACAACCTGAAAGCAAATAGGAAAAAAAAAGATTAAATGTCTGACTTGCATAGGAAAGCTATAGTAGATCACTATTCTGATTTTTTTTAAAGTAGGTTATGGCCATGGATATGGAGAAACAGATTTCTGGGGTAAAGAATTCCCCAAATCATCACCTTGGAGAGAACAGTTTCTAAGCTAACTCACTTACTGTTTTTTTTTTTTTTTTTTTTTTTTTTTTTTTTTTTTTTTTTTTTCCCAAGAGAAAAATCTAAGTTGAGTATAACATTAACTATAGCAAAATGTACAGGTCTTCCCTACATCTGGCAAGTAATGAAACTATGTTTTCTATAACTAAATATTAATTCTAAACAGACAGTTGAATATATGCAGACTACATAAATATCTTTTTTCACACATTGTGACAAAGTTTTTCTGAGGGTCCAAATTATACTTGATAAATAATATGTTGTTTTAAAGAAAAAAAAATGTTTCACACCATTTCCAACTTTACCAAAGTCATCTGTTAGTCATTTCTCAGCTGTGGAAGAAGAGGGGTCAGGGATCACAGGATTTTGCAGTCTGTGCCTTCTTACAAGGGTAAGAGGACTGAACAGATCTGTGCCTATATATGCTCAGAACAAGAAGGAAATGCTTGCTGAGCTATGCACTGGCAAAGTGGCTCCTTGTGAAAGCTTCAGATAGCAGCAAGGAGTATATTCTTGACATGGATTTTAATGGTTGCATCTTCAAACCAAACAACCAACAACACAGCCCTGAATCTTACTAATATACCTCCATGGTTTATCCTATCTGTGCCTGATAGGTACTTTCTCAAAGACTTCCAACCACAAGTCACTATTCTGCACTATGTACTTCATAGCTTTACTATGTACGTTATATCTTGGATGGCAACAACAGCAACAAAACCTTTTCAAGTCACTTGGTCAGCTTTGATACTCTTGTAATTGAAAGCCA
The DNA here is from genome assembly GCA_011075105.1 of Heteronetta atricapilla. Lineage (NCBI taxonomy): Eukaryota > Metazoa > Chordata > Aves > Anseriformes > Anatidae > Heteronetta > Heteronetta atricapilla. The sequence continues at coordinate 101,432,624 of CM021731.1, forward strand.
ATAGTTCAGACTTGCTATTGGTCCTTCCTTAGCGTAAGGAAAAACAGAGAAATAAAGTTGCCTCCAAATGCTAAAAAAGATTATAAATAATTCAGTTAAGAAATGTTATTAGCTTAAATCCAGCATTTTATTCATTTTTATCAATTCTTTGGCACATCTCAGTATTCAATTTCAATTTTGGCTTTTCTTGAATTGCACCATAAGTGAAATTCTTCATGCCTGCTGAGCTATGCACAACTTTTATTTATATGGACAAAAACCTAGTGCCAATTTCTATTACCAGATACATCCTTTGTAAATCAAACTTTGGGAAAAAAAAAAAAAAAGTCACTAAAAAAGAAATAACAATGGCTATATCTGCTAATCAAACTTCCATGCATCAGATTTGCAGAGGCTTACACCAGTAAACCTGGAGTTTGCAACAAAACTTTCAAAAGTTTGTTTCTCCAGAGATTTAACTCTATCACCTTTAGCTAGAGAAATTCGGTCTCTGAGTGTCTGATGGCCGTTGATTTTTCTTCACTATTGCAATTCCTAGTAATTGACGTTTTGATTTGACGCTTCCCGTCGTATTTCCTGCCATGTTCTAAGGGTGTTTGTGTGTGTGTCATTGCAACAAGACAGTGCCTTGGACACACCACTTTCCTAGGACTTTTTTTTTTTTTTTTTTTAAACATACTGAGAGCCAAAAGTTTCACCATCTCTATGGCAACTTAGGATCCTCTGATCCCCTATAGGCAAAACTAACTCCCAGGTTTCCTGTCAAGTTTGACTTTTGACTCTCCAGCAACTCTGTGCAGCTGGGCTGTTGAGAGTTGCCAGATTGCAGGAAATAATTATGGTAAAATTTTGCTAAAATGCAAATATGCAAACCAAGGTTAATTAAAATAGAAATAGAAAAAATATCATGGTAATTAACCCTAATAGAAATCATACAGTTAAGGACTTAAATATGAAAATAAGGATAACCACATGAAGGTGATGAAGCTATGAACAACTCCATGGCAATCCCCCATTTTTCTGCATGTCATTGTAGTTCTGCTCACAGGCCAGAATCTGTGCTTCAAGAGTCCTTACACAGATTTAAAGACCAAAAGAATCTACTTTTAAACATTTTTTGCTTTTTGTTTGCCTGTTTTCTTGTTTTCACATTGCTTTTTTTTTTAGTAGATCAAGAAGGAAGAGTATTTCCTTTCTTTTGCAAAAAATTATGAAAAATCCCAAGTCAATCTAAGAACTTTCTTCAACTCCAGTTTCCCCCTTTCCTTATCAAACAATCCCATTAAAATAAATAAATAAATAAATAAAAATCCTTGCTTTGGGCCAGTTTGTTCTTTTTTTTTTTTTCTCTTTTTTTTTTTTTTTTTGACATCCTGAGAGCTTGCTGGAGTTTTGCAGAACAGCTTCATCTCAGCAATACATCAGAAAACTATCCACATCCTGGTCCAGTTGTTTCGTGAGTTAAGGTGACTTACACAGAGGCCTACAAGTGGTAAAAACTACCTGTCAGGACTCCATAGTACCAGAGGAGAGATGGAAAAGGATCTTTACTTTTTGGAGGCAGCAAACCTTTGCTTTTCAGCTAGATGTTGTGTAGTCTTTTCAGTAAGGACTGTAAAGCAGTGCTCCAAAAACTAGTTGGGCCTAACAAATAAATAAACTATCAATTCTGGGAGTCTCTGGAGGTCGCTATATTTGTCCTTAAATTTAATGGAATCAGTCAAGAATTTAAAAGCCCTAACATCACTAGAAGTGATCCTGCTTATACTTTAGTGAGAGGGAAGTACAATTAGCAAAATGTAAGCTAGAGGATGCAATTCTTAAATGTAAGACAAGTATTTCCTCATTTCTCTACCTCTTAACACATGAAGGTATCATGAGCATTACCTCATGAAGAACTTCAAAGGAAAAGTGAAAGGTTTTAATATATAGTCATGGCATGAGCTAAAATTTTGTCCTGAAAGAGGAAAGTTTTAAATAACAGGATAATGAGTGATAAAATCACAGTATTACATTACAGACTTCAGCAAGCAGTGGTCTTGAGTAGGGATTAATAAATAAATAAATAAAACAACAAAAACAAAAGAGAAATGCATTGACTTGATTGAAAATAATGTATAGAATTAACTTTTTTATTAGTTTATCTGTCTTCTCAAGTGGTATTTAATAGTGAAATGAATGATGAAAGAGCCACAGTCTGTGAGGAAACAGAAAACAACAAGGGTGGACAAAAGCTGTTAAACCTCCACTTATCTGATTAGAGATATAGATTTATTTGCAGCAGCAAAATCTGCCCTGAGCAAAATTTCCATAATATAGCCATAGAGTACAGTAAAACCTTAAATGAGCTAACAGGTGGAGAAGCAATATATCTTACATCATTATATTAGTGTGTCGGAAATAGGTACATATATTTAAATGTTAACAGTGCATAGCTGAGTCCTTGTCTGAAATTGTGGATTTACATGTATTGTAGAGATCTTGTGGAGATCTAATCTCCTTAAGATTCCAGTTCAGGAATCTTAAGGAACCTTTCTGGGGTCCTGGATGGGTTTTTATTTAAAGTCATAATCACAGAAGTTCCTTCTGAGACATCTGTTTACATTCAATCTACAGTGTCCCAGCCATTGTATAAAAGAAAACAAACAAACAAACAAACAAAAAACATTATGTAATAGAAGTAATCTCTGTTTTTTCTCCCTTTCTTAGAAAATTAGACTAATAGAATTGTTCTCTTATTTAAATCAACAAAAAATACTCCTGAACACAGAGGTGGGTTTTACACTTGACTTTTGTGAACTATTATTTTTTCTGAATAGTCAGTAAGGTATCACAAAAAGTTTCTGTAGCCTGATTTGTGACAAGCAAACATTGGGAATTCATGTTTATTTAACTGCAGAGAGAAGAATGTTTTGGCATTTTTCTCTAGGAAACAACACAGAAATGTGACAGGCTTGTAATTTAATAAGAGGTCTCACACTGCATTTGGTTTTTTTTTTTATTTATTTATTTATTTTCTTACGACTCTTTGAGCTTTCCCAGATCTACCTTGAACCACAGAATTGCCTTATGTTCTTCATCAGCTTTTAAAAACAGAATTGTTACAAATGAGAGTTTATAGTGGCAACCCTGGTTTATTTTATGCAATGCCATCACATCATAATTGTATTACAAAAATTTGGCAGCATATCACAGCTGCACTAAGTCATGCTAATGGGTGGTATCCAGTTGCTAATGTTGAAAGCCTGCTTCTCCACAGAAGCTTATTGAACAGACTTGCTCACTAGCAAAGACTCATTTATCTCTTTCATTTTTTTAGAGACGCCTCACATTATCCCATTTGTCTCTCTGATGAAAAGTTTCACTAACGGATAGATAAAGTAGTATGGAAGGAAATTTGAACACTCAACTCCCTCCCCCCCCCCCCCAAAAAAAAGTAAATTTTCCATATTCATCTATTTTTTTCTAACCAAGAGACAACTAAGAACAGCCTTGTCAGATTACAGATTTAAAGCAGTTTCAGGTTTGTCCAATACCTCTGAACTACTATATTTTCCTAATCTTACAAGCCTGCTTCCTGTGCGACTATGTAAAGCTCAGCTGAGGTCAGAGTGTCCACGTGGTGAGATTTAATGAAGAGCACAGACACTTCAGGAAGGGTAGATTACACAGTAATAATAATAATACAATAATAATACAGTAACCAATAGGTTTCAGTATAAATCCAGAGTGATCTACCTTGCTTCTGGTGCTTAAAGTATGTGCAGAAGTCCGCCTTCCTGCTGCCTCCAGAGCAGCCCCTGCCCCACCTCCCTGCAAGTGCTTCTTCTTCCCTCTTCCAAAAGGATGCCCCTTCCTTCACCCCTGCACAGAAACCCACACTTTCCTGTCCAAGCAGTGCAAACAGACACTCCTCTTGGCCACCTACACATTTTCAAACAGCTCTACAAGCTGGTTATCCACTTCCCTGTACGGTGAAAGCAGCCTGCTTCACTCTTCATATATATCAGTGGTTATCTGTTTTGCTTAGCTTTGTGCCAGCAGATGCCTGCACTTTCCAGATGCACTCTATATCCAGAGCTTATCTCTGTGTGCAGGATCAGGTACAGGGGAACCTCCAAGGCTGTTTCGTCTTATCTCAGGGGAGGCAGTGGTAGAGCATCCTGTGGACCACTTTTGACTTGTGGGTGTCCATCCTTAGCTTTCACTAACAGGTAGGTGGGTGACACCACCACCAATTCAAACCCTAACTGCATCTGAAAAGCAAGTGCAGCCTCTGTTACTGCCAGGCACCTAGCATGCTGAGCAGGCTCCAGATATGAACTTGGCAACGAATCATCAGGCAGTACAAATTGCAAAGAAAAACAATAGACCTGAGCAAATTTAGAATATTTTAAAATAATAGAAGTGCCACATCCAAGTCTGGATGTGGTATATCTGTGATATACCTGATGGTGTAGGTGCTTGCTTTCTGCATTTCTTTTTCTCCAAGCTCTCCCTTTCTGAACTTAAGAAAAGGGGAAGACTGTTCATTTCCAGTTCTGGGGGGTTGACTGAATTCACATTGCCCATACTTTTCTAAATATCCTTCATAGGCAATTCTGAGAGGTACTAACTTGTCATGCAGAAACCTTGTCACCTTTCATGGTTTTGTGTCAAATACAGCACACTTAATGTGGGACAGGCAGGGGAAGAACAGTGAGCATAATACTGATTTTTGAAAGAACTTCCTAAAGAGCTTCCTATTGCTACTTAAAGAGTGAGTCTTCAAACAAGGGGTCAAGGCACTGAATGATGAAACCCGCTGTACAGTCTTCGTCTCAAGCAGTGATTATGATTTTTACTGGATAAAATTATTCTTTGGAATAGGAATGGAAATCTGTATCTTGTCAATTTCCATGAGAATATTTAAACCTTCACAATGGATGGAATGAATGGAATTAAAACCCATCTCTGGTCTCTCTGGCTGGTTCCTGGTGTATTCTGGTTTACCACACTGAATTTTGTAGTTCCTATTACCTTTGAAATAATCAGCTTTAAGTTGCCATAGACTTTGGAAAACTACCTGTAGTATTAACAATCCTGTGCAAGACCCCATTCCATGCGTCAATCAATCTCAGAACTTTTTATTTACAGTGTAGGAAGGAGACACATGAAAAATTTTAAAAAGCATTTGCTGATTTGGTAAAACAAAATATCCAAGTATAATGAGTATTACATGAAGCAGACAACAGACAACACCTTATTGCTACATGGTAAAATGAAAGAGAAAAGTATGTGATCAAAGAGAAGTTATTCACTTGTAATTGTAAAGTTGAAACAGTCGAAAGTAATTTTGGGGCTATGGCTTACATATCAGAACTGTGCTGACAAAGTAAAGTTTATATGTCTAAGACTTTTAGATAACAACATAACAAATAACAAAAATAGGAAAATACACAAAAATGGGAAAAATTAACACAACAGAATATTCTCAAGGTTGAATTAAAATGTAGTTCACCGTTCAGCATTGTACAAAAGACGCTGTATAAAGTAAATGGTGTTAATTTAGTATGATCATAAAATGGCCTGATTGACAGATGTGGGAAATTTTATTCAGAAAACACTGCTAGAGAGGCAAATTTTGCTACGTTGTCATCACCAATTTGCCTTACCTAGAAAGACCTATCATAGGGGTAATTACTGTGTCAAATGTACTTGCTTTTTTTTTTTTTTTTTTTTAATCTCATCTTTTTGTCACGTGGCTTCTGTCTCACTAGGGTTTAGATTGATACTGTTGAACTCATCTATTTAGTCCAGTAAACAGACATCACATCATAGTGGTCATAATATTCTGAGACACTGGACTAAATATTCAGCCCACTGGCATGCCAACGTGTTTGGTGTTCTGCAAGTGTATTTATCTGTGTACTCGTGAGAAGTGCAGCACCACAGAGGGCAAACCAGTTGGTGCTGGACAGCATGCTGAGCTCCTGCAGTACTTCCAACCTGCAGTCCAGCAGTACTTCCAACCAGTACTGCTCAGATGTAGCATTTGAGGTCGCCCCATACTGCAGATGACCTGGGGACCTCCCTTCTTGGTAAGGCAAATCCACAAGGAAGCTAGTCCATGCACTCTGAGCAAATGGATGTTCCCAAAGGTACTGCTATCTTGGAGAGCCCACACCACAGCAGAGGAAGTATGTGAGAAGGAGGAAGCTACGGAAAGATACTGCCATGTGCTGACTGCAACACCCCAGGCCCTTGCACCACTCAGTTGGCAGAGAAGAGTCTAGAGGGCATAAAGGAGAGAAGGCGACCCTGAGGAAAGGAGGAAGAAAGGTGTTGTTTTAATGTCTGTGGTTTTGTTTCCCATTAGCCAAATCACTTAATTCATATTTATTTTAACTGACAACAAATTAAGTTAATCTTCCCCAAATTGAGTCTGTTTTGGTTTCAAATGAAATTTATTTATTTATTTATTTATTTATTTTCTGGAAAAGACTTCTAAATATATAGTTTTCTGGTTTTTGTGTTTTTGTTTGTTTGTTTGGTTGTTTGTTTTTTTTTTTTTTTGTGGGTGTGTTTTGGTGCTTTTGCTTTGCTACATTTGCAAAAATTCAAATAATTTCTTTTGCAAGAAGACTATAAGTTGAGGAAATTTTGAATTTGAATAAAAGCATTCCAAAAAAATGGACTTGAAGAATGAAAGAGAAGGTTTTTCAATTATAACAAGCCAAATTAAGTTACTGAGATTGTTTTGATAAACTTTGGACAAGCTCTTTGGGGAAATTTTGAAGCAGACCTAGTGATCCCTACATGTTCTCTACAGGTTAAAAGAAAATTTAGAATCTATGTTAATACTCTTTGAATCTAAAATCAATACAAACTAGGAACAACACAGCAACGAAAAAAGTGATTTTAATTCAAAACAGAAAGCAGAACACATCCCCGGTCATTTTAGATTTAGAAAAATTAATTAACTTTGACACAACTACAAGTGAGCTGGCTCATTGCATGTCTTTTGAAGTCCAAGACAATAAACTTAGCAATCATGCTTAATATAATTGGACTAAATGGAGAAATACATTTGAAAACATCAAAATCACAATCGATATAATTGACCAGGAACCAGGGAACAGCTTTGTTACTCCCTCATGGAGCCAATAAATGTTCTGTTTTCATGAGACTATCCCAGAGAGATTTAAACTTAGAATTATAAAGAATATGTTCAGTAACCTACAGGAAATGAGATAGAATTCCATTCAAGTCCTAGAGTTCTCACTGCAGATAGAAGTTTTGATGATAGACTTTGAAAAAAAAATACGGTTCTTGTCCCACTGAGACATAACTGATCTCAATTACTTTAAAGCTAATCAGTGTTAAGAATGCTGAAACTTAATAGTTTCTGATGGAGTACCATGGCTTACCTATATTTTCCTGCTACTTGAAAAAAAATGCTTTTGCAAATTCTTTATACTGAAGATTAATCTTGTGAAAATCCTTGCTGTGCTGAGGAATGGAAATGCAGAATGAAGACACACAGTGAAGTTTGATGGTCGTGTAGTGAGTTTCAGCATATCACCACGCCTATTTTCAGATCTTATTTATGTATTTCTATATAACCTAGACTTCCATCTATCAACTTTTCATTTTTTGTTTTTGTTTTGAATTGTTCACATTAACCATTCCTGTTTTGGGGAGACATTTTTTTTGTGTGTTCAAAGTATAATTAATGATGTAAACTCTTGAGCTGGACTCATTTTATTTATTTTATTTTATTATTTTATTTTATTTTATTTTATTTTATTTTATTTTATTTTATTTTTATCATCAAGTGTATTGGTTTCTTTGACAAAAAGTATTATGTTACTTTTTGACTCCTAGGGAGTCAAAAACTGATATCAGAATTGGAGAGTGGCACGGAAACAAAAAAATCTGTAACACGGATATCTTTGGTTCTTTTCATATGAGCTGTCCATCAATGTTTGGTGGTTTTCCACTCATTTCTGTTTCTGTTAAAAAGAAACTTTAATTACAATAATCACATTTCTTTGAAATTCATCTCATTTTATTAAAATGTACTCAGAAGCCCAGACTTTCTTGAACACATCAGAAATTTCACAACAGCTGAATTTCTGCTATCAGCACAATATCCAGAAAAATCTCATTTCTTGTGTTTATTCAGCTAGTGATCCTCTGACTGTCTGTAGCTGTCTGCATCTGCTATGTTTCTGCTGTGCCTGTGCACACACAGATACACATTGAAAAGGGAATTTTGTGTTATGTTTGTCGTGAGAGTGTACTGTACATCCACAAGCTCAATGAGATTTTATCCAGCTGTCAGACTAACAAAGAAAATAAAGAGAACTGAAACAAAATTCAGTGCAGTCCAAAAATGCATGAGGGTGCCTGGACAGTGAACTGAGGCACATGGTTACTCTGTGGGGGAAAGGAGAAACCTGGAATTTCACTGTATTTTTTTAGCACATCCCAGGGGCAAGGGTGGGAAAGCCATTACTTGGCTCATTGATTTCAATGACTGTTTTGTCTGTGTGGAGAATATGAATAGACACAAGTGATTTTTTATTTTTATTTTTTTTTTAAAAAAGCCTAGGTATTAATGAAATTAGCATAAATTTTATGAACAAAGCTACCAAAATAGATACACTTATCAGAAATTGAGGCATTTGGGTCTTTCTGTCTGTAATGGTTACAAAGCTGAATACTGAAGGCTTTATTCAGTGCTTTGCTAAAACAATGATAGCCATGAATTGCTTGACTGGAAAGTAAGAAAACCATATACATCTATAGAAGGATGTTATCTTCTGCCAGCTGGTAACCTATGGGTGTTCAGAAGTGCACAGAAGCAAAGAGATGGGCAAGGTAGGGAGCCAGCCTTGTGGAGAGGTTTACACTTTGCACTAACATTTCTTATAACTGAAAAACAAAACCAAAAACACCTTACGTTGTTTCTTTTTTTCAAGATGGGTGTAGACCCATCTGATTTGGCACCCACAATATTCTTCATAGTGAAAGATAACAGTGGGGATTTCCCTTTCTCTTTCCCTTTCCCTTTCCCTTTCCCCTTTCCTTTCCCTTTTCTTTTCCCTTCCCTTTCCCCCTTTAAGCCTTTCCAGAACTCTGAAATGCTTTTAACTTCAATGTCATCTACAAAAAACATATTTAATCCCACCAGTTTAATTCATCAGCTGAACTGTTTAATCCTTCTACCTAAGTATATGTTAGTATCATAAACTTCTTGAACTTTGTACAAATTCAGAAAGCTCCTGAAAGACTAGGAAGATATATAAAGTTATGTATACAAGGGCCTAAGCTTCAAATAGACTATCTAAAATAGAATTCTGCTAAATTAGTTTTCTTGCCCGAGTTATTAACCTGAGCCCGGGAAGGAAATCATAAAAATTCGAAAAACTGTACAAAAGATGAATGCTTGAAATATTCTCAGCTGTTGAAACTTTTCAAAGCATAATCCACAGAGTACTTCACTACCTTCCCAATGTCCCTATCAATAGTGATGACATTTTAATCTTTGGCAAAATTCAGGAAGTACACAGGAAAACTCTTGCTGTGATACTTGACTGTTTGACAGCTATTAATCTAACATTTCACAATTCCAACTTGAAATTGAATGAAGTAATGCTATAATTACTCCTCCAGAAAATGCAGTAGAGCCAGAGCTGAAGCATAATAGCAAAAAACTACCACAAACAAGCTTAACATTAATATTGTAAGATCTCTTTATTGCAAAATCTCTTTAGACACCACCTGACATTCTGTGGAAAATGTGCCTTAACACTAGAATCATAGAATCATAGAATATCCTGAGTTGGAAGGGACCCTTAAGGATCATCAAGTCCAACTCTTGACACCGCACAGGTCTATCCAAAAGTTCAAACCATGAACTACTTCTCATCTGATGCGCATAGGTGGAACCTTCATGTTGTAAGTCAGGAAAATCATCAGGGTGTGATTTCCTCTTAAATCTGTCTCCTCAGTGACCTTACCCGAAGGTTGAACCTTCTAGAGATTTCCATTCATGATCACTTATAATTTTACCAGATTTTTTCTCACTGACTACAAAATATAAATTACTGTATGCCTCCAGCTTTGGTCTAAGTAAAATATCATGTGTGAACAGCCATGGTTAATGATGACCAGATGCCTGGATCTCAAACTGTGACATCTTCCTTAGGACAATCTTTGAACATCTACTGCCTCTAACATCATCTGCCTTGCTAACCTCGGGTAAATCAATTGTGGAAATAAATAAATAAATAAATAAATGATGTGCATTGCCAATTTTGTATCTTCAGCTTAGGCTATCTAGAGTTTGAATTTTCAAATCTTCCTAAGCCCTCACAGAAGCTAGAGGGAAAAATAAAATTTCAATATGTTTTAAAATCAGGCCATGAATGCTTGAATTTGGTGGTAGACTAGGTGTAAAAATGAATTGTTGAAGAGCAACCAAGGAATGGAGTCAGGGAACCTTCTGGAACACAGGAAATACAGGGAACCTTCTGCACAGATGCTCCAATAACCCAGCTACATATTGTTGCAATATTCTGCTCTTGCAGAAAACAAAGAGAAGGGCATATGAGTAAAGAGTAGCTCTGTGCTCTTCAAGAGTTGTGCAGCTGAACAGATATGAGATCATTTGAAAGTATTGGCTTTATCAGGGAAACATGGAGTTGCTCAGCTGAAAGAGTCAGGCAGACACAAAAATTAATGTTTTTCTATAACTTGTTTGTTATTACTCTTCTAGGAAGTAGTTCCCAGGAAAAGAAAAAAAATGTATATACAGAGAAAAATACAGCTGTGCTCCACAAGAAGGAAAAAACCTCTAAAGTAAAATGTGTAGTTGTGCTGCCCATAAGCCAATCCTACCATTGCTTCCTCCACCAGTTTCAAAATAGAAGTTTAAAATAGAAAGCAGTCCAGCCTAAAAGATCCAGCAGTCAAAGATCATCCTACATATAGAGATAACTAAGTGGAGTAAGATGTGCATCTGACTGCTAGTTGTTTGTGATGTTTAAAGTATGCATCTAAAATCAATATGGTACTTCCATGTCTTCTTAATTTTTTCATCTTTGCATCTAATAAACAAAACCATCTCCAAATGCAGAAGTGAACTTAAGAAGTTTGCCACAACACAAAAAAGCTATGAAAACCCTAAGCCTGCAACTCTGATCTTGATTCCAAGAAATATGTGGCATCATTGTGCACTCCATTTTATTAAGAAGAGCAAAAAACTGCGAGAACGCTACTAACTAAAAATAGTAGTGTACTATTTCTGCATACCAAAGGGCCACTAGTATAGTCCGCTAGTTTTGTTTTGATTTTCATCTATAAATTGTTTCTACATTCCTTAATAAGTGTAATTATATCCAGTTCAGATACTTTAATCATGGAGCCATAATCTTCCCAATTCAATTCCTGGTTAATGATTATACTGGATGGTATTTCATAACTGTTCTGAGGTTTTTATTTTGATGTAGAATTCTAATTTGATTCTTCTCAATATATGTGTTGTCAATATTATTTATAGTTAAATTAAAATTCCTAATAGTAGAAAGCCAGTGAGCATAACAAAGTTTGCTGTTAAGAGTTCCACAGACGGCTAGAATAATGGTCTATTATGTAGGTTCATGATGGCATGGAAAAATGCCATCATTTGGAAGCTTTTTCCCAGAAAATTAATTAATAAAATAGTATCAGATCATTATCGAACACATTTTATAGTGTCATGTGTAACAGAAATGGTCTATTATTAATACACTTTAATTAAAAAGTAACTCTCACACCAGAACTAATCATTTAACTGGACTTAGTAAATAAAAGATTTTCCAGGAAGAATAAAATTGCATTGAGAACTACTCAGATTTGGTTATTTTTCTCCTATACTTAATCTCAATGAGAAGGCTTTATATGCTTGTCTCCAGCCAGTGAAATCCATAGTAAAGGAAAAAAAAAAAATCAAGACAAGAACATAAACCTTTACAAATAAATCATCCCATTTTCAGTTCTAGCAAGACTCAGCTGTGTTGGCATCCTCTCAGATGTCTGTAGCATGGCAAATGTTTTTTACCAGGTGTTAAATGACCCCTGTATTGAAAGCAAAGAATTATAAATGATACTTGAAACCATGAGGAAGCGTATTCAGTCCATCATTATAAAAAGAATACTAGTTGGAAGGACTGATATTTTCAGAATAACCTTCATGATACAGTCTGCTTCCTCTGCTGGAAGAAGCAATCATTATTTGAAAGAAATTCATGAAATCTATTGTTCAGTTAAGTTTTGGAAAACACCAAAATGTATCATAAAATACCTAAGAAGAAAGATGACCATCAGACTATGATCACTAACTCCTCCAATATCAAGTGTTGCACTTTTATCCTGCTTTTTATCCACAAATTTTAAATGTACATTATGATAACAGAAAGGGCATGTCTTGCAATTCACCATGGATGTGTGGTCAAACTGGTGGACAAGTTGTTCAATCAGCACGTGTGCCTAGACTAACAGCTGACTGCTGGATTGGGACATTCTAGCCCATAGCAGTCTAATCAACAACCTTTCAATTAACACTGTTAACTATGTTAACATAGTTAAATTGATTAGATGTCTTATACTTCAAACTTTTATTCCTATGTCTTGTTTGTGTCAACAATAATAATAATAATGGTATCATGAATAGATGGAGAGAAGCATAGTAAGACCGCATGATAGAGACAAAATGTTTTTCTTCAGGTTAAGTCTTCCAAGTAGTTCCTGAAAGAAACGTAGTCCAACTGAATCTATATAGAGAATTGTAGCTGCGACCTTTAGAAGTGAATCTCTAAGCTTTTACTGGAGATTTAATGTTCTAAGGATAGAGCATGCTGGATACCTTTCAAGAGTAAAAAATGAGCAAAACATTGGTAACTGGCAATCAAAAATAAAGTTAATAAACCTAGTAGAAAATTAAAAATAAATAATAACAACCAGAAAATATACAGGATTGTAAAGTATATGTATCCCTCCTGTCTGAGTGGCCAAGCTGAGCATGGCCCAGGATAATAGATTTCTGTCCTGCAAGCAAATCACCTTCAGATTAAATGAAATTTCCATACGATTCTGATGTAATTTTTGTTCCACCTGATTTATGAGGCTTTCCTGGCTGAGATAAAGTTAAAACTATGCTGTGTTCAGAAGAAGTAAGGAACTGGTAAGAGACTTTTACTGTGCCAGTGTTTTCTCTCAAGCAGGAAGATCTAATGCTGAGGTTATTCCTAGTCAGCTCATAAGTCTGAGTGAAGTCAAAGAAAATAGATTTTACTTCTAATGGTAGCCTGTGCATCCCATTTGAAATCTGTCTTGATACAGGCCTTATAATAATAACCTATTGACAACATATCCCAATTTCACGGAATTTTTTTTTAAGAGCTTTCACTAATCTGCTAAGTGAAAAACATTGCAACAAATAGTTATACAATATTTGCCAGTGCATTTCCTGTTACAGAATATACCATAATCTTTAGCCGAAATGACAGTTACATAGGAACTCTATATAGAACCATTACTTTGAAAACGCACATGCAGCTGATCAGTTACAAGATGAATAAAATCATTATTTAAATTACAGAACTGTAGAAAAACACCTCACTTCTCGTATCCTCACAGAAGCCTCTCCAGTCAAACACACTCTTAAAAGAGAAGCTTATATAAGGCTGCAAGAGCTGTCTCCGTGAGCCAAATAAAAAGCTGCTGAGGAATTCTTCCAGTGTGGAGGCTTCATGAAACCCAACACAATTTAAAAAATGCTAGTAATCAAGTCATTACTGGTTTCAGTAGAATTTCTACTGACTTTGCAAAAGATGTAGACTTGCTCTGGTGCCTGCTTTTTCTTCAAGAGGGTAGAAATTTCCAACTAATCTCTTAATATAGAAACCATTCAGAAATTGCTTCATATCAAAGTTCCCTTTGTCTGTTAAGCACAAACAAATACTCAGATCTGTTAATCTCCTGTGATTTCAGTTGTGTTCTCTGAAATTACATGCCAAAACTGTGAGTGACATATCCACCCTCTGGTAATTTGTCATTGATAGATTATTCTTTAATTAAAGTTTCAAGATGGATTTCCTTGTACTCAGGAAAAGCTGGCTTTACAGTTTTTGTCTGGAGGCAGAAGGTAACTGCAGATCTATATGTAAATGTCACTTATCAGAAGGATAAAGATTCATTTATATTAGAGTAAAATGCAAATATATATAAATAACAATTTTATCTATCTTATATACATAGAGAGATGTTAACACCAAAATGTAAACATCTTTCTAAACTAAAAACACAGATGCAAATCAATGTACTTTTCAGTAGAATTGTGTTGATGTATGTCTGTGCAACACAGTAATATCTGATCCTAGGACTTGTAATGTTAATAACAAAATCAATCAAGTGTCACAAAAGTGAATAGAAAGACAGCTATGGCCAAATTTGAAAATAGAATTAAGAGGCACAAAACTAATTAACACTGCATAACTTTCAGACCGCTTGAACTCTACAATCTCTGTACTTTTTGTTTAGAGAGAGACTCAAGAAAGTATTTCTATAGTACAATCTGTTCAAGCTCAACACAAAATGAGATGGCACGCTTATTTAAAAGATGGATGAAGTAGGAGATGGAAGATCACAGTTTATGTGTGTCTAGCACACAGGGATTCAAACTCATCTCCTCAAATATTGCAGGTACCACTAGGTTATCACCTATTTTTATTTTCATTCATGTATTGTGGAATCATGCCCCTGTGCAGGGAAGAATTTGAGACAAAGAAGACCAGAGAGCAAACAAGCAAAAGACAATATGAGTCTGTAACTGCCAGTTTACTTCACAGAAATGTCACTCTGGAAATCTGTGCAGGGGTCTGAGCACAAGCAGTTTGTGAGTGCCTCTCATAAGCTTAGCAACGTCTACTTTAAAGGTCTTTAGGAGCAGTGGGAACAAAAATCCTGTAATTTTAATGGGATCAAGGGACACCTTTTATGTGTCCTAGTGGCTTCTGTTTTTTGATGAAATAGTGAGATATCTGCACCCTTTACTGAATCTAGCACCTACAGCATGGAGTGGGTCAGTCTCAGAAATAACCTTTCAGCTGGGGTAAACTCTTGTCACTGACATCTCTCAGAATAAAGTCTTAGTCAATAAAAATATAAATTGTATATAGGAAATCATGGTACTGGATATATAATCTGAATACACCACTGATCTGATATACCTTTCTTAGCACACACACACACGAGAGAGGTAATATATGGTTCTTGTTTTATTATTATTACTATTATTTATTTATTTTTAAATCAGGGGCTATAAGATCTAAAAACCAAGAGCATGTTTACTCAAGTTCATTATTTGCCTAGACAAACCAGACAAGCACATCCTAACAAAGGAACATTTTCCCAGTAAATTTATTTCTGAGTAGCAGCCTGCTTTTTTTCTCAATTCTTTTTTCCCTTGCATGATGCAAGGTGAAGAGCTTGGAGTGAAAGCGCTGACAGATTTTCTCTTCACACACAGGTGCGATTAAGGGGTATTATATCTGCTTTAGGTATACTGTGAATCATACAGGTTTGGAGTGCAAGGGTTGCACAAAATGCAATGAGTCGAATGTTTAATAAATATTCACATCAGTAGTGCAAAACTAAATAAACTATTGGTCCAGAGTACTGTAACCTTTCATTAAAAAAAAATGTGAACTAGCCCCCACAGGACACGTCAGGTTCTCATACATCATATGAAATCCAACACAAACATTCAGGAGTAGCAGTATATTTAGTGGCATTATTAAAATTTCTCCTCTATCCTCCTTCTTTACTATTCTTCTAATAATGTGTTATGTGGCCTACAATTATTATCTTTTTTTTTTTTTTTTTTTTAATGAAAAAATCACAAAGTATGTGCCATGGAGACTTGAGAAAATTACACAGTTATTAGGAGAGAGAGATGAAACCTGTAACTCAACACAGCATATTTGCTGTGAAAGTTACCTTTATTTACAGATTTATGTCAAAATCCTAATTCATATCTTGCTTCTTTCTAGCTTCCTTCTGCAGATTTATACTGTGTAAAAAGGGGTTCTATTTGTCAATGGTATCCAAGAATTAAATAAATAACTATAGCATGCTTGTAGCTATCAATAAGTGATTATAAACAATTTATTGATGTATGGACTATGTAATAAAGAGTTGCTTATTAAAACATATATTCATCTTTCTTTGACCTTTTAATTAAAGTCTGATTTATAAATAATCCCCAAGCAGTGACCTAATCCCTTTTATGAGGATTAGGTCACCTTCACTCTCTAAGGTGTTTATAATTTCCAGATTGCTGTAACCATGTTCACTCTGTTTTGCACATCAGAACATCAGAAATGTATTACTCCCATATTCCTTTGTATCTGCTGCCTGGCTTCCTCCATCTCCTCACAATTCTGTTTTTCACCATTCTTTTCTGAACATTCATTGTGCTTCACTTCAGTCAAGGACCCTGCTTTAATTTATACTGGCCACCTCATCCAGGAATCATTCCATTCTGGTGAGACAATATTTTTGTTGGAGACAGAAAAAAAAAAAAAAAAAAAAAGAGAGAGAGAAAAAGAAAATTAAAAATGTGTTTTAGATTATTGGACTGTAGCCAGCAGCATAAAATAGTTTATAACCTGGTCTGGTAGCAGTCTGAAAACAGTAGGCTTCAAACATGGTTTTAACAAAAATAATATCCATGAACACAACTTTATATTTGTAAAACATACATGCTGAAGATGTTTTAAATCTTTTGCTTTAACCAGTGAACAGAAATGCCTTTTCCTCATGAAATGTATAATGGTGCTCTTTTAAGACATGCTACATTGTAATTACTGCTTTGTTACTGCAGTGTACTTCAGGGAATTGTAACTCACAGAACAAAGGTATCTTGCTTTTAGTTGCTGAACAGGCAATTAGCTTGCCCAAAAATGGCATGTTCATATCCCAGCAGCCCCATGGAAAAAGAAAAAAGGTCTCTACATCATATTGTGAGCTCTCTCCTGTTTTCATAGAGAGTCTGTGGTTCCCTTCACACATACTGCTGATGTGCATTTGTCACTGAAAAAATCAGAATAATAAAGCAATATTCCATTCCTGCTTGTCAATTTCCATACCTTTTCCACCAAAGGAAATTTTCAGTGATCAGCTGTGGCAGTACGGGGATACTCAGCACACAGGCTGTCTTTTGTAAGGCAATACCTTTGCCCTAAACCCATACCTTTTGTAAGGAAGGTACTGGATACCTTCCTGGTTACTTGAGGAGAATTTATCCTGAGCCCTGGCATTTGATCTTGTAAATATTCAGATTTTCACAGTTTGGGGGTAGCTTCCTCCATGAGCAGTGTTCTTTCAAGGGATTCCTGCAAAACTTCAATTTAGCTGAATGTTACCTCCATTACAGATGTATCACACAAGAATAAAGTTGAAATATAGAAATGAAAAAGAAACTTCTGGCAAAGGAAATAGTTAAATTTCTTAGGAACAATGTTACAAAAATAAAAATATTATGAAGAAAAAAAAAATAAGACATCAATCACCTTTTCTTGCTGTTTCCTAAGATTTCTTGACAGTGTATCTTGGCAGGGAAAAAAGTCCTTCATGCCTGACTCCTACCTTTTAGAACTGACCTCTAAAACAAACATGGAAAGCTGGCAGCATAGCCCGCTTCACCCCAGCTGTACTGCCTGAGGGACCATCTACATATTCTTTTTCCTTTTGTCTACGTTAAAACTTCCCCTCATATCTTTCCTTTAATCTCATCCTTTTTCTTCGCCTTTTCATGAAGTAGAGATGCAAATTTTAGATTTATACTGAATATGTTAGTTACTAATGATCTTACCTTGTTCATTGGGATGGGTATGTGAGACTAATGCAGCTGCAGTGAATGGGGTCTTTCATCTTTGCTTTGGGTTTACGGTCCCATGCCATTCCTCAGTTTCAAATTCCTCATAGTTTAAATGACCTTCCTACTGACTTAAATGTTTTCAGGACTCTTACTGTGGAAGGAATAGGATAGTGCCCTATATAAGTGGCCTGAGGATTGTCCTGATTTGCTCCCTTACACTGCAGACAAAGATGCCTGTGAATTAGGGTGAAACTTGGCTCATTGACCTTTACTGGAGCTTAGAGCATGGGTGTAGGCATGCAGCCTTTTGCTATGAAAAATAAAAGGGAAAGCTCTCTGCTCTGGAACATGTGAGATATCTTAATAATTGAAGAGGAACAGCAGGTCTCCATGAGGTTGCAAAGGGAGAGGAGTTGATGGTTTCACTTTTCAATTTGGCACATATACCGTTGTCTTCTAGATGAAATACATAACAGCTATTATACTCATTGGCCAAAGAGAGTGTTGTTAAAGTACTCATTCTCAAAGAATATATGCCCTGAACATATTTATATAACAAAATAATTGTTCATTCCCTCAGCTAAGGGAACCCTTCTGGTCCAACAGATTAGCAGTTATGGATCATCAGTTTTTTTCCCCCCCCCCCCCCCCCACCTCTTTTTTTTTTTCTTTTTTAAATGCAAGTGCCATTTCACTAATTCATTTTTTATGTTAATTTTGCACTTTATTTTATTTATTTACTTTAGTCTTTGATAGTCCCTAGGTCAAATTCTTGCATACCCACCTGTATTTTAAGGTTAATATCATGCCTCTCATTTGCTCAATCTGTCTACATTAAATCAGAATGCTTGTTTTTCTCACTCCCTGAAAGCCAGGTGTCTATCTACAAGCCATTCCCCATCAGTGACACAGGCCTAATGGAAGGAATTCCTTGCTTTGCCCTAAATATCCAAGTATTATTTTATATCAGATACTTTATTTTATTGTTCAGGGCAAATTCATAAGTCTAAATAATAATAATAATAATAGTGCCACATTGACAGAAATGTCTTGCATGTGGATATTTCAGTGCTTTGCCACAGATTTCCAGGAGGCTCAGATGACAGCAGGCAATTTCAACTCCCATAAAAAAAAAAAAGAAAAAAAGAAAAAAAAAGAAAAAAAAAAGCAACTCCTTTTAGACTTCCTGCAAAGTGCTGATGTGTCCACAGATGCAGCGAACAAACAACTTGCTCTCTGAACAGCTGAAACAAGCTGTGTCAACAAGACAGAATTTGAATTATTACATGCTGCTGTTACGTCTGTGGAAGCAGAAGAAGGGAGTATATGATTATGGCCTAGAGCTTGTGGTTAGGGAGGGAATAATAGTAGCTCTTCAGCATTAGTTGTTGATGGAAAACATCTGCTTCCTTTCCCATCCCCATAGAACAGGCACTTGGGAAATGTCCCCTGATGATATCTCTCTGGGTCAGTCCTCTCCTTGGAATTCTTATGTAATATTTGGATACCCTGGGAAATCACTAAAAATCAGAATAGAAAGCAGATAAGAATCCCAGGAAGCCTGCATTTCCACATCACCTTTGAAACATGGCACACGGCCTCTAACCATATGAAAAGAAATGCCAATACTACATCAGTACCTGTTACTATAGAGGCAAGCACAAGCAGTCCTTTCTTCTTCCCTGGAGAATTCCAGATTCCTGCACTGGTTACATCAGAACCTATCACAGCCCACCTTGATACTAACCATCTTTGACTTCAGCATATCAAGCTCAACTTATCAATATCAAGGTCAACTAAGCCCACATAATGAGTGGGAGACTGCCATTGAATGATACTCATGCAGGGGTGGAAATTATTTCCTACTGATTATAAACACCCCTTCTTTTTCCTGGTCATATGCTTTCTTTTCAGGCCTAAAATTCATTCATGTGCTTCAAGGTAAACTATACAACTTATCATTATGCAAAAACGTAACAAATGTGATGCAAAAGAGTGATGGTATTGCTTAGCCATCATGTTTTCAAACTTTGTTACCAATACATTTAATCTACCATACAAAAAGTGATCCAAGGTTGTGAAATAATGATTGAAAGAGAATATGGTTATTACAGGAGAGGCAATTTTTCATTTCAAATCCAAATTTAGCCAAAAGGGTGGCAGGATTGATTTCATGGTCTCACAAAGCAGCACTCATGAAGGACAGAATGTGGATGTTCCATTTAAAGAATCTCTGATTTCAGAAAGCATAAATATAATTTATATTTATGATCCCAGCTCATGTTTTAATCTTTCAGATTTTGAAGGGAGGCATATTTGTATATATAAATTACATGTAAATATACATACATATATATAATATGTATTCTTACAGATAGGAACATTACTGAGTCTTACAGATAAGCATGCAAAAAGATAACAAGCTTTCTTTTATGTTCCTTAATGATATACATACAGGAATCTTTTCGTGTATTGTGTGAGTTTATATGCAATTAGTAGATAAGTGAGGTGAGGGAGATAAGAATTTTGTTTCAAGGTGCCTTTATTTTTATGTGTGTAGAATGTATCAGTGTTAAAATGTCTGTATATCAAAGAGCATTTTATCCACATTGTGTGTATGTCAGATTGGTGACTATAATTGTGTTGCAGTCTCAAAGCAACTTGGTTTAAAACCTTAAAGGATTGCCGTAAAGTAAAGCAGGAAAGCAAGTCTTAAACTTTCCCAACATAATGGTAGAAAATATGATAAAGCATCTCTTCACAGCTAGAGCATCCAGCCATTATATTTCATAAATCCAAATCTATATTACTCACATTTATTTACAATATTTTGGGAGAAATCTGGCACCCAACCAGAAATACAGTTTAAAAAGCAATAAATGTCACAGAAAAAAAATCCCTTCTGTCATCAAGTGATAAAAGAAGGAGTTTGCTAAATATGTGGTGATGAATTAAAATATTACAACTAAGACAGAGCCAATACATAATCTTGGAAGAAAAATTCTGGAGATGAAGATATACTGCAGTAGAAGCTAGCTGTTCTGTAAATAACAAAATAACATACTACAATGAGACATCTGCTTGCTCTTAAAGCAGACAATAGGATATTCCCATACTGTGTGCATTTATTTACTTAAAATACATGGTTTGTTTCATTTATCTTTAGGTGGTTTAGAATATTAATTAAAATGTCTAAGGGGAATGGGTTTGGAGTAGCAGATTCTGACTCCTATTCTGTTCCTTGGTCTGTGACAAAACAGTTTAAAGCCACAGATTTGTCTGCCCTGATACACAGAAAGCAATAGAAAATCCAAGACACTATTCCTTTAAATACAGACTCATCTCTCTTGATTCAGTGGGATTATTGATCATAACTATTGTTCACTAAAGTATAAATCCAAAATAGTGATTCAGGGGCAAAAACACAGGCAAAATACCCATGCTTGAAGATGGGATTACAAAAATTTCTAATACCTATTCCCCAAATATTGCTAGTCCAAAAGGGAATCAATTCCTAAGAGAAAAGTTGCCTAGACTGCTTGCATCCTAGCATAATAGGTTTGGTGATGTGTGGCAGTGAATGCTGTAACTGCCCTTCAACCTAGCTCTTTCAGATGGGCTTCAGCATATTGCAGTCTCGTAAGGTGTTCTACACGTCCCTATACTTTGGCTTAATCAATCACCCAAATTTTGAAGCATTGATAAACAAAGGCCTTCCAGTGTCCATAAATACAGAATTTCTCTGCCTGTATTGTTTGTACAGCCCAATTCATAAAAATAATTCACACTTTCAAGATCAGAAATATGACCATACAAAATCTATTTTACCCACATTCTTTTACCCAACAGCATAGCAACAGAGCATTTTATTCATGATCTAGGGCATTTGTATTAAGTTTTCTCAGTAAGACTATTTGATTAATGTTCTACTATCTGAATAATTTTCTACTTGTCCAGTCTGAAAAAATGGACTGTGCTTCTGTTCCTCATGCCACAGATCCTAATAAAGTCCAGTCTGAAAAAATGGACTGTGCTTCTGTTCCTCATGCCACAGATCCTAATAAAGGCTGGGGGACTCTATGGTGCAAAAGTGTCAGCAAGTCACTGCTACAACTACTCCAGCCAGGTCACACCAAAATATCCTTGCCATAGATTTGTTAGGACCAGCACCTCTCCTGTTAAGATTGCAAGAGAAGGTGATACAAGCATTTATCATTAGTAATGTTCTTGATCCCTCACATATCACTCCTCTCAAATACTTAGAATTCTCTGCATGGAGTTTGGAAGCAATATTTTTTACCATGGTTGCCTTGACTGCACCAGTAGCAGAAGATGTTCTCATTTTTGGACAGGTCAAGCTGAGTCAGCTTGCTACAAGCATGTTATTTTAGTCTAACCTTTTGGCTTACCTGAAAAACGGAACCTGTGCCTTGTGTTTCAAAGCCAAGGGGAAAAAGTAGAAGTGTGGACTCTCACAGAATCTCCTCCTGAATATGTCGGCCTACCTCAGACAGCATGACAAGCAGATTTTAAAAGCCCTGTTTTCTGACCTGTTCTGTTTCAGGAGAATGTGTGTAAGGCAGTTCCCCTGCTGAAATTGTTTCGTTGTGCATAAAATAATTGATTATTCACAGGAAACAATAACCAATCATAAGAAAAGTTTAATACAACAGTGAAGATGTAGCCAAGGTTGATACACCAATGTGTGCTAGAGTAGACTGAAGGAATGCTTTAAGGCCCAACAGAAGAGTCACACATTTGATGATAGCAAAATATTTTCCTGTATCTCCTATATTTAGACTGAATGCTTTTATTACTAGACTGACAGGGAAAGCCATATCTTCCCTCTGTGTTTTATCAGGAATGGGTTAGAATTAGACTCCTACTTCCATGGAATTAGGTGGACCACAAAGTAGAGTCCTGATCCTGCAATGAAACTCCAAAACTTCAGCAAGGGAGCAAGTACAGAACATAATCTTATTTGCAACACTTCCCAATTGCTTAATTCTTTGGGTGTCTGAGGTGAGTCACATTCTCAGGTGCCTGATTTGCCACATGCGTGTTTCAGGACTGCACAAGCAGCCTTGGAACAGAAGCCATAACTGTGAATTCCCCTATATAAACAAGATTACTCAACACTGAGGCAATATTGCTGAACATTTCAGTGTCCAAGCTTTGCTGTGGTTTCAGCCATGTGCCACATACAAGGCAAATGATGGAATTATGCAAGACACAAAAATCATTTCTAGCCTGTTATAAGATTGCAGAAGTATGCATACCTATAGCTTCATGTCTAATATTATTGCATCCTATTAATAAGAGGACTTACTGCACTAAACAGATACAAATTCATGAATGCATTCCAATTATTTTCTTATGTAAACAGTTCTGCTGCTGTTGCAAAGGACAAAGGGAAAAAATCTGAGCAATAATGAATGAAGGGCAAGCATTCATAATCTATCACACTCCATTAAGATGAAGGCTACACTGAAAAAATATACTTCCCCCACCCCCAAGTTAGTACAAATGCCCACATCAAATGGGAACAAAACTCTGACAGCTTTTACACTGCCTTTTCTGATACCATAGACAATGCTGCCTTGACAGGCTTTATCAAAAACCTATCCCACAATAAGGGCAATAGGACAAGAAACTGGTACTTTGAATGCTCAGACATGAAAAAGCAATTTCAGATCCCTGAAGGTATTGCAGAAAGTCATTAAATAACATTGGCTGCCTTAGCACAATATAGCCTTGAAGGCTAATCCTAAAAACAGACATGAGTTTGGAAAAATATCCTAGATTCTACAGTTTCTTCAAGGTACCCTTCAGAGGGATACTTGAAAAGTCAAAAAGGAAAATTATGGCTTTTGCCTAAACAATGATTGAACACCTTAAACATTGATAGGAATAGAATTGGTGGACAGTGAAAAAGATAAAAATAAAGCCTAAAATAAACATGTAAACTTTTAAATGAGAAGACTATATGAAAATGGCAGCGTGAAAATATGACTCTTCTAGAAGTGTTTCCAGCACATTAATGACAAAAGAATATAGCTTTCTTAAAATAAAGAACTAGCATTCAGATAATAGAAAAAATATTGGGATTTATAACTGTTGATTCTTTGTTTTTAACAGATCATAATCTTATAATGCAATGAATTTCTGAGTTTGCTGTAGTCTACAAAGATATGAAGCCCATGTGAAAATATGAAAACAGCTCTTTTAAACTGTGGCAGGGAGTTGTCTTTTCCTTCTTCATTTCCTTAAATCCACAAAAAAATATAAATAATAAAAAAACGTGGCAGATGCCATTATCCCCTCTCTTTTCCAGCACTGTTATAGAAACACTGATCACAAGGGCCCCTTGTTTCTTCCATAACACATAATACTAAGTGAACGTGAGGGAAATGGTTAGTGGCAAGAAGTTCAATATGTTGCTATATACTTTCAAATGAAAGCATCACACAGTTTGGTATCAGAGCATGCTAAATACTAAATTAACAGTATTGAAAGACAATTATACATTGCTAGGGATGTCTTTAAACATCTCTTTTCTGTTCCTTCCCTATTCAGCTATGTAGTTAAGCTTTTTCGGTAGGAAAAATTCTGTTCTGCAAATCTTACTGCACAATATTCAAACATAAGAGTTTTGATGGGGGTTATCAAGAGTCTTCAAGATATATTCCAAATAAAAAACAAACAAACAAACAAGCAAACAAACAACAACAACAAAGCTACATTTAAAGTACATAAATGTGTATTTATAAATATATATATTTATAAATATATATTATAAATTATATAATACATTATATTATATAAATATAAATATATATGTATTATTATACTATATATTATATATTTTTTTATATTTTATATATATATTATATTATATATTATATATATATACACTTGTATATACTGAAGGCTCTCCAGCCATAGAAATGGAGTCTTTTTTTTTTTTTTAACTCCATTTACTTGGTATCAATTATGTGTACTTTCCATGCTGTCTTAACAGGGAAAGATTTTGTTTTGTTTGCTTCTTTAAATTGAAAAATCCATTTCTATTTTCCTCCTGGGAAAAATACATGGAGAGCATTAATCTTTGAGCAGAGACAAATTATAGGAGAACTAATAAAAACATACAAAATAATAAATGATATAGAGTATACATCAAGCACTTCTTTTCACCTTTTCTCCTTACACATAGAGAAGGGGCAACTATTGAATTGAAAAAAAAAAAAATAAAATTCAATTGAAATTGAATGGAAATAGTGAAATTATTGCCAGTTGGAAGAGAAGACTAGACCTTTTACTATACAGCATCTTATTGTAGGTTTTCTTGTCCCATTTTCTGAAGTACATGGTTCTAGACACTTTTCCATACTGGACATCAAACTCCAGGAACCATCTGGCTTGCACCAACTTTTGTTTTCCTACATTGGTCTATACTAGTTAATGCAAGGTGTTTTTATTGGTGAAATTACACATGCAAACTCTTCTCTTAAAAGCACCTCAGTATTCCATCTACTCCCCAGAGCAGACCTGTATTCTTTCAGGCAACGTTTATGTCACAGTTAATGTAATATACTAAGATCATTTAAAGTGTTCGGATAAAGTCACACTTAGCTATTATCAGAGTCTCAATACGTTTTGTCAGCTCTTTGGCAGAACATTAAAAAATATGAAATTACTATGGAATGATTTTGCTTTATGTGGTCTGAAGATCAATGGCAAATAAATAATAGTAAAAAAAAAAAAAAAAAGAAGACATAGAATATACCTGTGCTGGAGTTGTAACTTGATGTATTTCTAACATCTGCTTTCTTTGTATGACTACATACACTCACACTTTTCTTTGTTCTTTATTACCATAAGTGCTCAGTCCCTTATATGAACTATCTGTTACTGCCATATTTAATAAAGAAAGCCTGCATAAAACAACTCTCACACATGTAAGTTTAATGCTCCCTGCTTCAATTCCTTTCTTTAAAGGGCTGTAAACCCACTTCTCTCACCTTCCAGGTTAGGGTTTGAATCACTATACTACAGACTTATGTGAGAGTAGATGCTTTCATGCACTCCTATTGTGATTGTTCAACTTTAATATTAAATTTAATATTATCATTCTATATTCAGTAGACCAGAAAGAGAGGGTGAACTGACAGAAATATGACCATATAGCTTAGATGTTAGGTACCTACCTGGGAAAAAAAAAAAAAAAAGACTGTTACTCTCCCTGCTACAACGCATACTTAAATTTAAAGTACTTAACCTTTTACTGGAATTTCAAAAAGAACTTAGAATTACTAGGCAAATACTCTTAAAACTAGGCATGGAAAATATGTTTATAGGCCTTCCTTTATGCTCAACATCGTATGGAACTGTTTCAAAAGGAAGGGTGAAGAATGAGGAATAGCAGAGAGCCCAGTGATTAAATCATGAAGAGAATGAATTAATTTAAACTGTCCAAAAGACTAGCAAGAAGAAGGGAAATATTTAAAACATCAAACCTGTTCATAGTGGAAGTGTATGCTAATGGTTGATCCACAAAGGAAGTGATAGTAAGAATAGGTGGATATTCATTTTGTCTTTTACACAGACACAGTCTAGAAGTATCTTCTAAGGATGAGTCTCAACAGATGAGAAAAGTGGGGACTGCTTAGTCTCTCAGTTTCAGCAGGCTTTACATTAAGCTAAACATGGTCTCCTATTAATCAGATAGTATCATATTTCAGGGTCTGTATTTGCAGAAACCTAAAAGATGCAGTGACCTTCTGAGATTAAGAATGCAGATGAAATGGGGGCACTGACTATCTAAAATTTACAAGTAGGGATAGCTGATGATAGTTCTGAGTACTCGAGATGAGCAAGGGCATGCTGACACAGACCTATGGTGCCATACCTTTGTCACCATGTTTTGAACTGGTCCAGCGGGATGCTCTGGACCTCCAGGCACAGAACTGCTCCAGTCTTCTGGTCCCCTTCCCAGAGGGTTAATGCTGGATGTGCTGTAATGGCACAGATAGGCAAGTCCCAGCCTGGTGCCAGCTTAAGCGGTCATGAAAAGACCTGGAGAGGCTTCATAGATCATACCTGAGACAAGAGCATAGATGCTGGTTATGATTTTTCATTCTGAAAATACACATGGAATAAAAAGCAACGCTGATCACCACTGCCATTTTTAAAATAAGTTAAAAATATGACTACAAACCTGAATTATGAATTCAGATCATAAGAAAAAACTGAATAAAATAATACAAAAGAAACACACACACACACTTCTCTTCAGGTTGTTCTGATTGGTTCTCCACAAAATACATTATATTATGTCTGTCAACTTGTGTCTAAGCTCTGCAGCATTAACTAAATGCAGACTTTCCTTGATTTAAGTTCCTTGATGTGTAGATGAAGATTAAGTCAACTATCAGCCTCTCAAAGGCTTCTTCAGTAACTTCTTTAGTTTATGTACAGACTTAACCTGTGTACAAAACAAGTGATCAGCATAGCAACAAATTCCTAGAGTAATGGAGAAGCAGCACCATACATGTAATATATGTCTAGACAATAGCAATAGTGTTAGTTTCTGAATTACAGCATAACAAACCGGGGCATATTCAGGTTAATCAGTAATAAAGCTGAACTATTAAAGTGGATCTCAGCTAATTCATAGGTTTTCAAAGTATTTTAGGCTAGATGGATTCTAGCCAAGGCTTCAAGCTTATGAAACAGTGATTCATGGCTAATAAGGGCAAATGCCCTAGAGATACGAATATTTGTTACCCCAACATGCTGACCTTTTCCCAAAGAGGCAGAAATTTAATTATCTACTTTGAAAAGCACAATTATAGAGAAAGTCAAGACCTGATTTATATTCAGTTTCTGTATTTTTTCACCAATAAATAAGTAGGAAAGAGAAAATGAAGGAACATTTCTAATAACCAGCACCAAAATTCGTATATATGTGTACACGTTTTTGTGGGTGATGGGGAATGTTTCTTCTCCTGCTATACATTAAATCTTTGCAAACTCTTTTCGGGTCACTTTAGCTCATTCAGCTTCACTTTAGCTTTTTTGCCTCTACTTTTTTCACATCCTCCCTCTCATTTTTCATCCTCCTAAACCTATTCTTACCTACTTTTCTCTCAGATCCTCACTCTTTTTTGGCTTCCCACCTATTTTCAGACTCGTATATTTCAGCCTTCCCCCCTCTTTTTGACCTCTACTTTTCTTGCAGCCTCCCACCACTTTTGGAATTCCCAGCCTTTTTTGGGTTCCCTCCCATTTTTGGCCTCAAAATTTATTTGAGCCTCCCAATATGTTTTTGGCCTCTCACCCCTTTTCAGACTGCCCTGGCCTTCTTCTCAGCCTCTATTTTTCTCTCACCATCCCACCCCCTTTTCAGCATCCCACCCGACTTTGGCCTCCATCTTGTTTTCAACCTCTACATTTCACTGAACTCCCCATCCATTTTGGCCCTCCCCAGCTCTCTTCAGCCTCTACTTTTCTCTCAGACTTTCATGTCTTTTTGTCTCCCAAGTTTTTTGGCCTCTACTTTTCTTTCTGCCTTCCACCCCCTTTTAGCCTCTCACATCTTTTCATCATCTACTTAAATCTCAGCCTCGTACCCCTTTTTTACCTCACACCTTTTTTGGCCTCGACTTTTATCTTGGCTTCCCATCTTCTTTTGCTCTGCCACCCTTTTTCAGCCTCCATTTTTCTCTCAACCTGTTACTTCTTTTTGGTCACATCCACACTTTGTGGCCTCCACTTTTCTTATGGCTTCTCAGCCCTTTTCAGCCACTACCTTTCTCTTGGCTTCCTATATCTTTTTGACTTCCCACACTTTTTTTACTTTCCATGCATTTCAGGCCTCCGACATTTTTTTGTCCCAGAATCCCACCTCTTTTCAGCCTTCCACCCCTTTTTGACCTCCCACCCTTTTTGGCTTCCACAAAATCCTACAGCTGGAAAAGTCCTGACACTCTGTAAATATGCTGATTCAGTCAGCAGTAATTTCCCATGTTTAAGGTAACTACATTAAAAAATACTCAAAAAGTCTTCTCAATTACAAATGAAAAACAAGCTGAATGTAGATTAGCTGAGACACTTTCATCAAGTATGCTTCTTTAAGAATGATTTGAGCTCTGATCTGCTGCACTCACATGAGATCTCATGGGAACATATCTCCTGTAAGATCATATCTTAATTTGCTCAGGTAGTATTTTTAGCAGTTTGATGTCTTCCTCCCCCCTTTCCCACCAATGAAATAAATCATATAGTGGTCGTTAAGTAAACCCATTCATCCAGTTCCATTTGCTATAATTCTGCTTGCTACCGTGTAGCCTAGGGCTATTGATCAAGCACAGTATTCCCATCCAAGAGCGTTTATGTGAGCATGTGTTTAATTAGAAACTTAATTTATTGCAATGACAGCATGGAAACTTTTAGACACATGAATTCTTAGAAATCTTCCCAGCTCTTAAAAACATAGATTCTCTCTTTAACTGCAGATAGCTTATTCCACTTACGTATTTCATGTATGCATAA
Organism: Heteronetta atricapilla; assembly: GCA_011075105.1. Lineage (NCBI taxonomy): Eukaryota > Metazoa > Chordata > Aves > Anseriformes > Anatidae > Heteronetta > Heteronetta atricapilla. Next base: position 101,462,085 of record CM021731.1, read on the forward strand.
ATTATTCTCATAATTAAAATTAATTATGAAAATGAACTTTATATGAAAAAGATTTAAATGTATATATATATATATATATATATATATATATATATATATTTCCCCAGACATTTTCTCCAGGAGATTATGAGCCTCCCAAAGGTAGAAACAAAAGTTATTTGAAACATTATGTCTCTGCAATATTACAGAATCACAGACTCACAGGGACTGAAATCAGGGACCAGATTCCAACCCCTTGTTCAGAGAAGCATCACCTAGAGCAGGATGCTCATGGTTGTGCTGACTTGGGTTCAGAGTTTCTATCACTGAAGATGGAGACTCAACAATTGCTCTGGGCGACCTGCTCCAGAGTTCAACCACCTTCACAACAATAAAGTGTTTTCTTATGGTTAAACGGACTTTTCTGTTTTTCCATTTGTGCCAATTGCCTCTTTTCCTGTTACTGACAATAGTCTGGCTCTGTCTTCTTTACTCCCCTCATCAGGTATTTATACACATTGATAAGTGTTAAAAGCCTGGCTGAAGTCAAGACAAACAACATCCATGACCATGCTGGCTTCAGGGAATGTTTGTGCTAGTGAAGGCTTCCCACCTCGCCTGCCAATGCAGGAGGGAGTCACATCCAGGGCACAGTCTCGGGTCACTGCCTGCTGATCAGATACAGTGCAGATATAAACTGAATGACATAGATACTAAAAGTGTAAATGAAGCAAACAAATGTGATCAACATTGCTGTAAAGGTGCTTGAGTAATTCTATGAATGGTAGTGGTTGTCCTCGGGGCATTAAAACATAAAAAATGCACATTCCATGATTTTTTTTCTTATTTCACTGCCAAGATCATTGCACAGGATTGCACAGCTAAAACTTACAGTACAAAAGGCAAAGCAAGTTTCCATAATTTTCATCTGGATTAACAATTAAACTCAGCATGACAAACAACAATCCTTGCTCTCTTTCAAATGAGATCTTTCTCCTACTGTCTCTCAATTCACTTGTAATCAGGCAGACTTTACTCATTGGCTATATTTCCTACTTATTTCCTTCTAAAATACCAAACACCTAATACTTTTGTACAGAATATGACCATGCTTACTGTCGGAACAGAAAAAGCCTACTCTTTCTCTTACAAGGTTTCAGCTAATATGCTTCTCCTAAGATTAAAGGAAAATCTGTGATAAATATGCTTTGATTTCAGCATTACCATGACATTTCTGCCAAGATGCTTGCACAATTATCCAATATAGTACGCGTTTTTCTATTTTATTACTGATTATGGATGAGGTGGAGAGTACTTAATAACAGCACTTTCTTGACCTTTCCAATTGTTCTTTTTTCCGTGTGAAGACCTTTTGCAACATCTTTATGTTCACTAAAAGGTTTCTGCTTCTAAAACTATTGTTCATAAGCTGATTATTCAGCTTATGTTAATATTCCAGGTAATCTCATCAATGTTGAAGATTTTCATTGCCCTGAAAGTGATTGCCCTGAAAAGATTTTCATTGCCCTGAAAGATTTGAAGGTGTAGTTTTGTTGTTGCTGGCTTTTCTTTTTCTCTCTCTCTTTTTTTTTCTCTTTATTTTTTCTCCTTTTTTAAAAATTTCTCTTTTTATTTTGTTCGGACGGGGGGGGTGGTGGTGAGGTTGTGTTGTTTTAGCTATAGTGTGCTTTCCTTACCTATTGCCTGTAATGAGCCTTGTAGTTCTCAGTCAACCCACTGAAACACTTGATTGTGTACTGTGTCTTTCTAACATAAACAGTGTTGCAGTAAATAATATTTCATTTATGCTAACCATGATGTGCTGTCCAAGAAAGCACAGATAACCTCAAGACTTGTCCTTTTCCCAAACAATACACCTCTGGCCACAGCAGCTAGAGGAAAGGTGGAAGAGTGTGTGCTCTTCTCAGCCATATCCCTCTACATAATAGTTTGCCCTATTTTGAAAATGAATAGAAATTGAACCAATTCCTCTACCTCCTGAGTTTTTTTCTCTGGACACTGTATCTTATTAGATGTGTGCTAGTGCAGTCAAGAAAAAGAAAAGAAAACAAACAAACAAACAAACAAACAAACAAACTGGCATTTAATTTTTTTCTGCTGTGTCCACCACTAATAAAGCAGTTCAAATATGGCAAAAAATAAGAGGTACCTGTATTCTCTGCATTAATTTGACAACACCATTTATCATCTCAGAATCCTGAAAACTGCATGCTTTATACATTTTTAAATATCTTTTGTGTTATCATGGGGCAAAAAAATCTACACATGCTAAACTTTACCAACCACTGAAACATAAAGATGTCCTTCTTTAGAAACAGAAAGGTGTTTCTAAACAGATTACATCTGATATGTAATGTCAGTTGTCTGTACTTCAGTAGTCTGAGGTTCAACATTTCCCTAAATGCATTGCAAATACTGCTTGTTGCTGCTGATGATGGTGATGTTTTTTTGTTTGTTTTAAAGAATCACAGAATGGTTTAGATTGGAAGGAACTTCCGGAGGTCATCTGATTAATCTTCTTTCTCAAACAGGACCACCTAGGACAGGTTGCCCATAACCATGTTCAGATGGCTTTTAACTAAGGAGGGAGGGTCCACAGCCTCTCTGAGCAACCTGTGCCAGTGCTTGGTTACCCACACAATTCACTTTTAATTATGAATTTAATTTTCAATTTAATAAAAGTACTGAGGTTCAGATGGCACCACTTGTGTTCCAGTTTCTGCACATTTCCTCTTGTCCCAGCACTAAAAAGAGCCTGTCTCTGGCCTCTTTGCACATCACATTTATATGCATTGATAAGATCACTCATCATTGATGAGCCACCTCTTCTCCAGGCTGGGTAGTCTCAGTTCTCTCAGCCTTTCCCTCATATGAGAGATGCTCTAGTCACTTCATCTTCTTGGTGACCCTTCAATGGACTCTCTCCAGTATGTCCATGTCTCTTATGTACCGGAGAGTCCAACACTGGACCCAGTACTCACCAGGATCACCTCCCTAGACCTTGTGGCAATACTTTGTCTAATGCAGCCAAGAATAATACTGTTAGCTTTCTTGGTGGCAAGGGCACATTGCAGGCTATAAATAGTTTGGAAAATACATGTAATCTCTTCCATTTGCTTATACTTCTAACTTTTTCTCGCTTGTGTTTGTTGCCACAAATAATTGGATGAACTTCTCTCCCCTTTTATTGAGGAGAAAGCTGTCCTTACCACATGAATCACATTTTTGGTGTTTTCATCTCCAGCAGTCTAGCACCTCTTTGCAAAGAGGATTCTCACTGGGATAGACACTGTAGAGTGCTGCTCCATTAGTATTCAGCTATTACACTTTAAAGAATAAGTCCTTCCCTTTGGTATTTTATAGTATTATATATAAGGAAGACAGTAACTCAAAAACACTGTTGTAATGAAGGGGTTATGAACACAGGATTCTATGTTCTTGAAAAGGAAGAGGTTTAAATTTCTTTTGCATTTATTATTTTTTACTCTTGTTAATAATTTTTCTTGACCCCACATGGGGCAACAGGGATATTTTCCCCAGAGTCATTCCTCCAGAGCAGGCAACAGTGACTTATTTTTCTATTTTGTTCTTCAAATGCTCTTTTTTACATTTCCCTGGTTTTTTTTGTTTGTTTGTTTGTTTGTTTTTGTTTGTTTGTTTTTGTTTTTTCCAATGACATTATATCTGTGCCAAAGCTTTTGACTCTGTGTAATTTTCAACTGTTCTGTTGTTATTTGCAATAACTTAATAACTTATCACTCATCCATAGTATTTTAAAATAATTTCTATTTCAGGTTCTACTTTGCAGTATATCCTCAAATCTTTTTGCCTTTTTTTTTTGTTGTTGCTGTTCTTTTTGTTCTCAGACTTCTCTGCTCATAAACATTGCTAATCTATTTTACTTAATACATTTTTGAGTGTATTGAATTGGACCATTTACATTTGAATGATTGGCCACATGGCTTGTACAATCCTCAGGGTTTTGTGTTCTAAGATCTCTGATGTACCTTCAAAAGACTGGGCATTAATTTACCTGTATTTGTATCCAAAATCCATCCTAATGATTGTGGTACTTACCATATCCATTTTAGTTAATAAAATTCAGTCTGAAGATTTTCCTTGCAGAGTTGCCTATAACACATACAAATATAAAAATGAGTTCTACATAAAACTCTAGTCCTCCTTATTAATGACTGAATAAATTATACAAATTAAAATTCCCTAGATATCACTGCATTCACTACTCTCATGCTCTCAGCTATATCTGAGTGTGCTTCCCTACCCTGAACCACAGGTAGTAAACACATTTTCCTTCCCCCTCAATACTTCAGATTAAACTGTTTGTGTCTTTCCACATTCCCCTTCATTTTTAATAATCTTCATCACAAACTAAGAAGAGTTATTAACTCAGTGTCACCTTCCTTGCCCAATATTCTGATGCAGAGAGTGCCCTTCAGAATCCTAATCTTATCACAGACACCACTGCATTACCAAGTTAGAATTGACCCATGTATACCTAAAGTTTTGGTAATATTATCAACAAAGTCTTATAACTGCTGTTGATAAAAAGTCTACTGAGGCTTTGTATAGACTTTAAAGCCAGTATGTTACTATCTGTAGATCCTAGGAACCACTCTACTCAATCTGTAACCAACAGTGTTAAGATCTTCAGAAAATGCTGGATCATGCTGGAACATTATTAACTGTGTTTCAATATCTACCTTTTGTTTTCTGTGAAAAGCTGTCTGTCTGCTTCACTCCATTTAGCTGCAGAGCCTAGATAAATGTTTCGATGAAAATTTGATGAAATAGTTTCTCTCTTAATTCTATATAATGGATGCCCTGTGCCTTAATTTTCCTGATCCCATCTCTACAAATCCAGATGACATCCCTGTACTCTTCTGAGGCCACATGTCCCTGCTTCCACTGCTTGTGCATTTCCTTCATACATCTCTGTTTGACTAGCAGGTCCACACTGCTTTCTTAACCTTCTCTGCTTGTTTTCTTACACACGAGTGGAGAGCTCTTGTGCTCCAAAAAAGTCTCCTTAAAAAGTTGCCAGTTCTGCTCAGTTCCTTTGTCCCTAAGGACAGTGTCAACATGCCCAGTCTTTTGAAGGTACATCAGAGATCTTAGAACACAAAACCCTGAGGATTGTACAAGCCATGTGGCCAATCATTCACCTGATCCACTCCTCTCCTTCTTCTTGGGTCTGTGTCTCCAGCTGGTTGAATAGAGGAAAACACTACCAGAGTTCCCAATTCTTTCACCACCTTTCTGAGGGACTATAAAGTGTGTTTTGATATTTTGGAGTTTCAGATCCAGAACTGTGAAGATGCAGAATGGCTGGAGACTGATTTCCCTTATATTTGCACTCTGCATCATGACAATTGTTCTTGCTGCTTCATCTCTCTATGTCCTTTGGCTGTATCATCCCCCAGCTTTTTCTTATATCCTCTGCAAGTTGGACTGTGCAAATGTGGTGCAACCCACTGCAGATTATTTTTCTGCAGATAGCTATGGACAGGCGGGCAAGTTATTAAGACAGTGCCTCAGCTAGAGGTAATCATTTGAGTATCTCCCCTCCAACAATCACTAGTTGTCAAGAAACTAGTAGAAATTAAATGATCTTGGAAAACCTTTCCTTGGAAAGCCTTTCCATCCTTTCCATCCCATATAGTTAAAAGTGGTGCATGGATTCAAATGTTAAGAAAAAACAGCAAGAGAGCAGACACAGCGACAATGTGAGAACATAACCCTCTTTATTTAGGAGGCCAGGCTAAGGAGTAGGAAAATGAAAGGTCCTTGTCCAGATACAACTAATTGTCTGCTTGAGAGGGAACACCATGCCCATGATGTCAAATTTTCACACTCTTTATCTAGATCCAGTAGTATCAAAGAAAACCATGATTATGTTCTAATTACAAGCATGACAATGAGACAGACTAGTAATCAGACAGGCTAGTTAGCAGGCTTCCTTACTGCTTCCCTCATATGCAATAGACTAGAAATCTCTATTTCTTATGAATAAAGTCTTAATTGCATGACTAATCCTCATGCACCTGACCAATACTAATGTGCCTTCAATTATGGGAAAGAAAAATAAGTATCAAAATCATGCATTTCTTTCATTCATGGAACACAGATTTTGATTTTCTGCCAAAAAAAAAAAAAAAAAAAAAAAAAAAAAAAAAAAAGCTAGATTTCTGCCTGTTTGAGGAAGACTTGAGACTACAGAAGGTAAAAATGAAGAATGAGTATATGGAGAACAGAACTTCTCAGCCTATAAATAGTCTGGTTTGTAGTACAACCTTCCCAGCTATAATGCAGGACTACAGCAGACACAGGTGTCCATACTAAAAATAATTATTTAGATAAAAGTACATTTAGAGTAGCCCATTATCTGTTACAAAGAATACTCCCTCCCCCTAGTTGTAATATAGTATACTATAATCTGCTATTTTAAATCTATACTTCAATTAAGTTTATCTACCATGTATATGTGCTCAACTATGCAACTCTGCAGCAAGCAATGAACAAAGAACACAGCATAAATTAATGCAAGAAAAGTCTTTTTCTCATCTATTTTGCTGATCCTGTGGTATTCAGCAGGTCAGACATTTGTATAGCTATGAAACCATGTTTATCTGAATGTCAGCACTTACCCCCCAACCCAGAAGGTTTTTCAAACTCACCTTGATGCTTCTTTTCCATGCTATCCACTGAGCCATATGCGCGATTTGCAGAATGAGTGGTCCCATTCCATAGTTTGTTTGCCTTGATTTATCAGCGGGAGGCAAAAGAGCTGTGCATTTTGCTCTAGAAGAATATATACAAGTTTGCATTTCATATCAGAAAGAAAGGCATTTCAAACCTGTAAAAAAAAGTTTACCTCAATCTAATACAACACTGACTGGCGTAAGAATGTAATCCTTGCCTTTAGCTTGTCCTCTCTCAAACTATTAAATGCAAAAATGAGTAGAATAAAAGTACCTTGCATTTCTTTCAGAACAATTTCAAAATTTATTTTGTATTTTTTCCTGTGGCAGAGTACATACTTGACAAAAAGCCTCTCTATGATTTATTCCTTTCTCTCATCCTACTTCTCCAATTCTTTCAATGTTTTGTTGGGAACTTATGTACTCTTTTTTAATTTTCAGGATACTAAAATTTAGAAAAACAATCAAAGCAATTGATGTGGGGAAAAAATAAATAAATAAAAATAAAATTTGGTAGCCTATACTCACTAACAGTCCCTCTCTGCCATTCAGTTTTGCATATGCTTACCTCATCTTCAGTGCCTTTTCTGGTATATTCTTCTGGCTCTTCTCTTTCTGCAGACTCAAAAAACATCATTTCTTCCCCTTCAAAATTCATCTGGTTGATGTACACCCACGACTTCAAAATAATTTCTGAACTGCATTTTCTTTACTCTGATCAGTTTTAAAGCCAGATGGATCTTATTTTGAAGTGTTTTTGTGTGTGTGTTTTTTCATGTTTGTTTGTTTTGTTTTTCAGTCACATCACTTAGAAACATCTTTTCTCCCTAAAATGGATGCTGAAATCTTATCATGGTCATAGGCCTTCCAATTCTTAGAACTTCAAGAGAAACAACAATTGCAAAACTCCTGGTAAAAGAGAGCAGGTGGCAGAAGTGCTCCTCATAGCCATCTTCATTGCATTAAAAGGGAGGCAAGAAAAATGGGGAACAACAGAAAAGCACAGCTTGAAGAAACATTCCCCAAAAGTCCCACTCTCTTGTATAGATGTGTTAGAAGCATCCCTCCTGTGAAACAACTATCATGTATATGGTTCTTGTCTGACCGAACATTTTCCTTCTAGAAGACAATTGGTTTGGGTGAAAGTATTCATTGTATATTTCCTGTCTGTGTTCAGAACAAATGTATACCCACATATATATGTACTACCATTGCTCCATTGTGTGAAAACATATTGTTTGAACTTGCTGAAGTTACAAGTATTAATAAATTATATAATGAAATACATTTGATACATTACTACTGTCAGTAAGCCATAGGAGGAAGTAGGTGGGGGGAATGTTTCATGTATATGTTTTGTTCTTCATTGTCTTACTTTTCCTGACTCCTGTCAGAAACAGCAAATGAGGGCTGACTTGTTTAGCACTCCCCAAATGTGCTGAAATGAGTTTAGTCACAGCCCACGCAGAATGCTATTTCTATTTGCTGTGGCCCAAATCTGTTCAACAGGAGAGGATCATGGATCAAAGATCAACCAGCAGGCAGAAAATATTTTATTTCCAGATCTTGCCTGTGGAAGAAGACAAAAAAAGTGTCAATTAGCAGGCTTTAAATGAAATACATGTAAGTATCATGCTAGTGGGTTTTACATGAAATGCATAGAAGGATCATAAAATAGATTAATCTAAACAACAGGATATATCCATCATAAGTGTGACAACAAATTGTCAGCTATATGATTATCCAGTTCTTATATGGTTGATTGTGCAGAATATTTTTTTAATTCAAGTTCACTTTAGCTGTGCTTGCTTTTACATTATATTATTAAAAATACTATTTCCCTTTAATAGGCAATCTAAAATGTTTTTAAGACATGTTTATAGGATATCTGAAGATATAATACAGTTTTTAAAATTCCTATAAATATTCTTAAAGTTGTGTTTTCTGAAGGTTTTTTTTCCACACCAGGTCACATACTGATATATGGTGCCATTAGTAGACCATCTTTAGCCCAGTTTCTCCACCAGATGCATATATTTTTAATGATTCTTTCCTTGTCAAAATGAGTGAGATTTTACTGGTTGCTATACTGAAAGTGGCAGGCAGTTGATAAAGTGCTCCATGGATATGTCTTTCCATTCATCAATTTCTTGCAGGTGTACGGTTTTGTTTTTAAACACTATAATTCTATGTCAGGTGAGATGCTTATAGGCTTAGGGAGGTCTATTCAATAAGCCATAAATTCTGTAAGAGACTCTTGATATTACTATAAAGTTAGGGTGTCTTTGATCTTTTCAGCTCAACATATTGCTTCATTTTATTCACATTCATCTAGATGTTCAGATGTTCATGGTTGTAATTAAAAAAAAAAAAAAAAAAAAGGCAGAAGATGAGCTATTTCTGAGCTATTTCTTCTCTGCAATGAAATTGGTGCTCTTCTCTCCAGTCCTACACAGCAAGTAGGCCTTACTTAAGGTCACAGGTGCCCTATTTGCTTTCTGTCTCTTTATCCTGATTGGATCACAGTAAATGTCATATTCCCCTGTGACTGTGAAAGAGGAAAGCATTTCTGATGAAAGGAAAAAGGAGAGGGAAAGGGGTAGTGCAGAAAGAATAGAGACCAGATGGAATTTTCATGGATCCTAGGAGCCTTGCCCAATTTGAGAACAGCAAATTAGACACAACCTTAAAACACTTCTAAAAGAAGGTACAAGCTCAGCATCAAGTACCAATTAAGATCTTTTTGTAGTAGCTATATATATATATATGTATTAATCTGTGCAATGATTAGCTGAAAGTTTTTGCAGGTTATTATTCTGGAGGAGTAGAAACTTACACATCCATTTAAATTTCAGTTTCCTGCTTTGACAGATGGTTTCATACATTTGCTCATCTCTTCAGGTGGGATTCTTTCTCAAACATATGACTACAGCATATAAGTATTATATTAATGGACTGGACCCATTACAGTTGTGAAACAAACTAGCACAGAAGCAGTATAGCAGATATATGAGTGTACGGCAGACTAATGCTGAGCTCTGCTTAGGTGAATACCTTTAAGCCAAGTAGTCTTTTTAAATAGTTTTTTTTTTTTAGGGACTAATGTGAAGATATCAATAAATGGAAAATCTATCACTTATGCCGGTGGTTTATTACAGTTGTTAATCACCTTTGTATCAAAATTGTTATTTCTCATGTGAATTCTTGCAGCTGTAGGTCACACATACTGGCTCTGTTTTTTCTCGATTATATTGCGGAGCAGTTAGTACCTAGACATTTTTCCACTGGGAGAGATTATCAATATAATCAAAGTCATCTCTCAAACTGCTTTTCCACAAATTAAACACGTCATGTTTATATGTCTCTCTTAAAATATATGAATTTTTAACTCAGTGGTTAGTTTTCTTTTTTATGCTTTCTCTATATCTCCTTTAGCTTTTTAATAAAAAAGCTATAGGTTTGCTTCCTGTTGAAGCAAACCTAAAGGTAGATGCAGGTAAAAGTCAATCCTTTTCCCTGCTTGTAGCTCTCCTCCTTGTGCAGTGCATATCACCTTAGCCATTTCTTGCCACTGCATAGCTTTGGGAGCTCAAGTTGAGCTCCTTTACCAATGTCCTTTTTGAATTGCTGGCTGCTGAGAAGCAGTTCTGAAATGAAGAGTTTATACTTCAAGACAATATTATAGTACAGTTAAACACCTTTCAAAAACTTTTAGGTGAAATCAAAAAACTTTTCATTTCATATAATCCATTGTTATATCTTTCATAAATATTTCTATATCACTAAAATGTGAATTTCAAGTGGTAAAACAAAAAAGAGAAATGAACTAGAGACTCTGTACAGAATGATTTATAGGTCCAGGTATTTTTCAGCAGTGTCACTGCTAAAATGTTTTGAGGTTAATGTTTAATTATATTGGATAAAACTTCAGTTTAATGGAAATTTAGTTTGACCTGAAATTTCACACTGGCCCAGATTCGGGAAATATATCTTTTGATACGAATCTAAAGTGCCCAAACTATGAGTGCTCTTGTGCTGCTCATGAATAAACAAGCTGCTCAGAAATTCATCCCACCTAAAGTCTTAGTTTCTACCTTGCATTTCCTATGGTTACACTAATAGCATTGAAAGAATCCAGTCTCCTCCAAAACTCTTGGTTGCCATGAGCAGTGGTAAAGAGAAACCCATGCCAACCCAGCAAAGGACCTTCTCTCTCTTGGATGAAAGGTCCATGTCCACACCGAATAGGATTATTATTTCATATAGGGTTTAATTCAGAACACAGTCTGTGCTGCTGCATCTTTCTATAATGAGATTTCAAGACTGCATAATGCTTGGATTAGGGTGTAGCATGAGGATACAAAGGTGTAGGTAAGGATGCAAAGACTGCAGGAACTGTGTTGGAGGTGTGCAGAGTTGAGCAAGTCAAATCTGCTGCAGTTGCATCCATATGGTACAGAGGTGGTTCTAGGATCATTTCCCAGAGCTGTATCATGTTGTCCTCCCAAAAGGATCTACATGATTTGCTGAGAAAGACAGCTAAGGAGCAAACCACTTTACTTTCTGCATAATAAGGAGACTAAATCAGGGTCTAAGTTATCTGATGTTGTAGATTTAAAGGTTTAATCTGCTAGGCATCCCAGTGAATATCTAGTGTCCTTTAAAAAAATAATGGGAGGTGGGGGGCTGGACAGAGAGTAAAGAACAAATCTGACCACTCGTCCCCTGGTCTTGTACTTAATCATTATCTCATTCCCTCAGTTTGCTTTGGTCCTTGCCAATTGCTGAGGTCAAGCCTGCCATATCCTTAAAGATTTCAGACAGTCAGTGCTTCTTGCCTTCAGCACAGGGATCAGACTCTGGTCCTTTTCAAATTTAGCTCTATATATATATATAGAGAGAGAGAGCTAAATATATATATATATATATTATATGTATACACATATATATACTATATACATATATATATATAATGATATATATATAATACTATATACATACATATATATATATATAATGATATATATATATCATTTAGTTTGGTCAATTTTCAGCATATGGATTTTACAGTGATAGTAAAATTATTGTCAGTTCATATTTAGTACAGACCATAGGTACATATAAAACCTTTTGTTTTACAGATTTTTGCAGTGAAGCAACAGTTAAGCAAAAACAGTAAAGTTCTCCCAAATTATTTGATAAACAAATTACCACATTTATTGTCATAGTGTGGCTACATACTTTCCAAACTTTCTTAGTAGGTGTCATATCTCAGAGGAAACATTACATTTTCTGATATTACAAGCTCTATCATGTGGATAAAAGCTACACTTTGGCATAATGAGTTAAATGGATCATCTTTTTACCATCAGCAAAAAAACTGTTCATTGCAAAATATGGGTAAACATATTTTAATAAAATTTTAATCAGTGAAGACCCTGCCTTCTCTTAGCTGAGTCCTGTTATGTCAGATATACAGGGAAAGACAGATGAGATATCTGTTCGTGTTTTAACTCACCTAAAATATCCATGATGGATATTTTCCCCTGGAAAGAGCAGAGAACCTCAACTGGGTATTGCAGAAACATGAAATCCAAATAGACTAGTCTTTCCCTTAGCTTTCAAAAATCAATTCAATTAGAACAGCATGTAATTAAATGTTACTAAAAGATTTTTCAGACGGACAACTAAACTTCAGTGAAAGACATTGCAATTTAGGCATCTAAGAATCTAAAATCACCTTAAATTCTTAAAAAATCACCTAGGTGTTTTTGGAAGTCTCATCTATGAGAAACAGCCTCATGCTCTAGAATGACTCTTTGTAAACTGCAGCAGAAGAAATAGTATCTTTTCTAATATATCACAAAATAAGCAAAACAAAATAAAGAAACAAGTCATTTGATATGTGTCAGAACACACATCAAATATGAAGCATCTATACCATATAGTGAGATGTTTGGGTTATTGTTTAATGAGTTGTTTAACACAGAGATACATCACACACATTAAATACAGAAATTATGTAATAATAATCCAGTAGGGAGAGCTAGAGGGCAATACTTTTGCCAAGGGCTTAATGGAAAAGATTCAGACTGCATAATTAATTAAGGAAGACATTGCTATTGCAGTATGTATTTCTGAAGGACCTCTCCAAAATGCCTAAGCTCTCTTATTTACATTTTGTCTTGCTTTGATTGTTTCAAGGAAAGAAACAAAAATTTCCTCCCTTCAATGTGAATCTGGTAACTTGCAAGCCACTTACTTTGCAGTTGCCTTCAGAGACAGTTAGCCAGGGCCCTTCCACAGTATTGCTGGTTCCACACTGGTTGCTGACATTTTGCTGAAATTGTCCTGTATCACAACCCCAAAATGATGACATTCTGTATTCAGTACAATCTCCACAACAGTGACAGCATGTTGTCAGCTGAGTAAGTCAATTCACCTTGGTAGGCATCACTGTCCCATTTTACTAACTTTGAAATTCAGAAAAAAAAAAAAAAATGAATTTGTACATCCACTGTTTGAATATAATTGTAAATCTGTCTTAGTCATTATATTCCTAAACTGGTTTACATTTCATGTCAGCAGAGTGTATAGATTTGCATCTTCCAATAAATTATTTCAATAGAACATTGCTTGAAATTTGATGAATCCAAGATATATCATATAAAAATATTAAATTAATATTAAAATGATTCATTATTTACCCTTATGCATGCATTTTTCATAGATAAAATGATTACATCTCTTCTTGAGATAGATAGATAGATACCCATAGAATGAATAAGACTGCATAAGATGGAGTATTCTCAAACCCAGGTGTAGTGCCTGCAGGTGCTTGATGCTTTTCTATTTGCTTTTCTCCCTCCCTACAAGATTGAAAACCATATGTCTGCAAAGTGCTGATAGATCTTCCAAACCTTTTCAGCTGTTTTTGCATTGCCATCTAAGAAATATAACCCATACTAATTCTTCTACCCAGCTACAGCTATAAGGCCTGCTTTATGAAGAAATGTATTTTCTCCGAGTTCTTGCAAGTGCCAGTTGGAATCAGTCATGGAGTAGAGCAGTTTCATGTGCAGAACTGTTATAGAGAGCTGAGAGGCAGAACACAAACACTACACAAAAGAAACCTCCAACAAATGCCTTGGCTCGGAGTGATTGCTGAGCATCACATGTTAATAACAGCAGGAAAATTACTGAGCAGAGAATGAAGCAATTAAAAGCTGTACTGGGTTTGGCACATTCCTGAGAGACACAGTGCAACTAAAGAAATTTAATAATGCTACACTCTACATTTGTCAACACTAAAAATATCCACTCAAAAATGTATTTCTGTCTAATAATAGCTAGTTCTGAAGCACTTTGTGCTTCAGATTTTTGTGCATTATTTTGTGCATGATTGTAGCATAGACATTTGGGCAATTTGAGTAATGAACATCATATAATGGTTATCTATAAGGTAGAAAGATGTTTATCCAAAAAGTATATTTACCTGGGGAATTATCCAGAAAGTAAAGAGAGAATGTTGTGGTTTGTGAACACTGAAAAAAAATGGTCAATGGTCACAGAGCCAGCCTTGAGAACTGAGTTTTGTTTGACAAGTGTTAGAATGTGACAGAAGGAAAATATTAAAGGGGAATTTGAGAAACGAGAAGCTAATTAAACATGCCCTCTACCTGAAATATTTTGACAGTAATAAAAAGTACTTTGTTCACAGATTCTATCAGTCTTTCTACAACAAAAATAAATAAATAAGATTCTCCACTAATAAAAAAAGAAAATAATGTTGTACACTACAAATAAAACAAATAAAAACATAATTTCAATGTAATATTTGCATTAAGACACTTTTTCTTTCTTTCCAGGCAGAACTATGTGCAATGTACAGTGACGTATGGGTGCATCTGATTACTATTACTCTTGATAGGATGGTGGAAAGGTGTTCCAGTAACAAAGCATTTGCTAAATGGTAACATGGACACAGGTTCATATTTTTGACTATAAAATCATGAAATAGAACCACTATAGCAGGCACTGTTCCCTGCTAACCTTTCATTCAGGAGAAAACCGAAAAAAAAGCACGTCTGTGCCATTAGAAACTGATGTCAGAGGCATTTGTGGCTAAATAACAACATAGGAGATGAAGCACTGGCTGCAATTTGTGATTCTGAGAACTGCTATTACTTTGGGAAGAGCGTGCTATCGCGTACAACGGTAACTGCAGCTGTACTGTCATAACAAGGTTAACCCGCAGTCGCAGGAAGTTGTCAGTCTCAGCGGAGGCCTATTGTGGAGGCCTGGGCTCAGCTTTCCCTGCTGCCATGGGGGAGGTGAACCGGGAGACCTGAGTCACTCCTCTTGCCCAAGGAGGTTTCAGAGGGAATATCACCACCACGGGCAGAGCCAGACTGAAGTGCTTGCATCCATTTGGGTTGATAAAATTGGAACTAACACATTTATCATTTTAAATTACATTTTAAAGGACAGTGACAGATTCACACAAGAGGATTATGCTTGTTAATTGATGTTATTGGTACATTTGACTGGAAAATGAAGGTGTCAGGACCTCAGTGTTGAGCAAGCTCTGCAAGACACGAAACTGGCTTGTGCTCAGAGATGAGAAGTTACTCAGCACTGTATAAAACACAGTTCTTGAGACTGAATAACACCTAAACATCTGAGCCTCCTCAGCCCCAGGGGAAGGTGGGGCTGCGATGGGGCATGGCCGGCCCCAACCTGTCTCCTGCCCCTTCTTCCACACCTCCCTTCCAACTGGCATCACCCAAGTGCAATGAAGGTGATGAACAGCCCTTTTTCTCTTTCCCTCAGTTTCTTTCCTTCTCTTTGATACTTGTCTTAGCACCTTTCATCCAAAATGAAAAATATACCTTTGCTGATGCGTTTTTGGAAATTGCGCAGCTTCAGGAGATCACATAGGAAATCACTCTGGCTTTAACTTGTAATGAAAACTGGTTAAAATTTATGCTGTTCCTCATTTTTATTATTTATTACAATCCCAGCCTGAGTATATTGATTTTGTGCCAACCTCTGTTCCTGTCACAGTTTTTGTCACACAAATGAGGTTCCAGAAATGTAATGCCTGTATTTTATGAAATACAGTCCTATGCCATTTCAATATGACCTTTTCAGTATTCTGCCTTCTGACGGGTTGGCCATTTCTGAGTCAGGGGCCTATTTCAATCCATGCCTTATCCCCTCAACGTTTATGTTTTAAAAGTAATTTAAACGAAGGTTGATATATCAATTTATTTCGTTTGCATTGGTATGCAGTTTATGATCTCCCTTCTGGAGAATCAGTGAACTCTGAAGGGTTCACTCTTACCACCACACAGCCTCCATGTAGGAATGAAGTTTAAAATACAGTGTTAAATATGCTATTAAAATATTTTAACTTGATGGGACTGTTTTGATTTCATCTCAAAGCAATTACAAATGGAGATTTGAAACAACTATGAAACACTTCACCCAAATCAGTAGGCCTTGGTTATAGGTAGACACCTATATGGTGAACACGAAGCAACAGATGTCACACTCCCAAACAGAAAACAGACTTGGAGAGTCATTGTCAATCAATGTAAGTTGTCTGAATAGGCCCAACAATGGCAGGTATCTTCTGTAGGCATTATCACAATTGGAGAATATAAATACCATAACTAATAATTTCTGGTAATTCCTGATTCTTTGGGGTTTTTCCCTTCATGCCCAGCATGAAAAGACTCCCTTGCAGGATTCGTGAACGCTCCTATTCCAGTTAATCACCACCTATCGTACAGGTCACAGGAGCTGCTGACTCTGGATATATCTTATGACAAATTTAGTGGCATTTTCCCCAGTACACATTAATTTACTTTTGAACTTAACAGTTCAGAATACAGGTAAAAAAATCATGGAATTAAGTATCCTAACAGAACAATCCAGTGGTAGGATATTTAAGAGGAATGCAGGAAGATGAAATTTTTTGTTTGTCCCTGCTGTGGCTCTGGTAAGCCTCTGAGCCCATGCTCTGGGCCTCACTATCTTGGTGACACCTTTCATCCATCTGTTTAGACCAGTGGTTCCCAGAAGCACTAGCTCAGAGGGAGCTGACAGCTATCCACATCTCACTGCCACAATGCACGTGTAGTGACTATGACTCATCTGTGACAGATCATCCAGTCTTTGCATGCACTGTGGAGACAATTTGTGTATTCACAGTAAATTCAGTATGTCCAGAATGTATCTGACTTGCTACACATGCTTTTGTCACCTGTGTAGCTTGTGCAGAAGTTTTGACATCCTGAACACATCAGATTCATAGTGCATGCACGTGTTTTGTGTGCATTTATTTCTGCCTGGAAAAAATATGAGTTGTGAGAGTCTCAAGGATGCACAGTGGAAAAGCAATCTTGAGAGATTTTTACCAGCTGATGTCCCGCAAGTCCCTGCTAAATGTGTACACAGTGGACATTGTATTCTTTATACTACATACAATATTTTTTATACTAGTATAGAGTACCTTTGCTGACAAACCTAGGGAACTTTTCAAAAGAAGCATTTGATCTGGGGAATGGGGTGGGAGGGGTGGAATAAATCCCTGTATTTTTCCTAGGCTTGTTTTTAAAGAGAGCTGAGCAGTGCTAACCACTATCAAGAAGTTGGGGGGCTGTCAGCACAGTGCTCATCCTTTCTCAGATGGGTGCGCTTTGTGCAGCAGCATGCCATGCAACCACTGCTTTGTTTTGAACACCAGCATCCTACCACTTCTTCTGGGTAGCCACTGCCTGAAAAAGGAGCACAGTGGGAGCCACTGCCACCAAGGCAAGCAGGGACACCACAGAAATCCTGCAGTTACTGCAAAGCAAGCCATCTAGAGCTAATCTGCATTAACCTGATCTAGAGAGACAAAAACTGCAAGTATCTGTGGAGCCTGAAGTTGTCATGCTATACCTTCCTTTTCCATCACAGTTTGTTACAGAATAGCCTTTTTTTTTTCTTTCCTTTTTTTTTTCTTTTTTCAGAATAATTACTTTGGAAAACATGTATTTTAAAATAACAAGCAGAACAGCCAACCTGAGTGTTCAGTTGCACTTCATGCATTTTCATGCCAAAATTGTTAACAGCAACTGAGCCATCTCAAAGACTTTCCTGCCCTGCATGAACTGCTTCTTTGCAGAATTAATTCAATTAATTACTATCAAGTCAATAAACATACAAACTTACAAGCAACATTTACTTCAGCCCCTGAGCACGTAGTTATACCTCTAAGCAGTTAGTCATCTTCACACACTTCAATTATATTACTGTCAAATATGCAAGAAAACATAAGGGAAAAAAATATATATATATGTGCATGTGAGGCAAAACCTTTCCTGCAGAGAACAGGAAACAAGAAAAGCTTCTAAATCAAACAATTTAAGGAAATTACCATTTTTGATTCATTTTCTTCAGAAGGGTTTCCTTAGGAGGATTAAACAACTTTTTAGAAAAAGTTCATCTTAAAAGCTGTCACTTGTCATCCACAATGCCCTGGAGGTCTAGCAGAAGTCTAGACAACAGATGAAAGTCAGAATTTTATTCAACATTTCCAAGACAGTCCCATAAAATTCAGGTAAACCTAAATTGACATTTGGGAAAGATATATTTAATGAAAAGCAATACCAAGCTGTATAAATAATTGTGGCCAAGCAGAGGAGGTATGAGGTGGGAAGGGGAAAGACTGTAAAAAATGCAAGTGAGAAATTTTGTGTGTAACTGCACAGTTATCTAGTTATCACTGAGGTGAATATTAACAATAGCAAACATGCTCAGAAAGGGATGTGTTGTAACTATGGTAAAACAATATTGCTTCACTGACATAAACACAGCAGTGCTGATTCGTCCCAGCTGAGTACTGGGCTCCCAAGTCCTCTTCAGTTCTACCATTGTATGGATAATAATATTCAGAGAGTGCTGGACATCATACCAGCCAGAAATGAATAGAAATTACTATCTGTAAATTGCACAACACATCAATACAAAATTACATGACCTAATATAAACACTTATATTTTCCCTGTGAGGACATCAAGGCATGGACCTCTAAACCTGGAAACATGGTCTGAGCTCACCTGCAGCAACACAGGGCCCTGGGGCATCAGTCTGGGCCAGGGTACTCTTGTCTTTCTGGCCCTTTCAGCCTGGGGAGCAGGGGTTGCAGGCACAGGGAGGGGCTGCGGTTCTCTCCAGAGAGTGAGAGAGGAGGGCTCACCTCACTGAATCTGTGAGATGGGTATGTGAAAGACAAGGGGCTGTACAGCCAAGATTTCCAAACTCTGACGTTCAGTGAACTGGCTGATGGCATGTCTGATTTGTTGTTTTTATGCCCGGCTGCTAAATCATATGAAAAAGAGCTAAAACACATTAACTATCTCCTAATATGAAGTTGCCTTGAAACAATGGCTGGAGTTGTCCCAGAGATACTATAATGAATATGGGAATTGTTCCATGTGATCCTGATGCGTCCCATTTAATCTGTTCAAGCCAGCTCTGTGAAAGGCAAAATAGACAGATGCTTAGGACAAGCAAACTGCTCTCCAGAAGGAAAACAGGTATTGCCCCACCATCTACATTGCAAGGCCATGAATACCCAGGCAAGAAGCAACAGCTGATGGAGAGAGGATCTGTGCTGCCAGGGAGGCAGCCCACTGAAGCACCAGGATCCCTGCCTGCACGTTTCATCCCTAGCCTCACTGCAGCGACAGTAGCAGCCAGATGCAGTTCCTGAGACACTCTCTTCCATCTGATAGATGAAATAGGATGTCATCTCAGGTGATCTGAGATGAAGGACATCTCTACATTCTTCTGTAGTCTTTTCCAGTAGCCCGGTGCCTATCATTGACCTCTCACTGTAGAGAACTCTTGGGAGCTTTAAACCAGCACTGAAATTGTGCAATATATATTGAGGAGAGTTGTTGGATGGAATGAGGCTAAGCAAAGACATGTCCCCAGTACCATGTCATTCATCTGTTCTGTTTGCATTTAAGCTAAAATCATCTAACCTGGGTTTCTTCCCTCTGGTCTGTTCTTTTTTTTGTACCTGGGAACCAAGGATGCTGAAAATCTAACCTCAGCTCCTTACATCTAAATTGGGAAAATAAGTGCTTGTCTGGCTGGGGGAAGAAGATACGAAGGGGAGCCATTTAAAGACAGAAACATTAAAGATTAAGAGGCACCAGGAGCTGTAGTAGTAGGGTTTCTGTAAGCAGAGATCAAAAGAAAGATTTGCATATTCTAAACACACCTGTTTTCGGAGAAAAAAGGGCATGAAAACTTCTACTGGTAGAGGTTCTCCCCATGTAGACATTAAATACAACAGAGGAAGACATGTTCATTTACCAAAGCACATGCTCATTAAAAAGTCCTTCTCACTCACTTCTACTAGACAAACGTTATCAGAGGATGCTTTACTACTTTGTATGGCTTAAAATATTGATTATCTAAGTGAAATTCTTCAGAAAAGAGATGAAAACAAAAAATTTTCAGTCAATACCTAAACACTTCTGTCACAAAGGAGTCTCATTAGAATTTCACATAAGTAAAAGGTTCAGTTTTGTGCCAGTGACAGAACTGATTTCCCAAGTTTGTGGTGGAATCAAATACTTTATACACTTTGGAAAGACTTGGTGATACAAAGTGTTCCCCTTTTTTCCTTCTTCCACACATTAATAAGATTGCCCTTTTACCCAGCGTTGTGTTGGCCTAGATTTCAGCCAGGAGATGCGAAGAAAGCATAGAGTTACTCACCACATAAGAATCTCTTCTTACATGTGAATAAGCATTTTATTTTCCTGAATGATTCTAGGAACTTCCAGCTGAGATAACAAAATATGCAAAATCGTCCCTCATGTTCTCCATTCCTCCTCTGTGCTTATGTAATCACATGTAATCAGAAAGGGC
The DNA here is from genome assembly GCA_011075105.1 of Heteronetta atricapilla. Classification (NCBI taxonomy): domain Eukaryota; kingdom Metazoa; phylum Chordata; class Aves; order Anseriformes; family Anatidae; genus Heteronetta; species Heteronetta atricapilla. The sequence goes on from CM021731.1 coordinate 101,482,742, forward strand.
ATAATAAAACCTTTGTTTTTGGTACTAATAATGATAACTTCTATGTTTCAGCCCTTCAGTGTGGAAGGAGACATGCACTACAGATGCCAGGTTGAATTAAATGATACAGAAAAAGTTGCATTGAAAGCCTTTTGATATCAAGGTAGAGAAAAAAATGCCTTTACTTCTCAGTTTTCTGCCATTCGTACCATGCAGATGTAAATGTAGACAGACTGGGGGCAAATTTCAGATATAAGAGTATGACGAAGAGATCGGAGCAAGGAATATGCCCTTCCTACTGGGTCACTTTCACAGGGGAAAATCCACCTTTTTTTTTTTTTTTTTTTTCCTCAGAATCAGATCCCAATGTGCAAAATAAAGGTAACTCCACATATCCATCTTATGTTATGAACCATGTTTATCAGGAATAATATATATACTTTTAAGTACATGAGGTACATATACTTATGCTCCCTTCAGAGAAGCAAAGAAGCCTACTTTATAAAGTTTATTAGATCATAATAAAGATTAAAAAAAAAAAAAATCAAAAACAAGCAAAAAAACTCAGTTGAAAGGGCACTTCTTATCCACAAAGATATATGTCTTATGAAACCTTATTTTAATTAAGCATCACTACAGTCTAGATTTTGTAGTATTTAGAGCTTGTAGTATTTATGAATTGTGCTGTAGGTAGTTTCTAATGTGTATTAGAACGTCACATAGGTATACAACATAACATAGCTATTTTTTTATATTGGGTTTTCAAGATTTAAACATTCATAGCATCCTATAGAAAGATGATAAGTATCAAAGAGGTTTTAAGGCTTATTTTGTATGTATATACATACATATACGTATATTTTATATATATTTATATGTATATTTTAAGGCTTATAATAAACCCCCAAAATTATGGTTTGAATTTAAAATCATATTTTAAATACTGCAAATCTTGAGTTCTAGTGCTGGAAGCAAAAAACTTCATGTTCTTTTTAAGCTTTTTCCCCACAACTTTTAAGAGCTGTAAAGTTACTTTAAATCAGTAAGAAAGAGAGAGAGAGAGAGAAAAGAGAAAGGACGGAAGGAAGGGAGGAAGGTAAGGGTAAGTAATGAAGAAAAGGGTAAGAAAGAAAAAGATAAATTAAAAAGAAAAAAGTTTTTTGAGTATTTCATACAAAAACCTGGTTCCAGAATCTAAGATTTTAAGGGGGAAATGAGCATTACAATACATCTTATGATAAAGAACATAACAGAGAGAACATAAATTCAGTCCAGAAAGAGCAATAATTGGATACTGAGTATAGAATTGGGACAGTGAGATGAAAATAATTAAAAATAAGTATGAAAACAATGAAGTGAGGCTAAATGTCTCCTGTTTCTTCCAGTCCTTTTGTTCTTCTGAGCAAAATGATTTCTAAAATAAAGAGACTATGATGATGTTCCCTCTGTTTTGAAAGAGATTATCCTGTAGGCATCAGTATTTTACTCTTCCTTACATTTTTAAAACTTTTTCCTTCTGCATGTGGGTTTCAAATGAAGCACATTAGAATTGCTAATGACATGCCTTACTTAGCTAAGAATATGTCAGGTCAACTCAGCAACAGAACGAGTCCAAGAACAGCATAGTTGGAACAGAAATAGATGTAATTATTCCATTTTCAGTACAAAGTATATTTGCAAGATACTGCAAAGAAATGAATATTCAAACAAACACTGTTAGAAAAAAGAAAAAAAAAGAAAAAGAAAAAAGAAAAAAAATACTTATTAAGTAAAGAAAGGAAATAAATGGCCAGTAATCTCAGGGAAACAACAAATTTCATTTCTGACATCAAGAAATAGGGTGGGAAAATGGAATTATCTACCTTTGACAACTGAAAGGGAAATGTGATCACTAATGAAACCTGATGAGTGACATAAACTCAGTTTCACGGCAGTTTACACTACCCTATTCCAGTCTAGAGTAGCAGTAAACCAGTCTGATGATTATTTAGTGGGGTGTATGAAATTGCTTTAGGGATTTCTGCCCACAACTTATAGCCATGAATTCATGTTACCAAAACCAAGTTCTAAATAGTTTGGTTTAAAGTAAATATTTTTGGCTCAAAGTCATCTGTTAGACATGAAATGACAGCATATAGTTTTTGTCTGCCATATGCACATGTATAATAAACATATTGATGGCCACTTTGTGAAGATCTCGGTCATTTTACATTATTATCCTACATGTACTTCCCATCTCTCTGATGACACCACAGTGCATCCAGCCTAGCACTTACACAGCGTATGCTTCTCCTGTCTCATTTTAACATATTTTCTTTTATTAATTAGCAGAAAACATAATATTAATCACAAAATTAGATGTACTTAATTTTATTAAGTGTTGAAATGCTTTATCCTTATAGTCATTTCTGTTATGAACATGAAAGTGGTATTAGGCCTTATTCTGAGGGTCTAAGTATATATACAGCGTTCCTTGTCTGGAGCAAATGTGAGTCGTCATGGCCTGTCAAACAGGGTGAATTTCAGAAAAGCTGTAATACCTCAGAGCACGTAACAAGAGAGTTGTCCACCTAAAGACCCTAGTCCAACAGGAAAATTTTAAAATAAAATTACATTGTACAATATGTTTTACTTATACTCCAGCAAATTAAATCCAAAAATAATGCTAATTTCATGATATTGCTGATTTGAGAAACTGCACAGAGCTCCAAGGAACTGCAAAGGCAAAGAAATATGGTAAATATGCCAGTGCTTAGCACTTAATGTTACAACATTCACAGATTTCTCACGTTACGCCATGGCTTCAGTATGGAGGTGTCATTGATATGTCATGGGTACCCAGTTCATCAGCTTTTATACCACAATAGAACAGACTTTAAGAGAGAGGGTGATTTTTGGTCAAGCCTTTGCCAGATTGATCTAAGCTTAAGTAAATTCTAATGTCTGGGCACCGCCTTGTAGCATCTTTCCCCAAAAGGGCAGCTGAAAGATGATCTTAAAAAGCAGTGCTTTGAGTATATTTTGAAATTGATATTGATATTAAATTTACCAAATACAGAGCAAATTCATTCTAGTTTGAAACACTAGAGAGGATATCTCATTCTCTGATTCAATGGTGCCATTAAAACTTGTCTGTTAATTATCATAGGTGATATGAGCATCCTTGATTGTTTTACTAATTATAATGACAAAGCATGCTCAAATGTATTTTTACACATAGTTTCCATGACAAGACTATAAAAAACAAGACACTTCTATCATTAAACTGCCATTTCATTATTCCTTTGTTCAGTCATTTCAGATATGCCCTAAACATCAAGAGGAAATCTGAAGCATAACTTGGATATCAAGTCTTGTGTGGTCTTGCTAGAAGTAAAAATCAGTACCTTAATACTCAAATAAAATTTCAATGCTTGGATCTCTTGGATCATTATGAGCAACTTAATTGACATAAGCTTGAAGCTTAATTTAACTTAGAAAAACGCCTTTAAGGCCTTGAACATTTTTGAAGGGTAAAAAGTATTTTTCAGGGCTATGGTCAGAGAGATGACAAGGTGGCAAGGGGGCTGTGCAGCCTAGTAAAGCAGCATGAGGTGCTGTTGTTAATTTAAATCCTAATCTCAGCCTGCATAATTAAACCAGGTTATATTTTCGGCAGAAGACATGAACATATCTAAGTACTTGATTTGCTCATAATGGTTACTCAACCTCAGGCAAATGGCCACTTGTAGCCCTCACATACCCTACTTTTGGATGGCCAGAAACTGTAAGTGAAAGACTAGAGGTATCATAGGCTCCACAAGGAAGAGATACTAAACAATAATGAAGAGTGAAAACCAGGCTTAATCTTTGTTTTCAGTTTCAGTAGTTGGACAGGATACACTGCTGAGATTTTGGGCTCTGATTTAGTTAATGTGTTAAATTTAAGACTAAATTTTACATGCCAAAATATGACTTAGTTTGAGGCTAAAGTTTCAGGTTTTAATAATCTCTAGTCTTTAAAATTAAAAACAGAAGCCTCACTTGGATCTTATTTTATCTGAAAAGGAAGAGGAACTTGCCTGTAACAGTAAACTGGACTCAACACCTATACAGCATTATTTTATGGTTTAATGGACATTTATTTTAGTGAAGCCTGCATCTGCATTACATTAAAGTTGAAAGGAAAGCCGCAAATGAAACTTAAATTCAGATCTAAGCAACAGTCAAGTCAGCCATGGATTTGCTGACTGCATTTGTATTGATTAAATTTACATTCTGGAAATAATGAAACTATTTCTGCTGCATTTACCTTATCATGATCCTAAGCAAGGCAGGAATATTATGTAAAAGGAAACAGTAATGCAAAATAGCAGCTTCAGGGAGAGAGGGAAAAAAAAAAAAAAAAAAAAAAAAAAAAGAACAAAAAACCTCTTTCTCTTTTCCTCTCTCATCCCCAAAGCTACATAATTTACTCCCAGTCCATAATGTCCTTAGTTCCAGCGATTGGGATGATGGATGGCTCTACTTCAACTGCAGCAAGAGAAGATACAGCAATGTATCACTCCACAGGAAAAAACAATAGCACAAATGAAGCAGCAGGACAATGTGGTGGGCAGAAGAGCTGGGGGAATTCTCTGCTGGTGGGAAAATAGACAGCCCTACCCTGGAGTTATGTAAAACACAGTGTGTTGTTTTTGCACTTATTGTGGTGATGCTTATGTGAAAGCTGATAATGAGGGGGTTCCCAACAACTGCAGAAGGGGGAAAGATCTTTTCCATATGAGCACTCTTTTTTTTTTTTTTTTTTTTTTTTTTTCCTGTAGTAGCAGAGGCTATAGCACACATGTCATTGCCTCTTTTCTGGTGATACATTTAATTATAAATGTTTGAAAGCAAGTAGTGTCAGTTCATGTTTAATCTCTGTGAAAGCTAGGTGACTCTTCAGTTTATTTGTGAAAACTACTATGGGCTAAATCATTCTATGACAATCAATTAAAACATGCTTTACAGTAAGTCCGTGTTCAGACTTAAATTCAATAAATCAACAATTGCTCTGCTGAAGCTATCACTGTTCCTATCATCAAATTCAGCAACAAATGAATTGAAAGAGGAATGTTACTGTTAATATTACACACTTTTTCACATGAAAAAGTCACTGTTCCTTGGCAAAGACAAGCAATGGCCTGCGGAATTTCTGAAGTCTTAGGTGAATTGCTCAAAGTGAAACAAGAGAGGTCCAAAATATATTCATTATTTATGGATGCTTTCAACATATAATGTAGTAATGTGTTAATTACAACTTGAAATTCATATAATTTACACAGAACATGATGAGAGAAATATAACCTCAAATTTACATAATTCATACCACAAAAGTACAAGAATGCTTTCTTTTTTCTACAGAGAACAGAAAATTTTGAAGCTCTGTTTTGAATTAAATGCTACAGTAGGAGAGGTTTTATACTTACAAAAAATCAGGTTCAACAAAGCTCTAACAATTTGTCATTGATAAGAATGCTACTACTACTTACTACTCAAGCTTTCTCTCAGATTCCATTGTAAAATGTATTTCAGTAGCATGTGATTTTACTGAACTTTAAATAATAAGATTGACTATTTTTGCTATTCTAGTTTTATTCATTTAGAAAACACCTTATGGAATCTGGAAAGGTGGTTCAACTGATTATTCAATTTCTCATTTGCTTTGCTTATATATAATTCCACAACAGTTTAAACAAATCAAAAACTTGCTAATGCAGATGCAATTCCAGTTAACTAAAATATCTAAAAAGTTGAGCCCCTCAGAGCACAAAGCTCTCTTACTAAGGACCTCACTTGTTCTGGGAATGAATCAAAAGCTTTTCTGTAAGCCCTTTTCTTAATTTCCACAAAAGCTGCAAGACCAAAACAAACAAACAAACAAACAAAACAAAACAAACAAAACAAAACAAAACAAAAACACAGAGTCCTGGATGTAAGGTGGTAGGAATACCATGTCCAGGACTTGGACACTCTGCCAGCACATGCCTGACAATTTCTGTGTGCACTAGGCAAACAGGTGGCTGGGCTTAGATGGGCCTTTCTTCTTTCAGGTTGGGCTGGCTGAAAACATGGTTGAGCCCTTCAGTTGAAAGAGAATCAATGATTTTGTTGCTTTCAAATACGAAGTTGTAAGTACCCTGAACCTCTTCAGAGTGATAGATCTGAAGTTGAGCCCCAAAGTGAGTGTACACTTTAAACTTTGATCTCAGTGAGCTAGCTCCTCACCTCTCTCAGTCACTGCACAGGAAAGATATATTCATGACTGTCTCATGCACTAAAATACTAGAATGGTGATATCAGAGACAAACACACTAGGAATGAATAATCTTGTCTTCAGAACAGGGTTTTAACAAACTGCATTAAAGTAAAGGCTGTGACCTCATATTGACCATGGAAGATGAAATAAAATACTGAATCAGTAAGGAAATGCAGTTGATTCTGCACACCAAATAAAGAAAGCTTCCTATAGACATACTTAACATGTTCATGTAATTAAAGATTCGTATACTACTAATACATTGAAGAGTGAATGATGATGTCTCCTCACTTCCGAATACTGTCTTTTTACAAGTTTATTTATATTACTCTTTCTTAGCCTTTTGAATATGTTCAAGATAAGTGTTTATATTCAACACAAATATCCAGAATTCTGGAGAAAATAATTTTCAGCAAAATGTATTAAATTGTGAGATATATAGGTTCTAACCAGAACACAGATTTCAATCTTGAAATCAAAACATATTCTTTTGTTGAATTGAACTGAAATATTGCTTTTTGAAATCTAATTACAAGTCCTTTTATTACACTTCCAGTAAATTGGCTTGTCTCTTGTAAAAAAGTCACAGACTCCTCAGGTAAGTCCAGAAAATTGTGTTAGAAGTACATTACTAAGGTTCTAAAATCAAGCATTCAAAACAAAAATCTGAAGGAATTGCTTCCACTGCTGCCTCATCTCTTCCCCCACCATATATTTTTAGTACTTGAATTAGGTGGCAGTCTCAGAAGTCATTCTCTGCAATGGATTGGTCTCCCTGCAGAACTAGATAGCTTTCAGCAACGACAGTGCCAATTTATTGACTGCCATGTGCAATCCTGGTCAAGCCATTTCAAAGTTCAAAGGCAGAAAGGATGTTAATCATGCTTTCTTTTCTATGGAAGAGTTTAAATCAACTATGACTGTACAGATCAGAAATAAGTAAAATGAAAGAGCATGCATAATACAATAAAATATAACCTAAGTATAATAAAATATAATTAAAGGATGACTACAAAATTATGAATGACATGGAGAAGTAAAAACATTCACTGTTTGTAGTACAAAATTGAGAAGGCACTCAGTGAAAGCAAATACTAGCTGGATTACAATTAAATGATGGAACTCATTGATGTAGTTTTTTTTTTTTTAAAAAAAAAAAAAACAGTTGGCACAAAAAAAACCTGCTTATTTTTAAAATGAGTAAAGAAGAGATAAAAATCACAAAAGAAAGGTCCATGAATATCTATGAAACACAGTGATGTAATTGAAACTTCTCGTTCATCAAATCACAAAATACAGTTTACTTGTATGCTAATGACAGATTACAGAATGTGGATGCTATAATGGGGAAATATTACCTTACACCTTCCCTATTTCTTCAACTCTTTCCCAAAGCATTCATAATTTGCCTCTGACAGAGGCAAAATATTGGGCTGGAGGTACCTTTAGTCTGCTCCTAACTACTGTATTTACCATGGCAAAATTACAGGAAAAAAAAAAAAAAATCTTTCATTTTAATGTGTTATCAGCTGAGATGGCTTCTGAATGAGACAAAGACTACATTCACTTGAACTTTATAACAAAATTTCCTCTAATTGAGGAAATAAAACTTGTTGTAGTCATGAACAATTCAGGTTGTTTTTCTTCGTTGCCTTTTTTTTTTTTTTTTTAAGTATTTCCATTACATACATGAAAGAGTATCGACTTTTCTTCATTGCCAAAAGTCTCACTTTCCTTGTGGTATGAAAGGGTTCGTATCTACAGGTTTAAGGATTAAAACCCTTTGAACACAAGACATGTATAGTTTTCTTGGTGATTGGAGGAGGTCAGCTTGGCTCCAGCCTGTTTCTTTTATTTTCCAACTTACTTAAGGGTTTTCATGAAATAGTTTTGATCAAACATGTTGTGGAGCCAAGTGGGATCAGAGAGTCCTCTGAAGTGTCCTCTGAGTCAGAAGCCCTGACTCCAGCTCACGTTGCTGTCAGGCACCTGCTGCATCCTGCTGCTGCATGAAGACACCTAGCTTGTAAAGCCTTTGGGAAGAAAGAGGCCAGGTTTTTGCTGTCTTTTCCTAGGTTTTGTTTTTATTCCACCAACACAATGTAAGAGTTTAATCCCAACAGCTCCTCTTCTAAAGAGCTTTGACATTGGGCAGCATGCTACATGATCTTGAACCCCACATTGCACTTAACGTACCCTGAGAGGTAGCATGCATTTGACATTACTCCAGAGGAAAGAGGGAAAGACAGGAGCTGAAAGAAGTCATTAGTGGGGTTCTGAATCTAGCAGAAATAAAAGTCTCACACACTCCAACTGCTTTCTGCTGTCACTGGGATTATTAACTTCATGATAACAACAAGGTTGTAAGCAAATTTGTAGCTCAGCTGGGGAAAAGATTGCAATAGACTACATTTTTTTTTCTCTCTCATTAAACATTTCAAATACAACTGAGAGGAATTTAATATTTAAAAAGAAAGGTTCAAAAGCTATTTACTTCAGGGCAGCTTACTCTAACACTACCTCAGCTTATTTTTGCTGCCATACTTTTGTAATAATAAATATATACTCACAGTTATCATTATAAATTTTTACTTTTTATACATTTAATGAATATAAAATTATTTGAAGTCTTTAAAGCATCTCCTCATAAAGCTTCTCTCCTCTCTTTCACCCTAGCCTCATTTTTCTTCTCATTTTAGAATTGCTAAGGCAGACAAAAAAAGATCATTTATTGATATTCATTATAAAAGTATAGGATTTCCCCCTTTTCAGAAGACATGCCACTACCTATTTGGTTGAAAACCATCACCATGTGTCAGGCTGTTCCACTTGATAGAAACCTATTGTGGCTGAAAGTCATGCTGTTGTTTTACCGTATGCGGCTGTTGTTTAAGCTGTAAAGCAGAAATCCTCCATTTTTCTAGCATGAAAAGGCAGTTTTGTAAACTGGGAAAGGGAGTTGTTCAGAGGATAAGATGGTGGGAAGGAACACACTGAGAAGAGACTCTTTCCCCAGTCAGTGAAAGAGTATTGGATGAGTGACACCATTTGGACGAAAAGGTTGATCCAAGCCAGAAGGAAGGTTTAAGAGACGGGGTGGCAGTTTTTTGGAATTAAAGCCATTATCTTGAGCCAGCATACATGGTGAAGTGATGAAAGGAAATATATGTAATAACCTCATAATTACTAGGTTAAAATCTATTGCTAGCTTTTTACTGAATTACTTCATTTCACTAATGAAGCAATTTTGTTTATTAAGTATAGAAGTATTTCCAATGAAGCTTCATTGAACTGCTAAGCTTCATTGAACTGCTGAACAGTTAATTTTACTTTGCTTCTTTCAAAACAGTAAGTGAAGAAAAGAAATATTCCCACTGCTCTTAATAGGGCTGAAATTATTCTCGGAATATTCACTTAACTGCCTTTTAGATAGTATGGTTACTATTTCAAATCCACACTCAATAGTTCAGGAAGAATCTCTTTACTAATTGCACATTAATAGCAGCTAAGGCTCACTAGAAGAGTATAACACTGCTTTCAACTACATTTTTTCCTTGTATATCATACATATTTTCTCCAGCATTTGGCTAGGCAGGTGGCCAGCAGGCACTGTCAAGATAATTTATGTCTCTTGTTTATTTGAATAATTAAAATAACAACAACACTGGATCCCTGCAAATTTTGCTCTCTCCCAGCTTATATAACATTGTCTTGCTCCTTCTACTCTTGCTCTCCTGCAAAATAAATCCTATGGATAAGAAGACACCTAATGAATTGCCAAACCCAAGAAAGCAGATCTTAGTGAAAGCAAAAAAATTCTGTCCTGCTAACCAATTAGAGAAGAAAACTCCCATAGCAGTTTATGAACCTTTCTTCTGTTTTTTTTTTTTATTTTATTTTTTATTTTTTGATCAGAACTGCACTCACCCATCTTTCCATCACCTCCTTAGCCCAGTGATCACATATCTTCACCCTGCTCTGCTGCTCCTGTGCTTCAGTGAGTATTTTGCAAGCAACAGTGGCTACTTTTCAGGTATGAGTTAATTCCAATTTCCCTGTTTCTAAAAAACAGAAAATCCAGTCAGTAAACTGTAACCTTGAACTGTAACCAAGATGGAGAATGCAACTGAAACCAGTGCGTTCTGAATCTCGCTTCAGCTCTGATCTTGTCATAGCCTCTCTGTGGCTGCATATGTCCTTATGTGATTGCCTCTGATACCTGCAGGACCCTATCTGAAAGAGAAGGATCTAAATTATAGCAATAAAAATGTAGCAACTGGATTGGTTCTATGACCAGCTAAATTCAAAGCATTCTACTTATTTTGGACACAAGACCAGGCCAGCTAAACCACATCAGATTAATCTACACCAAGACTCAGCTCTTGGCTAGTCTCTACATACCTTCTCTGCCATTACCTTCTTTTCCTCCATAACCCATACTTTCCCAAGGTTTTAGGAGATTTTTTGGTGCATGGATTTCTCCCTGGACTATAGCAGAGCTGGATCTTTCGATGCAACATGGCTAAATTTGTGTGTGTTTTTTTTTAACATCCCTCCAACGTGTGTTCAAAAACCAAAGATAATTTTAAATATGAGAAAAAGTGATCTAATTCAAGGCCTTTTTTCTAATATGTCTGTAAAATAATTAGGAGCCCCAACTCCTGTACTCACAAGACAGGGGCAAAGTCTGAAGCAATATAAATTGTTTTAGTGATGAGCACATTAGCTGCAAAGGGTCTGTTCTCCTGCTAGGCAGAATTAGTTTGTGCCAGTATGGGGGAACCAAACCATTGCCATATTAATCCTCAACACTGGTGGGTAGCATATTAATCCTGGTATTATTGTTTATGTTCTCAGCTGAGTAACATCTAGGACTCGGAGCTATAAGGTAGCAGGTTCCTTTAGTCAGTAAAAAATTTTAGATTATCATGTTCCCAGGGTTCCTTCTGGCATGTTTTTTCCCCAATATACATTTCTTACCATGAATAATAATAATAAAAATGTAATCAGGAGGTAGGAGTTAATGTGATACTTATAATATACCAGCTTGTTCCCTCCCTCCAACAAAAAAAATAAAGGACATGTAGCCCAGGCCTGGAATTTGTGGAGTATTACTAGTCACTCAGTTTCAAGGATCAGAACAATATTCAGTCTGTTTTACCTGCTGATTCATCACAAAACTGAATGTTTGTTTTTAAAAGCAATATTTTTAAATTACATATATATTTCTTTAGGAAAGTCCAGAGAAAAATCAGATGTCAGACATACATAAATGAGATGCTAAAACATTGTAAACATTTCTGACAGCTCAAAATACATTATTTCTTTGCTGTCTTTCTCAGTGAATTTCTGAAAGAGAAAACAGTATTACCTGCTTTATTATAAATTGTATTGGTAGATTGAAGATTTTTGTTCTCTATCCCTGGTAGTCTTCTTGTATTTCTACTACTAGAAATGTCATCTTTAGTCTGGGACATTCCTTGACTTGAATTCTACTTATTTCAACACATCAGTCTAGCAACAAAAGCTTTTACTGGGGAGGATTCTCTTTTTTTCAGAACACGTGCCTTTATGTTGTAAACCCTGGTGCCATCTTACTAAATTTAAAGTCAAGTATAATAGTCTTGATGTTTAATCAAATAAAATGTATTTAAGTTTCTCAAGTAGCTTTGTCTTCTGAAAAGAAAGCAAGGCAAAAAAGGGCTGAGAAGCACTCGTTTCAAAAAAAAAAAAAAAAAAATAGAATGACATTTCTACAAGTATTTCTATTTTTGGTATTCTGCCTATAGCTCTGCAAAACCTATCCCTTTTTAAAGTGCTATTCATTATTAACTGCTACAGCTATTATTTTAAAACAATTACAAAGCCACTTATTCCCTTAGGAATTTGATATAAATCAAAGCTATTTATATAGATATAAATATATGTATTCATATCTATAGGTAAACATATACTAATTCCTAGAGGGAAAATGCCTCCAATTTCAGTATAAATACACTCCAAAAATGTATGAGAGGTATTTTAAAATAATTGTGATTTAAGAATACATTAAAAAAAATAAGATTTCAAGGAAATGACTGATTTTAAAACTGAGATGCTTCCACTCCAGTCTATTCTGTTCAAATAAAGAATCCCTCATAAACACAAGCAACCTTATAGCTCCCCTAGAAGCAGTACAAGGGCTCTGTGTCAGTTCAGGACCCTGTTTGGCACTTCCCTTTACTTAGCCAACAATTACAAGGATTAGAGGCTAAGGCAGTGCTTACTGGAGATGATAGGTATTTAGCCATTTCCCTGGCATTGCTTTAGGAAATGCAGACAAGTTCCCACGGGCCCCAAGATGCAGAGCCTTTTACACCAGCAGGCACCAGAGCAGGTGCATTTCACTGATGCTGCAGCTCCAAACAGAGCATACCACAGGTGATGATCGTTACAGAAGCCATGGGGATATAAAGGAGACCACAGGCTGTTGCTGATGGTTGAGTGCCAAAGGTTAGTGAAAAGCTGGATTGTCTGCTGGACCAGGGTAGATAAGAATACAAAAGGGCACAGAAATGGATTTGAATACAGCCCCTTATCAGTGTGCCTTTTAATCTACATTATGCTGCATATAATGGTGTGCTGTTAGCACTAAAATTGGGTCTCCTTTTATGAGTGTACTAATTCATTAACATCAATTTGTGTCACCGTTTTAGCAGTTCCTCTGCTTCCCTGAGCAGGTACCAAGTCAGCTAAATTCAAACTGAATTCATAGTGGCTCTAGATCTTTTCAGACAACTATTGGAATCTGCTGGTGTAGCTCTCTATTGGCCACTCTATTGTTTTCTCCACCATAAAACCAAAGTACATATATATATATACATAAAAAGATGTTTATGACTTGGAATAAATTGTAGCTTTACTATTCTTTATTACTGGAAACCAGCCAATTATTATGCAAAAGAATAAAAAAGGATCATTTATATACCATACTGTTAAATTTTATATTGAGTGATATGATAAAATAGCCAACTGGGAGAGAGGGTGGGGAATGGGAGGAAAGCTAGATTTTATTTATCATGTTTATAGTTAGCTATGTTTATCCTTTTTTTTTTTTGTCAGTTAAAGGAACATTAAATAGAATTATCTTGGATTTATGGTAAGTAATAAAGCCATTTTTTTCCATGAATGCTCAATTAGCTTAAAGGATACAGTCACAAGTGCAAAGTATGCACCTATTTATGATTTCTTTCCTGAGGCCATCTTCTTGTTCCTCTCCTGAGACTACAAAGATTTAGAATACTTTGGACAAAGCAATGCATGTGTTTACTGTAACATATGTGTGAGCATAATGCAAGACTGGTAGGAGTGAAACAAGGAGTTTGGAGATTGTGAAGGAAAACAGGATGGTACAAAAAATGTTAGCAAAAAAACATGAAGTGGAGATTTCTGTCAAGAAGTAACAAATATTATTTCAAGAGGACACTAGCACTGACAGTATTTGTACAGAAAGAATTAAAGAAAGCTTTATTTAACCTGTCTGCCTAAAAGAAGGAGCCTACAAATCCTTGGTAGAAGGCACCCGACGTATTGTCTTATAGACTTTGACATTTTGTTCAGGCAGGAATCTATCATCTAAAGCCAGCAGACAGATGTACATCTCTGTTGCCGGCATGCAATATTCTTAAAATGCAAAGATGCCATTTCAAACAACACCTGCCGTCCTATTTCTTAGTTTACAGTTGTGTCCTATTTTAAGAGAATACCCATTTGAAACAAAGGCAAACAGGATTAAGTTTTACGTTTTTCAGTAAGGTTATACCTGCAGTTCAAGGTTCGGGGAAGGTTTGCCTTTGCTGCTATGTATGCTCAAATGCATAATAGAGGAAAATGAGATGAACAGATTGAACCATCTCAAAAGATTCTGTAAGACTTATACCCAAATATTGGCTTGGTCTACTGGATGCCATTTTTTTGATTGGCTGATAAAATTTCTAGCCACTGCTGTCAAGAAAAAGGCAAAAGTTCAGATTCATTAAGATCATTTTGTGGTGCTTCTCCTACTACCTTTAACATAATTCTAGTCTGGGCTTGACTTGTAGAGCAAGGACTTCCTCATGCAGCCTTTTTCTCAGATGGCATGGTGATTTCCCCCAGCTTCAGCACAGAGAAGCTGCCTCAAAGGAATTGCACCCAGTAAACTGCCAGACCTCTTGGGATCTCAGCAAGATGGGTAATTGATAGACCCATGGCCAGGAACTCTGAAAATCTGCTGTTTCTCCTCATTTCTCATTACTCCTCAGCTGAACATCATTCATGTTATATTAATAGCAAGGATCACATTATTATACATTTCACTTCATGACAGACTATTCCTGCTAACAAACAACTGCAAACTTTGACAATTCTGATTTGGTTTTATGCCAGCAAATTGTAAAGATTCAAACAGCTCTACACTTGTATTACTGAGTTTTACATGACTGTTTTGTCCTTCATATGTGTCTTAAGAATAGATGTAGTCAAGTAGCTATTGTTCAAAATTTAATCATTCATACCCTGAATAAAGAAAGCAGTATAGCAAGTTTAAAAAATCACTTTTGCTGGTTTTCTTTGGAGAAAGTTTTCTGAAAATCCCTCCTGTTGATGTTTCCTAGTTCATTTTTGCTACAAAGAAGGAAACCTGTACTTTCATTATGGCCTGTAATGCAAGTCATTGCAAAAAAAATATATATATATATATTCAGGGACATTTTACTTACCTAGTACAGGAAGGTAATTTTATTACATACACAAGTGCTACACATTTGCATTATTCATTAGCTATGGATGACTCAGTATCCTACCCCTACAGGTTTTCACTTTATAACAATGTAGAAATATCTCTAAAGCTTATGAGACAGGGGGGGTTGGCCCAAGTTGTATGACAAAACCCTGCACGTGCATTGTCCAAATGAGACACATCTACCACCAGAAACTCATGCTAAAGAAATCAGCTTTGTTAGTTTGTGCATGGCAGTGCATATGCCTCATCAAAGCACTTGCAGGACCTTTCACCCTCCTCTGCTGCTTCTCATCACCCACAGTTATGATAGTGGTGGGAAAATACTGGGGGTTACACCAGGCTATTTTTAGGCATCTGTATCATTTGGCCAAGAGCCAAATGCCTCTCTATATTAACTGTAAAGAAAATCATAGATAAAATATATAGGAAACATAACACTGCTGTTTTCCTGCAAACTGTGTTAAGTGTCGGCCTAAAGCAATTTAATGCTCACAGTGCAAGATGTTCCCCTTCCCCAGAGTAATTTGCTGGCTTCCCAGAAGATGTCAGGGGCTCTGCCACTGAGAGAAGACTTCTAATGAAGGAGTTAGATAGCAAGTGGTGTAATAGCCAGCCAATAAACAAGTCCTCTCTCTCTCTCAACAACGATTAATCTGTATGTTTATTTGGCATATGCATCATTACTGCAAGTCTTTGCTAAGAACAATAACCTGTACAAAACTTATTTGTAGCTCAGGCAATTTAACTATAAATCTAAGCCACTGGCAAATCTTAAGTTTTTATTTAATTTAAGTTTATCCTGAGGGTACGTAGAAGAAATTGTTACTGTATTTTTTCATGACAGAGGGGAAAAAAAAAACAAAACAACAACAAAAACAAACAAACAAGCAAACAAACAAAACCAAACTTTTTGGTGAGACTGATGAGGACACAGAGCAGTGCAGAGGTGGGGGTTGGGGGGAGCAAATGCCTTCATGTGAACCCTTGAGAGAAACCAACTTTTCAGCTGATGGCACCAGAGATTGTGGATGGATGAAGACAGATAACGGAAGCCAGATATCAAAAAAAAGAGATCACAGCAACCCATTAAAATGTACATTTATATTGCTAAATATTTTTAGGGTTGCTGAGTTGAGACAGCTAGCAAACAGCACATCATGGAGAACATTGATTGAAAAGCTCACTGAGTTGGGAAAGAATTTCTCATTTCATAAGTCATTTGCTGTAACCATTCCAAAAAGTCAGCAGATTTTTAAAATTAATGAGAGTTGTTCTGTGACGAAGTCAGGCTTGATGGCCAGTTCCTTCCATGGGTTCTCTCTAGAGAACTGAATCTCTTCCTTTTGTGCCATTAGAATTTTTTGGTCAGTAATGCTAATTTATTTGGCATGTTTACAGAATGAGAAATTATTTTATCCTGTTTATAAAATCACATAGATACAGTGTTTCATAGAGATTTCAAGTCCAACTCTAAAGACCTTTTCCTGCAGAATTGATGTTACATCTTTAATAAAGAGTGGAGCAGAAGACCTGCCATAGAAGAAGCGACAAACAGCAACATTTTTTCCACTTTGTGAAGTTCTGGATGTCTACTCTTTTTCATATTAACATGGTGTGAATACTATTTACCAATCTACTTGCTGCCACCTCCTTAAATATATATATTATATATATAATATATATAAAGTATATATATAATATTAAACTGTATATATGTATATATATAACTGTATATATGTATATATATAATATTAAACTGAAGAAATTCCCTGGCCATATTCCACTCCTGGAGAAGACAGACACTGAACAAAAAATTGACATCTCTATTATTCAAAACGGCTATCTTCATTGTTTTCCATTGATCACTCTCCAGCACCAGTTTAAGTTTTACAATAAGATACCTCAATAAATGTGTAAGTAAAGCCAAAGCTACTTCAATACCTGCCATATCTTTGATCTAATATAAATATTTTTTTTTTTCTTTCATTAGTACACAGGCAAATGTTAATTTCTTTTAGCAAATTTTAGGCATCTAGGCATAACTTTTCTTATATAAAATATGTTTTTTTCAAAGTGACAGCTAACAGGACTTCCTCTCAGTAGCGTTTTGCTTTTTGTAGACAGAAGATATTTTATTAGCATAGGCCTTCCACTTGTTTAAAGTTTCCTCATAGTAAGATCCTGTAAAAGCTCTAGGACATAACATGCAAAGGTGTGAAAGTCTGACAAATAATAATTAACACCTAAGATTTGTCAGGTATTTGGAAATCACCTAATTACTAATATTCTGCTGAGAACCAGCAAGGGTTGTAATATTCAACCTACCACCTGCATTGTTGCCCTGTAAGAACTATTTTCTCTGTGTTGCCTTTACGAGAAGTCCAGATGACAATATGGTAGATAATGTAAGTCAGATGGAATAAATGCCATCCCTATTCTCTCCTGCATCAGATGCAATCTCAGTTATACTGTACTGTCACTGGAATTACTGCTACTCATAGCCTCACGGGTGCCGAAAATTTCATTTTCCTCATGTTCAGTATTACATGACTTTAACAATAACGGATATCTTGTTACCATTGGTATTGCTTTTTCCTTCTTTTACTTCAAGCACCAGGAAAAATAGTGTAGCGATTTGATCAGCTAATTTGCATATGCATTTTGTTTCACAAATTATCTCGCTATTCCAGAGCCTTCCCCAGTCTGGACTGCAATCCTGTAACAGTCAGAGCAACTGTTTTGTTTTGTCAAATGAATGAGATTTTTTTTCCAATTTCTATTTTTGTTTCTCTTACTGAAACAAATGTAATTATGAGCAAAAGAAATTTCCATGTCAATCATTCAGAGTTGTAGTTAAATTCCTAATGGTTTAATATAAGTTTTAATTTCTGAAATTTATTCTGAGTGAGATTCAAATATAAACAGAAATAAAAGCTTTTAAGGCAATTTAATTCTCAAATGTTCAGCTCATGAAAAAAATAATTCTTCCCAATCTTCGTCAACAGTCTCTTTCACATTTACACATTGCACAATCACAAATCTGAAAACTAAAAGGCTTTATTTATAAAGAAAACTTACAAGATCTATGTGAAAGCACTTGCCTTTGGCCAAAATCTGCAAGCATTTTCTCTACATTTCTGCATTTCTAATTATTTTTTACCTCATAAGATCTCTTTGAAGAAGAAAAAAAAAAAAGCCTAACAAAAGCTAAGGTGAACCAAAATAACATGATAGTGGGAGGAGAAAGAGATTACAGGAGGAGGGTAGAGCTATCTACCCTCATGAAGCACCTAGATGATAACTTCTTGGTGCAGGTGCTAACGGAGCCAACTAGAAAAGGTGCCCTCCTAGACCTGTTGCTAGAAAACAGAGAGGGTCTGGTGGGAGATGTGGTGATTGGTGGCCGCCTCGGTCATAGCGACCATGAAGTGGTTGAGTTCAAAATTTACGGTGACAGAAGGAAAAGTGCCACCAAAACCTCATCCCTAGATATGGGGAAGGCGGACTTCAGGCTGCTCAGGGAACTAGTCAGCAAGGTCCCCTGGGAAGCTGCTCTTGAAGGCCTCGATGTCCACCAGTGCTGGTCATTCTTTAAGCGATGCCTCCTAGAAGCACAAGATCAGGCAATTCCTAAATATCGCAAATCAGGCAAGCGGGGCAGGAGGCCGGCGTGGCTGACCACGGACATTCTAATGGAGATTAGGCGGAAACAGAGAGTGTTTCGCTACTGGAAGGAGGGCCAGGTGACATGGAAAGAATACAGGGATGCTGTTCGTGTTTGTAGGAAGAAAATTTGTGTGGCTAAAGCACACCTAGAGTTGAAGCTGGCTGTGTCTGTGAGAGATAATAAAAAGGGTTTTTTTAGATAAGTGAATGGAAAAAGGAGAACTAAAGAACACATAGGGCCGCTCCTTGATAGGGAAGGTCTCCTCACAGACAATGACATAGGCAAAGCAGAGACGCTTAACGCCTTCTTTGCCTCTGTCTTCAATGCCGATGATGGGCTTCGGGACCCAGGGTGCCCTGAGCTGGAGGACTGGGACGGTGGGGATGACAAACTCCCAACTGACCCTGAACGTGTGCGGGATTTGCTACTCCACCTGGATCCCTACAAGTCCATGGGTCCGGATGGGATTCATCCCCGGGTGCTGAAAGAGCTGGCAGACGTCATCGCGGAACCTCTCTCAATTATTTTTCAACTATCCTGGGAGTCTGGAGAGGTCCCGGTAGACTGGAAGCTGGCAAATGTTGTGCCGATTTTCAAGAAGGGTCAGAAAGAAGACCCTAGCAATTACAGGCCTGTCAGTCTCACGTCAGTGCCTGGTAAAATCATGGAGAAGATGGTTCTCGAACTTATTGAGGCGCACCTGGGGCACAAAGCAGTCATTGGTCTCAGCCAGCATGGGTTTGTGAAGGGTAGGTCCTGCCTAACTAACCTGATTTCCTTTTATGATAAGATCACCCGTATGGTGGACCAAGGGAAACCAGCTGATGTGGTTTTTTTTGGACTTCAGCAAGGCTTTTGACACGGTTTCCCATAGGATCCTACTGGACAAAATGTCCACCATACAGCTAAATAAAAACATCATCCGATGGGTGAGCAATTGGCTAACGGGCAGGGCCCAAAGGGTTATGGTGAATGGGGCTGCGTCAGGCTGGCAGGCGGTCACCAGTGGGGTCCCTCAAGGCTCCATTTTAGGGCCGGTACTTTTCAATATTTTTATAAACGATCTGGATGTAGGAATAGAAGGTATTTTGAGCAAGTTTGCTGATGACACCAAACTTGGAGGAGTTGTGGACTCGGATGAGGGTGGAAAGGCCTTGCAGAGGGATCTGGATAGGTTGGAGAGCTGGGCGATCACCAATCGCATGAACTTCAATAAGAGCAAGTGCTGGGTCCTGCACCTGGGATGGGGAAACCCTGGCTGCATGTACAGACTGGGCGATGAGACGCTGGAGAGCAGCCTAGAAGAGAGGGATCTGGGGGTCGTGGTAGACAGCAAGTTGAATATGAGCCAGCAGTGTGCCCTGGCAGCCAGGAGGGCCAACCGTGTCCTGGGGTGCATCAAGCACGGCATCGCTAGTAGGTCGAGGGAGGTGATTGTCCCGCTCTACTCTGCGCTGGTGCGGCCTCACCTCGAGTACTGTGTGCAGTTCTGGGCACCACAGTATAAAAAGGACATGAAACTGTTGGAGGGTGTCCAGAGGAGGGCTACGAAGATGGTGAAAGGCCTGGAGGGGAAGACGTACGAGGAACGGCTGAGGGCACTGGGCCTGTTCAGCCTGGAGAAGAGGAGGCTGAGGGGAGACCTCATCGCAGTCTACAACTTCCTCGTAAGGGGGTGTCGAGAGGCACGAGACCTTTTCTCCATTAACACCAGCGACAGGACCCGCGGGAATGGGGTTAAGCTGAGGCAGGGGAAGTTTAGGCTTGACATCAGGAGGGGGTTCTTCACAGAGAGAGTGGTTGCACACTGGAACAGGCTCCCCAGGGAAGTGGTCACTGCACCGAGCCTGACTGAGTTTAAGAAGAGATTGGACTGTGCACTTAGTCACATGGTCTGAACTTTTGGGTAGACTTGTGTGGTGTCAAGAGTTGGACTTGATGATCCTTAAGGGTCCCTTCCAACTCAGGATATTCTATGATTCTATGATTCTATCTACCCTAGCTAGAAAGCTATTAAGCACAGAAAGGGAGAGAGAACTTGACTTTTGCCAAATAGGATCCTCAAGGGCTGCACACAAGCAACCATTGCAAATAGCCATCTTTAGGTTTCCTTATAGCTGTATTTTTCTGGTTCACCTTATCTCAGTTTAGTTATTCTTCTTACTTCAGCTGACACTCCTCATTTTTGTTTTATCTGTGGGCTTCTCAAGTGTCTGGGCTACTCTCATATATTGGCAGCAAATGAGATGAAAAACAAATAAAGCTGTAGGGAAACAAACAAACAAACAAAAAAACGTATGAAGGCACGAAGAAAATGCTACTGCAATGAATGGAGAAGCCTATACCAGTTTGTGTGTCCAGCACTGCTCCACTTACCCAACAATCCCTGTTCATTCCTCAAGTCCCTGATGCTCTTCTTCCGGTACTAGGCACAGGCCCCAACATCTTTCCTCCACTACGCTTCCTCAGGGACCCCCTGATACACTGCAGTGCCTGTGGCTCACACTCACTCTCAGATGTTTTATCTTCCGCTGCTGCTTCAACACCTCTTGACTCTCTTCTTGCCATCTTTAAGGAGGAAATTATCCCCTCCTCCTTGCTCAGTTATACTCTGAGTTTACGTAAATCTCACCACAAAATGACTCAGATTCCCGTACTGTCTGACTCTCAGACACCATATTTCCATGTGACAGCAAACACAAGAGCTTTTCTGAGATCCAGCTGTCCCCTTCCAGAGGTTAGCTTCAGTTTCCTCTTCCCTCTCCATCATATCCAGGACTCTGAGTACCTATGACCTTCACCTGCTGCCTCTGCATCAGGCTCATTGTGAGGGGCTGTGATGAGGCATCAGGGGCATACCCTTGATAAACATCTTCTGATGCTGAAACCTGCAGTGTGAGGCAAGGCAGTGGTGCACTTTTTTTTCCTTTCATGACAGAGACCTCTTCGCCCATTTTGTTCTGCCTGCCACAGACCTCAGCCCACACGTACAGCAGGCCCACATCACTATTTAGCAACAGAGGGGGACACGGCAAAAGAGAGAAAGTGGAGGGGCTGGGGTTTGCTGGAGTAAGGAATGCATAGGCATCACCACATCCATGCTACTGCCCCCACGTTCCCCCATCCTTCTCTTCACTCATGGCCCAAAACCTTTTCCTCTCCACCCAGGCCAGGAGCCTTACTTATCCACCCAGGCACCCTTCCCCTCAGCCTCCTCTCTCCTGTCTGGCTTCCCCAGGCTGTCTTTTATATGTAAAGCAGCTTCCCACACACTGTGCTCTAAACTGCCTCTCATTCCTCACTATTGCAGGCTGCCTCCACCTCTCCTCACAAACCCAGTCTAATCCCATACGTGCAGGCTGTAAACTCTTCATATAAAATGATGTTGCTATCACATATTTGCTCAGTTCTGTATGTCCTTTCTGAAGGACCAACATCATTGCTTTGCCTTCAGAACTATTAGGCTATTCAGGTACCAATTCAGATGCTATTTAAATGACAATTGAGTTCACAGGATATGGCTTCCAAGTTTTTTAATTTGATTAGGAATCAATCCTCTCTAATTACATTTACAAATAATTCCTGTTTTCCAGCTGGAAATAGAGATAAGGTTATGTGTATATATATTTTGCTCCAAGACTGAGAAAAAGGTATAATAATTGTGTATCTGATAAATTGAACAAGAACAACAAAAAAGAGAGACGACAACTTTTAAAGAATTTGAAAGCAGGTCTTATTCTGGTAATAATCCCTATATAAAAGCATTAATGACGTTAACAAAAAATAATGTATTAAGACTAAAGTGAGTCAAGCTATATATATGCATATAAGGGCAAGATAGAAGTCTTATAATTTCGAGGATAAATAGGTGATTAACTAGGTTAAAAATAAAAAATCATTAAAAAGCTCTAAATTCACAGCAGATATCAAATAACTAAGACGGTCTTTCATGTTATTTAACAATAAAGATATACACATGCTTGGTTTAAAGTCATTGGTGAGATCATAGAACCATAGAGATAGCAAATAATATGCTAAAACTAACACATTGAAATTAATTTTATTTTAAAATCTTATTTCTATTCTATTTAAAAGCCAGTCATTTGAAAAACTATAAGAAACATTAAAGTATTATAGGTACATTCAAATTCTCTTACCATGCACTCTTCCAAATGGGATATTAAATAACTCCATGGAGGAGCAGTTTAAAGGATGACAGATACAAATGTATTACAGTTTAACCGCCTACAAAAGTTAAGTCAACTGTCACTGTTTTTTCCAGCTCTTTGGTGGAAATAGTGGGAACAGCTATGGTGTTACACGAAGAACAGCTGTGGTGTGCGTAGCAGAAGAAAAACTGGGACAAGGTGGGGCTACAACTGGATGTATCACAGAAAATGTTCTCTCTGAGGCTTTGTCTTTTCATAACCTAAAACAATGATTCTTTAAAAGGATAAAAATGATAGATCTATATAAGACTTATATTTCTCCTGGTTTTGTGCACTCTGAAATATAAACAGATTAAAAACTTAAAGATATATATAAACAGACTGGAGAGATAGGAAGGCACTTTTGATGAACAAACTTGTTGAAATTACTCCTCAAACTACTGATAGAAGGTTTGCATACATCATGCACAACAATCTGCTATAGCCTGAAACAGCGATGATGCCCAGTGCACATCTGATGCAGCAGTGGGGATCCTTTTCCATGGCTGAAAAAGTACAAAGGCAAATCATCCACATACAAAACTGTGCTACTGTTGCAGTACTTCACTCAAATACAGCATGAACATAGCTCCAAAAGAAGAAAGCAGCTATAGTCACAACTTTCTGACTCCAGTGATGTAAGAGGAAATGGCACACTCCTTGACTATTTCCTTGCACATGGCAGCTAAAGTAAGAAAAATCAGAATAAATAGAAATTAACATTTGTACAACCTATGCAAATATGTTTTTTTTTTCCAACAGTTCAACCATACAGCCTATTCAGCAGAACACTCACTTCCTAAACCTTGTTGAAATGAACAGGACTTAAGTATATATGCCTGAAAATTATGTATTTGTTGTTTAATATTTATCTAGGTGCTGCTAAGTATTGGATTTTGCCCAATAGCTTAGCATATAATATGCATGTGACACTGAATTCATCTCAAGTTCTCTAATAATTAAGCATCTAGTTCCAGTTGTTTCATTTGTGTTATAATTGTGGGATCTCTGCAGATACATACTCCCTTTCCATACAGCCATTTTCAGAGGCAGTCAGAATAAGGTCCAGGAACAAGTAAATACCCCTCCGAAGTCTGGACATCAAAAACACAAGGCACACTTCATATGCCAGCACATCCCAAAGCATATGCCCATCAAATTAGATTTGGGTGCAGACACCTATTGTACAGACATGGCTCCGTCTCTCTCGATTGGTGACAGATAATGGCTTCAATCATGACGGCTATGTAAGATGCACCTCATTCACTATGTGGAAGAACAGATTTTTGGTGTTGGTTTCAGGAATAAAAGATTTGGAAAACTTCTTATACGGCTTAGAAATACGTATTTTCTATATTTTAAAATTGGAAACTACATCATATTAAACTGCAATTTCTCTGTATTTTTTGCTAAAAACAGTCCCAGTTTGGACTGTTTTTGTTTTGCTAAACCAGTCCTGATACTCTGCAAAAACAGCAATTAAGACAGATAACCATATATATAGTATATACACACACACACACATCTATAACATTTTTATCTAACAGATAAAGACATACTCAGAGAGATTTGCGTTTCCATCATTTTGCTATACAGTAGAGATGTATTTGCTTTCAGATTCTTCTCTATTCAGTAAAGCAACAAAAGCAAAAATTAGTTCATCAAGTCAGTCACTGAATGAAAGTGCAAGCTTATGATTTCATTCTCTTTTCTCTAGGTGGTTTCCACATACTGAGATGGTTTTCTATGTTCTTTGGCCTCCTAAAATGGCTTCAATATAACCTGACACATACAATTTCAGTCTAACAATAAAGGAAATCAAAACCCATAATGTAGAATCATTCAGAGCTGCTGGGATTTAAAAATCCCATGTCCTTTAAGGAACTTTCAAAATAAATGAAATGTTTTATTAATTCTAACAGCTTAATGTACAGAACTAATAGAGGTGTAGTCCATCCATCATAAAAATCTTTGTCTTCTTCCATAATGCATTAATTTCTTTATACAGACAGATTGCAAGGCTATGTTTGTATGACACCTTTTTTCCACTCACATCAACTGCAAGACCTCTGAACTAAAGAAAATCATATTTCTAAATTGAATACTAATTTTATCTAAGCTGCTTTTGAAGAGTAGGCACTTTAAAAAAAATAAAAAGCCAAAGCTCCATACAAAAGGTAGGGAGAAGAGGGAGCGTAGTTGATGAAATGCAAATGAGGCTTTTCTCAGACAGCTGGCTGCTTTGGGATGACATGTGTGATGAATGGCTCTTAAAACACGAGCAGGCATCAAGCTCCAATTCAGTGTCAGACGGGCAAAAACAGCAGCATTACTGGATGCTTCCTTTAATTAATGCAACACTTCTGCATTAGTCCGTACACTGCCGATAAATGGGAAAGAACTGATATCAGTGGTAATACCAGAAATCTTTCAACCTTGAAGCTGGGATGCATTAGCCAAAAGCTGCGGTATCGTAAAAGGTTTAATTGTATTTGTAATGTACTAGTGCACCATGACAAAAATGGGAGATAGTGTAGGCAGGACAGAGTAAGCCAGTGATAAATGAGTGTGAGTGAGCGATTATAAAGCAAGGAGGAGTGTGAAAACAGACAATAGGCAGTGAAGGGGGTAGGGATTGGGGTTATGATAGCAACAGCTACTCTCATGTGAAAAGTAGGTAATGAGAGAAACCTGGTTATAGTTTTGAATAGGGTTGCAAACACAAATCAGTTTAGCATAAATCTTTCCTCTTAAGTAGTTTTCATTGACAAAAGTGAGATTTACCACTGCAACTACTCCTAGGAGGACTTCATGGGGAAGGCTTTGCTAGCCAGTTATCTACCACAAAGCATTATAAGTCACTAAATCAAACACACAGAACAAGTTTTTCTATTAATTGCATACCAAAGTAATAGGATCCAGACCACTGTTCATCCATTGTGCTAAAAATTATGTTTTGTGCCACAACATGCCATAAAGCTCCCATGCAGCTTTTATGCTGTTGCATAGTCACCAAATACCAGTGCATTACAGCAGTAACAGCTTTCTTGAGATTATTTAAAAATAAAAACTAGTCTTCCACTGAACATGTGCTTTCAGACTTTAATGCTGAAAGCCCAAAAAGTATTCATGTTTCGTGAAGAATCCATCTTCCTAACATGGGCTAACGTACATAATTAAGATTAACAAATTCTGGTGAGATTCTTGAAAATGGCCTATGCTCAGGGTTTCTGAGAAAGGTGAAGTATTCCCGTAACGTACTTAAAATGATTTGCTATTTCCTGATGACACCTTTATTCATCTGGTGGCCTTTTGAAACCACTTCAATTGTTCTCTCCCTTTATCTTGCACACAAGAGAAGTATTTACGGTGTGCACCAACTATTTAATGTGTGGTTTCAAAACTGTTTTTCTTTTCTTTTTTTTTTTTTAATTAAACCTTGCTCTATGAAGCCAAAAAGAATCTATTACTTTTAAGATGAACACCAAGATTAATTTTTGTCTATGCTTATTTTCATACCTGGGGAGAAACTGAAGGAGACAGTGGAGGACTGGAGAAACTTTCTGAAACATATAAGACTGTAGAAAAAAAAAATAAAAAAAGATATTTAACTAGTTCTTTTTACTACATTTTACAGTATTTTCCTCATTAAAATATATCTGTATTAATACTATTATGCACAGATGATTTGATACTAAGAGAAATAAATGGGTGAATACAAGGAGAGCTGGATGATTTCATGGCGCAAGAGGAGAGAAGGGTAATAACAGGTTAGTGGTGTTGTTTCTTGCTTGATATGACACTTCTATTAAACCTTTTAAATCTGGTTTTAAATACTGCATCTTTTTTAGGTAAAAACCACAGCTACTGTGGTTGTAAAATGCCTGTGTAGCTCCCTAAAGTACATTGGAAACAAGCTTGGTATTGATTAGCAGAGCAGTTGAACAGGGAAGAGGGCCAAATGGGTTTAGATTAAATTTTTAATATTCTTTTCTTGGTAAGAAAAACACAATCAAGTTAAAACAAAACAAAAATCAACAAACAACAAGAACTACAACCAGAAAAAAAAAACAGAACCCACAGTTCTCCTAAGTTACCAAATTTGACAGAGATGCTCCTTGCTAGACATATTTTCAGACTGATAACTTGGTATAGAACCAATTATAGTGGTGCTGATGTTTACCAGGTGTGTTTGTCTTTAATTCTAAGGCCTAGCAGCTATCTCAACAAGCTTAGAAAATTTGATGCAAAGTGTCCTATCACATCAGGAGCTTTCCCAGTAGGGTAGGCAAGGGATCAGTCTACTTGGCTTCACAATTTCACAAGAGAAAATCCCATTACAATTCACTGAATGAATTCCGATATTTCTGGAATGTTGACAGTAAACATGACAGCCTTTATATTTTCCTTGTTTCATTACTGAGCTTGTCACAAAGTTAGCAGTCAGTACTTATTGTACTTTACATCTATTCCGATGGCCAGTTTTCATTCTGAACTCTCTTATGTTCCTGTAATATAGTTTAGCTCCTATATTATCTACAAAGTACTTTAGCAGAGGATAAAGAGACTGATTCTCTTCAGTTGAAGGCAGGAAGACCATTTGTCACCTATTTCCCTCCCTCCCTCATTTGATGTACAGGACAAAGCATTCATTTCCACTAAATGAGAGATGCCATCAGACGTGAAGGTTTCATGCTCAACCAGGAACAGATAATGATATGCTTACTCATGCTTACTACATTAGTAAGTTTTAATATGACTACGTGAGGATCAGGTGCTAATCATTGGAACAGCATCAGATTGCAGTCCATAATTTGGCTCTGTCCATCTGCACAACAGTTATTCAGTGGTGATGGCTGAATTCTATCCATCCCTGAAAATTTGGGAAGGCAATGTAAGAATAGGAAGGAAAAGTAAAAGGTCCCTAACTGTACGGTTGCACAGCCAGAGGAAAGCCACCATGTAATTGTCCCTGCACTCAGTGATGGCAGGGGCACTGGCTGTGCAGATAGTCCCTAACAATCCCCTATTGTGCTCACCTCTCATGAGATTTTACTTGGAGAGCATTTTCCACTAAGAGATGCTGGTCATGAACAAACAGCTATAAATCACTTTGGCCAAGTTAACCCAAAGATGTGTGCCAAATTCTAGTGTCAAACAGTCTAACACACATTTCCTAATAAACAGGAATGCTTTTTAGCAGAAAACAACCAACCAGGAACACTGGTTATGTCAGAATTGTCAAACTGCAAGGATAGACGCAGATGGCTCTGGATTTCCTGGTAAAGTCCAGAGATCTGCAGCAGTGAGCCAGGCCCCAAGGACATGCCCTTATTCCCACAGGAAAACAGGCAAATGACCATGATCAAGTACAAAAACTCTGATGAAAGAGTAATATCCTACAAGTGAAATGTTTATAGCAAAGATGTTGATGTAGCATCTTCATGCAGAAATAAGGAATTTATAACATGCTTTCCATATCTATTTTTAGGACTGTTCTTTCAGCATTGACCAATATCCCTAGTTCCCTGAGTTCTCATGGTAAGAGGTAAAGCAGGAATGTAGAATCTGATTTGTGTGGGCTGAAATTGTTCAGAGCAGGAGTAGTTTTGAATAAAATGTTTTTAAGATTATTATAATTGCAGATGCTTGAAAATATAAATTTTACAATTTTTGAAAAAATTGTAAACCAGATGCCCAGTCAAAGAGCTGGCCCTGTTTTCCTTACATCACAGACTAGCACAAGATAAAAAAGCAAAATAGTATGGTACTTTTTAGTTCACAGCAGATTATTATAATTTATTTATATATATATATTTATGTTTCAGACACAGCAGACTTTGGAATAAATGAAGCCTGGGTGTGATGACACAGCAAGCTACACTTTGTTTCATTTGGAGATTCATTATGAAATTTTTAACAGGTTAATGGCACACTAAAAACCTTTTCAGCAAAAAGGAGGTAAAGAGAAGTATAACTGACTACCTAAAACTACTTTAAGCAGGAATATAGCAATTGATAAATCCTTTGGAGCAGATGGCCTTCTAGCTGATTTAAGAGATATGAGGTCCATGAGAGCAATTGCTCCTGGAATATGAACAACTAATTCCCATTCTTGACATGTTCCAAATTCTGGTTTCTCTGGAATGCTGCTAATTGTTTTACTTTGGCTCAATTCTCAAGAGAAGCCTAAATAATTTTATTTCACCACCAAAGTTTGCTCATAATCACTGGAACAACTGAATTTTGTTACAGAAACTACATTTGCTATGTCCTATTTACTGACTATTTTATGTGCTTGAGTAATTACACCTAAATTATTTTGAAGGAAATCAGAGAAATACACTACGGTTGAATTACTTATGCAATGCACAGATGATTTCATGCTCCCTCCAAATTACCAGATGAAATTAGTCAGAGCAGATATAAGGTGTGTACTATGAAAGGTGATGCGAGTCAGAGGACCAAAAGGGAAACCAACAAACCTGGTGCCTGGCCTATGGCAGGTCAATTCTCTTCTTTATAGCTATTTTTATTTGGATCATAAGCTCTTTTTGGACAAGGTCTGTCTTGTGCCATGTGTTCATACAGTGCTTTCCACAGTGCTGTCCTTAAATCAGATTACTGGATGCTACTGAAATACAAATAAGAAAGATAATGAAACATCACACATCATAGTTTATCATCATTTTCTCTTTCTGCATGGATGGAAAATATCCTATATTAAGAACTGGGCATAAACCTTCCCACACACTGTTTTGTGAAAGGACAGTACACACACACACACACAAAAACACTTTTTACTACAGGAATAGATTAATCAAGTTTCAAGAGAAATGGAAATCAAGATTAAATACATGTTTCTTTTGTTTTGAGCAGTTATCTTAATTCTTCCAGAGCAAGGAAGAGGCACGAACCAACAGACAATCGAGTATTATACAGATGGCATACTTCGTTTACTTAACAAAATACTTATAGCCTTCTCAGAAAATTATTTTTTCAAGAGTTCTGTTGTTATTATTTTTCTTTCACAAGCTTATTTTGACAAGACAGTACCTGTCTGGCAGCACTTGCAAAAAATAAATAATTATAAATCATCATTAACATGATAGTTTCACACCTTGCTTGGCAGAAAAACCACTATGTTATCATAATACTACTCCATTCATTTTAAGACTAATCCATCTGCATTGTACATCACTGTATTATATGCATCATTACACTGTAACAGCAAAAAGGAGAATGAAGGTATGATAAGACCTAAACATCTTCATAACAATTTCAAATTTGAGGATATGCAAGATGCAATTGTCAATTACATCACACATTCACATTCTGTTTAAATAATGGATCACACTATGAAGAGAACAAACACTGATTGTCCCTGCTTTCTGTTTTTTGCTTGTTTGTTTGTTTTGTTTTTGTTTACCCCTTTCCCCTCAAGGTTTGGCTAAGTTCCTAATCCAGTAATAGAAGTAATTTTAAAAATTGGCATTTTTCTCCACCTTTTTCTCTCCAGGTTTGGTTTGTGTCCCAAAATTTCAGAGTCAAGTAAATGCAAAAACTCTGAAGAGGAAATCAGTTATTCAGTTTAGATGATGCACCAGTGCACAGTGACTTGTCTAAATAGAATAATTAAAAATAGGCTGATAGTACTTTAAATAAATTCAAGGATTTTCAAACTTTTAGCAAATGCCTTATTCATTGCAATATGAATTCTTTGACACATTACATTTCTCATCAATTAAGAGAGAAGCACTACTCTAAAGAGAAATTCTGTTTCTTTTGATTCCTTATCCAAATAGTTTATTGCTATGGAAAAGTCTGGCATTTGATTATATAAGATCTGAGTCAGACTGAGAAATACTGGTGAAGAAGCTTACTCATTCTTGGAGTAACATCCAATGACTCCAGAACATTTAGCAGCTCTCCTTCTGTTTCCATTTGCTCAGAGGTGAAGCTGTTATGGTTGCAGTAGATACATTGCTGGGGTATTACATTAATTAACTCCTCAGATTAGTTATTTTGACCATCTAGTAAGATGAATGGATGCTATGCATAACCTTACTGGCATCAGTTACTGTTCACCACATCAGAGCAGATCAGACACATATAGACAAATGATATATTCGTTTAAAAACAAACAAACAAAACCAGGTTCATCTGACCTGAAAAACAGTCAAAAACCTGGGTCAAATCCATCCAAAAGATTTCTTCTAGCTTCTCCCTTCACTTCCCCACCGCACAAAAAATTGCTTCTAAAAAGCAGAAGGTCTGGGACTCACCTTTTGCTAGCACCGTGGTTAGGGCATCACTGAGAAAACATGAGGGATGAAAAAGTTAATTTCACTCTTCTGCCTGGTCCTGTATCTGCTGATCCTGGCAAGACTAAGCCACCAGGCTTCAGGGTCTCTCGCTATATCCTCTGCTACAGCTGTCCTATATGGTGTGAGGTAATAACATATTTATTGGAACTCAGAGGAATGAAATCACTCTCTCAGCTACAATGAGAGACCCCAGTGATGGAGGAACTTAAACGTTAGTGCCTCAAGCCTGTAATCTATGAACTTGGGTCTCCCACTTCTTCACTACTTCAGCTCCAGGCTACACAAGCTTCCTACAGCTTCATCACAGCACCTATATTCATCTCTTTATTTCCGTTGGTTAGCACTAATTAAAGATTCCCCAAACAGGACCAAAATATTTGCTTTGAATCAAAAGCAAAGGTTTGATTGATCTAGCAAATGTTAAGGAAGAGAACTAGAAGAGAAAAAAATCACACTGATGAGAAAAAAACTGCATTTCTCTTCAAAGTGTTAATATTAAAACTCAGGAGACAAAAGTTAGCACATCATTGGTACTCTACTGTCACATACCAACTTGTTCCAGTGAACAAGAGAGCAAGCAGCCCACTTGCAGATTTGCTGGTTTCAGCCTGATAGACAGCTGGACTCTACCACAACTGCTCTCTCACTCTCCTTCCTCAAAGGCTGAGGCGGAGAAATATGATGGAACAGGGGTCAAAGGCCAAGATAAGGACAGTGAGATTGCTCACCAATTACCGTCACAGGCAAAACAGGCTCAGCTTACAGAGATTAATAAAATTTATTGCTTATTGGTAACAGACTAGAGCAGTGAGAAAATAAAGCAAATTAAAAACACCTCCCCCCTCGCCCACCCTCATACACCCTCTTCTAACTCCTCTCCCACGAGCAGCACAGAGGAACGGGGAATGGTAGCTGCGGTCAGTCCCTGACGCTTCGTTTCCGCTGCTCCTGCTCGGTCCCTCCCACGAATGCCGTCCTTCCCGAGCTGAGCCTGCGGGGGCTGCCCGTGGGCAGCAGCTCTTCAAGAACAGCTCCCACACGGCTCCGTACCACGGGGTCCATCCCCCGGGAGCAAACCGGCCCAGCACGGGTCCCCCCACGAGCGGCAGCTCCTCCCAGACGCCTGCTCTTGCATGGGCTCCTCTCCACGGGCTGCAGCTCCGGCCCGGGGCCTGCTCCTGCGGGGGCTCTCCATGGGCCGCAGCCTCCTCCAGGCCTCATCCACCTGCTCCACCGGGGGCTCCTCCACGGGCTGCAGCGTGGAGATCTGCTCCGTGTGGGACCATGGGCTGCAGGGGGACAGCCTGCTACACCAGGGGCCTCTGCACAGGCCACAGGGGAACTGCTGCTGCCGGCCTGGAGCAACTCCTGCTGCACTGACCTCTCACTCCTCTCTCACCCAGCTGCTATTGGGCAGCAGTTTATTTTCCCCTTCCTTGAATCTGCCCAGAGGCCCAACCAGCCTCGTCCCCTGGCTCTGGCCAGTGGCAGGTCTTTTCTGATAGGGGGCAACTGTTGGGCTCTGCTCACAGAGGCCACCCCTGCAGCCCCCTGCTACCAAAAACCTCACCACTTAAAGCCAGCACAGCAGCACAACACCAGCAGCACTTCCCATACACCCTTATTCCCTTGAACAGTCAGATAGATTGGATTCTAACTCAAACTAATTTGTTCACTGGTAATGAGCTGTGATACCATCACCTAAATATAGAAATAAGTATTCAGTGAAGATTTTAATAAATGCAGGAACAGAAAAGAATGTCTCCTACCTAGCTGTAGTCCTTTTGAAAAACTAGAGATCTAATAATGGAAGTTGTTTCTTCTAATGCAAGGTAATATTAATAGCTTCCAATCAAATTAACTGCCTCATGCTGAATATCCCCTAACTCAGATCCTATGCTCTTTTTTTTTTTTTTTTTTTTTTTTTTTTTTCCTTCAGTAGGACATCTGGTGTGCCTATACTTAAAGGATTCTGTTCCTGAAATAAGGCTAAGAAATCCTATTTAGGTTGTCACAGCTAAAAATTAGTAATTTCTCAGATGTTTTTGATGAGGAAAGAAAGGACTTCAGTTATTCTGATGTCTACAAATGTCTTTAAATAAAAGTCTACAAATGACGTTGTGTTGGAAGATCATAACAGATTCTGCCAGTCATTTCCAAAATCTATAGAACTTGTTCCCTCTGTTCTAAAAATAAATAAATATTCATTGTCTTTCTGTTCTCATGAACTTCCTTGTGAAACATGTCTAAGCACTGAATTAT
Organism: Heteronetta atricapilla; assembly: GCA_011075105.1. NCBI lineage: Eukaryota > Metazoa > Chordata > Aves > Anseriformes > Anatidae > Heteronetta > Heteronetta atricapilla. The sequence goes on from CM021731.1 coordinate 101,516,226, forward strand.
CATTTGGAAACAGTCACAAGATGGACTGTGTAGGCAGTAAAAGTCTAAAAGTGTTCTATATGAGAAGAAATGTTAACAGTGCTAGCCTGTTGATGCTGAAGTATGACAAAAGTAAATATAAATAAATGATAGTTCATAGCTCATCTTTTTTTCATCAGCTATGTCCAAAACCAGAAGTTCATTCAAACCCGCATATCATCATATCAAAGGCTAGTATTTGAAGTATATGGGATTCACAATGTTATGAACATGGCAGAACTTCTACCGGGTATTTACATGTTGTTCTGAGTAAAAAGAAACACAAGCGTGTAATTAACTGTTTGGAAACACTCTGTGAACTTGTCTAAATTTTTTAAAAGGCATGTCATTCTCTTTCTTGCAGTTCTATTACTTCCTATCCAAATAAAACATTTCTTTTACTTCATGCATCCAAGGAAATTTGTCCCATAATACCTTCTAACATGTTTATAGTCAGACTTCCTCATTTTCATTTTGATGTTGGTTACTAACTTAACAAGAACCATAAATCAAGTAATTTGTTATATGCTTTTAGAAGTTTTAAATCAGGATCAGTGTCTTGTTATGATAGCCTGTTGTGAAAAGATGGACAGCTATAGTAACTGTTCTCCAAAATTTCACTGATTTATGATATGCTTAAGAGAAAGCAAGGAAAACAAAGGAATGCAATTGCAATATCAATATTAACCATACAGTTGCTTCCACCAGTTAGCCCCAATTTAATCAGCTTGTTTTTTCCCCTTGTTATTCACCAGTTCCTATTCCCTCTAATCCCTAAAATATCTCAGCACATTTACTTATGGACCCCCATTTTACAGAATGAAAATGAACAAAAACATTCCCACCCAATGTCTGGATAGTCTTTTTGTATAGATTTTAAAAAATAGGTAATTTCTAATTCCCTAATGTAGCTGGGAAAAACATATTCACTCAGAGGCTGTCCAGAGAGGTTGTGGATTCCCCATCTCTGGAGGTGTTCAAGACCAGCTTAGATGAGCCCCTGAGCAACCTGATCTAATGGATGGTGTCCCTGACTATGGCAGGGGGGTTGGAACTAGATGATCTTTGAGGTCCCTTCCAACCCAAACCATTCTATGATTCTATAATTTAGCAAGACTTGATTTTATCTGTGAATAATGGCTTCTTTGATCAAAATGAAAAGGTAGTAACAAAAAACTTATGGCTTTATATCACTTTGCCTTAAGAATCTAAAATCCAGAATGTAAGATTTTGAAGAACAATGGCATTCACTTTTGCATAAAACCATATTTAATTTTATATTTTTATAATCTTCGTAACTGTTACAGCCTTACTTTTGTAAGTCAAGTTATGACATAACTGAGTTTTTGAGAGAATTCTTCAGCTAGACATCTTCCCTAATTTTTATCTCACAATAAGTCTTTTCCTGGTTGAAGAGACTTTCTATTAGAACAAAAGCAGGCTTTGCAGTCTTCAAGGCATTCACACTGTCACCTAGACTGTGGCAACTGCATTATGTTCCTACATTCCCTATGCATCAAAAGACCTTGGTGTGTAATATTCTACCAGTTTGTATTTCCATATATATAGGCCCTGATTCTGCAATCAGATCCATTTGGACAAAAGCCCTTTGTCTGTGGAGAATACTCATGATTTCAAAGTATGGCCATCTGTTCTGAGATTTTAAAACTAAGGCTGTATGGCAATATTTTTTTTTTTTTCTCATAATAGCAATTCTATACAATACTTAATGCTTATTGTACATAGCTACTGTAGATAGTGTGGCTGAGTTGCATTTTTATTTTATACAAAAAAAGTATGGGATAAGAGATGTTACACAATCAGTGTAAAAACAAATGTTCTTGATTGTGGAAGAGTGCAAATACTCCACACCAAGTAATGATCACGTGTGGTTCTTTTCTAGTTACCTATCCAACAGTACCAGGCATATATGTCAAAAGGTGTACAGTATTTCTAGTTCAGACAATTAACATTATTCTTTCCTTCCTTCCATACACATAGACATATGCCCTGGGTTTTTTTTTTTTTTTTTTTTTTGGACAGCTGCATGATGAATTAACAAACATCTAGTGTATGGACATCATGCAGCTCTAAAATTGCATAGTCTGCTTCTCCCAGGTGGTATTAATAATCATTAGTCTGTTGCATTGAATAACAAAAGAAAATACATAAAGGATTAATCAGAGAAATTAAGTTTAGAGTTGATTTCTGAGTAATTCATAATCTATACTGAAAATGCTTCACCCAAAGATAATTGGCTTTTTTTTTTTTTTTTTTTTTTTTTTTTTTTTAATGAAGTGAAAAACAGAATGACCATGGACAAGTGGACAAGGATATTCGGTAGCTTCATCCCCAGATTGTTCTTTTCTGGTTAAGATGAAGGCCTTCATCAATTGACCTCTTTGAAGCTCCAATTTACATCTGTCTGCGTAACGTGCATAGCACTAAAAGAAAAGAGGAAACTTGCACATATAATTGTATTTCTCATTACCCCCCAAAGAGATTTTTAGCTTTATTTTGTAGCAGCTTTAAACATGCAAGAGCTGCAGAAGGACCATAATTTATTGCTCAAAGCAAAAAATACGTCCAATTTTGCATCCATAAGCACCTTCTTTTTCATAACCAACCAGAATAAGGATGTAGCTCATTGTTTGTAGAGACTGCTACAATAGTCAGAGATTCAAACTTACTGTAAGCAAAAGAATGAATTTTCTTCCCCATTACTTTCAATTGATTGAACAGAAAAGTCTCATGGTTCAACACATGTAGAGAGAAATCATTTTAAAGCATAGTGGGGGTGTTTTCACAAATAATGTAAGCCATGGAGACAAAGGTGGGAAGAATTTTTTTTAAGTGCTGTCATTCATCAGAAAAGATCTTAGCAAATTATTACTAATATAAAAGATATATTTTTTTCAGATTTCAAAAATATGTTGGAAAAATAGACATTGATTCACATGAGTATGTCATTAGATTCAATTTTTATCATGTGATTTAGTCCATTCTAATCAACAAAGCACTTTAGCATACAGCTGATTTCAGGGTGATGCTCAGCTAAAATCAACAAAACATAGCTCATGCGTAAGAATATTAGTGAGGCAGGATGGACTTAAGAATGTATTTAAATGGCCTTACTGAATTTGGGTATAGACAATTCAATCTGCATATGTAGGCCTCAGTAAGCATGAAATCTCACTGATACCAATGCGGTTTTCTATGAGTAGACTGCAAAATTAGGGCTCCTTTTAATAAGTGGACAAAAATATGCAGCTTTAAGCAGCTTTTAAATAACAGAGGAAAAAAAAACACAGCACAACCGATATAAAAAAAAAATGCTTTAAGCAGTTATATATATATTTAAATATTGCTTATAAATGCAAGCAGTGTTACATCTGCTGGCAGAAATGTGGCTATTAAAGCTATCCACCAATAGAACTTAGGGAAAGTTAGGTGATGAATTGCGAGCAGCTGCATCTTTATTGCACAGTCAGGATTTTATAATAAGCCTGTAGGTAATGTTTCTCTGCATAATTTTCTCTCTCAGCTACAAAAGAAGTTCTTTCTTGGGAAAACCTCAAGAATATGTACTAAAGACTAGATCTCATGGGGAATTAAATGAGATTTAGGCATCTAAAGTATCAATTAGATGCCTAACATAGATCTTCAAAAAACACACCTTGCCTTAACAGCACTGCAAAGCCTTGCACCCTAAAATTTCCAACGGAAAAATGCCCTAAATGCCTTAATATGAGACTGTGGCCTGCCACTTCAACCACTTGGCCTGACAGTCAGGACATGTGCTCACACTTAAACATAAAGCCTGTAAACATAAACTCTGACAGACATCAGAGCAGCTTCAACAAAAGGTAACGAGCATGCAAAACCTCAGCCTAGGCTGGCCACCCCACAGAGTGCTAATTAGGGCACTCTCCTGAGAGGTTTGGGTTCAAATCCTCTCAGATAAAAGATGCTGAACAGCATCCTGAGTGTCCTTATCAGCCAGCAAAGGCACAAAAAGAGCACCCATAACAGTGTTTCACAGTATAGTCCTAATCCCTCTCTGCTGTTACAGAGAAGAGACTTTCACCCAATTTCTGGACATGTTTCAAGGTTATGAAGGGATAAAGAAGGCTACATATTAATTCTGACCTATCAAAGAGCAGTATTTCCAATTAACTTCTGTAGATGACTCACTGACTCTGTGGCCCAGATTTTTACAGCACCCAAAGGTCTTCATGAGCAGTATGCAGAGTCTCTGCACTGTTGTGGTATTCTGCAAGACCCTTTCAAATTTAGCTCTGATAATACTCTAATTTTCTTTGTGTAGTTGATTTTTTCATAAAATATTTTAAATTGTTCCTTGGACAGTATTTCAGGCAAGCTAAATACATCCAGAGAGTCAAAGTATCACAGACTTTCAGCCTGTTTAAATATTTTTAATTGTACTATCCAAAATAAATGTGCAGGACCACGTTAACAGCAAAATTAGTATGTATAGAGAGAAGCTTTTATTTCATAAATGGCATTTCTATGAAAATGATAAGTGTCAAAGAGAAAATAGCAAGCAGATAAATTGAATAAGTGAAACATTAAGATATTCAGTATCCCAGACACAATTTTGGCAGGTCTGTTTGTGCAGCTCCAAGAGAGGCACAGATATTCTCTCTCCATGCTGTGCAGTAGGTGTTGCTCCACAGTAAACCCTGCAGTCCTCATTTCTGGATGATGATCTGACGGCCAGATCCAGGCTGCATGTCAGGAAGAAACCTGAGTGCAATTGCCCTCTTCTTGTCCAGATATATTTCAGAAGGAAAAAATTTGTTTGTTCCAATACCTAACATTGCCTGTTAACAATGTAGCCAGGATAAAGGCACAGATCACACCTGCTCTTTCTTCCTAGACATACAGGTCCACTAAGTACCTTTTCATCATTCAATTAGCAATTTTACCTAGGTTTATACATCTATTTGCAAACCTATCTGTATAGTCTCACCACAATGGTGACTAGTTAAGAGAAAGCCATTTTCTCTTGTAGCTATAGCCTAAACTTTTGATATGCAAGTAGCACCCAAAGTAATCCATTAGTCATCAGGGCATGATGTGGGAAAGGATGCTGCCTTTGATTTTGGATTTAAAATCTTTGGCTGATAAAGGAGATATGTAAGTAGCAAGGAGGTAGATAGGAAAATTCATTACCAAGTTAATTGCTAGTTAGTCACAGAAACCTGACAGCATTTCAGCTCCTCTTTCTGAATGTGACACTGAATAGAAAGTTTTTTACTCCATTTATCAGTGTGTCAGACAGGCAATGCATCCCACCATGCTGCAGTGGAAGGGCTAGTTCTGCCAAGCCCCTAGCACACTCCTGACCAGGACTATTCAGCCGACCAGCGGAGGTTCATGCCACATGTGAGACACTCTATGGGTGTGCCACAGCTGCCAGCAGGCAAAATGTACCTGATTCTTGAGCTAAGGAGAGTACTTGATCTGAGAATCAGTAACAGGTTTTGCAGGGGGAATGTTTTTTCAGCAGATATTCAGGTTTGGGTTTAATACATGAAATAGTTCACTTAAATGTTTGTTTTCTTAGAGCTGTGTGTTGATATGAATAACACCAATCCCATCTGCATCCTCATACTTCACTGCATTTTACCCTTCTGTAAACTCAGTTAAATATCACATTTCTGATGTGGCAGGTGCACCAGTTACCACCAGCTTCATATTTCAGTGCCTTCCTCCAGCAGATAGCAGCACTAGGACTCTGCAGTCCTAGCAGCCACTACAAAGGAACCATATGGTATACGCTAAACCGAGGGTATGGTTGGACTCTTACATAGCCATTCACAGCACTGAATAGCACTTAGATCAATGAAGCTGCATAAGGGAAAATCCAATATCTTGTAAGCCAACAAAAATTAAATCAGATACAAAACACCAGAAGAAACACATTGCATATTTTCAGACTTTCAGGATAGCTGCACCTTCTAATTTTTCACTTTCATGTCATTCTTTATCTCTGCACTCAAACTAGAGAAGTGTATTTTGTTGACAAAATGGTTTCAAAGTCTGCACTAATAGCCTAAGCTCTTCTCTCCTTCCCTTCCAGGTGGTTGCTTTGGTTTCATGGGGTGCAGCGTGCTGTTGTTGTATTTGTCTAACAGGGCAGCTTCAAATGCCTAATGCTTTCAGTATGTTAGTCAATTCTTTGTTTCACCATACACACAGATACATTGCCAAGGAAATGGAAATTTAAACAAGTCACAGAATTTCTGAAATATAGATGACATAAAAACCACTTGCTAAAGTAAATCATAGCCTGGCTACTTAATGTCTTGCAGTAATGAGAAATTTCAAAGTTATTCCTAGTGACAATTGATCTTAGCACTACATAGTCTTCATGATAAACACTAGATGAAATGGAAAAGAGTGTTGAGTCCATTAGTAGAGAAAATGCCTCTGAAAGCAAGTACAGCAGAAGATGTCCTAAATTGACTGAGCATTTTAATGGGAAAAAGCCAAGTCAGACTTGATTCTAAAATTAGGTCATTTATGATACTTGGGACTTTTGAAAACATTTAGCTTTAAAAACAAACCATCAAATCTATTCCCTCCATTTCTTGCAAACAGATTTGTCATGCTTGGACAACGTGAAAGAAAAATGGTGTAGAAGGCAACCAGAAACAAAAGAAAAACTTCACACTCCACAGTGTTTCCTCTGATGAAGACAAAAGCAAGGTGTCATGAATAAAGAAAGAATCAATGGCTAAAATATTTTCGGCATATACTTTTCATTCAGCATACACTTTTCATCTGAAAACGGTATGGGGTCTAATACTGTTGTTAACAATGGTCTTCTAAATAAGATTTTCAGACTCACAGTATTCTTTTCTAAAGTGCAGCAACTGAGGAAGTTGAGCAGCAAAAAAAAAATCCTATCTCCAAATGGAAAAAAAAAAAAAAAAGTACAGAGATGTAATGCCTCTTTGACCCTACACAAAACTACGTTCTCCCCTACTGAATGAGGCCATTTGTGACTGGATCATCTGGCATATAAGCCCACTGGGCTTGCAGGATATCAGAGTACCAAAACAGGCAGGAATAGCTTTGATCATGGGAATAGGTTAAGTGTATATGTGATGAGTTCAAAAAAATGTTCACAAATTGTTCATGTCCATGCCTCTAGTCCTTGCCACATAACATGCATCACATGTGGATAACATCATTCAGTGTTTAAATTTAAGGATATGATTAGATGTACAAGTAAGAAGACCAAATGGGGGGGGCCGCGCGCCCCAGAGATGCTTAAGAAAACAGTAATCTATAGCTTAATTCCACCCTGGCCATTTTGTGTAAATCAGTTAATATTCTGCTTACAGATGCAGGGGAAGGGGAGATGACAAAAATACAGAAAATGCATCAGAAAATGGTCTCCAGTTAGGGGTAACTGGAAACCATTCCACAGTGGAAAACAAACCCCATGTAAGCAGTACCACCCCATCCATGTCCACCATGGCACTGCACTTGTCTGGCTGTGGAACAGTTTCTGCTTCTACTACCTTCAGCTCCTGCATTCCCATTGCAGTGCTGTTAACAGAGACAATGAAAGGTTTCATGGGGGATTAAATGTACAACTGACATTTATTAATGTTACCATATTTCCCTGTGGCAGTCACCAGTCAGGGCCTGGCGCCCACTCTCCTGTAACTTAAATAGGCATAAAGGAAAAGTTGACCAGGGAGCTTCTGAAAATTTTGATTTGATTAAGACTATTTAATACTTAAGTGTTATTTTGAGGCAGGAGACTTACACCAGAAAGTCTGGTACTCTCTCAAGCAAAGTTAAAAACAGACAGTTCTCAATGCAAAATTGAAATCTTGTGTGACATGAATTTCACTCCACAATATAGAAGAGCAAAAAAAGACACATTTAAAATTCTTTTGTGAAAAGACAAAATCTTTTCATGAAATAGATTACATGAAGAGCAAATCTGAAGATGTGCTGTGATTTATTTTATCTGTAGTACTCTAATGCAGAATTTTAAACACCTTCATTCGGTAAATCATATATATAAATTGAAACTCTTTCATTGTTTTCCTGTATTTTCTTTACATTCACTGCATATATTTGTGTTTTGTTCTTCAGAATCTATAATCTCTCTTCTACTGAGATTATAGGAAAATGAAGGTCCAATCCTATGCTTCATGGTGCTTACTTTGTTATGTGTAAAAAATGTCTGTGCCAGAAGTAATCTAGCATTGTTATGATTTCACCAAGAGACAACATACTAGAATGGGAAGGTCTTTCAACTAGAGCTGGCCTGAAGCTGCAAAGATTGTATCACAATTTTTAACTGAAGCTTGATTTCCCTAAATGTTATGCTAACTGTCAGTCGCCTTTACTAACTTCATGATTTGGAGATGAGATGCAATAGTGTTGACCATGGACCACTCTGGACGTGTGTGATGTTGTGTCATGTTGTTTTCTGTGTATGTTGTGTGTCGGGGTATTACCTGAAATACCATGAGCTTCCTTTTCACTGAAATGTGCTATATGCATCCCTATATAAGGTGACATAGCACACCAGATAGGGTGGTTAATTAATGCTTTTGGAGCAAAAGAAGCCTGGCTGCTCTTACAAGCCTCAGCATGCTTTGTGAACATTCAGCAAGGGCATTCATTCATGCCTGCATGGTTAGCCCATGATGAAGGCCATCCTATTGTCTTCATCTCTATTATAGCTATTATGCTTGCTCTTCTGATTACAGACCTTACATAAACTCTTCCATCTGTAAACCACAAAAACAGGATATAGGTTTCTGAGCTCTGATTCACAGAAGCAATTTTTACTCTTGCAGATCTTCCTACTGAAACCATAAGGCTGTTCTCATCACTGAATATCACACTTAAAGATTGAGGCAACTGGATTCTTTTAATACCTGAGCTTTTAGAAGGCACTCAGAGTACACAAGATCACTGCTGAAAGAATGTTTGCAAAGGAACTGCTCTGTGTAGCAGGGAGTAACAAAAACACTGAAGAAATAAACAGAGAGAACAGAAGACAAAAGTAAGTGTCTAAGGCACAATTAGAACTACACAAAGGCAGATGACAGTGCCTTGAACTTGTGTCCTTGCTAATCAAGTGCATTCTCAGTGATATAATTGGCTAACTATGAATCAGAAAACAGTAGATGGTAGCTGCCAAGATTTGTTGTTTTAATTGAAAAAAAAAAAAACTGTAAAGAGATTTCAAATGCTGACATGCTGCGTGTTCTTCTTTTGTAAAGAATTGCTTTGCAAACATCTTGCAAAAGGTAACAACACACTTCAGCTCTGAATCGAAACATTGTGAGATACGCCAGGCTAGCCCAAACTGATTTGATTACCTACATCACTTCCAGTAGAAGTCTTAGCAGTGTAGGTACTGCTAAAAAGCATGTGAAGAGTCAAACAAGTAGAACATAAATTATTGAAGAGAAAAATGGTCTGTTCCATACCTATATCTACAAAACTACAGAAAAAAATATATGTTCAAAAGACATTACTGGAATTGCTACCTGTGGCATTAAACTGACAGCTCTCCTCTTTAATTCAATGTCCCCCTTCAACCATCTCCAGTGCATCACCTACTTTCTCTCTCCCTACTCCTTGGTGGCTTCCAAAACCCAGGGTTTTTTCCACCATCCATCACCTAACCAGAGTCTCTGGAAGTCTTTCTTTCAGTGTTTTCTCCAGACTGTCTTCCTCCTCCCATCTCTCTGCCCTCTCATAGATAACAGCCCTTGGTTAATTTTCTCTGTCCTGTGTCCCGCACTGATTACTTGTGGAAAACTTAAAGCTCTGCACTTCTTCACAAACACCTTCACAAAATGTGTAGCTGGACCACCCTGGCAGTAGCTGAGGCACTGATGACAAAATGTCACCTACACTATCAAATGAGTGAGAGCACCCACACTGTTGAAGGAATAGGTGGCTGAATTTCTTTTTTTTTTGTAGTGAAGAGCAGTACTTTTATCCGTGTCCTCATTTCTTAAGAAAATAGCCTATCTATTTTGCTATAATCTATGTCATACATTGTCATTGAGATTGTACTATAAACTCACAGCACAAGTTACTACCACCTTTACTACAGGATAAACTGCTTTAGCTGGCAAAGCAGCTGCCCCTCTGGTCCATGATCTTGGAGGTCTTTTCCAACCTTAATGATTCTATGAACCACTGTGAATAGTTGCGAGGCCCCAGATGCAGTTAAAGGTAGCTGTAATTATTGCTCACCTCCAAAAGACCGTGGCAGTTCTTTCAGAGAAACTTCAGTGAAGGACTGTGGGGAGGCTCTGCAGTGGGACAGATGCTCTTCTTCCCCACTACTCTTTGGTGACTCTGGTACCTCTCAGGGGTGAGCAAGGCTGCTGCAGATCTGCTGAGGGGGAGGGACCAGCTCTGTAGACAGCTCCTTCTCAGTTATTTGAAAGGTTGCCAAATTTTCCCTAAGGAATTCAAAAAAAAATAAGTTGAAATGAAGTGCTATAATGGCATACAGTTTTATCAGGTAAAGACAAAGCATTTTATATAGCCAAGAGGCTTTCTCCCTCCCAGATTTGAAAGGTCTCCTGTGAACAAAAGCAGTAGCAAGCTACTAAAAGAAAGGTTATATGCATTTAAAGTATAATCTTAGGGAACTTCACTATAGGAACCATTCCTGACTCCCAGTAAGTTTCTAAATATATTACTTTATGTATGTGAATTTTACATATGTTTTTGTTAAAGGAAAGGTCAAACATGTGAGTTTGTTGGATTTTTACATTTCTGCTATGAATTCCAGAAATGTAAATTCTTTTTTCAAAATACTACCGACTATCACAGCTTTTTTTTTTTTTTCCTTTTATTTTTTTCTTGAAGGATCAGCATCCATGGCTGTTTCCAGCTGATAGCTACAAATCAGTGCTGTTTGAACATCATTCGATCTACGGGGATGGTACTAAGTGAACACAGTTGATGGTTTTATGGAGTTCTAGTTGTCGGCTCTGGTTGAAAGCTAGTTGTCTGCTTCACTGGAGATATAAGCTGAAACAGCTGATCAAGAATGAGATCTTACTTGAATAGTTAAACACTGTCTTCATCTAAGCATTAACTAATTTGCATAGCAAAATTCCAATTTGCCATCTATCACTTAAATGACAGCTTGTGAAAGAGTAGTTCAGCATTCTTCACTTGCGGTGTTAGATTTCTATTCAAAGCAGGAGAGGAAACATATGTGGAGTGTGTGTGTTGGGGGCAGGCATTGTAAAACACACACAGAATGCATGCTTAACACCAAAAGCATTAAATATAAAATATCAAATATAAACAAGGAAATTACTCTGTTCCATTAAAAAAAAAAAAAAAAATCACCAAAAAGACAGCTGTTTGAATTGTACAGGAACAATAAGCAATATGTTAAAATTTTCCCTTAATCCATAGGACCAGAGGCATTTAGAAAATCTAAATTAATTTCCTTGAGTATAATGGCAGCATCCCACTAAGGTTTTTTTTAGAAACTACAAATGTGCCACCAAAAATACAGATCCACCCATTTTAGTGGAATGCAAAAAGAATCATGCTTGGTTTGGTGTAGCTTAAACACCCTGCTGCAAAGAAATCATCTCTGGGTATAAACCAGGTTTAGAACTAATCCAAAAATTGGTGGCTATTTGTTGGCCTGTCGATGTTACTCAGGTGCATAGGACCCAGAAACTTGATGAGATCTCCTATCTGAAAACATTATCTGTTTGGGGAGTATCTATATCCATTACAAAGCCAGCATGCTCCAACTCTGAAAATTGACAGCTTAAAATAGGAGTAATTTCAGGAAGCAGGAGCGACTGTGACCAAGGCACTGTTGCATTCAGACTGCTAATGCAGAGCTGCTGGACAATCCTCCAAGGCCTGCTCATGGCCCGAATGTTAATGCAGCTTCCACGCTGCCAACAGAAACTTAGAAAAAAATGACATATTTCGACTACAGGGAGGTTTACTTTTTTTTTTTTTCTGTAGGAAAAAAAATATTTCTACTTTGTTCCATTTCAAGGTTTAAACAATACAAGCAAAAATATGCAAGGTGGCAAAAAAGGAAATCCACAGCTGGTGCCACCCATGCACACAAGCACAGGCACAAAGTGTACACCTACTGAGCTCACCTCTCTGTCTGCCCCTGGGTCCTGCTTGGAAAGAGGCTGCTCTTTCCTTCTGGGGTAGAGCCATGTCGTCATTGCTCTCCCAAGTGTTTCTGCTCCCTCATGCATCCCCACAGCTCCCATGATATGCAGCAGTTTCATGCTATGAAAATGTTCATGACATAGCCCTGTTTTCACTGTATTTCAGACATATTCAACTGAAGAAAAAACCTGTAGAAAAAAAAATAAATAAATTTTAGTACTCTGGATCCAGATACCACAGAAAGGCAAGCAGAGGTGAGAAGTGAATGTCAGCTGGTGAGAAGTGATTAGAATTCTCCACAAGTGGCTGACACTGAGTAGTTTGTGTCAATTACCCACAAGGACAGGGAATCACTGGTTCTGGATGTGCTTATCAGTGCAGAAGGGGTCAGACCAGATTCCTAATATAAACCATTAGAACACTTTGTATACGGAGGTACAAGATCCTCTCTTTTGTATGCAAGTCACAAGCATGTGCCTGCCAACAGCCTTTTCTTCACAGAGTTAAATGCAGACTTTTCCCCAAACGGATCCTATACATTAAAGCAGGATCTCTTAGGATACACCTGTAGGTGATTCTCCAATGCAGGTACTAAGCATCCTGTAGAATGTGGAAGCAAACATATATTTTTGGGGTGGGGAACAGGACAAGACAAAGAAGTTTTGGAAACTGCAACAGTGGTCACGGGGGTCCTTGCTCCCTAGACGTGTTCCCAGCCTGAGCACAGCGACACAGCGGTTCCTGCTCCATGATGCTGGGTTGACTGCGTGTGGCCCTGGCCCCAGCCCCAACCCTGGGGCAGAGCATGGCCTGCCACCCAGGGCTGCCAACAAACCTGTGTGCAGTCGGCTCCTCCGGGCCCCACGGTGGGGAGCAGGCAACAGTTGGCTCCACCCTCTTGTCTTCAGGTTCTGCAGGGAAATAGGCCCAAGGTGTTCACACTCTCAAATTTTTTTTTTTTTTTTTTTTTTTTTTTTTTTTAAACAGTACCAGGTTTAAATAACAGAAGAATGGTATAATCTATGCCTTTAATCAGGTGGTTTTTAAAAGTCAGTGACATACAAATATTGGTGAAGCAGTGCTGATTTTACAGTCATATAGGAACATTCTAGGAACCCATTGCTGTGTTTATATATGCTACCATGCCAACAATCTGCAACTTGAGTTTTCTTTTAAAAGGGGGATAAAATGGCCTTTTAGCCATTTTCAAAAAGAATTAAATATACAATTTTATAAAGCTCACCAGAACAGAAAAAAAAAAAAAAAAAAAAAAGCAGACCTGAAACTATGGGTGCAAGTCACAATCCAAGTTATATTTTGCAAAACAATGTAGGATGGTCAATGTTTTTACATTTCATGTGTGAAATCCTGAATTTGGCATTGTATTTTTTCATGTGAATACCCTTCCTTGTTCACACAGGTAGCTCGTTATGAAGAACTGTACAAGTATCCTGCCGCAGAATTACTGCAGCAGGAAAACCCTGCTATGTGTTTGCGTGCTGGAATGTGTCTGCTTCCATGAGACATATATTAAAAAAAATTAAAACCATGTGTGAGAAAAATCAGTTTATAAAGTCTGTGGTCACATTTCGGTCTTTTTCATTTTCATGAGATACATTTGAAGAGGAAATTAAAAACCAAAAACATATACACACAGATAAGGCAAAAACAAGTTTAGATGTAAATATATGACTCTCAATGAGCAGACAAAAAAAAAAAAAAAAAAAAAAGTACAGTCACTATGTTTGCCTCTGTGAATTTAACCATTACTTATGATTAAACAAGTAATCACAAAAACACACAAAAAGTGCCCTGTTGAGATGTTCTTAATGCATTGGGAAGGCGCTTGCATTCTGTAGGCTGTTTGCTTACAAAGAGAAACTGCTGGCTCTTGGGGCTTTTCCCAGAGGAGATGGGCATTTTGCCAGTGTTTCATTTTCAAGTGCCATTGTTCACCTAGGGCTTTAGTGAAAAAGCTTTTGCTTATTTATTACTAATCCTAGCCTAAGTAATGATCATTTTTAATCCTTTTACATTTAAAAACAAATTTATCAGACAATTACACCAAACACAATGTCCCCCAAAGCTCTGGCATTTATTTTTTCATTTAATAGGTAATTCTGTAATTCACATATCCATGGAATGGCTTTATTGGTTCATGAAACCTGCTTCTATGAGCATGCCATTGACAAAATATAAATCTTACTCAGAATCTTTTCAACGTGCTTTCATTAGTCTTGAACACAGCAACAGAGGAACAATGTTTATTTCTTACTTTATCCATCTGCCTGTGAACCTTTGTAGAACTCCGTATCCGTATGTTATATTTCTCAGACTTGATATGAATTAGAATGTCTTTTTTAAAAACAAACAAACAAACAAACAAATTTAAAAAAAACCCAGCTTTTTCACTAACCTAAAGAAATATCACATTTTCACTTATCTTCATGATTTAGTATAAATTCCCCTTATAGCCTTGACAAATATCAGTTTGAGAGACTCACCATAATCCTTATTTTCAACACCAAACAGTGAAATTTGGTGTAATTGTCTGCATTTGTTCATGAGCTGCCCAAAATCTAAACAAGCATGGATGCCAGATGTCATCATTTTGATGATCAATGTTCTATTGTTGGTAACGGATTCTGTAAATATGATGGCTACTTCTGTAACTTTGCTAGCCTTGAATACAAGGCTGTCAGTCTGCAGTCTACACTATGAAATAATTTACCTGTCATTTAATTAGTTTAGTGCCATTACTAAACAGTTGTCAAGCAATTTGCAATACATACAAATGAAGAGTTGTTTGAGCTTTTCAGAAGTGTTGGAATGAAAGAATCGGTATAAAAACTAGTATCAGCAACAAACCCATCTACTTGTCAGATTCAGCTAGTGCAGCTCTCTAAACAAAACAGACAAAAATATCCTTCTATATATTTATATATAATGCTTCTATATATTTATATAAAATGTTTTGGCAGATTATTTCAATACTTCAAAGAAATTGAGATGTCCTTGTGATATCTACATTCCCAGTTAGCAGTGCGAGAGAAAAAGAGCACTCCAGAGATTGTCAGTGCAATTTTGTGGTTCCAGTCTATGCAGAAACTGTAATTTCATGCAGAAAAGGGAAAAAGAGAAGATGGCATCTTCTGTACCAAGATTCATTTTGTTAATCTCTTTGTACAAGGGAGGAGGCTTACCTTTCAACATCCAAGTAATGAAAAACAGTAAACAAACAAACAAAAACAAACAAACAAACAAAACCACACCAAAAATCATCACATTTCCAGAAATTACAGAAAGATACACAAAAACACAGAATCAGGATGGGGAAGTAGTGTAGGAAAATGGAAGATCTGGTCATGTGGGACAAAGAGTGACCCAAAGAGTTTCCTTGTGTTCAATCCTGGCTGCCCCCCAAGCCACACCAGCCAATACCTTCTTCACATACTCACTCTACAAATTTTCTTCAGCAGCCTCTGCAAGTAGCATGTGAGCTGCTTCAATCTATTTCCAGCATATCCAGCTTTATAGACCGAGGCAAGAGATGCTGAGAAGTTGCCTGGGACCTGCAGCAGCTGCTTCTTTCACAGCAACTCTCCAACCTCTCAGCAGAGTGTAGGATTAAAACAAAACAAAACCAAAGGCATCTCTCTGGGATTTGTTGTCACAGTGTCATGCGTGACACAGCGAAGCTTGGACTTGTTTCCCCTCACCCAAGATAGGAGAGTGAGCAGCGCTTGTATATGAACACAGCAAAGCCCTGGAGGTTTCACCCTCCTCTGCTCCCTGTATGGCCCTGCTCATGGTCACAGTCCTCTCAGGGACCTGAATGTTGTGTCGTCACCAGCCAAAACACAGGCTGTGACTCCAAAATGAGGATAATCTGCCTGCTGATTCTCAAAAAAAAAAAAAGTCAGGAGGTCAGGAGGTGAGAAAATCATTTTCAGCTGCACTTAAAATCACCTGGATTAAAATATGATCCAAATCCGTTCTGATTTACAGTTAAACCAGTAGTCTAAACCATACTGGTAAGAGATATTATGTTTGTAAAATTTCACTTCCTTTTCAATTAGATTTAATTTCCACTTCATCTTTCCCTTATATTTATTCCACAAACAAGCCATTGTGTTATTAATGATTCAGAGTTCCCCAAATCCATATGTTTTATGGATTTTATGTCAAACTGGACTCATAATGCTTTAATGAGGAAAAAGAACAATATTTTACTGTACTCACTTCTTACAGTACCCAGCCAGTAGGCCTGTAAGCAGTTTTAAATCTATCTGTAACAACACCTTGGAGATTACAAAAAATAAAATAATAATAATAATAAAAAAGCACTGCCAGCTTCCTCTGTAAGAATTGATGCTTTCCTGCAAGAACTTCTTAAAGACCTAGTATATTTGTAGAAAAACATTAATTTCTCTCTGATGGCTGTACACCTACATACAGGTGTAGAAAATCCTGTCACATTTTGTAACAAGCAGAAATCAGGTACATGATAAAACACTTTAACAGTCAAGTGAATTTGATTCTACTCATTTTTCTGGAGACATCTAGATTGCCATATGTATGCTCAGAGATTTAGCTATTCATTAGAATGACATATTTAAAGCAGTGAATTTCACATTAGCAATGCAGATGGAAGAAAGAATGATCTTGGAAATCAGACAGTGGAAAGACTGGTATTGGAGGGTAGCATGAGAGTTGGAAATCCTACACAAAGCAGAGAAAGAGTATTAGGGAGGAAGCAGAATGGGAAAAGCAGAAAGACATAAATTAGAAAAAGAAGGAAAAACAGATAGAAGACAGGAAGATGGAATTAAGAATCTGAGGAAAAGCTACAGTGAAAAGATGAAGGTTACCAGCTAATAAAAACATTAAAATGTTTAGATAGCAGCATTTAATTGACATTTTATAAGAAATGTTCTTGTGTACAAAGTTGATTCCATCTTTTCATTAAATAACATATTTGGCCCATTGTAACCGCACTCCTTCAGTTGTGCCAATCACTTGCTGGCAGATTAAGATACCGAAATGTCTGCTTAATACAGTTTGGTTTAAGCTCTATTGTACACATATAGCCATGTGCACAGAAAGGTGCTTCAATGACTGTTTATGAGATAAGGAATTTGCAGAAAGGAGTAAATACGACTGGGAAGGGGGAGCGGAGGGATAAAGGAAGAATCATGGAGCAAAAAGGAAATGTATTCAAGAGACATCAGTCTTGAAATTAGAAGCTCATTAATCCTCAGACTATTTTCAGAGTCTCTGCAGAGATTTACGATATGTGACAGCTACTCAGCCTTTGAGTCCGATTAGAAATGTTTTCCAACTACTAGTCTAAATTACAACTGGAAAGACTCATCATTTTCAATGAAGTTTGATGAACTAGCTAGCCTTTAACAGCAATGTTTTGTGCACTAAACTGCAACTGGCCTGCATTTTTCTCATAACACTGCTGACAGATCAGCCCGATTATCATCCTAGATCCACCTTGTTCAAGCTCATTTGGACAACAAAGATAGCAACTGAACTGAAAGAAAATTCTGGGAGAAGTAATTGAAGACAAATTTAAAATTTCAATAGAATTTCCAGGAAATTTGCCCACAAAACATATTGTGCACATATCCACCTCCATCCTGAAGTTTGAAAGCATATCCCAGGATGCCTGCTGTTAATGTTGTAGCCCTACCCTAGCCAGCTTTCTCACAGAGCTTATGGATGCTCTAGGCCAAGACCAATTTGTCAATGCCAGGTTGTATGATGATTTATGACTACAGCCGAATGAGGCTCCCTAAGTAGTTGTTTTGAACTGAAACCATTCCAAATCACTAGCTGGCAAGGTGGATGCAAGCTTAGAGATACTTAAGTTGTTTATTGAATTTCCAGATATAATCCACATCAATAACTTCTGCAGTTGAAGGGAAAATTTGGAAGATAAAATATTAAATTGTCCAAAGCTACACCATTCAGTAAATATAACACATCACAGAGGGAGCTAGACTTGTCTAGAAGATGTGAGAAATCTTCTCAAAGTTTGAGATTTATTTGGTCAGTTTTTTTCATGTCACACAAAGAAGGATCATCTGAACACACAAGCAATATATGCCTGCAAAACCAGCAACAGCTGTCTTAACATGTACATGAATACAGGCAACCTCTAAATTATTCTGGTCCCACAGGGTGAACAGTTACGCTCTGATTTTCCTTACCAAGCAGCAAAGAAGCCATGTACAATCTGTAGAAAGGGATAAAAAAATAATAATAACAATAATAAAATTATGCCTCCTCCCCTCTCCACCCCCCGCTAAAAAAAAAGAGGAATAATGGAGGGTTAGAAAATTACAAATAGTGAATCATAGAATCATGTAATTTGAAAAAGACCCTTAAGATCATCAAGTCCAACCATCAAACTAACACTACCAAGCCCATCACTAAAGCATGTCCCCGAGTGCTACATCCACACTTAAATACCTCCAGGGACGGCAGCTCCACTTCCTCCCTGGGCAGCCTGTTCCAACATCTAACCACCCCTTCTGTGAAGGAATTCTTCCTGATAACCAATCTAACCCTCCCCGGCACAATTTGAGGACATTTCCTCTCATCCTTGCATGAAACTAATACTGAAATAAGGATGCATTACAAACATTAGAGGGCAGAGTGAAGGATTTAAGAAATTTAAGAGTAGCTGTGTAACAAATGGCATGAATAAGGAAGGTCTAAGTGGCTTGTATGAGCAGCATGGGATAGACAAACACTAGCATCATTTTTTGTTTGGGACTAAGATGGTGCTTAATGCGCATGAAAGGATAAGGATCAGATCCTGTCTGGCAATGAATTAATGCCTCTATCAAAATGATTCTCTTAAGGAAACTAATTTGTTTTTTTGAATAAGAAATTTGTTTCAGCAAAGCTGTGAAGATTGACAGAAGTTTTATAACAAAAAAAAGGAAATATATCCTCTTATAGCATCATTTTCTGAAAGAACATTTCCCCATTACCAGTCCAACACAGCCATCCAGGAGTGTTTTATCAGCAGGGTTATGGAGATAATGGGCTGCACCTCAAGGATGATGAACCTGAGCCTATTGCATGGGGTGGGGTGGGGGGGACAAGGGGGAAGAATGAAGAGGAACCAAGACAAACAAATATGTTATTAGTGCTTCCTCAATATCACCGGATCCACTAGCAGGTCAAAGTTGTAATAATTTCAATCCAGAATAATATAATCAATACCAAAGAATGATGAAACAAGAGCTACCATGTCTGTTTCAGGTGTTATGATACCATTATAGCACGATAGCCTTATTATTTATTGTATTTCTTCGTAGTATGTTCTGACCACCTGTGACAATTGTTTCTGAATCTGCAGTCAAAACCTTAAATTAAATCTGACAAACACAGAAAGTATTTTGAGCTAACTTGTCCTCCCTTTGCAGTTGCTTATTATGTGAGTGACCTACTCTTTTTGTGTCTTACATGTGTCACATCCCTGTAGATTGTGTTTATTGAAAGCTGATTGTTACAAGTGTTGACATTCACCAGGTTTTATATACCAGGGAATTAAAATAAGAAGAATCTGACAAACAAAGACATTGTAAATAACATGAGAGACCCTTACTAAACCCATACACTGTATGAACGCAGAGGAAAATTAAGTTACTCTGCTTTCAGAGGCTCTTTGTGGTACTCAGTTCCCATTGTATGAGTGTTATTAGAAGTGCAAGCACATAGCTGCAGATACAATGTCAAAGTCATTCACATTATAACAAGGGTTCAGATGCTCCATAATGAAGACTTCATCAGAGAGTGAAAATTATTGGCTCCCCTGTTGATGACTTTTACAAAAATCTAAAAAGTAGATAGTTTGCCAGCTGGATTAATCTTCCTGTGCACAGTCATTTATGAAGCTCTGAAATTTTACCATTGGCAACAATGCTATAGTTGACAAAACTCCAAGAATATCAGTTTGATGACAAACAATGGTCTGCTAAATAGAGACATGCTGTCCTGACAGCTCTGCTTCAGCTATATGGTATGATATGTGCCAGCAAAAGCAAAGAAGACACTTTGTAGCATCATAAAACTGCTTCCAAAAATGAGCACCCTGCAGCTATTAGAAACTGCGTGAGAATTACCAAATGTCAGCCTCATGCTCAACAACATTCCATTTAATAAATGGATTTAAGACAGTGAAGAACACAAGATGCTTCAGAACACCCTTAAGATTACCATGATCATACTGAGTGTTTGAAAGAGAAAAGCAACTGCTCCCCCTTAAAAAAAAAGGGGACCCCTTGCCCCCCCCCCGGGGGGGAGGGGGAAGGGAGATTTTGTCTTGTTTTTGTTCCCTGGGACCAATTAAGAGCATTCTGTCATTATCATTGTTAGCGCACTAGGAACAGCATACGAACGATAATCAATTTACTAACACATCCTAATATTGATGGTCAGAGGCCTGCTCTGAGTACAACCCCACCTTATTCTGGCAGTTAACATTGTTATTTTTTATGAAATCTCTTTTCTTTCTTTCTTTTTTTTTTTTTTTGTTTTTTTTTTCTGAGACAGCTACTTACACTTACCCAAATCCAAAGAAAAAATGAACAGTGGACAAAAGGAATATTTCTACACATCATCTGATCCACAGTGTGCTACACAACTGGCTAGAAAAACAGAAGCACTATTTTTTTGTCCTGAAAACTGCTGATTAAATAGTGTAGGTTTTCTTATTCTTCCCATCCATTTTCTTTCTTCTTCTTGCCCTCCACTCCCATGGCCGCTCCATCTCTGAGCGTGCCAGGGAAGGCAAGAGGCAGCAGGGACATCAGCAGGCACAAAAAGACCAACACCAAACAGCTCCCAGCTTACACCAAAAAGAGACCAAAGCAGAGGAAACCTCAAGCATTCCCCAAAGGACACTGAGTTTGCCTGGTTTCACTAACCCTTTTTGTAACAGTACTGTTACTGCTAGAAAAGCACATATGATTTACTTGTCCCGCAAAGTCCAGGTACTGGTCCAAGTAGGAGTTTCTGATTACAGCAACTCAGTGTCAAAGTTTCATCACCCAGATGACTGTGCCAGAGATGCTATAAAGTGTTTGAATTATATGATGAAATTAGTTAAAGTAGGTAAACAAGTACTCAAAGCTTTGACCCATAGCTAAAGTGCAAAGGTTGGTACTTATTGGAACTCAGAGATACGGTGCTTTTACCACTAGTTTCTAACTAACCAACTGAAAACATCATGTATGAAAATTGTGGTTCCTAAATCCCTCATTGAAATTATAAGTGTAACATATCAGCAAACAAAAGCAGAAACTGCTGTCTGCTGTCTTTCATAGCCTTGTGCAAAACCCGAAAGAATACGGAAATATGGAAAGCGGGTTCTTTCAATATTCTCAGCCAGCAATGAGTGCTTGTGAAAACACTTTTTGGATTTGAATAACTTCCAAAGGATCCAAAGCCCATAAGGACAATGACAGAAGGAAACTGAAAGCCCCCCCCCTTTTTTTTTTCTGGAAACAGGTTTTATATACATAAATATTAATTTACACAAAATCAGAACATGTTTGAATGTCCCAGGGCTGTAAGGTGCAAAGAACAGAAAGCCAGTCTTTTGATGTGTAAAAATCTGTTACTACACTAAGGAGTTTATGCTGGAAAATCTAGTAAATTGTTTTGATTAAAGAAAAAGCTAAAGTTTTCCCACAAAATTCACCAAACCCCAAATCTACTTGCAAACTGATGCTATTTAGAGTTACTTATTAGTTTAGAAGTGCAGAGGCATGTTCTTTTGCTGCTATCAATACATGTACATTGACTCAAAGAACCACGTACGGCACAGCGCACAAGGGTTGCTATGCACAGCCTTAGTCCCACAGCTGTGATCATGTGCCCTGAATTTCTCAGGCTCAGTGTACAGGGTTGAAACACTATAATCTAGACTCATCAGTGGCTCTCACTTATTTAGAAATGCTCTAGAGGCAACCAAAGCCAATTACCAATTTTAAACCTCATATTCCACATAGATCAAACATAAAAGTGAACTTGTAGAAATCTCTACATGTGATGCTTCTAAGACAGCTTTCTGGGCAAAGAAAGACAGAAATAGAAAAGCCTCATTATATGCTTAACAACAAGGTAGAAAATATGTAGATAAAGCTCATGCCTGATGGTGAAAAAGAAAAGAAGGAAGACGGGCGCCCCCCCCCCCCGCCCGGACTGCAGCTAGTTTTAAGCTTGTGTCACCAGTGTAAATGCAAAGTGTTTGTTTACAAGCATCTGCAATTCTGGGGATTTGGGGACTGGGAAGAAAGGAAGATTTATTTATTTCAAATACAAACTGGACCAAGTGGCTGTCCTTTTAAGATGGGAAGGGACAAAGAAAGGCCTGCAGTAGCTCAGGAGAAAAAAGTGTTTCAAGCAATTGGTGATTAATTGTACTCTGCTATGCCACATCTCTTTCTATTAAACCGTAGATTGCCAAACCTGTTTCCTAATTGTTTCTGTGCTTCTCAGTCTTCCTTTTGTCTTGCATAGGAGTAGGCAATTTCTAGGCCATCAATATCTCATTAAGGGGTCTGGAAAGTGAAATGCCTTGTTTTACTTTTAATTTTGTTTTCCAGGCTTTTTGCTACATTTTATGACACGGCATTTTTTGTTTGCTTGTTGCGGTCCATTTATTCTCTGGCATTCCTTTCCTCAGGTTATAGCTTTATTTGTTTCTTTGCCTGTTGGCACTCAAGGTGTATGCAAATTATTGTTACATGCTTCACCATCACTACCTATTGCTCTTCATTTCCCCTAATGACAGTCGCATCAGAATGCTAGCGACTTCTCAGGTTGTATATGTGTAGAAAACAACTTCAACAAATCATGAGCTCTTTTATTTATTTCTGTTGCATGTCTGTGTCTCCCTCCCTCCACCCCCCCCCCCTTTTTTTTTCCTATTATGGTTTGCATCAAAGTTGTTTTCATGAGGAAAGAAATAATACAGCTGCATGCTTTCAGCCTAGGGCAAAATCTTTCTACTGCTAGTGCAAGTAGTTAGTGCTTAGAGGAAAAAGGAAGGGCATTCACGCAAATAGCTAATCAAAGGGTTTTTAATGATACTCATTAGGAAAGAAATTCATTAACAAGCCAGCACAAGAACATTCCCTGAAGCGAGAGTGATGCTACTGGTCACATCAAAGTCCCCACCTGACTAACACCTTTATTGCTGTTAATAGTAAGGCCAAGTTAGCAGCAAAATCAGTCGCATTCGGGTCCTGATAAGTAAAAAAGTCAGCAAAGCATGGTCATTGAAAATGGATTAATTGTCTTTTACTAATAAGAATGGGTTTTCACAGGGTTGTATAGTTGAGCACTCACCATGGATGCCTTTGAGTTCATACAATTTTATGTTCCCCACCCTTCATTCTCTCCCTGTCCCCCCCACTATTATTTTGAAACCTCTGGCTACGTCCACACTGGAGGCCACAATAGTGGTGCACGCACCCTCCCCATGTCCCAGTCCCATAGCACGACAAATCTCACATGGGTGCCACTGCCCCTTTCTGAGTGAAAGCCCACAGAAGGACACCTCCTTGCATGGTGCAACAGGAGCTGTGCTGAACTGCAGGCAGTGGGACAAGGCACCCTGTGGCATACACCTACTGTTCAGGAGAGACACAGCCCCTCAGCATCAGAGCCATTTCCAACTTGCAGGCATATAATTGCCTTTTTTTATGCTCATAACATTACTTACCTATACAAGAGATTCTGTATTTTTCTGCCAATTCATTCCTAGAGATTAGTATTAGTATCTTGGGATGCTCATTTGCTCTGTAAAAATTAGGTTTTTAAATAGACTGAACCAGAAATCTTACTTTTATTGCACTGCCCTGATACAGTAGAGCTGTTATTAGAACAAATTGGAGCGAGCCGCTTCCTGGTTGTTATACCCACATAATTACTACAGGCTGATACATGAAACTGCACTTCACTCTCATGCTTAGAGGCAAGATCTCCATTTTGCAAGGACAGAGCAAGTTCTATTATGCATTTTAATGCCAAAGGAGGTCAATTAAGTTTAATTGGTTCTAATTAGCACTTGCTCAAGCTGTTATGTTCTTTACCTGCATCCGAGTGGCTCTCCAAGTGCTGCACAATGGACTCCAGCTTTTGAACACAAACAAGAATTACTAATGGCATCCTTGAAGGCAAAAGATGCACTGATCAGCATAAATGGGGAACAAATGTCAGCTCAAACAGTTGCAGGCCTTTTTAGGGAAAAAAAAAAATAAAGAATGAAATAATCCCCATATGGCTTTGATCAATTGAAGTGAATGCAACTGTGGACCTTGCTGTTAAAAGTTATAACACAGAAAGTACACAAATGTAATTATTTGCTATGTCATAACCTATTTACAGCTGAAAGAGAAGTACTAGAGAATAGGAGGGAAGAGTTCAGAAGCTAATTTAAAAAAAAAAAAAAAAAAAAAAAAAAAGCAATTTCAATGGTAGCTAGGAAAAGGAAAACAAAACCAATACTAAACCCAAAACAAAAGCAAACATGTACATATCAAATGCTTTGGTTCTGGATTTTTGAGGATTCTTTTAAAAGTTTTGTGTTAAAGTGACAATTGTTTTTCTTTGTTTTTTTTTTTTTTTTTTTTTCATTCTGCTGCATAGAGAAGAACAACGACATCACTGGCCTAACTGTCATCATATGCAATTTTCAGTCCTTAGGCCATTGGTGAGAAGCAGGCATCAAATTCAGGATGGTCTGTAACAGACTGAATGAGGAATCTCAAGTCAAAAAAGAGACTGCAGTGCTGAGGCATGCTCAAGGAGTCTGTTTTCTGCTGGGGCCTTCCTGGATGCAGCTGAATAGTTAAATAAAGGCTGGTTAGAGAGCAAGCTAGTTCTTACAACAGCACTGGAGCTCAGAGCTGGCTCTCCCCAGACATCTAGTAACTGCCCACATTCACAGCATGCAGGAATGGCCAAGAGTCTCCTCTGGGTCCCACCAGATCTCTCTAAGCCATACCTATTATTTTGGGGATGAGAGCACCTGGCAGGGCAAGAAGTCAGTCTGATACAGAAGCAGGGAAACATGGCAGAAAGGGCAGAGCAGATGGTTGGGCACCACTGCTCTACTGTGATCCCTGGCCCTCTCCAGCTAGCAGGGCACACATCCAGCCACTCAAGACATGCAGAGCCCTGCATGATCCCCAGCACCTCCACACTTCTTTTCTTGCAGCCCCTGTGCCAGGTGCCCTGGATACACGGAGAGAGGCAGCACTGAGTGTACAGGCCTCAGCAGGACAGCACCAACACAAGGACCGGAGAGGGTGGTCCCAAAACATGAGACTTGCCTGACCAGCAGTCCCAAGGTGAAGTCTGCAATGACTAACTTGCTGGAGACCTTCCCTGACTTGACAGATTTCATCCTTGCTAAGTAAGGTATGAGCAGCCTAGGGAAGGGGTCCACTGGTAGCCTGCTGGGTCTGCTGCCACATCTACTTGGCAGCAGCAGACTGCTGGGGTGAGAGCAGCCAGGGACAGAGCCTCACAAACCCTGAGCGTATTTCAGTTCCACTGACTAGGGTTGACCACGCATTTAAAACAAAGGACCAGATTTAGTGTCCGAAAGACACTAAATTTTGGTAATTTATTGTGGCATGGACACTTAAAGCAATGAAGCTCTTACATATTATCAGCAGTTCAGTTACATGGGAAACTGAGGTGGACCTGGCTGATTCTTAGTCAGCGTAACTCTTCCTCTTTGCTATATTTCCTGTTGCTTGGATGTACCTCCTAAATGAATTGTCCATTGCCCACATGATTTTCAAAAATAATTTATTTTTAGCTAATGTGTTCCAGATTGATGGAAAAAAACCATAACATGTTAAAAAAAAAAAATAAAAATTAGAAAAATCCTCCCCTCAGCAAACAAGTTCCCCTCAGTCTTCATAAAAGAAGGCCAACTTTCTCCTTCTGCTAGAATTCCCCAAGGCTGTTAATAATATATATATAAAAAAAAAAAAAGAAAAAAAGAAAAAAAAAATCATAAATTGTAGAAAATCTAAAGGAATTGCTACTATTCAAAAAGAAAAAGGAAAAAAAAAAAAAGTTACTGACAGAATCTCCCCCAACCTGAGTACCTTTCCTTTGTCAGTTGTGAGGACTCTTTCCCAGGCTTAGTATACATCTTTTCTTCTGACTGCCAATGCATAAGACAGCATATTATTATTTTTAACAGTCATGTCTTCCTTTTACATTGGCTTATAGTTAAATTAAGATACTTAAAACATTCCATGCTCCCTTTTTTTTTCTTTTTTTTTTTTTTGTATTTTTTTTTTTTCCCAAGGAATTTCAGGTGACAGCCAAAAGTTACTCAAAAGGTTAACTGACTTGGAGAAGGACTTGAGAAATATTAAATAACAACAACAACAAAAAGTCTGTTCGCATCACTGAAATGGTAGCAATACACCACTGAAGTACATGTAACAATTTATTATTTGACTCTTCAGCCCTCCCACATTAAAAATTGAGCATATATTCAATGCAAAGATTGAGAAAAATTTACCTAGCACCTATCCACATTCTGTGGACACCCTGGTTGGCAGTAGCTCCACCAGTACAAAACCCCAAGTCAAGGGGTTTAGACCTGCTGAACATAGATTTCTACATGTGTACTACATTATGGGCTTTGAACAAAGTAAGCAAATTGACATTGCATGTCTGCAAATGGAGAAATATCACTAGAATAGCATCAGTGCAATTCCATTGGTACAACTATTCTCAATGTAGAGAGGACCTTCATCAGAAACCCCTATGGCTGGTGATGCCATCAGGCTATTTATAAGACAACTATTAGCTTAGTTCAAAAAACAGGGTATAAAATGATCCTTGTTACCTGTAAGTGGACAGTGATGATTATAGCTCAGTCTATGTTATTATTGCCTGATTGTTCCCAGTTTGGATTTTCACATATTGAGTCCTTACTCAAGGTCTTTTAACATGGATTTGAAATGTGAATATGTTTTATTTTTTCCCCAGTAAATATACAATACACACTTCAACAGTACTATTAACCAACTTTTTATGCCAATTAAACTTTGCTGCACTAACAATACCAATGAAACACATTAAGAGGTCATACTTTTTCGTGAACCAACTGTAGCCAATAAACAGTTTTATATTTTTAAAAAATAAAAAATAATAATTAAAAAAAACAATTATAAGTGCTGCCACAACATCCCTTTTCTTTAAACATTATTCACAGTAAATGTTTTCCTTTTTTTTTGTTTTAAAAAAAGAATACTTGTTTTAAAACAGTAAATTAAATGGCATTTTAAAAAATATGTACTGTGGTTCATTGGAAGTACACTGAAAAGAGAGAGAGAAAAAAAGAAGAGACATCACCTGTAAGATAATGGAGACACTTTGCGATACACAACAACATCTCGTGTAATATTGTAAGCAAATTATTAATGAACAAAAATGTACAGAAGCAGATGGACAAGTTAGCGAGTATCATGGTACTGCACAGCTTTAATACTGACACACATTTACTTTCCAGTGGAAGAGATAAAACACATATTTGAAAGTAATTGGGATGATTTTATCAATTTCTAATGATATGATTTTTAAATAGAATATAGTAAGGTGTTCCACCAAAGCTCAGCACAAGCTTTCAAATTAACAGAAAAAATATTCTACTGGTAACTTAGTTAAACATTTTCCAGAGAATTCAATTTGAATTGTACCCTGAATAATCTTCTCTAGATATGATAATAACAAAGTAAAAAAATCATTTATATTTATATACGATGCCTTCTTTATCTTGTTTGAACATTTTTGCACATTTTTAAGCAATGGTTTTAACTGTAATGACTTAACAAGCAGGAAAATTACATATACTTATTGATCACATATAGAGATAAATGAATTCTTTTTTCTCAACTTTTTTTTTTTTTTTTTTTTTTGGGTTGTAAGTTCCTAAATAATAATCTTGACCTTAAGGAAGTCAACTAGCATTTTTTTTATATATATATATATTTGATAGTGCTGAGTTATAGCTGATGTCTGCAGTGTTTTATCTTATCATGGAACAAGTTAATGAAATGAAAAGCAACACATATTTAGCATTTTATTTTACTTTTCTAAAATTCTGCCATTACTAAAAGTGTCCTTAATTACTGGTGAGCTCCAAGGCAATATATAAAACAACATAGACTGGTTATATGAAAAGGGTATTAAAATGGAAACTAGTCTTCATGGTCAGATAACTAACAGAAATAAGCTGTAGGATGCAATATTTAAATTAAGCATCAAATGTGTGGGCTACCCACATACAATATTCTAAGAAAAGTTTGAAAATTTTCTCATTGAGATTTGAGAGGTTCAGAAGATTTGGACAAAGTCATGAAAATTAATGAAGAGAAAGGATGCTGTCATTAATGTCCACTTACAGAGTTTGGTTTATTCAAAAAGTGTATAAATGTGTTATTTCCTCATCATGGTAGGGTGTGTAGCCACTCACTAAAAAAAAAAAAAAAAAGAAAAGGTCAAAGATTTTCTTTGCTAATATCCAACTTTTTGGATGTATTGAATCTCAAGTAATATCCTTAATGCAAGCTGAAAATAATTTGACGGTTATTTTCCTTCCAAACACTAAAATTTAGTGAATTCAGCTTCAGCTCTCACAGACTTCAGGTAAAAGAACACAAAATTTTGTCTAGACTGCATCAAAACAATTAATGTCATGAATTTCAGTGGTGCAGCTCTATCCTCTATTGTACTGTACATGTACTGGAAAGATGAAATAAGATACTCCGACATTTAATTTTTTTGGAAGCAGCCTGAATAATAAGCAGTCTTAATAATAAATTGTGTCCTTAACTACTTACTAGGTATTCCTTGAGTTTATTCAGTTTGTTACTCCTGGGAAATTTCTGACTTGTATTTTAGGTTGCAGAAATTAATGATAATTCTTTCCAAACTGCAATATAAAACAGCTTTAGTGAAACACCTTAATTTCTTTTGTTTGTAGCAAGGTTTGATTTTCTTCTCCTTAGTGGCATTGGATGGCTAAAAACGCATACTAAAAGTATCATTCTAATGAAAGGGTCTAGGCCATCTTATGCTACTATTAATTTTCATATTCACTCTTTAAACAAACAGTTCCAACTTTAGACCCCTTCTTAAATAGGAAGAGCAACTATGTTGCCTGCTTTTAAAAGATTTAAATTGGTCTCAGATGTCTTCATTGACATCAGTTTTGCCTGTCACTTTCTCATTTCTACACCCCAATGGAAAACCACCTAACATACTCCTTTACATCCAGCATTATCCAAAGTAGCTTACAGTACATAAACCTTCTTCACACATTCAGTCTCTTTTTTTTCTTCATGTCATGAGGAGTAGAGTTTTGTGCTTATCACCAAATAAAATTGCAGTGCAAACTTTAAACATAAAAGTTACACAATTAAAAGTTAATATATGGCACCACAGCCTATTAATTCACATATAGTACAACAGACCAATAAAAACAGACATGAATATGAACATAGCTAAAAAGAAGGTGAACTTGCATAGCAATGCAACAAAAGAAATTATATACAGAAGGAAATCCTTTTCATCCTGGAGAGTGATTTTTTTTTTTTCCTTTTTATATACTCCTGACAAGGAATAGTTTAAGGTGAATGGTGTATTAAAGAGAAGAACACAAGTAAAGTATCTGTGGGATATGTGTGGCTGTGTGTCTTTACATTGCATTTACAATTTTTTTAATAGTACATAAATAAAGAAAATGTTCATTGCACTGTTTAGTGTCATCACTTCCATGAGTTCAGACCTGATGGTCCATCAGAGCAGCTTGCAATGTGTCTTCTCAACTACTCTATAGAGAGAAACAGAGAGAGAGAAAAAAAAAAGTTGTAATAAGGAGAAAACAAACAAACAAAAAACAACAACAACAAAAACACAAACCAAAGCCTATGTCAATAGTACTGCAGCACAAGATGAATATTCAATAGGTTGGGAGAAGGGAGGTAATTGCTTCTAAGATGAAAAGTGACGGATGCTAAAATTCAGCACTAACCAACACCATATCCATATCTGAGATAGCACATTCCAGGGTGTGTGGATCACCAACAGCTCTCTTACAAGCTACTGGGAGGTAACAGTAGGTAGGTACTGAGAGTTTGACTGCTGCAAATAGGAGGCAGAAATGCCAACAACTACATTGCTTTTACTAGTAAAAATACCAATATGCCTGAGCTAGGTTAGATGTTGGCGTACTTCTTCAAGCAAGAGACTCAAACCTTTTGGGCATTTAGTACCACCATTATGTGTGCAGCATTAATGTGGTTTTATCGAGGTTTAACAGATACTGAGTAATAATAGAATAAAGTTTGGAAAACAATTCCTCTGGCCAGGAAAACTGAGGAAGGAGCTGGAATATACAATTGAGAAACTGGGCAGCACAGCTGAAAAACAGGACTCACATCCAAGAGCAGAACACTGCTCAACAGGGAACAGAAAGTTTAGGAAAAGGCATCACAACCTTGCCACTATGCCCAGGAAGTTCAGCACCATTTTTCATTCACTCCTCTGAGAAAAATCTCCAACAGCATTTTTTTACTTTGCAAAGGAACTTCTAAAATACTAGAATTTTTATTTAATTTCGACAGTGTTTCCAATTTCGCTACTACTGTACATTTAAAGATGCACTATGTAGATAACCTTGACATTACTTAAACAGATTTGAACTGGTCCAAGTGAAAGAGCAGATGAACTTCATTTGGTTGTCATCAAAGGAAAAAGACCTCAGAAGTCAAAAAGATCTTGAAAAAATTTAATCTGATTATCACACTGAAATTCCTTCTCTCTTCACAATGGATTTATAATTTGTGTCTTTTTGAGTTCGAATTATAGCTAAAGATAAACTTACATAATTCACCAGTAAACTGTCCTTGACTGTTTGATCCCACATAGCCTATATCGAGAAGGTCACTGGCATTGTGTTGGTGACCTCCTCGCAAGATTTCACCTTTTCTAGGTCCGGTTGATCCTTTAGAAGAAGCTGTTCCTGAAGAGCTGTGTCCACCAGGGGATGGGAAGTTGGGTTTACTATATGGTACCAGTGCCTCCTCTAGAAAAGCAAAACAAAACTAAATCAATACACTAGAAATAAACAAGCTATCCTGTTCTGGACATGGTATTCATTCCCTGCTTTCAGGTATCTATCTTTTGTCTTCCTTTATAGCATAGCAATTTTAACAAAGAAAATACACAACTCGTTGTATCCCACAGACAAAAAAAAAAAAAAGCATGAGTTTAATCTTTCTTTCTTGTAAATGCATAAGTTAGTTTGTATTAATTATAAAAAGCCTGGATTCATTATGAAGTAATAGATCATGAATCATAGATTGTTTAATAAAAATAGACGTACATACAATTTCCAAAACAATGCAGCTATAATTAGATTTTTGCTTCAAGCCTACATGAATATGCTTTTTCCTTTTCTTTCGTTTAAATTATGGTAACATTACCTCAATCAATTTAGATAAAGAACTACAATATCAGCTAATTTAATTAGCTTCCAGCAGCTCAGTAATTTCTAATGATGCAAAGTACGCTGAAGATTTTTTTAACTGGCTGTGAATTACACTGGAAAATATTATATTATACATAACATTAGCCGTTGTAATATTTAGGGTGAGTAAATCTTCTTGCAGCTTGTTTCATATTCTACTATGAGGAAAAGGTGCACTTTTGCTCACTTCACCTCTTAGGAAAGACCTGTAATAATGAACTGATTGCAGGAGTAGCATTAATACTCAATAAAACCCAGGACTGAATATCTTCACATAGCATCAAGTAAAACAAGACATCTCATCTGATTAGAGTTTCTGGGACATATTGTTGTAGTAATCTTGACCTAAGAAGCAAAACAGCAGCACTGATTTAACACTGAAATAGAAGAACTATTTTCTTTGTTGTGTATGATCCACTTTTGCTGTCTTGGAAGCTGAAGAGAAAGACATTGCTAAATAGTTTGATTCAAGATAGAATCTAAATATATATCCTTAACCTTAAACAAACAAACAAAAAAATGCTCTTTCTGAAATCAGTAGAATATCTCCTGCTTGAAGTAGGTGGAGATGGCTGGAAAGAAAGAGGAGATAAAAATGCTTTTATTCACAATCTTGAAGCCTTTGCCAAGGCTGCAGCAGGGGCACACAATTAACTTAGGGAAATGCTAAATGAGAACATATTTGTGGAGGAAACAGAGGACTTTGTTCTCTGTGTCAAGCAACACAAGTGTGTAGGATACATGAATTCCCCATATGATCTTCTATTGAAGAATCCTTTTCATAAGGTAAATCTGTTGCAGAAGAGGGCAGACAGCCGAATTCTTTCTCTGCCAAAGTATCTCCCTATGGCCCGGCCCAAGGGACCAGAATATTTGCACTGCAGGACATAAGGACATAATCAATGTTTTGTGCTATGACCGTGTTGCCCTTGCTGAAATGTAAGGAATTGCTTAAAAGACACACTAAAATGCCATTTAACAGCCAAAGTGTCCTAAATTATGTTACCTGTTCTTTATATATCAATTCCTAACAACAGAATCTGATGCAAACCTGCTTTCCAAAGGCTGGCTGAAATATGGAACAGCTTGCATTAAGGCAGCAATAAAGCAAGCAACATAAATCAGTTTAGCACAAAGTTGGATACATTTTCAGAGGATGGAAGGAAAAGTCACTATCATTACAAAAGAGTCTGAAGATGACATATATGGTCAACTGATTTGTTTTTCTAGTTTGTGGACTCAGGATAAGGCCTCCTTTGGGTTCAATGAAATATCGAGAAAAAAAGACCATGAATAAATATAAAGTACGTTATCATTATAGAGCATATGGTGTGTTAAATTACCTGTTCTGTCCTCAGAAATAAATGTAATCCATAAAATAAGCAACTGTAACATAAAATTTGGGTTAAGTTTTCTGTAACGTTGTAGCACGTGAAAGGTAGGTGTCTGAACTCCTTAGAATAGGCTCACTTTCATTAGACAGCTCTCAAGACAGAGCCCCATGCCTCAGTCTTGCAAAGAATATGGGGAGGTTCTGTCAATGCCTTTCTCTTTGAAAGACTGAGCCTTTTCTGAAGTTATAATTCTATCCTATACAAAATCTGGGTATGCATGGGAAGTAAGACATCTCTATACCTGACAGAATAACCAAGAGGCTTCTACTATTGTCAAAATTATTGTAACCTGATTTAGCACTACTTTCTGTAGAGGGGTAGCTGAGAATGTCATATTTGATGTGCTTCTACTGTTGTCCCACAATTAAGCCATTAGCAGGAACTCAGCTATCTTATCTATTCTGAATGCAATCAGTGGACACTTGGCTCCCAACATCCAATATTCTTCTTCTATGCACCTTCAGAACAAAGGGTTGGCTTTCAAAGTTTCACCCAAAGCCTGGTAATGTCTGAATGAAGCTCCTTAAACTGCAAGACACTTATTTTATGGAAGTGGATAGCTAATGATAACTCCCTCTGGAAATATTTGAAAACTGGAAGAGAACATATTTCCAGAGATCTTTGTCATTAATAAAGGAAAAGAGAAGAAGCGCAACTAATATTATTTAAAAAATAAGAATGCCATCCAACAGCAGCCTTTTAAAAATCTAACAGAGAAAAGAGTACAGAGTAAGAAAGCCATAGTGCAGAAGCTGCAATGGGAAGAAAGACATACAGGTATG
This sequence comes from Heteronetta atricapilla, assembly GCA_011075105.1. NCBI lineage: Eukaryota > Metazoa > Chordata > Aves > Anseriformes > Anatidae > Heteronetta > Heteronetta atricapilla. The sequence continues at coordinate 101,550,209 of CM021731.1, forward strand.
AAGGTCTGAACCTGTCCCACCAGGGTAAAACCACAGTACCTCCTAGACCTCTGTCATGCATGAAGAATAAGCACTTGCCCTTAATCTGACATCCTTAATCTGACAAGAACAAGACACCTGCAAACACTCCAGCCCTAAAGTCAGTGCTCAGGTAGGGCACTGGAAGTGTCAATATCAAGTTCTTTTTTTGTGGTCAGAAATAATGCAAGTCATGCCATATGGGAATTTTACTACTGTGTACCCTCTATGTCACAGAATAGCTGACAACTTCTCTTTTTACACTTAAAGTAGAGGAAAGGAGGAGAGTTGTGGTTAAGAAGGTCAGACAAGCATACTTAATATTAATTAAAAAAAATGCATGAAGTATATTGTGCTATTTTGTATACATTTGTACATCTTGTATATTGTAGTTAAAATTGCCATTACACTAAGTAGCACTAATTTCACACACTAATACTATTTTTAAACTGTGACTTTATATCATCTCTTAGCAACGTGAACAACTAACCACTAGTTTATGCAGCCAAAAGATTCAGGGGTATTAACTGTACCATTACTGTTACATATTAAAATATGTATTGTATTTTAAATGTTTAAACTTTAATATGGGTAGCAATATTTACTAGGAGGACTTTACTCATTAAGCCTGCCCCCACGGCAGCTTTGCCAGCATACTACTATTTTTTTAGAATGTCATTGTTATTAGCATGCTAAATTAACTAGGAGAATTAGTATTAGAATAAAATCTGAAAAAAGATGAATAATATGAGTGTGTCTATTGTCACTACAATACAGCTACATATAGACTTGAAGAAGTGCTGTACCCCTAGAGAAAGCTCCAAGTATCAAGTAATATTTTTTTGTGTTAATTGTCTTTGAACCACTGCCTTCTTGTATCACTTTTATCAGCACTAGAATAACATATGATTAGTAGGTTAAAGTATATACCCTAGTAGGGGGACCTGAAACAGCAGCTTTTACTTGCAGTCAGGCTGAGAAAAGGGATTTGTAAATGGTGTAGAACTGCAACTCCAGTTCAGCATTGCCTCCTTTACACATTTTTACAGACTTGAAATCCATTTAAAAGATAAAGTCAGCACTCAGCAATGGGTACGTCCTGTATAAATGTGAAAGCCTGTGCTGTCATCTTGCTAGGCCTAGGAGATGAATGTTATTTTGTCATATCCTTGAGTAAGGAGAAGACAGTGTTATAAATATAGTTGGAATGAGTGTTGGTAGTTCAGAAGGACACATACAAAAACAACTGCCAATTTGGATACAAGTTGAAAGAACTAGAAAATATAGCTCTGTATGTATGAAAAAATACATCTAACAGAAACTACTCTAAAAATCTCTTCCTCCTTTCCTGCCTGCCTGAAATTGCTCCTCTTTTTCCAACTGCTATGCTTGACAACATTATTAATTGCCAAAACACCACAAAGAACACACCAAGTTAGGTACTAATGAGATTTCATGGCTGCAGGAGGAAAAGAACTTGGACCACAAGCTCCAATTTCACTTTGCCTCTTTTTCATTTTCTAGCATGAGCCCCAGCAGTGTGGGAATGCAGGGATGGAAGGCGATCTTAGCCTCCTGCCAGATACAGAAATCCTCAACTGAAAAGCTTCAAGAAGCCGTCTACGTGGCCTCATTTGGTGCAGCACACACGCACCTGATCCAAATGCTTGCTTGTGTTGGACTTTCCTGAAATCCTCTTGGCGATCTGCGGAGCTTATCCACTCCTGGGTTTGCCGCTGCCACTCTAGTGACGTCCTAGCTTGCCGGTCCAAGGAGCTCTTTGTGTCATCTACGCTGGGTGCATGCTGCCTCTCAAGAGAGCTTCCTTTCCTCTCTGCTGAGCCTCCACGCTGGCCAGGGACTATTTGCTGCCTTAAACCCTGACCAGGAGGTGGGTCAGGTGGTGGTGGAAGATCTAAAAAATGGGAATAAGATTTAGATGAACTAATTTTTAATTGAAACAGAACTTCTATTTGATACTGAAATGAAACAAACAAAAGAAATCCCTCACAAATGGTATGAATCTACTGATTTTAAAAAGAGTAAATTTCATGTTAATCAAAAATGGCTGTTTACTTTCCACTAGTTTTCTACCGCAGGTTACTGTGTTGCTAGCTCTTTCTAACATCCATAATAATCAATAGACTCTGAGGCCTGACTTACGTTTCTAAGAATGATATTTATTTTCCATGGAGTATACTCCATCTGGCTCTTTGAGTAACAGCAAGCAACTAAGAAAGAAGAACTGTAACAACCAGACCTGTGCCAGTTGACAGTAATTTTTCCCCATCATACTGGGAAGCTTACTTCATCACCCCCTTTTTTTTGGGTTTCATTTTCAGCTTGAGGCTTACACTCAAAATCTAAATATGTTACTTTGTCAAGATGCAAAAAATTCCACAAAATCTTGGGGAAAAAATATTCACAAAACCTATTGTCACTGAAAATGCATCAACATATCTCTGGTAAATACATGTTCAAACGGAACAAGCAAAGAGTGAACGTTTTATTCAAGTATGATTTCAAAGTTCTCTCAAAAGCTATAGTCTTCACAGACAAGAGTATGAACACTCTTAATCCTATCAGTTTTGCAAATATAACCAATCAAAACAACAATTTCAGTTGAAAGGTCAAAGACACCTGCCTGGTCTCTCTAACAACTTATCTTTTCCAAGTTTATGACTAAGATGCTTGTAGAATTGATGATGGAGCTTCTAATCACATTTTCAGAGGCAAAAGTACACTGTATTTTTCAGTTCATGACCCAAGTTAATTATAGAATCTGGATAATGGCAATTCTAAATGTAAGACTTCCACGTAAACCAAATGATAGACTGGTAAGAGTTAAGAAAATCTTTAGATTATTAAAAACAAAAAAGAAAAAGAAGAACATTTAGTATATTCTCCCATATAAGCTACCTGTTTTATATTTAGAATAGTTGTTTAATTACCATTTTGGTCAATGCATAAGCCAAGTAAATCCATGCAGCCACACTAACTTCACTAAATCTATAATGGTTTACACTAGGTATGGTTACACTTCACTTTCTACTATTTTGTACATTCACATTGTGAAGGTTCATCAAGGAATTCAAAAGGCATGGTAAGTCTCTTCTTTACTTGTAGACAGGGCTGATTTTCATAATCCTAGTGAGGCTTAAACTCATTTTATATATTGTTGAGGAGGCCTTTGAAGCTAATTTATTTTGAAGCCTCTATTTCAGCTTTATATGAAGCTTCATGTCCTTACTGTTAGAGGTAATGTTTCTGTCTCCTACATATGGGACACAAATGCTTCCAGAGTTGTGGAGTGCAGATGTATGGGTTATTTGTGTCTAAAAGAGAAAGAAGTTGTATCCAATGTTGCTTCTGTACATTTGTTAAGAGATGAAGTGTTATATCCCAGATTAAGATATCTATCTTCTGACTAGAATGGTCTTATAACAATCTGCTAGCCAGCTTGGTGTATTCTTTATTTGCAGATCTAGTTTATTTGAGAAATTTTTAGTTATGAATATATATGTGACCTTTCATGACAATGATTATGCTTGAGATAATGTAGGTGGAAGTGGGAGAGTATGGGAGCCTGCCAATGTTAAAATCACATATAGTGTTGGCTGCCAAAATGGCATTTCTTATAACTTATTTTATTGCAAACATAACCAGTTAATGTACAGAACAACTGGCATCCACTTATGCAATCTGAAATAGATATTACTGAAGTTATGATGTATAAGCAACGGAGATGTATTGAATCCAATAAGCACAGTCGTAACATGTCACTGGACAATGCGATTTTCCAAGATAAAATATTTAGTTTAATATAAACAAAAATTTTAAATAGTAGTATCACTACCAAAAAAAAAAAAAAGTTGAAATTATTGCATTATTAAACTTAACATACAGTACCTTTCTTCAGCAATTTCAATCTAATACTTGTTATTAATTAGATACTGAGAAGGAAAGACTGTACTTAAACTGTCCTGCATGTTCTAGAGCTAGCTGTTGCTCCTGGAATTACGGTAGGATTATGCCATCGATTTGCTGTTAACCTGACTCTTGCTTTTACATATCCACAAAATTGGCATAATAATTGCTCGATGAATAGATATGAAATGAAAAACCATGTTTGTAAAGTTCTTTGGGTGTTTTAGACCTGTGGCTGAGGTAGCGGAATTTAAAAAAAAAAAAAAAAAAAAAAAGTTATTTTCTGATGAAGCTTCACACAATTCTACAATTCTAGAAGGATTACAGGTACTACAGAATTAATATAAGCTGTCTCCAGTCTGGTACAGGCTTACTGAACTATGCTAGATATGTCTGAGAAGATCAGTAAAGGAGGTTACTAATTCTAGCCAACCATCACCTGACTAAACCATTTGCTTTTTCACTTTTTTACTGAGGTTGATTGTCACATTAACACCTACCCTTCCTTTTTAATAAAAGAAGCTGCAAGAGAGCTCCATGTGGCAATGTGTCTTTTGATTTGTTCCACAACTTAGGTGTTATGCTGCTGATCTGCCTTAGGTAAAGTTAACAAATATGCTGTTATCTTGTCAGGGCATATATAAAGACCCCATGCATCTAAAAATATGATTTTCTTCCTCCAATGCCACATAGAAGTCTTGCCTTTCCCTACCTCTCTTCTCTCTTTCCGGTAAAAGACATCTATATGTCTCAGCACACACTTGTAAGTCTGTACATACATGATGGCTAATGGCTGGGATTTCAGCTGCTACTAAAGGGTAACAGAGATCAAATGACTTAGTCCTCTCAGTCCCTAACAGGCAGACTTATTACCACAGAGAGGCAAGCAAACTCATTCCATAATGTCAATCATTCCAGAAAAGATTTGAATGTAGAAAATTAGGGACTTCAGGGGATTTTCAGTAAAGATAAATGTCACTGATTGTCACTGCACTTCCATTTACAAGACATTTATCTTCCAGGTGCCAGGTAAAACACCTGAAAATCCATATTGACCTAGTAACTTCCTAGGCTAGTGGGATGCCATCCAAACTTCCACTTGTAGCATCTAATGGAAGGATTATCAGACTTGCAAGGCAGTTTTATAAGTGTATTGAGGAAGGGAGGGGGAAGGGGGCAGTGATGGTCTTATTGATTTAGTAATGAAGGGATTGTGACTGAGAAGCTGTAGGACATCAGAGTGCCTTATCAGAGGCAGATGGATGTTTGGTTTGAGATTACTTCAGCCTTCCTTTAGAAGGCAGAACATTGGCCAAATGATTCAGGCACCAGTCAAGCTTAGGCTCAACCTCTCATTATTAACTAAAAAAGAAAAGCAAGTTATAAAACCAAGAAGTATAAGAACATCTCTTTCTATCTGTGCTAGTCATTTGTTTTCCTAGGGGTTATAATTACTGCTACATTTAATAAGTCTCTGTGAACTACTTTCTAGCATCAGTAGGTAAGCAACTTCTCTACAGCACGCCTTTGCAAAAATTGATCTATAATACACAATAGCAAGACAGTGGAAAAGTTAATAAAAATCTTAAGTCACAGTTCTCCATTTTAATCCATAACTACATGTCCTCTATTACTCCTCTTTTTTAACACCATGTTCAACTAAGGAAGAGCTTTTAACTTCCTCTGTGGATTTTCTGTTGTCTCCACAGTCTTTTAGAATAGGAAAGTTAAAAAACAAGTTGTACAGGAGGACAAATATAATGATTCAGTCTAGAGTCATTTTCCAGAGGATTCTGACTTTAGACTGAAGGAAATTAAGAAAGAGGCTTTTATGAGATTTGTATGGATTGGTGTCAAAAGTAAGCATGAAGCTGTATCCTCATATGCTTACAACATCTAGGATCTGTGTGGTACACATTAAACATTACAGTTCCATAGGTCTTTTGCACTGTCCCGCATGGTTACAGTTAACAAGGAAGTGTACTCAGGAAGCTCAGGAAGTGTACTAGAAAGGGCAGAGAAAGGACAGAGCTGGAGCTTACTTGAAATGGAGATTTAAAATGACATATCCAATATGTGATGAGCTTTAAACACAGGATGCTAAGACTCATCCAGCTTGGGAATTTGAATAAGACTGACAAACCAAGTGTGTTCTCATGCGAGAAATCCAAGGGGAAGCAGTAATAAAGGAATGGACTGGAGACATCTCAAGACCAAGAGAAAACATATAGTGATGCTTCCCACTAAAATCAGGAAGGCCCACACTGAATAAACTGGCCTGAATTCAAGCTCAGAATTGCTAGATCTGTCACAGACTCTCCTACTTGCTTTTTTTTTTTTTCTAACAGCAGCTTAAAAAAAGTATTGCACATCTTTGTTAACTACATTGCAATATTCTACACAAAGCACCCAGTTCTCATTTTTAATTTCTGTATACCAGAGGTTCCTAAATTTAGTTTATATATGTACAGGTGGCAGCAGCAATCTTTAGCTTCATTGACAAACGTTCTTTTGCAAATTTAGCTTGCCTTTACACTTTAATGACTCAAATTCAGTAACACTTGAGATGGAAAAATAATACAATTTGTGTTTGTTTCTGTTGTAAGAGGGAATGAGAAAGGATGCTCTATGATTTTAGTACATTACAAATTTTTAGTACATACAGTAAGCATTTGAATTAGGTTTATAACAGACAAATTTTAAGCTACCAGTGTACAAAAGTTGTTACTCGTACTGCCTATGCTTGAGTGGTTGATTCTTGAGGATAAGGGTATATAACACTGGTGATCTGACTCAAATATACTAAAGAAACTCCACTAAGATTAATGCTTTATAAAGAATAAAACAAAGACCATAGAAGATTCCTCTCTTTAAATAAATCTTAAAATCCATTCTCTTTCACCAATTCAAAACAATTTCATGATGAAGTCACTCCCTGAAGAGTCACACTTCTGCCTAATGACCTGAGTTAGATTCCCATTAGTCTTCTGGTAATCACCTTATTGATAAATATTCCTATAGTAATAGTACGCAAAAGAAAAAAAGATTAAAGTCCCAGCACACTTAGTGTATTACAAACACACATGTATGCACAATCTGTGGCCCAAAAGGTTCATAGTTCAGTGTGACAGGATATGCCACACAGAAGGGTTGAATTAATATATTCACAGAAAGAGTATTGCCAACACCAAAAGCAACACCCAGAACTTCTACTTACTATTCTCCTAGTCACATCTATTTAATAGATCTGTGTAGCACGGAGGCTTCTGGAATATACCCAGAAGTGGAGGGCATTAATGTTTAAACCAATGCAAAACCTGTGTTTTGCATTGGTTTACCAAAAAGAGTAGGGTCTGAGCTATATTGAGTTCTTTCCACAAATTATGTGGTAGGGAGGGTGAGTCTCAGAACCTGAGATATAACAATAACCTTTCTGGTAAAGACTTTCACATTTGGAACCTGTTTTCCACCTCTGTGGTCTGACAAACAGGGAATCTGTCAGAACATATTGCTAAACTTTATCTATACGCCTGACAAACACAGCTGAGAGGAGAGCTGTGGTGGTTTTAATGGCCACAGTCCAGCTTGCATACTGTTAATATATTTTTACATGCACCTAGAGTAATAAATACATAATAAATAAATCATACTAAATATACTCTCTATCAAATCTATTTATTACATGCTACCTGACAGAAGAAGATAATGAAGGGATTCTCAAGCTGTGTTTACTAGAATACAGAGGACTTTTATTCTAAAATCTAAAGGTGTTTTTTTGTTTGTTTTTTTACACCTTCCACATATGCTGGAAGACTGTCAAGGTGTACTGAAAATTAGGAGAATGACTCACTGGCATCACACCAGCTTCCATAGTCAAGCCAGCGTCAGGAGTGCCACTGAGGCAGGTTGAATGGTTGAGCTCTCAGAATCACCCTGCCCTGAACGCTGCAAGAGAGGTCAGCATGAGGAATGTGATCACGTCCCCATCTGCTTGGCATTACAGTTATCCTTGGTGGCTCCTTTAACAGCATTTTTCCATTTGCCTGCTTGTCCCCTCTGATCATTTCAACACTTACAGTGACCAGTTGGATCAGAAGAAAAGAGGAGGAGGTTGCCAGCTGGCCACCTTCCTATTCAGCCCTTCTCAAAGAGTAACAGACAGTAACTGCATCTTTTGCCAAACTCAAGATGGGGTAGACAAAGATAATGGAAAGTTGAGCTGATCTTAGTGATTAGAAGAGCAGAGCAGACACACCTGAAATTTCTAGATGGAAAGCGGTGGTCAGAGAGAAATGCAGATGTCGAAGAGGAAAACAAAGTCACTGATGTCAGTGAATTTCAGGAATGAAGCAGGACAGACAAGATGTGAGGCAGAATCATGCCTCACATGAAAGTGTGGCACGTATTACTATTACTGTGCATGGCTGTAAAAAACAGCACAAACCAGAGTACTGTGGACTGGCTGCACGTTTCTTCTTAGGAATTCACTATCTGCTGCTAGTGCTGATGGTGGCTACTTAGATTTAATGTAAAATTACCCATGGGTCAGGTTTTAATGTCAACCTATATACAATACAGTTATTTCTTCATAAGATTTATATTGAAAATACTTAGAGATGCTGACTAGTTCAGAGCTGAAACAAAGAAAAGCTCCTTGAAGAGTCAGTTAACCAGCCTCCATACTGCTAGTGCTGCAATAGTGCCAACATGACAAGCTGGGGACCCTATTTCACCAAACAAGTAATTCACGGTAATGGACATGCCTTAAAAGAGAGCTTTACATTCCCCCATTCTGCACACACACTTGTTGCAGCCCATCACCAGGGATTCCTCACCACCACACTTACCGTCTGTTATTCCCTCCCTACGATGAGGCAAGGGGGGTTGGTCCAACCGTCCTCCCTTGTGTTTTTTAGTGGGCCTTGGCCTCTGACTCTGATTGACAGCTCCACTGGTGTTGCTGTCAGTAGAAAAAGGACTGCTTGGCCGAGGTCTCTGAGAGGAAGGGTATGCTTTGCCTAGAAAAAGAGAAACCAAATGAAAAAAAATATATATTATTGACTTGAAACAGGCTGTTGTTCTATTAATGTCTGTTATGAAACATTAAATAGGGTCTAACTCTCAAAGGCAAGCAAGTGTCCCCACGAGGTACCTGCTGATGACAATTGCTTAAGCTACACCACAAGCAAAGTGAGAAACTTGGCATTCTTTTGTCTTTACTTTTATAATTAAAGTCATTCCATCTGTTGTGCTAAAACTACTGCACGCCATGTAACTCCTACCTGCTCTGCGTTCAGAACAGATGTGTCATAACAACTCCTCAGCCTTCAGTAGGGAAGGAAAACAGTTCTGCAATCATATCAAATTTATCTCCTCCTGCCTTCCACCTTCACATTTGCTGAGCCAGATTCTCATTTTAGGGGTTCCCACGTGCATGGTATATCTGGAGTAACTCCAGTGAGATAAACTTTACTGCTTTTGCAAGCCAAGTAGCAGTGCAGCTTTGTATACTTAAGGGCTCTCTTCTCTCGAGAAATAAAGATGGAATTTAAAAGGTAAAATTTTCCTGTTCATTTTCAGTATTTTATGTGTTTAAATACAATGTATTCTGAATGCATTTATTCCTCAGATGTGTTTTATGCATAGACTAAACAAACTACGTGATTTCTCTTTTAAAATCATCTTTGATGCTGTTCTATGGAGTAGGTCATGATAAGCATCACAGCAGAAAATGCAGGTGCACAGTTCATTTACTCCACTTCTTATTTTGATATTTTTATTTAGGTTAACATAACTAGGCTTGTTCATTATTTAATATTTGAGAAAACTAAATATCACTGACTTTTAATTTCTTCCCTCCCCTCCTTTTCCTCTCTGTATGTTGTCCTTAACAGCATCTCAGGGCTGTTAACGCTTTAATTTGTTTAGAACTTGTATATAAAATTATTACTTTCTTTAACCTCCTCTGCAGGGGAAAGCTTATAAACCAGTCCAAGTGGATTTAGATAAGCCTAATCAGGAGTAAAATGCTACCTACTACACTATTTTAAATATTTTCACTGCAAGAGAAGTGAGAGGGCAAAGTGAAAAATGTAGCCATAGTCTAACATGCTACTTCTATCATAAGTCCGTGTTAGAATAACACTACTGTATTTGACTTCAGATTTTTTCTGACTACCTAAAGCCTGATCTTCTGATTGATGTGCACCCTTAGGAGGACCCTGCCTTTAGGCTGGCTTGCCTCCCAGCTGCATGTCACTGCCAGCTACCAGAGGTTACCACATTTGAACCATTCACGTGGACTTTTCATAACTCTTTTGCCAAAAAAAAAAAAAAAAAGCAAATTGAACTTAAAGAATATGAACAGTATGACTTTGATAACCTGGCTCATTTAAACTGAAATGGGTTGCAGAACGCCCACCCAAGCAGCTAATTCTGGAGATGGGAGAAAGCAGTAATAAACATTTGGGCTGAAGGCTGGAAACACCAATGTCTATAGCTGGCACAGCTGCAGCCAGTCAAAGACAAGTGATCAAGCCCTTGTTTCATAGGTAAGGATAAAAGAGTAGATGAACACAGACGAAATATCAAAGTTCTTGTTTAAAAACACACACACAAGAAAAAAAAAAAAAAAGGCCACTAATGTAAAGAAATTCAGATTTTAGCCTGAAATTCCATCCTAGCTCACATTATGCTACACAGACATTTTGTAAAAATAAACTTGAACATCCAAGCACAACTAATCACTACTGGATGATGAACCTTCACACTTATTCTCTTGAGTAAAGAAATGTGATTATTAATTCAGAAAGTTGGTTTGGAAAAAATATATACACTGAAAACTCTCTCTTTTATCCCTCCATGAAAATGAAGGAAAATAAATAGCACTGACCTAAATCAGACATGGGGCAAATACAAATGGTGTGAGGGCTCCCAAAACACATCTTTCAATGCACCTAATATCTGATAACAGCATTTTATTTTTGTATACAGCCCTTCCAGGAAGAACTGCTGAGCAGTGTCAGATTCTACAGCAGATTTAGTGTGTGCAAATGAAGACAAGGATGAATCCCCTAATTCTTTATTTAATTTCCCATGGGTGTTAAAAGGAAAACTGGCTGAACTACATTGGCAAATCATACAATGGTTTCTGGAAAATGGAATCAAAGTGTCTTGCAGAAGAGATGCCTTGTGCTTGGATTTACCAAAGCCTTTTATGCTTGGCAATCAAACACACCCATGTGAGGCTATCAAGTTGGACTTCTCCTTTCACATCAGTGAGAATATTTTACAGCTGTTCTGAAAGGAAGAAAATAACTGTCCCAGCTGCAAAGGAGTCAGGAGCTTCAGTTTTCCTCCAGAGCAAGGAACAGAAATAATTCTGCTGCTACACCACTACAAAACACCATTTTGCACTATGAGTGATTTACTGTGGTACAGCAGATCTATAATAGGCAGGTCTGATTGATCACACTACCCTGGGAGGTATCATATCATAATGAAACTACAGTAAGCCTTGTGGAGTTGTTTCCATTTGCTGATATTTTTGTGGGGGAAAAAAAGGGAGGGCTGTTTCCTTATAGGTGCTTTCTGTTTCACTTTAGCCTCCGGATCATTAAGAAAATAAAAAGGCAATAAAAAGGCAGCCACAAGAGTTGAATACATTTTTTTACCCTAAACTCTAATAATCTATCCATGGAGTTACATTAAGTGCTCATTTTAAGTGCATTTGTGACCTAATTAAGCTAAGAAAATATGACTGACAAGAGAGCTCTCATCCCATTCTTGTATATTGCATTTACATACCTACGATAAGAAATCATCTTTAAAAGTGTCTCTGTGTTTGTATGCCCATATATTTTCAGTATGTAGATGTTTGTGGTGAAAACTGTACTTCTCAGAGGGACTGAAACCAGTGGCATTAAATTGGGGTGAATCTTTGCATTATTTTTATCGAGGCCATAAAGAACACAAAAATCAAAAGGTCAGGAAGGATATGCTCCTTTCATTCAGGATTGTTTAGGAGACTCTTCAAGCAAAACACTATAGTTTTAAGTTATTGTTTCACCCCATTTGCCCATAGTAGATGGCTGAAGATCTACAGCAGCCTTTCGTTTCTTTTTATTTAAATGACACGACAAATTTACTCAATGTCCCACTAATTGAAGAAGTAAATGAGTAAATATCTTTTTATCACTAAAATAGCCATATTCTAAGGATGATTATGTCTAACCAAGCTTAATGGGAAAGGTCTCAATGATTTTTAAAAACCTGGAATTTCACTGTGTAGTTTGTTGTTGGCAAAGGACCATGGATTCTTTTCTTCATTCCTAAAAGGTAGTGTTTGTTATGAAGTCACTGTATGCAGAAAGCCAGCAGTTATCATCCCTATCATTTGGAGACATTTATCCTGAATGCACATATTTTACTGAAGGATAGACTTTATACAAGACAAATAATAATTTTTTTTAAATGATAGGAATATTATGGGAACTGTGGGTAGGAATAGGAAGAGAAAGTATAACAAAAGATATGACCCAAATTCATACTTTGCTGTTAGGTTGTGTGGATTTAAATAATTAGGTATTTTTGCTATTTCAAAAAGACTGAGCAAATGCAAACATATTCTTTTTACCAAATATTTAAAAGTAAGGTTTTCTGCATATTTTTTTTTCTAAAAATAAAACAATGAGCTTTAAAACAATGAACAAAATTATATTTACTTTTCATTCATTCATTCCAGAAGATAAGATTGGTTGTTTTCAAAAGTAGTAGCCATTTTACTTGTGTTACATTTAACTTGGCTAATTCAGTTGGCATAATTAAAGTTAAATTTAATCAAAATATAATAACTTAATGAATTAAATATTTTTAAAGCCAGCTGATTAAAAATACTTTTAAACAGATCATATTGTTAATAATAAAAGCACACCATTCCACCCCCATGCTTAGAAAAAACTTAACAGAAAAATACATTTTATTTATTTATTTATTTATTTTCAGGAAGATGCAACAGAAAAGCAGGGATGGAGATAACAGTTTAAATGTGATTTTCATCATTGAAAATGTAAATGATTGTGAGGAGACACTGCAGAAATGAAATCATCAAAGACTGCATCACAGAATTAGTCATCTCTTCACTGAAATATTAAACAGAGCATATGTCAGTAAATCTGTAGAGAAGTCAGCATAAAGAGAAATAGCAGCAGACTAGAGGTGCTGATTAGAAGCTTGTGCTATTCATTTCTTCAAGTGACTAAAATGAAACATAATGTAAGGTTTCATTTAAAATATACTGATAAAAATATCTCCATCCACCTTACTACATGCATGTTAGACAAATGTGAAGTGAAACGCAGGTTCACTGAAAAGAAGGGAAGAACAGGCAGAGACACCCTTCATGCAGAAAGCATCAATTTTGAGTCTACAAACCTGTTCTTGTCAGGCTGGTTCCATCCAGCCTAAAACCAGCTTTATCTGCTGCTGCAACCAGTGCTTGTGCAAAACTGCCGCTGGTAAAGATCGAGTCATCTGAGGAGCTACCTACACTAGATCTATGACTAGAAAAGTTACGGTCCTCATCAGACGCAGAACCCCATCCATTTACCATTGAACCTAAAAACAAATGTAGGGGTCTAGTGAGTTGTACACATTTGATATTTTTTTGATCATCTAAAGCTTATATACTGACTTAATATTTTTTTTTTTTTTTTTTTTCTCAAAAGGAAACTCAAAGTTACTTTGACAACACTTTGTACAAAAGAGCAGTATTCATTTAATGGTTAAAGACCCACTTAATATGTCCTTTCTCAACAGGAAACACAAAGTTTATTTGACACAACTTGATATAAAAGAGCACTATCAAAACTAAATGGGATCCCACTTATAGCTTGTTCCATGTAGCTTTTGTCCTGTAAACAAAATGATACATATCCTCTACAAACATGACAGTTCCATTAAAAATTTTTTTGAAAGTTAATATATTTTCCCTGAGAATGAAATTAATACTATTTTCTTTTCACTTGACTTATTTTACAGCAGCATCTAGTTCAATATTTGCAAAATGAAGTCTTAATTAGGACAGCACAAGTGTATGCCTCATCAGATATGGCTGAAGTCAGACATAGGCTTCAAAATCTATCCTGAACAAGACCAGCATTATGTCATTTTCTCAAACAAACTTTAAAATAAATTATCAGTCTTAATAGCCCAAACAAAAGTGATGTAAGACAGTTAATTCTGGGGGATTAAAATTTCTTTTTTAACAGGTTAGAAATAGACATTCAAGAGCAGAGCAAATATACACTCAAAATGAATACTGAGTCATTCAGTGAGCCATACCTTCTAGCTACAGATTACCACCACTGCGGGAGAGGAAAGTGATAACAACATCATAAAAATGGAGCCAGAAAAACAGATACCAGTGGAAAAAAAAAAAAAAAGGAATATAGAAATCTTGACATAATTAAAATGTGAAGAGCAAAACACTGAGGGAAGGAATCATATTTTACTCTTCACTTATATTCTTTTATTTTTTTAATGCACAAAGGACCTATCAACAGTACAATATGTATTTTCCAAAGTCATCACTGAGTTCAAGTTTTTTGGAAGTACTGAAATTCTGTTTCTTTTGAGGTTACAGATGGATTTGATGGTGTTTCGTACTTTGAAAATCATGCATAAATATCACTGGGTTATTCTACAATGTGCAGTGGAAAATGAGGCAAAGAATATGCAGCTAGCACCAAATACGTAGCTTTGCTCCAGGAACAGGGCAGCCACACTTATTAGTTACCAAATCCAGTTAAAGTACAAAGCTACCACACTGCTTTTGGGACCTAAGTCACCATGTGGCATTGCACGGCACCATGTAGACATAGAGTATTATTGCTCTGAGATGGCACAGGTTCCTCTTCATCTTATAATACCTGAAGGCTGCTTTTTAAAAAGTGGCGTACATATGTTGAGAAAAATCCCAGTGAACCAATGAGGATCTGCAGAGAAACAGTTTTCCAAAATATGACAACACATGGGAAGGTACATAATGGCCTTGACTTTACTACTCAGTAAGCACAGGTGAATTTATGTGAATATACGTAAGATGTACAGCAGTATAAGTCATGGTCTTCAAAGCTCTTTAAATATTTGTACAATAAATTATTATTTTGTTTGAAATCGTTAACTAGTAAATCAATGCTGACCCACTTATTAGAACCAAACTGATAGGCTAAATATCTATATATACAACTACATACATTATGTTAAATATAAAATATACTGAAATAATAAGAAATGAGTACAATAAATGAATACTGAAATTTAGTCTGTAACATGCTGCATCAAACAGCCTGAGAACAATGGATTATTTTGTGATGTGGCAGTGACTGAATCTTTTAATGTCAGCAAAGTGGTGGGCTACAATAACGAAAGTCCATACACTCCTAAGATACAAGAAAATACACTGAAGAGGTCTGTGGAGGTCTGACAGGCAGAAAGTGTGTTAAGTGCAACAGAGAGTGACAGGGTTTGATTCTGCTTGCCAAGAGCACACAAAAAATTGTTATTTTCCAAACAGACTTGACCTGATGGAGACAGATGTAAGGAAGCCTAGATAACAGCAAGGGAAGGCTAAAACTGAATTTCCTCTGAGAAGACAGTTTCTGAACAATCAAAGTGTGATAGAACATCATAGAGAATGGAGAGTAAAAAGTCTTAGTAAGAGTTTCTGATAGTGTATGAAAAGAGATACTAGAGATAAAACACTTCATGCAGATATAAGAAAATGAAATGCTATAGCTGAGGACATTTTCAAACAATTGCTTATCAACACATCCTGCAAAGTATGTAAGCACAAGCTGAAACATAAAATATGATTAGACCTACAGATATCAAAGATATTCAGGTGCTGAAAATTTACAATGCATTTTGTTAGTTTCAGGGCCCAAGGGTTTTATATGATTCTACTCTCTATGTAGATGCATATGGAAATACATATTGAATAGAGTATGCATGAATATACATAGGTTTCTAATACATTGGAGGACCTTTTAAAGGTAATTAAGGTTGAATTTCCATTTGTTTACATTGCTTTGTCCATTTGCTAACCAGCCACTGAGCTGTTGCATAACATATAATACATGTGATCATTTGGATGGGACACTTTTAAGGTGTATCTAGGAGCAGTTGCTATTTTTCATCTTCTCTTAGAAGGGCTCAATCCAGCTGAAAAAAGAGTTCACATTTTAAGTATGAAATATACTTAAAATCTGCAAACGTCCATAATGCTCTGTCCAACACATGTGAATACATCTCTCTCTTTACGTACTCACAGCCATGCCGGGTTTTCTTAACAACACCAAAATGTTAATTATCAGTAGAGCATTGTCCTCAAACTGCCAATTTTTCAGGCTAACTCTCTAGACAAGCCCTGTTCTTGACCTCCTCTGCACTCCCATGGACAGCGAGCTCCAACAGGGGCTCTGCCTATGTGTCACTTCCCTTTCGCCTCGCCTCCATCAGCTGCGTGAGGAGGCAGTGCCTATCAGGCTGGAAGCATGGCTCAATTCTGGCATGGACATGAGCTATACTGGGTGAGGACATCAACACAGATGACAACTAAAGCAAATGATGACATGACTTCTGGTTGCTGGGCCACCTGCAGACTGAAAACTGAAGCAAAGCTCTTTATACCTGCTCAAGTCAGCAAGCTGTCATCATCCACAGCTGTGTGTGACTGGGCAGCTAACCTGGTGAATTCTCATTATTGTGGACATGGCCAAGCTGGCACGGGCCTGCTGCAGCCCAGCCCAGGCCCCTCAGGCCACCACGTAGCTGTGTTCACCTTGTACACATGGGGATGCCTTCTCTAATGGCATCCACTGGCCTCTTATTTTCCCAAATCAGATGCACGTTTGTTTCTCTCTGAATAAAGGCACAATAAGAGATGCTGACATCCCTTTCAGATCAACTATGCATTTGCAAATGGAATGAAATAGGCTTTTAGTGTCTCCTTTACATGCAACTCACTATGTGTTCTCCAAGAGCACATTTGAGTTTTTACGCTTTCTGGCAACTGTAAATTTTACTCTTGCTGGCAGCAGCAGTAAATGCTTTATGTGGAACAAAATCAACTCTGTGAAAAGTTGAACTCTGTTTTCTTGCTCCATAAAATATCTCTTGGTGCTAACGCAAACAGAAAGATTCTTTGCTCTCAAGGAAAGGTAGGGGGACTTGAGGTGCTAGTTTCTTGTAGGCTGCACATTACAGCTTTTAGTGGCATTTTGCCTACAATAAAAACTATTTTTCTTCACAAGGTGTATTTTTGCTTTACTTTAGAAAAAAAAATAAATCTAATGCACTTGTGAAATAAAAGCTGCTCACAACAAACCTAACATTTCTGAAAATTCCATTTGATACTCTTCTGCATACACAAAACTCTACATGCATGCTTAAAGTTAACAACAAATGTTACTGGGACTTGTATGGGCATGTTTATGTGCTTTCCTTTATAAGACCATTAAGCGCATGCTAATGTTAAGTAAGGCCCATATTCCTCTGCAGGTTTTTTGATGGAACAGGACCAGACTGCTCAGGTTTGTGAGGTGTGGATGAAGTCCCTGGGGGCTGATGTTACTCCAGCTGAAATTGGTTGCAGAATTCCTCTAGTCTGTGTATAGGACAAAGGCATTGACCTCTTTGGTCATGATTATAAAGAAGGAATGACCAGTAATTTTAGTGGAAGTGATGAAACAACAGGGGGCAGTAGCCATTGTACCATTAGAATAAACATGAATAATGGAAACTCCTGAATGCAGAATAAATGTGGTCATACTTCAAAAATTCAGCTTGGACTTATACTTTACATTATACTTCCCCAGAAATGTCTCAAATATTAAATGTATAAAACCATTATTAAATTTTTTATGTGGGGACAGGAAATTCTAAATAAAAGGAGTCAAAACACATACACATATTTGGCACTTCAGAGGTCCAACCATAATTAATGTCCTTCATAACCATTTAATGAAAAATGAATTTATGCCACTTAGCCAAATGTATTTGTGTTTGCATTTTCAATCTTTTTAGATTTTTTTGGTTTCCATATTGCTGAAAGGCACAAAAAATTCTCAAATTTATTCAAGCTGTTAGAAAAGAAATGCACACAGAACATTAAGTAGTTGCTCAAATGTTGCTGAGCTGTAAAATACTATGATAAAGTGGCATCTTGCTGTGTCTCAATTACTTCTTCAGCACTAAAATTAATTTATGATCAGTCATCAATTCATTTACATGTCGTTTTATGCTAAATCCATCCTTGCTGATGAATGCATATCCCTAGACCCATTAAGCTAGAGTAAAGTCTGTGCTTTATAATATGACCCTGCTAATTGTTGCATTACCATTTTTATGAGATACAAAAACTAGCAGTTTCCTATTTTCCGAGCACGTATTTAATCCATGATACACATTCTTCCTATTAAATGCAATCTGTCTGCTTATAAAATAAAATCTTCTGCAATAGGCATCCCTAACCAAATCAATGCAAATACTGAACTCTGCCATGGTAAAATATGGCTCACAAAAATGATTTTGTGGAATTTTCAAGAATTATTCAATTTGTGCTCAGACACAATGAATGAACAACTTTTCCATACAGACAGTCATCACTGATTTTTTTAATCAATACCAAAACATGCCAAATAAGTGATTTTCTTCCTTATTGAGCTATATAACCTATAGCAATCTTTATAATTTCAGATCTTGATAATTTTATTAAGAAAACAAAGTTTTACTATCTGTGTGCAATGGCACGCTTTACAAGAATATCCCTCTGCTTCTATAAGTTTGTATCAATTACGGAGGAACAGGGCCTGTTCTAATTTCCATGCTAGTTAATGGGTGTATCTCTACCCTTGGTACAAATGCACTAAGACCAAACTACTAACTTCACTGGTGGATCTGGGGGAGGAAGAGGTAAGGGGAAGACTAAAGAAGCCCCCCAACAATATTAATTTGATCTGATAAAACCTAGCATTCTTCTGTCATTTCATTGGGAAAAAAATAAGTTCATATAATAATTGCATATAATTCATATATATTCATATATATTCATATATATATTCATATAATTCATTATATGCAATTAAGTCTATTAATGTAGAATAATATAAGACTCTTCATGACCATTCATGCCATAATTCTCCACAGCAATTCATTATAAGGGTAAACACTAAAAATAAGCAAAAGAAAAAGCTCATTTCAATGTGTCTATGAAAGCAAAAAGAATCCTAAATGATTGTGAACAAAAAGTCAAGTTAGCAGAAGTTTTACAGCCGCTTTTCAGCTGTTGTTGTTTGTTTGTTTTGTTTTGTCTTTAAATCCAAACTAGGAACTTAGTATCCTAGCAAACCAGTTTGGGAACAAATCAAAATGTTGACTTTGATTTCTTATTCCATTCTACAAACATCCAAACCTAAGCTGCCCTCCTTGAATTTTCTTTGCAATATCTGGAAAATATTAAGATAGAGTTACTGTGTACTCCTCCTTTCTCTTCACTCTGTTATACATGCCAATGTTATGTCTCTGCCACCTGCAAAGAGAAAAGCTTAATAACACAGATTAAATCCCTGTCTGAATCTTCAGTTAGCTGTAACTAAAACTCAAGAGCCTGGAAGGCAATCTGACTTTTAAGCAGTTCATAAGAGCAACACTGTGGTTTCAGAGAAATTTAGCAGTCTGAGCTAGGTTCACCCAGTGCCAGTGTTTCCCCGGTGAGAATCCCACATTTGGCATTGGATGAAAACCTCATTTTCAGCTCAGCCATGAAGAACAAAGTACCGTCGCACTCCTGGAGTGGGTGTCTTCAAGCCATCGCTGAGGCATGCTAACAGTGAGGAAATGCATCCTGCTCATTGTACAGCAACTCTATTCTGGGGAAGTCTTGACTGAGGAATTCCAATCCAGTTTTACTACAAGCACTACGCTCACAGAACATGTTTAAAAATATACAGAAATATTGCTTCTCCCAGGTTAGCTGTTCTCATTTGCCTCCATTTTTTTTGATATAATGTAATGTTTAAAGAAGTGAAAATGTAGTATATAGTTTCCTAGGAAAGTGCTGGTTTAAATCATCAAAAACCCTATGAAAAGAAGTAGCTTGTATTTTCTCAGTTAAAAAAAAAATAGTTCTTCTACAGTATTCTAAAAGCAATCAAGTTAAAGAATGAGAAACAGCTTAGAAACAATGGATGCAATTTGTTTTATACCCTCCTTAACACTAGTAAATGCAACCTGGACAGGTTAACAGAAACAAATACACAAAATTAAAATTCTCCTTTGAAACAATTCCCCCAAGTAAAACAAGCAATTTCCTTCTGCCTCCTAATAAAAAAACAAGCCCAGCTCAGAAAATTAAGGTTTTGCCCACATAGTAACCAAGGAAAACAGAAGCTTTCTTATAATGAGAGTTTGCGATTTTATAGATTATTTAGACTAACCCACTGGATGTATTTTTCCAGGACTATAGTTTCCTAATTGTTTTAAGCCAATGTAAGTGTTGGCTATAAGCTATTGGGGAACCTTGTCATTTTGCTTTCCTTCTGGCTGCACAACCCCCTCCTGCAGTGCTGACAAACACATAGCCATGCAGTGAACCAGATCAAGGAACAGATCCAGCCAGGAGTTACACAAGCAAAGGAAAAAGCAAAAGAAAAACCTTAATTTTCAGCTGGATGAACAACATCAAGAAGGTGGTAGGGACAAGTGGGTCTGCACTTACATCACCTTACATACAAGCTCAGTCGACATTACCAGGTTCTGCCTAATTTCTTCCAAGGAAACAAACAAACAACAACAACAAAAAAACACCAGCAGGTTTTTAACATTTCAATAATTAAGTGATATTTTTAACTAAGAAAAGAAGCTTGAATGTTATTCATAAAAACATAAACTGCAATGAGCACAAAATTCCTTGAATTGGAGCAGAAATACAGCTGTTCCTTACTTTGCACTAGGTAGGCTGGTCCAAAATATTAGGTGAAAAATGTAAAATATTAGGTGAAAATGTAAATGTTCAAAACACTAATTTTCTGATTTACGGAT
The DNA here is from genome assembly GCA_011075105.1 of Heteronetta atricapilla. Lineage (NCBI taxonomy): Eukaryota > Metazoa > Chordata > Aves > Anseriformes > Anatidae > Heteronetta > Heteronetta atricapilla. The sequence goes on from CM021731.1 coordinate 101,571,254, forward strand.
ATATCAACACTGACATACATACCAAATGGAAAATATATAGCAACCTGATGATTTATTTATTTATTTCTGTATCACCAGTGCAAAAAACCTTACTGCATTCCTAATGGAAAGGTTTCTGAGCCACTAGTGAGATATGCAAAAATATGCAGAATTATAGCCTGAAGGAGATTATACTAGAAATTCAAGCAAAGTGACTTAACATACTCATGCACTAATAAGTTAACCTTCAGAATTCAGGGATTTAAACTTTAACTCCACAGCCTTCAGTTGGATCTGGATTCCAAACTGCAGCATTAGACCGACAGTTCTTAAGTCTTAATTAGATTGGCAAGCAGTCTGGCCCTAGGGTGAGGGAAAACCTGGAAAGCGGGATAAAGCAACACACTATTTAATTAACAAGGGAAAGGGAAGGAAATTATATGTATTGATGTTCCATCACTGTCATATTCCTGCAGTGTTTTCAGAATAAAAAATGTTTAAATAAGGGTGCAAAATTTTTAGAATTTGCGAAGTCCACAAAAAGACAAAAATATGCAGTGTTGTTGTAGTAATGTGTTATTGAGCCAGTCTCCCTGCAGGTGCAGCTAACAACTAGCTTTCCTCCACAGAGATCAAAGACTGAAGAAGCATCCACCAGCCGTCATGAGCTGTGGACACTATGTACATTTGGGTCTATACAAAAGCTGTACATTGTGGATATAGTATATTATAGAGAAGTCCAAGTTCAACCTGAAGAGAAATATGGTGATGCCTGAAAAAGTTCATTGTGCCCATGTAAAGTCTGTATTTTTCAAAAAAATATATATATTTCCCTGACTATATTTTACCGACAGCAATTTTATTTATTCAGTTTCTGTATGTTAGGTTATCATACCCTCCTAGTTCCCCTTTGATGATCCCTGTTGTAACTTTCCAATGCATGCAAAGGGAGAAAAGCAATGAAGGAATGTGTCAGAATAATTAAATATCTTCACAATTACTAAATTCAGCAATACAAAATAGGTTCAAAGTACACATTTTCCTACATAAATGTTATATTTACGCTACAAGCAAATGTTGTGCCAATCCAACAACTATGCTTATTCTGAAGTCTTTTAACTTCCCTGTGTTCATCTGTAAAAGCATTTACCCAGCGAAATATTTGAAACTGATTTAAGATAAAATTTTTATGCTGCTCCTGATTTTGAAATATGTATTTCTAAGCTGAGGTCTTCCCCCTCCTTTTTAAGTAACTGACTTGCTTCTCCAGTAGAGTGAACTTTTCATGAAAGCTAGGCTATAATTGAGTTTTCTTTCAAGTCTTTAAAGCTTTTTAAAATTCATGAATTTTCTTATCATTTTGCAGCAAAGTATTTTCAAATCCCCCTTTAACTTTAGTGTTTAATATTAACACATTTTAAATGTTACAGAAATAGAGTGGAATAAATTTTCACTTAAAAAGTGTTTGATTAATGATGTATTTTACTGTGAGGAACAAGCTGGTGTAAATGTTTAATATGTTTGGTTACCTGTCACAGAGCTGTCTAGGTTGTCCATACTGGAGCCTGGAGTATGCTCTAGACCTCTCAGTGGCCTGCTGATTTCTACAGTTTCTTCTTCAATATCATCCTCATCATCATCTGGAACATCTGTTTCCAAGTCTGAGATAAGGTTTCCAGATACATATCCTAGAGGCGGAACTGGAGCCTGAGGAGGTTGCGTATTGCTTTGGATATGCCTACACAAACAAACAGGAAAACAGCATCAGAACAGGTGAAATTTTGTACCCCATGGTCATCAGATCAGACTCTCAGTAAGTCCTCACACAGATTTACAAAATATGCTTGTTAGGTCAAACTCGAGAAAGGTCAGTCCAGTTATTCACCATAGCAGAACACCTGTGCACTTTCCAATATTAAATATATATCCCCTCCTGTAACACAGTAAAGGTCAAGATTGTCCTTTAACAGGTGAGGAACTGATGTACCCAGAGACTACATAAATCATGTAGGAAGTCCACAGAAAAGCACAATTCTGAATCCCAACCTAGTGTAGAAGTGTCTCAACCAACTTTCCACCTTGCAAATCACACATTTGAGCCAAAATTAAATTTTGCTCCTTCTGCTTGAACAGACTCAATGGTCTTATGGAGGTCAATGGTCTCAAGAGGAGGAAATGACCAATAGGGCAGAATAAATTTTGAAGTCCAATGAATCCTTCATCAGTAAAGACTTTTTATTATGCTTAATTCCAAGTAGTCTGATATATTTCCAGCAGTATTAGGGCATGTATGCATGAAATTACTGCATGCAGCAATCACAATTTAAAAAAGGAAAAAAAAAAAAAAAAGATAAAAAACACCCAACCTAAATAGCCAAAGGCAATCACTGGGCTTGGATTTTCACTTATGTGGTTTCTGAGACTCTAGAGAGAAGAACAACCATCAGCTTTCAATTCTGCTTTCAATGCAGCTTTTTTCACAGCACTGCAGGTACACAGCAAGCTGTGCCAGGGGACTGCCCTTGGCATAGGAGCATGAACGGGACTTGAATTCACTAGCTGAGCCTTGTGGGAGCACTTGGGGGGCTATTCATAAGGTGCCGTGACCTGATGCCAATTGGCAGAATGCTGGATGGGGTCCAGGACTCTGCTGGTCTTTTGCTTGGTCACCAGCATACCAGAAAAAATCACAACTGTCACCTGTAAGGCTACCTAGATCTACTGTGTTTTCACTGAGCACTTGGTGCTATATTATTACTTACACTTGATAAGCACAGTAATTCTTGCTATGCAAACAGTCTTTTTTCCTAATGTAAATCTATGGGATTGGAGAATATCATGGTAAATGTTATGTACCACTGGAACTCTTTTCGCCTTCGTGTGTAGGTTTTAAATTACTGCTTACCCTAAAGCTTATTTGCAGTGCAAAGGTTTTCTTTCTGATATACAGCCCCCTTCTGATTAACAGTTCCTGAATACTTTTCTCCCTGGACATCAGAGTCTTGGCTATGAAGTGTTCAAAACACCGTGCAAAAGGGCACTATGATCTTACTAACCCTCAATAAACAGTGTGATTAGCTCCTAATCAAGCAAAATACTTAAGTATATGCTTAATGTTAAGCATGTGATAGAACAATTGAAGTCAATTTCTCATGTACTTGTAGTTAAGCATATACTTAAGTGATTTGCTGGATCACGGCCATAATCATTATGTCCTTTTCCAGTAATCACTAATGTGCTCTTTTTTAAATTCCTAGTTGTCTGGTCTCTTCTGTTACTCCTACAGTAATCTATCTGATAGGTCTTACCTTGTTGTTTCTTCCCTTTACACTTGACAGGTTAACTTGTGAAAAGAAAATAAAGAAATCTTCCTTCTCATTTAAGACAGTGGAGGACTTTCCTCTAACTTTGAACAGCCTTCACTAGATCCTTTAACAGCATGGTGTGTCTTCAGCCAAACAATATCAAATCACTTCTATTTGCAGCTCCCAGTATTTACCCCAAAATATACTGTAAGGTACTAGTATGAAAATACAGGTTATTGCTTCTCTCTATATATTTTTGTTTATTTTCTTGTACAATTAGCTGTGCTCTTACACAAGAGAGATGTTAAAACCTGTATATTCCTAAGTATATTATGACTGTTCCCAGTCGATTTTCAGTTCTCCAAAAAGGGAGCAGGACCTTTCCTGTCCAAAGAGAGAGGCTTTACTACTGAGTTCAGCCAGGTTATCCACTACCTGCAGTTTGCAGGGCGTAGAAAGTGTAACAGCTGCAAAATGCAGCACCAACTGCCTGTACAGACAGGGTGTGCATCTGTGTGCTGGTTCACAAGCCAGCCACCTTCAAGAGGCCAGGTTTAGCTGCTGTCTGGGATTTGGGTCTGTCCCACAGCAGGCTGGGCTCTGTGCTTGGCAGTGTGGCACTGTCGTGAGACCAAAGTACCCTGTTGATGGAGTGCAGATTGCAAACAAGCCTGCAGGCTTCAACGGTGTCCAGGGAAAACAGCTAGCTTTGATTTGGCATGGCCTGCCTACCTGCCTGGTCTATTTATGGTAGCTCAAGCTGAATAACTTTGTGGCTTTATTTACCAGTATGGAAAGCCTGTTTCTCACTGGCAGCGTGCCACTCAGTAACTACCTCTACTCCTGCCCTTTGAGAGTCTCTGGCTTTGTCTGGATATAAAAGTTTTTAAAGGACAACTGCCACTTAGGGAACATCCAGAGAGCAAATGACCTTCATCACATCCCCATCTGGTGTAGACGACAAGTTCCTTTTCAGTCCCCAAAGAGACCGCTTCTGTTTGTTTTACAGGGGAAATGTTACTGTGATATTTGCTTGCTCTTCCCTTAAATAGGCATAAAGCACTCTGAAATGCAAGATTCACTCTGTAAATTCTAACAACTTATTTCCTGTCATTTCTGTTTTTTCCCTATGAATCAGAAATTTTTGTGGTGTTTCAAAATACAGTCAGATTTACAAATGCTTCGTTCTCATGTGACAAGGAATAAAATCTGCTACATTGCTATTTCAAGTAACTAGCATTATTTTTAAACAGAAATTTAGGTTTCCAGTATTACTGAAATTCATAAAATTCATGCCTTTTGCTAGCCTGAGAAGAGAGTATTGTGAACTGCATAAAAGTTGTCAGTAGGTAGGTGCTAACTTCTCAGTTGCATATATGCAGAATTCCAGAGGAATATTATTTTCATGTGTTTTTAGCCAAGATTTAATATATTCCCATGCATTATGGTTTCAAAAGCAACTACTAATGTTTAAGGCCTTTGCATTGTAGGTACAGTTTTGCTATTTCTTCTTCTATCTTATGGTTTTGGAAACATTACTGAAATTTGTTGAGCACAGTTGATGCTTATGCCACCAAGGAATAGATTATTATTATGCTTTCATTTCGCAAGCTGCAGGTGCCCCCTTCAAACATTTACCATGTCTGCTTTGCTATATCAAACTGGTAGGCCCTGGTTAATTCATCAAGGTGGGCTTGAAGCATTGGCTGCATCTCCTCTCGTGGAGAAGGTGTGAGGGTTGCAGTTGACTGTTGCCCAAAGGAGATCGCAGGTGATGAAGCTACTCCTCGCACAGGAGGTGTGGGAACACGATCATCATCTTCTTCAAGCTCATCCTCCATGCCCTGATGGAGGTAGGTCTGAACGGGCAAAGGCGGACACCAACCATCACTGTCATATCTAAAATAAAAACCAAGTAAACTTAGTATATATCAAATCTCAGCTCTGAGGTGCAGCAGAGGGTATACAGGATTTGTGTTACAGTTTGAACACTTGCACACCTGTGAGATTAAACATTTACTGAAAATAGGGTCATAATTGCTTAAATCCTCCTTAGTGATTCCATTTAATTTTTCCCCCACAACAACTTGAATAAGATGTGCAACAAAAATAATTACAGATCCATTATCACATTTGTTAATGGTAATAAAATAAAATAAAACAATCAGCAACAAAAATGAACTAACTCACTTCCTGGATCATTAACCTAGGAGAATGTATTGATAATTGACCTAGACATGAAAATAGTAGCATTCTTAAAAGGCAGAGAGAGCTTTACACAGTTGCCCTTATGTGCTTCCTTACTCCTGCCTTCCACTTCATTTGTCTGTACACTACTTTTTTTTAGTTTGTAGTTTAAATAAAAAGCCACCCTTTCAACATAAATTTTGGTCTTTCCACATAGTGTATAGGTATCTACTACGATGCGTAACACATTTATGTCACAGCAGCACTGACCTTAGCATATGCTGTGCCACAGTGCCAGCTGATAAGATACATCTAGCACGCATGTTGACAGCTTTGTCAGCACCCCACCTCCTAACCAAACATTCTTGGGACTTACCTAGACAGCGCTAAAGTTCTGAACGCTTTCAATACACCTGCCCAAAGCAAATTCAAAGGTTAACAACCACCAGTGTCCTTCAATATTAAATTCCCTCCTCACATATAAGAAATGTTCTAATAGGTATCACATTTTTTCTGGTTCCATTTTTGGTCTTACACTAAGGGCATAAGAAAGGAAGAAAAATCCAATCAGGGCTAGAAACAGACACTTTATAAGCTTATAATCTTAAACTTGGTCAGTGATTCAATCCTTTCCTGTCTCTGTTCTTATAACAGACCTTTCAGTCTGGTGCTGTATTACACTACCATCTCAGGATCCTGTCCCTGCATCACCCAAAACATGTAGGCCCTAGCGACTGTTGAAATACCCTGAGTATTATCTCCCCAGAGCAATTCCCTAATCTGAACACAACTTCTGTTGTAAACAGCTTTGCTGACAATCACACCACTCCAATCTTCTGTCTGTTCTTCACTCAAGTCACACCACTGTCTATTCTTCCCATCCTCAATATACCCACTCTGCAGTCCCTTGAGCATCTGCACACATTTCATAACACCCAGTGTATTCCAAAATACCTCAGGATAGACAGCTCTTTTGAAAATACAAGCAGACAACCAAAAGCTCTCACAGCTCCTTCACTGTCAAATCATCTTGTACTCTAAAGACCACTCCCCAAGCATCATCTAAGTCACATCTTCTCTCCACCTTCAAGGACTGCAGACAAGGTACGCCCTTTTGTCTGCAATACAGTTAACCATGCATTGAGTTATAGACTTAATTTCTCAAAGCTTTTTTAAGGTTCCTTATTTGGAAGGAATTACCAATTTATCAGAGAAAAATGAATCATAGCCTATTTTCTCATGTGAGGATCTAGGTTACAAAAAGGCTGGGAACAGGGAAGTTTTGTAACTTGTACTATGAACAGAAGATTGACTTTAAGCAAAACCAAAGGTTTCTAAAATTAACTAAAATTCTTTTTCCTTATTCTAAAGTCTGTAGGCTGTATTTGAGAGTACAGATTCAAATCTGGCTTAATCAGATGAAAGACTGTGGAAACTACGCCTTGTAATTGAAGCTGGTGTCACTTTAAATCTATGTCTAGATGTAACCATATACAGATACACACATACGTTATGTATACATAGGGACAAATGAATGCTGCATCTTAACAGTTGGCATTAGGAGCTATGAGTGACTGATCCATTACCATTTTCATAACATGGAATTTTAAGAAAATGTTATATAAATTTGACCACTTAGGAGATGGTTAGGGTATTACTAGCTCTAATTTCTCTTTCCTAGCAATATTTACTCATGACATTGCCACCTAAGGGTGAAGAGACAATCCTAACTCATGCTGCTAAAAATGTACAGTGCAACAGCTCTGTCATTTACTTTTATACTCTCAACCTCATGCTTCTTGTAATGGCTTCTTTAAAAGGGGAAGGGCTGTAAGAGACTCCTTAGTGGCTTTCCAATAATGCATAAATGAACTGTCGATGTACTCTTCTATTGACCCTACTTGTTTCAAACCCCCAAATGTTCAGCTTGATTATTTATTCCTTAACAAGAAGGTTCTGCACAACTACTGATCTTCACCTAGGTTTTCTTTGAAATAGAAAGGAGCCTAAGCCTAAACTTCAGCTTAGGACATTGAGATTAAAAAATTCAGGTTAGAGAATGTTTGTCTTTATAATGTAAAATTTCCAAAAAGTCACCAATTACACAATGCATTTAACCAAAAATAAACCTGCAAGGAAAAGCAAGCAAACCTAACAGATTTTCATCTGTATATAGTAACTACAGAAATTATACAGTAATTTAAACTTCTGGAACCACCACAGTGAATATTGGTCGCATCCATGTTCTTTCTGGTTCCCTGAGTAAATACAGCTTGGAAAAATGTATGTAACCTTTTTCAAATACTTCTCATTAAACTCCAAACACCTTAATTTCAATAGGGACCTCTGACAGTAATTTCATAATAATCAATTGTAAGTCCTTAAATAAGTTCTGATGGACAAACATGAAACTTCAAATTTCTAATATTTTTATTTTATTCTTAGCACTTTAATTCTATATTATTCTTTTTCTGTTAAAAAGCATGGTTCATTACATTGACAGTGCTTCTTCAAAATAAAAAATAGGTGATAGATGTTACGGAACATTCTATAAGAAATCTGGTTCGATATAAACATTGTTGCAGGAGAGAAAGCTTCCCTCTCTAGGCCCTGCAAGAAAGCTTTTTTTTTTTTTTTTTTTTTTTTAATGTGAAAGGTATTATCTTCTATACCTTTTCTAAAGAAAACTACTATCACATATACCACATATCCAGCAGCTAATACTCTGTTTTAAGGTATGATGAATAGTAAGAAATAAAAATAATGAATGTTAACTATATGAAGACTGCCTTTTCGCCTTTTCCAGGATTGGCTCAATGTCAGGCATATTACTGGTGAAAAAAAATATAAATAGACAATAAAGAAGAAGAAAGAAGAATTTCCCTACTGTTGAACTTATTATATAAAATCAGTCAAAAGCATCTTCTCTGAAAAAGTCAGAAAGGGAAAGTTGGATTGGAAACTACTACAGGAAAACAGAAATTTCAAACACCCTGAAGTATATACAAGTGAAAATTAAGGAAAACAGCAACGAACAAGCACGGAGTTTGTAGAAAACTAGGAAGAAGGGGAAAGTTTAACAGAAAAGAGCTCACTAGAAAAACATTAATAAACAGACTTTCTGCACAGGTTAAACCGGAATACAATGCATCCCCAAATATACCATGTCACAAAGAATGGCTGCTTGGATTTACATATTCACCCTTTCTTATGTGTGTTGCAATTCATGGAAAAATGGAGATGAATGCAGACCTTGATTCTTCTGGGAAGAAGATGGTAGAGAGAGTCAAGAATGTGTTTTTTGTTTTTGGTTTTGGTTTTGGTTTTTCTTCCCTTTATGATTAAGTTAGGTGACTTTTTCTAACATTGCTATTGTGGATTATTTCTTATATTTTTTTAGCCAACAGGCCACTAGTGTTAATATCTAGTAAGTAAAATCAGGTGTCAAAATTGCTTAGTTTATTTGGGAACTCATGCCAATGAAACTCACACTTGAATTCAAGAGTCATAGAAAGAGATGCACAGAAAAATAAGTATCTGTATATAAGCCAGATTCTTTGTTTTATTGCTCTAAATGTTCACCTTAGATCACATTGATCACATAGATCACATTTAGATCACATTGTGAGAACTTTAACAAAGTCTTCAGTTTTTCTGACTGGAAATTAATTTTTCATTTGTAATTCACAATATAATTATGTCTGCAAATAATTAATTCTAAAGTTAAAACACATTGAACATTATCATACATAGTATACATCAAAGAAAACCAAGAAAAACAAAACAGTTAAAAAAATAAAAAGAAAAGACATTTTAAAACTCAGTATGTCGATATTAAACAGAGCATAAGGAATGCAGTCTATGATTCATACCATATTAGCATGTTGAAAACCACAGAAACAAGATCAACCCCTGAATACAATATGACTATTAGCACTGGGTAGATCCCCAGGAAGTATGGGCATCACAACTTCATTGGGTTCATCGAAGCTTTTTGCAAAATGCAGTAACCCGGGACTGATATTGGAAGACTCTGGATTTGTCTTTGATTGGTAAAATGCACACTAGAAGATCTTGTTACAACCACTACTAATTTGAAAGATAAACACAAGAAAAACTGAATTGTTGGGAACCTGTAACACTGGTGATTACCTTACGCTTAGATAACCAGTGTTGTCTTGGTGACCAATAGAATTCCGTGTAGCTAGATAACAGATACTTTATGAAACTGAGGAGTCAAGCACTGTGTCACAGGGAATTTCCCTAGGAGGTACTTCCATTTACTTTTTATGTTATTTCATTGTCCTCGAAGTAAATCCAAGTTGTTTGCCTTCTGTAGCATAATTATTTTAGTGAAATCGCTGCACATGTGTTTTAAGGACATAAACTGATAAGGACAAATACTATATGGCTAAACCATCTTAAATTTATTTTAGCTTTTTATAAACAGGATACAGAAAATAATGCCTATCTGCAATTTTTGCCTTGAGATTTAAACAATACTTACAACCAGTATGTAAATCCACTTTCCCTTACATTTACTTTGGAATTCCAATTCTAATACAGCCTGAATTAACTTAATTTTAAAAGGAATTCAACCTACTTAATGTTACTTACTGTTTAGTTTAAAAGTTGAAAGACTTCACATAAATTCAAAAAATAACATTTAATTCTGATTTTCACCATAAAAATAGTGTTGTTTAATTCATGCTTACAAAAGAGATAGCACTTGAAATATTTTTATTCAGTAAAGCTATTACAATGTTTTTTAAAACATATGCTTCATCCTTAGCAAATATTGATTAATCCATGTATTTAAACAGGCAAATTTGTCTCAGACCGAACTCCAATGTTTCTCAAAGGCTCCAAGAGAGTTGATCACAGTAAACTATTTTTTTAAATATATATTCTGTTTTTCCTTGAGTTTGATAATCTGGTATTTCATGTAATTTCACATTATAAAAAGCATTCCATAATTGTTCTCTGTGCAGGAAATATCTCTTTCCTCTTATTTACTGCTTTCTATGTGATTTTGTGTCTTTAAGAACAAGTTTAAGCTATCCAAAAAATAAGTGTAAGGTTCCAGAAACTCAAGAGTTGTTTAAATTCAAAAAATGCCTACAAACAACATGCCTTCCTCAACTGTGGAGTTTCTTCTAAGAGCCGATGAGAAGATTATCATCCACTGGTTGATCTTCTAAAATTAATCCAATTTAGTTTGGGGTTTCTGTTCTGTTGGCTCCAATATTTCTAAACATCAAACCAGTGAAAAAATACAGGAGCCAGATTATATCATCCTTACTCACTGAGTCCCATCATCTGCAAGCAGTCCCAACAGAATTCAATTAGGCTACCTGTGAAGTGAGATACTTTTCAGCATGAGTAAGCAGAGAAACCCTACATGATGATGAAACAAGGTCACTTTTATTTCCATCTTCATTCACCATCACAAGAAGCTATTCCAACATTCCTCCTCCATAGCCTTCAATAGGTCTATAGGATAAGGCGCTCTCATTTGTTAAGCAAAATAGAATAACATTCTCACTTGGGAAAAAAAAAAAAAAAAAAAAAAAAAAGCCTCATCTCCATAAACCACAGACTTTTCTTCAACAGAAAAAGAAAAAAATTACCCTGCTTCTTGCTGATCCACCCCGTAGTGTTCCAGCTCTGTGCCTGGAAGCGGCTGCACAGGAGGGGGTGGTAGAGGAACACTGGCCCAATTTGAACCATTATTTTTCTGGGGTTTGGCAGTATTTTTGTTTTTCTTCTTTTTCCCTCCTTTGCCACCTGCAAATTCAAAAAGAAAAATAACATGTTTCAGATGTGATGTGAAGAAAAGCTGGCTATTTTCATTTCTTTTAAAGAATTTGGATTCCAGATGGCATGCCCCAAAACAGAAGATGTATTTATATCTTAGCAGAATCAGTATCAATGTGCAAACGTTGTTAGAGGTTATAAATAATAATAGAATGGAAAAACATTCTGAATAGTTGTTTAAAATCACTTTTTTTAAAACTGTGAATTCTGTATATTTGCAACACAATAGTGCACAACCAAGGAAAGACATATCTTGTTGCCTCAGAAATATATTTACTGATTTATTCATGTATGCTTTATGACTTCTTACACTCGGTGATGGATAAAAATATAATGGACCACAGCAAATTCTTTCAAATGTCAGAATCTGGTGTGCTTATAACACTGTTTTGCATAATCTCTTTCTGTTGAAAACACAGAGGTTAAGGGCACAATCTAAAAAATTGTTATTAGACTCAATTTTTTTTCAGCCAGAACAACAAGTGTAAGTTGTCAAAACCAAAAAGAAATGGTGTTTTGCTGATAAGAATTTACTAAATTTTATTTTTTAAAATACCAGGAAGTAATTTGCAATATTTTAGGACTGCCTGCTTCACAGGATTCAAATACCTTGTGCCGCTAGAGAACAGGCTCTATTCCTGACATACAGCTCTAATGGAACAGCTTGAGGAAATGAACTGAGCAATGCATTTTACTTAAGCTACTTAAGTGCTCTTCTCTTATCATTCTTTTGCCCACTTTTCCAGTTGAGACACTTCAATTTGTGGGAAAGTGATCTTACAGAAAAAGCTCTCTTCATACTTGTTTTGCTTCTTTTATTTTGCCCTGACCCTTTTTTCTAGTCAGGAATTCATTAGTAGGATGACTGGGACAAAAACATATTTCAAATTCCTTGACTACTTCACAACCCATCTTTTGCCATTTTCTCGAGGCTTTCAAACTGGATTGTTGGATGGAAGAATGGTTTGTCATATACGCTTTTCCAATGGGGTTCCCAGCTAGCAGTTACTCCTGCCTTGCCTGTTGCAGAAAGCACAGTCTAATCCAGTTAACACACCGTCATCTCATGCTGATTTATAAGGATTAGACAAAAAAAATTCTCAACAATAATTAATCAAAAAAGCCACAACTGACTTGTAAGGCATGGTGGCATTGTGTAGCACCACCTTCTATGTCATGGTCTTAGCTTTAGGCATACCCAGAAGGAGGTGCAATTCTGGTAACATAGACAACCACTTGTCACAGGGCTTTTGGTCTACAAGACAATGGCTCTCTTCTGTTATTTCCAGCTGTCAGCTGAACCAAAAAAAAAAAAAAAAAAAAAAAAAAAAAAAAAAAAAGAGAAGGAATAGAAAGGGAAGGAACAACATGACTGTGTGATTCAGAAGTAGCCAAGACTTCTCTTTTCACCTCCTGTTATGGCTGCTAGAGTCAGGGCAATGAGTCCGGCAAGGTTTCTAATCAGCCTGTCTGGCAGCAGATTGCAAATGAGACTTCTCTTTCCACTACTGAATCCCAGACCAGAGCTCTTCCTTGCTTGTCTTGGAGTTTTTACAGTAAATCCAGCCAAGATTCTGTCATTCACTATGTGGGAACTGAACTGATATTCCATCTAGCAAGACAGGCTCTTCTCTCCTTTTGCAGCCTGGCAGAGAGGAAGGCTTTCTTGAAATGGGAAAGAACATTTTGAGCAACAGTAAAGAAACTCCAGTGATGGTGGCAATGGAGGAACAAATACGTGAAACTTCTGCAGGGTAGACAAAGCTTTCAAAGCACACGTATGGGGGAAAGTGGAGTTAGAAGCAGGTACAAAGGAAGGATGTGAATTTAAATTTGTGGGGAAAGTTTAGAAAAGACAGAAGGATCAGGAACAAATAACAGCTAAGGCAGGAGTGGCTTCTTTGGGAGGAAAGCACATGCGTAAGTGTGTATGTGTGTGTGTCACAGGGGAATTTAAACTAAGAGTACTAAGAGTAAGGAAGAGAAATGGATAGATCTCCAGCATAGAGACTACTGAGTTGGAGAGGGAGATTTTGGAAGTATTGCATGTTGGTAATCTGAGGAGAGTAGTAAAATGGAGATTGGATGTGTGGGGTGCTAGATTCAACTTGCATGCTAGATTTAGGGTGGCGTTGTAGAGAAAGGTTGAAGATAACAGAGCTATTAGAAAGGGTGAAACAGAGATCTGATCTCAAATGAAGAAATAAAAGAAAGGAAGTCCAAGGTCATAACTGGTAGGGAAAGCAGCCTATGCTGTACAGTTGGGCAGGAGATTTCTCTTCTCCTATCCTCATGGGCAGAATTACTCCACTGTCAGACTAGTGGAACAGACACTTCATAGATATAATGCCTGATGTGTGTTTGAAACACAGAAACCTTGTTTCCCCGTAGCAATGATGCCTGATATTTCAGTGTCTCCTCACACTGAAATTCAATTATATTGTTTAAATCTCTAGATGATTCAGGTCCTGGAAAAAGAATTTGCCAGTCAGCCTGATGATCACAGCACTGATGTAAGGTGGGAGCTTGTGCAAAGCACAGCCACAAAATTTCCCTATCTCAAAAAGCAGTTGAGTGTTGAGCTATTTTTCATTCCACTGAGATTTTTCATAATATTCATTGGAGATAGAAGCGACACTTAGTCAGAATAACATGTAGTACTTACTGCAGAAGTGAGGGAGCAAGTCCCTGCTCACCCTGATGGGACTAGGTAATCAAAGCTGGTCTCTTAGTCCAGCAATGCTCTAATTATCGGACTATTTGAAGGTCTCTCCCAACTTCTCATGTATTACAGAGATAATTAGTCTGTACTACAGACATAATTAGTGAGCAAGGGAGAGCAAAATACTGACTCTGTAGTCCAGTAGTCTGATGCTCATCTGAGCCACAGGACATCCAGATGTGAGCTGTTTTGATCACAACAGGAGTAGTCTGGCCATAGAAAAGCAGTTTACCAGAAGTCTCCATGTATCATCAAAAATTGTACTTCAAGCTGACAAATACTACACAAAACATGTTTCACTTGAAATATTTTTTTCAAAGTCCAGCTTTGATCAACTGGCATTTTCTAACAAAAAACTTTGATTGTATTTTCTCATGAAATTCTTAGGAAGCTGTAGCCGTCAACACACCTAAAGTGTGATACTACCCTCTGATAACTGGCACATATGTACCTGAGCGTATCAATTTCTGCATTTTCATGTTGCTACAGGAGCAAGCTAATTTCCTAACCCTCGTGCTAACACACCTCACATACAAGGAACAAGAACCATTCCTGAAGTGCCATATGAACTCAGTTCTCACATACCTCTCTTTCAGAGCTGTAAGTCTATTTTTCTACCTCAGCTAATATTACCCATGAGAACACAAGATTTGCAAATACTTTTGCCTGCCCGCAGTATGGGCCAATGTTTATAGGCTTCAAATCTCAACACACAATTTGAATAGTCATTTAAATTGATATAAAGAAGCCATTTCTAGAGTTTATCTATTACTGTTGTGATTGCTCCATCTTATAGTGGAAATTTAAAAGGCTATGGATATAATACGAATTTGAAACTGAAGTCCCTTCAGCTCTCTCATATTTTGGTTATGTATAATAGCAGACTTTCATTTTAATTGCTGGATTTTCAGTTTTTATCTTGAAAAAAATACATAATTATATATAACAAAAGCAACAAGTGAGCAAAATTAAAGAAATCAAGAAAAAGGTGTATTTAAATATAATATGCAATCACACATATTACAATCATTTTCATCCAATGAAAATGTGTCATGTTTCCAATATAACATGCAGCACACACACAAAATTTACATTATGTTTGTGTGCAGACTTGGTGCATTTTTTGAAACCTTAATCATCTTGGAGAGCCTACTTTTATCTTTGAGTTTCTTGATTGAAATACAGCATTTACAAACAGCTCATGGGAGTGGTGAATCTGTTAACAACTCAACAAAAATATAAATCTCCTCATGAAGTTCATTGGGGGGTTGCCTATAAACTGAGGACCGATGTGGAAACATATCCATACTACAAACTGTGCTATCAGGGAAAGGACGTGACAAGGCAACAAGGCAAGCTTTGCAATTGTGCTGGCAAGTGCTGGGCACAATGGCTGGAAGGATTCTCCAATTATCTCCAAATAGTTTTTGCAAAAGACACTTTGGGGTTTTCTGGGGCTTTTTTAAAATTAATTTATTTATTAGAGACCAAAGTGACACCTTTCACCAACGTCCCAGTGGGCAGGCAAGCTCATACCTATCTGCAACATGAGTCTGGGAGGTTTCCTGCCTCCCTGGTGAGATGCTGATGAACACCCCTCCGTCCCTCACCCACCCACGGCGGTGGAACCAACCTGAGAGGCTGCCACTCCTTTCGGAGCTGTTGTGGGAGCTGGTGGTGCTGAAATCCTGTGACTGGTTGTGTGGCATTCTATTAGCCAATCCCTCAGCCACGCGGTAGTCAGGGATGTAAAGCAAGGCTAAGGGTTAAAGGGCAAAGGTCACAGTGGCATTGTGTGATTAGTTGACAGCACAAGCACATGCAACACATGCAGTTAGCAAGCCAGCGGCAGATGTGGTGGGATTGCGAGTTTTGATTTATTTATTTTTTTAATGTATACCTGTCCTAGCCTAAGGGAAGGCATATGGGCTGGTGATTATCACAGGACAAAGAGAACTAACAGCACAGAACACTACATTTTGTGACTGGGTGAGGTTCAGCATGCATGCAAGGTGTATAAACATTAGTTACAGTAAATATGAGCAGTGTCTCTCATACTGAAAAGATTTTGCTCATTCATGCAAAATGATACGGTATAAATCCAAGGGCTCTGGAAAGTAAGAGCTGTAATTACCATTGTTGCCTTTGCCTTGGTCTGGGAGAGAGTAACCAAATCCCATCAGGTCATTTTTTTGCTGAATTGAGCTCTTCCACTGAGGATCAGGTAAGTCAACTGCCAACTCGTGGATGCTGTTGGAATGCAGTATCTGGGTGGTGGCATATGGTGTAGCTTGCGTTATTTGGCTGGAACTGTTGTAACTAGTTTTTGTGGTGAAGTCAATGCTGCTGTAAATGGCTCCATCAGAAAGCATAGTAGCAGTTTTATCTCCTTGCCCCGGCACTGGTGGCATCACGTCTGTGGTGAGCACAGGGAAATGAAACAAATCATTGACACACAGGAAGCCTGAAAGTATCAAGGTTTAAGATGAAAAATAAATGTGTCATTTTGCACGTTTGCATTTCAGCTGAGACAGGTCCACGAGCCAACGAAGGGAAGATGATATACAACCAACGCCAAGCTATCAGCATCCGTGACAGGCCTACCACTTGTCCTTCACGTCTCACTGCCTAAAACCATCTTTTTTTTCCATACCTTCAACTGTGAAAGTGAAGTTTGGAATATTTCTCTACTGAAGAATGTTTTCAATTGTTCATTCTATGTCAGAACCAATGAAACTGTCTGGGCTTCAGGGAAATGATGAAAGGAGTGAATCTACAAATGACAGAAGAAACTTTCCCAGCAAATATGTAGCAAAACTCCTAAATGGATGCCAAAGCTCTTGAAGTAATTTTTAAGGCCATCACCTTGACTTCCTTCAAGTTTTATGCATCAGCTTATCTAATTTTCTTTTTGACATTAGCTAGTATATTTCTTCTTTTCAACAAAAGAAAAACCTGACAAAAACAAGTTGTTCCCGAAATGTGAAAGAAAATCTGTTATACTGAAGGGATTTAAGTGATCAGCCTCTTAAAATGGCAAAGCAGTCTTGATAATGGAGAACAACTTGTTCAAAACCTCCAGTACATTTACCTGAAAAACAACCGTACAGCATATTTACTTAAATATCTGTTAACTTTTCTCTATCTTTTGAATCCTATCACACACCACAATTTGTACTTTTAATTGGTTAGATTGACAGTCTCCTTACTAAACATTATAGTGACATTTGCTGGTGGAATACTAGATATGGAAGTTGAGACTACTGAAGCGTGAAGAATGTAATGATGATTGGCATGATGTTCCAAGGAGAACCACAGCTCGGCAGATAACCCTCCTCTTATTCTCTCAGAGGTCAATATTTCAAATGCTGCTACTTTTACAATTTATTTAGACTCTGAAAAGATGAAACAATTCTGGAATCTACATGGTAGAAAAGTGCATCATTTATATGCCATTTGCTCCATATAGTTTGATGGCAGATATAGGTTACAACTGCTGGACAGTAATTGGGACAACGCCTGCTCTTATTAGTGAGGATGTTCAGATCCCATTTTAAGTATCACAGATTTTTATATACATTAGGCTCCAAAGAGAAAGAAAAGGGTTTCTGGGGCTCCATTCCAGACTCAAAAACAGGTGCTCTACAACCTAATAGAACATAGTTGGCCTCACTGTCTCAGGATTTTTCTAACAAGATATGATAGCACAGCTTCCTCCCACTGTTTTGTTTGTTTCTTTGTGTGTTGTTTTTGTTTGTTTGTTTGTTTTTCTGGGTTGATCACTTAGACCACAGAACTGCATTCTATTGTATGCATATGTGCAACAATGAATATTGAAATATGAATCTTAAGATCTGCAGTCTCAGGGTAACAACATAATATTAGCAATTAATAAGTCAATAACAAGTGCTCAATAAATAGGACACAGAAACAGAGATTAAATTTGAGTCTACTTATAAAATCGTAGAACGGCTCAGGTTGGAAGGGATCTTAAAGATCATCTAGTTCCAAGCCGCTGCCATGGGCAGTGATACTACCCCCTAGATCAGGTTGTCCAGGGCCTTCTCCAGCCTGGCCTTGAACACTTCCAGGATGGGGCATCCACAGCTTCTCTGGGCAACCTCTTCCAGTGCCCCAATACCCTAACAGTGAATAATTTCCTCCTAATGTCTAATCTAAATCTCCCCTCTTTTAGTTTAAAACTATTCTCCTTTGTCCTATCATTACCTGTCTGAGCAAAAAGTTGCTCTCCATCTTTTTTTTATATGCCCCCTTTAAGTACTGAAAAGCTGCAATAAGGTCACCCCAGAGCCTTCTCTTATTCACCACTCATCACTGGCCTCCACCTGGACAAAGAGCCACTGACCACCACTCTATGGGTGTGACTTCCAAGCCAATTCCTTATCCACTGAATGTTCCACCCATCAAATCCATATCACTCCAATGTGGAGATCAAGATGTTATGGTACAATTTATTTTTGCAAGCAACAACACGGGGATGGGAACCATCACATACTCAAAATACCTAAATTATATTGACTTATATCTGCAGAAAAAAAAAAAAAGTGCAAAAAGTTATGATTAATACAAACTACAGGTCATCTCTCAAACCCAGGTTATTACTATCTATCTGCATGTATCCAGTGTGTTGTATACACGTGCCCAGGTAGCCAGGGGCAATCACAAATCACAATCACAAAAACATTTATGTGCAAATACAGAATAAGATGTGAGAGACAAGTGCAGTCCTACTCTTCATGTATTTCATCCATGACATAAAGATTCAACCTTTCCACAATTAGCTTAATCAAAACATAATGTATCACAGAAACATGGGATGACTGAGGTTTGAAGGGACCTCTGGAGGTCATCTGGTTCTACACACTTGCTCAAACAAGGCCACCTTGGACAGGTTGTCCAGGACCACGTGTATACAACTTTTGACTATCTCCAAGGACAGCACAGCCTCTATGGCCAACCTGTGCCAGTGCTCTGTTACCCACAGTGAAGAAGGTTTTCCTGATATAAAGACAGAATCTCCTGTGTTCCAGTTGTACCCATTGCATCTTGTCCAGGCAATAGGCATCATTGAAAATAGCCTGTCTCTGTCTTCTTTGTACCCTTCCTTCAGGTATTTATATACATTGATAAGATTCCCCCTGAGATTCCTCTTCTGCGGGCTGAACAGTCCCACTGGACCGAAATCCAGCAGACTGAAATTTATTAAGTAAATTATGTTGTTGGTGTACAAAATCAGTCCAGTCCAGCTCAACATGCCCATGTTGGATCTGCAGACTGACAGAAGTAAACATTATTGAAATGCTTATCTCTCTCAAATAATCAGACATAAATCTATCTTTTAGAGAACATTTCTGGTTGCTGAAGAGGTGTCATCTCTTTTTGAATGGAGAACTATACATTTGCAGAAGCTTGAAAGGAAAGTTGCAGTTTCCCACCAGCCAAGGATTTTCAGTCTGTCTTACTAATAAACTAAAGTTCTCCAGACTTTCTGGAAATTTTCAATACAACCACAATTACTTTTTTAACCTCAAAGAGACATATACAATAAGCACTATTGAGCTATTAAAGAGCTATTAAGAGCTATTAAAGCATCATTTTACCAAGAGCTATTAAAGCATCATTTTACCAAGTGCCATGATCACCTAGTAAAAATCAAGTGTGATTTTCCCACCAAGCTGTCACAGCAGAAAAACCTCTGTACATTTAAGATCAAAGATGAACATACATTTCCCAACAGACATTTGCCACATTCCCCAATGGAGAGTTCCAAAAAGTTCTCCAATATCCATCTTGTTTTGTAACTCCTGAGATAATTCAGATAGTGAAGTACTTTCTGAGGGAATCTCTTTCTTGCTGACTTAGTACTATTTTTGTGGTCTTATGTGATTCCAAACCTAACCTCTGCTTCTGACCCACAGCCTTGTTCTCAATTGCCAATCCGGGGCATAATGTGGATTTCACTCTTAAAGACAACATTAAAACTTTCCTCCTCAGTTTCTGCTCCAGGGTGAGTGATTGCCACCTTACTGTCTTCGGAATTCTTACAGGCCTTTAATATTACTCTAGACCTTTTAATCAGAAAAGAAGCCCAAGTTCTATCTAAGCTGTTAAATCATATTAAAAGATACCTCACTTCAGATGCATCTTCAATGCAGAAGCATCCAAACTTAACTGTTTCAATAGACAGGGATAAGTGGTCCCAAAACAGCCAGAGTAAGAGTGTGAGCTGGACTGAAAAAAACATGGTTGGAATTAAGCTGCCAAAATTCCAAATATAACTGTTGCATTTCTTGGACAAATTTGGACCTATGCCTTATCCACCCTGAAGCCAAAAGCTTTAAAACATGCTTCCAATTTAAGTTGTATAGAACCAAATGCTAAAACAAAATGGTAATTTTTCTGTATTATATGAGCTCATGAAAAGATGGAAAAGTACTGAAGAGTTTTGTTGTGAGTATCTTTAAAACAAAGAGGCTGGCAGATATTCAGTTGTCCTGTAAATATTACCAGAACTCTTGTTTACTTTATAATATTTTTGTAAGGCAAGAGCTTTAAAACATTCTTATATGGAAAATAAATTCAGAATGCTTTAATGTAATTTGAAGTCAAAGTAATCAAACTACAGGGAAGAAGTTTTACATGGGAATGTATAACCAAAGTGAGGGACAGTTTTCAGAAGGCAGATTTTGTTACCATTCAAAATTAAATTATTTTCACATTCATCACTTTGATGGTTTTATAGATTATTTTTGCATTTTAATTTATTTTTAATATATAAAGTTGTCTGTGTTTTTGTATATTTATTCAGGTCTTAAAAACATTTACATACTCATTTATGCTAGGAAGTCTAACTTAAGAATTTTCTTCCCATGTGCCCCAGGTCTCTGCTCTTACAATTGTCCTCTGTCCCTGGCCATACTGTCCTGCTCACATCCATGCAAAAGGGAATCGATCTGAGCAATAATAAGTTCATCATGAGATGGTGCTCTGACCCTGTCTCAACACTGTGGGGTAAATTACAAAGTAAAATTGTATTTTACAGAAACAGAAGGAGACACAGCAAAATAGACATTTTAATATCAATTTTAAAATCCAATCTTGAGACAAGCATAGAAAGAACTATAGCAGTATAAAAATATTACACAGTATTTATCTAGATGTTAACTAAGATAAATCTATTTTCTACTGTATGGTGACTTAATAAAATGAAACCAACCTCCACGACTGAAATTGCCAAGATCATTGGGTCCGCTAGTGCTGTTGTTTACTGGCAGACTTGTGGCAGGCCAAGAGTCTGCAAGCCAAGGATAACTGGGGTCACTTGCATTCAACAGACCTGGTCGACTGAAGCAGAATAAAAATAAAATAAAATAATAAAAATATATACATACAAATATATATATACATACATATATAAAAACAAAATTTAAATATCTGTGAGACAACTCTGGACACAGCAGTGACCAAAGATGCCATATCATTTTTCTCCTATTGTATGTAAGAAACAGTTTAGGAGACTTTAATTTATTTCAAATTAAAATTGTGTAGCCTTTGATGATTTCAAGACCTTGAGCAGTTAATTAAGGATATATACAAATCAACTTTGTCAGTAGAAGTGGGACTAAGCATCAGTCGTGATTCTGCCAGAATCCAAATGAATCCCGTTGTCTGTGTGAAACAGGGGTTAGGCACAACCATCATGGGATCCTAAACCAGGGCTGAATGATAAATTACCACCTCAAGGGAACAATCGCTCAAACTGATTGCTCCGTATCAGCCATTTCCAGGACTTTGGGCTACTATTTCTTCCTTCCCTTGCATCCCAAATGCACGCCTGTCATCTACAGTCTGGTAACTCTTTCTTTGAGCACTCTTGTATGGTTTAGAGGCAAAGAGGTTTGAGTAGGATTAATGGAAAGTCTGCAGCTATCTTTATCTGCCACTACTGCATGGCTTTTATATCCCTGTAATTTCAAGCTTTGAGAGCAGTATTAAACAGCAAGTATGTTGGAAGAGAAGGTAAACGTGGGCCATAGGGCACTCTGCCTCTCTTATCCCAGAACAAACAGGCTGGAATTTAGCACCACACATGGATTGTTCATATTTGTATTTAATGAGGAAAACAAATCATGTCATGTAAACACTCTCTTCCCCCAAGCAAAATCACAAAATCACACTGATGCTTCTGATGCTCTTGTAGATTATTAATGCACTCATGAAGTTGGAGCAACACCTACAATCATTGTACTTTAGTTCTGATAGACCCCCGTCTGGTATAATCCCTAAGAGAAACATAGGTTTCTATGGAAACAGCAATAAGAAGATCCAGCGGCTTTCTCGACACATCCACTAGCTCTCATTAGGGCTAATCGCTTTTTGCTAAAATATTGATTAAATGGGAGATTGGAAGTTATTACCAGAGCCTAATTACAATCTCCATATTGGCAAAGGGAAAATAGATGAGAATATATGGGTCCGTTATCAGCTTTTATCAATTTCAATTGAGTAGCCAAAGTTGTGGAATCCAGTCCTATCAATCTACAGCCTATTCATCATCCATGAATCATTTATTTTGTGATCGATTAAGTGTAATTGTTCACTCACAGCAATTTAGGGGGAGCCAATAAGGAGTCTTAAACAACAGCAACTTCATTTGCTAATGTCTAATTAATGCAATAAACATCCTGGTAACAAATGAACACATTCCTTGTGATATTTACTACGCGTTTCTTCCAGGGCATCTGGGAGATATGAAACATCTGGGCTTGATTCCTCTAAAGCGCACGACAGATAGATCATTAAACCTTGCGGTAAGCTACTTAATTCCTTCTGAAATTGTCAGTCTTATAAATGATCATTTATTACCCAAGTGCATCACCTACAGAACTTTCAGATTACTAATTTAAAAAAAAAAAAAAAAAAAAAAAGATATGATGGGAACACCTTTACACAAAGAAACATACCTTCCATTGCTCATTAGTCCTCCATCTCCTCTTTGGAAAGTGACTGTATTTTGGTTGGAAAAACAAAACAAACATACACACACACACGCACACACATATAAGACAGGGAGAAATCAATTAGTAATAATTATAAGTAACAATTCAAATTGCTCAACATCCAAGATTGAAGGCCTCTTGGCATCATCATGTAATAAAGTACAGAAATTATAAGTACAGGATCAAACACATTAGGATTACAATTTATTTAGGTTTTCACTCACATTATTGATTAACATCAATTTGCTCTGTAGCTTGCAAAGCAAGCTGGCCTCCTGGGGGAAAAAAAATCCTGAATTTACCAAAGACCCCTTCATATGACTTTGTGTTGCAAGACTATGCCATGTGATGAAATTGTTTTCTTGGCATGCTTTTGCTTCAATACATAATGACATTGCACCAGTAAGTTAATAACATCATGTTGTAATGCAGTAATATAATGTCACCACACAAATACGCCATTTCCCAGGATAAATACAAAGAGGCGGCAGCCCTATTAGAGCTGAAGGAGTGAAAAAAAGCATAAAGCTGCAGCATTTCCACTAACAGCACAGTATAAGAACCAGCACCCGTAAATGCATACACACCAGTATCACAGAAAAGAAAAGCTGCTTTCAGTCTTGCAACTGGGGATGCTAAGGATACATTGAGGTACCATTCATGGGTATATAACAAAAAATAGGCTATCCTTTTATCTATTTTATTAACAGGATTACTTTATAAGTAAACCCACATTACTGGTGAGGTGTTAATTCACAAGATTTGACGTTCCCTTTTGAAGCACTGACAAATATTTTCAATTAAGGCCAAGAAACTACTCTGGTTCTCAGTGGCAATATTCTATTACTTATTGTTGGGCATAGATAGGACTGACAAATTATATCAGTGTCTTGGACACCTGAATCCTTACAGGTCCCTAACAAGATGAGGGTTAAAATTTCAGAGAGGAATGAATAAGTCTATGGCCAGCTTAATTTAAAACAGTTCCTGGTTTGGAAATACTATTTACATTTCTGAGACAGACATTCTCATCATAGCTCCCAGAATATTTGTAACACTTTCCAAATATTAGTCCAATGTACATTAATTCAAGATTAGGCTTTATAATACACACTTTTATAACCAGACAAAACTACTACATCCAATAGGAATGCTGTGGTCATTAAAAAATTAGAAATGACATAAATCTACTGATGAAATGCTTCTAGTATCTCAGAGAATATTTGTCACTTCATTAATTCCTAGGGTAATTTCACAGTATACATTCAGCAAAGGGGACAAAACTGATCCCTTTGGAAGCCCTGCTGAAGAGTGTTTGGGTAGGGTGATTAATTACCCTTCACTACAGAACAGACTAATATTCATATCAGAAAATCACTGCAGTCACATGTCATATCAAAAGGGTTAATAGCTGAATTTTGAAAGGATGTAATCAAACCAATTAATGGAAAGAAAATCAAAATTCAGGTAAGGGAAGTATTAAATAAAAGTCTGCTTTGAAAAACAGGACATGTTAAAAACATTGTGACTAATTAAGTTTGGCGCTGATGCTACTTTCATTCACATTGTTTTTAACAAGCTGTCAAGTGACTCTATCACTCGTTGCTTAAGCGTGAATAATCCAAAGAGCTGTGGATATCGTGTGTGAATATGCAAAGAGGTGGTACTGACCAGCTATGTTTCAAAATATGTTGGTCAAAAGTACATTAGCACTTCAATATAGGTGCTGTTTCCTTTCTCCTTCTCCCCTTCTCATTTAATACTCCAACCTTCTCCATTTGTCAAAGCAACAAGAAATAAGGAAAAGGAGAAACAGAGGTGCATTCAATAACAACCTTTGTAAATAAAGTTTACAGTTTTAAAAGAATTATAGTGCAACATATTTTCTGAAAAATTCCTGGGATTAATGATCTTGATTCAAATGCAGACTACCAGAAATGATTTTAAAGTAATGTTGCCACCAACTGCATAGCATGTACATGTATCTGACATTTTATCTGTGGATGTCATAAGGGGGAAACAAATCAATACTTATGGTCTAAAAATATTTATATTGCTAGTATACCTCAATAAAGCAAAGCTAAAATGGGGGAGCTAGTAGGAAATCACAGCAATGTTTGCCAGACACATTCAATTTTCTGTTCAGTGAGGTATAGAGAAAACTTGAAGGCATGCTGTGAGAAACATACTGAGAAGACATGACATTGAAACCTCTGCTCTAGAGCCATAATTGCTGCAGAATGGCTGTAGCATAAGAGCTTGTTGAGAAGAGACAAGTATTACAGTATTTGCTTTCTTTTCTGCTGCCTGTGTATCCTTTGTGGTTGTAACCATTCCCTGTTTTTTCCTACATTAAACAATTTTATGCCTTCCCAATATAAACTCTATTTTTAGAAGAACCCATCTTGCAGTGATACAGTTTTCTGGGGAAGACAGTGCCTGGCTTACATAATGAGCATGGAATTAGGAAGGAATACAGGTTCTTTCATTTACCCTCCCCCTCCCTGCATACCAATGTAAAGTTGGTTATAATTTTCATAAAAAAAGAAACTAGAAAGTACTGTAGGTAGTACACTTGGTGGAAAAGACTCTGGAATAACAACTAAGCTAGCTGAAATGATGACCGAGGAGATGTCATCAGTATGTCACAGAAAAGAAAAAAAAAAAAAAAAAAAAAAACAAACAACCAAACAACAACAAAAACAAAAACAAAAACCAACCAAACAACAACAAAAAAAAAACCACTATATTCCTGATGCATTCCATAAATAGGTTACCTGAGAGTGGATAGAGAAGGTGCCTTTCTTTTAGCATCAATATTGTGAAAGGAAAGACAGCTTACAACAGAAGACATGGTCAGGCTGCCAACATAAGCACTATATTTATCATTCCTACCATACATTTTGTCAGCATTTTTGCCTGCAGTTTGATTTCTGCAATTACAAAACAAGTCTAAATGCCTGAATAGGAGCATACTTAATGCAATGCAGACTTGCAGATGTCACTGTGAAAATAAAACACACAGTCAGCTGGCTTTATTCATCCTGTCTCCACTTCAAAAAGATGCAGAGTAATTTCAAGGGGCAATGTAAGAAGAGGAAGGGAAGAATGTCCCTGTCACTGACCCACCCATCTCCCTTGGTTTTTATCACTGAGGAAGCAAAAAAGCTCTTTCAGCATTCTTTGCATCTATATATGCTCTGAGAAAAGCTGCAGACCTGCAGGGATGAGATCAGCTTTCAAAAGAAGATGAAAAAAATAACCTCTGCATAGAGAGATTTTGAAGGAATCCCCACTAGCTTATACTTCAAGGGCTGTAAGAATGCAGAAATATAATCCAAAGTACATTTTAAATGCATAAATATTTAAGGAAATTATATTGTATACATTTGTATGAAGAACAGCCTATGTTAAAGAGCTTTTATATGCTTTTTATTAAATACATAAGGATGTGCCCATACTATTTACTAATATTATCTGACAAGGTTAAACATAATATTCATGCCTGCTAGGACTGGAAAAATATGAATGTATAGTAAGTTGACATTTTGAGGCAAGAAAGCTTTAGAAAGCTTTCTGTATGCCTATCTCTAGTAGGCCACATTTTCCTACCACAAATGAAAACTTTAATGTTGCCAGCCAAGTCTCATTCCTTTTTCTGATAAGCCGTTTCTCAAATATGAATGTAGATTAATCCTCTTTTAATAAGCATTAACTCAGAACAGATAATCAGCATATAAAAATTCCATCATATCTTCTGCCTACCTTCGGACAATTCTGTCAAATACTCATCCTCATTTAACAGTACCCGGAGTTGAGCCTAAAATGTGTAGCATTCCATAATTTTCCATCTATTTTTAATTTGTTTTTGTTTACTTGGTTTCAATAAATCTTTAGTCCCAAGGAGCACTACTCACTAAATACGCTTACCTACTCACAAGTGAAAACACTATTTCCTTTCCTTGAATGACTGATGGCCTAGACACTCTTGAAAACACCAGAGTATTCAACTGAACAGTTACTGGCACAGCAATGGGTTTCAAGGCATAGAAAAGATAAGCAGATAAATTAAATCTCTCTTATTTCTATAAATGGATACTGTGTCTTGGTTATTTAAGTCCTTATACCAAAATGAGAGAAGAGAATAACAACTTCCAGTAGTAAATAAACAAATTATATTCAGTCATTGCAATATGGGAATGAAACAACTCATCTATTACATGAGAAGTTGTCAGAAAACTCTCTTGTGCTATCTAACATTTCTTGCATAAGGTAGAAACCCATAGTGCATGTTTATATCTGGCAACCTGAGTAAAGGGTAACTGCAAAAATAAAGAAAATCAGTTAAGTGGTCATTTCAGCTTTCAGAAAAACTCACAAAAGCAAGACCAAACTATTCTTCGTATCACAGAACAGACCACTGAAAAGGAATAACATTTGAATTCAGTATCTCTGTGCCACTTTTGTTTTTGTTGATAGCCTGCTATGGTCCCCAAAATGTACACTTGTACAGCTGCAAATCATGACACTACTACTTACCAGGTAAGCAAAACACTCATCTAACGATCTTGATAGACAAATCATATGTTTTAAAATATTGATATTATCAAGAATCAGTGCCTGGGGTGTCCTGACAGGGGAAAGGGAAGTGGAGGAATAGTGAAATAGAGAATCATGACTGAATAACTAACTACAGGACTGAAAATAAGTAAGAAGACTTAGCTATGATTTTCCATGTGATATTTTGTTTCTGACCGTCTGAGCAATTGATCAGTACTTATAAAAATGTTCACAAAGACAGAAAGTTTAATGAATTTAACTCAATTAGTCTACTCTTGCACAAATCTTTATGCATAGTGTGACATTTGCTGTTTGTTCTTCTACATAGAATGCTACTGTTGTTTAGTCAGCAGAAATTATACCACTTAGGAGCCTAATAACAGATTAAAAATAGCAGAGTCCTATGAAAGACGAAATACCTTTAATCTGAAAATGATCAGGTAGAACATTTTTGGCAAGTAATTGTAACTGCTCAATCCACACTTAAAAAAATATTTTTTAGAACTTTAAGTTCTCTATATATGCAAATAAAACTTCAGGAAAAAAAAGAAAAAATTACATCAGATATAACTGAAAGAAGTATCTTTGTTGTTCAGAAAGATGTGTATGAAATAGAGCAAATATATAAATGTTCCACTAATACTTTCAAACATCTTATTATACAGTCAACTCTGCATGTTGTGTCTTTTTAAGGGAAGAATTTAAAGCAGATGTTCAATCCAAAAGTGCGCAACTTCCAAATTCTGCATGTATTAGGATAAAATCATCTTCAGTAAAACTTTACTGACAGTTGTCTCTGATGAGATTCTGAAAGCAACATATCACTATCTAAATATTCAGATCTGAAACCAATTTAGTGTTTATGAATCATAACTTTAAAGGGAACAACATATAGTTAAATGTCAACAAACCTCCACAAGTGTAGATATGTTTGTCTAAATAAGATTACCAATTGCAAATTCAAACATTGGAGAATTGAAGATGCCTCTTAGGGAACCCTAGGTATAAAGATAAAAACACAGGCTATGTATGCTCACCCTTTTAAAATATATATATATATTTAATTAATGTGGGTTTTTTTGGACTTGATTATGGGATGGCCTAGGTTATCAGTGCCTCCAGAACTTATTATAGACCAGGCAATAGAACTACATATTGTTAATAATTCTATAAAGTCCATGAAATATCAAAACTATTTTTAAAACACAATTTTTTGGTAGTGCCTGTGACATATCCTAGTCACCCAGCACATGTGGATCAACTGCACTGAATCATGTACATGGCAGCTCTAACACAATCTTGTGTTATTCCAATGTCAGCTACAAAGACAATGGGAAAAAATAGTAGTTAGTCAGTTGACAATGGCACAGAACCTAAGAACCAAATTCAAAGACGTATTATTTTGTTTTTGAAAAAAATCCTACATTGTAACTCAAAGCAAGTGAAGTGTTTAGGGTAGGATGCATGACTTATTCTGGCTTTGACAAATGCACCAAGAAGCCAGGAGGAGGAGACCTCTCCCTAGCAATGTCATCAGTCCCTGGTGCAGACAACACCTCCACTCATCTGCCTCAACAGTCATCTGCTCTTTTGTGTTAAGCTAAAACTTGAGCTGTGGCTGAAGATCAGCAAGAGGTAGAAAGCAGATAGCAGAGCATGAGGACCAGTCCTACAATGCAGTTAAAAGACTGGTCTCTATCATATATATGGCAGAGGGGACAAAAGAGACAGCTTTGGCAAGTGCAACTGAGGGTCCATGCTATACATAAAAAGCCTTAAAGACTTCTGCTGGAAAATGCTGAGATTAATCAGCCCATTACAGTGTAACTAAAATATTTGTATGCTTATGACACTCAAGCTTAGGTATGAGAGCAGAAGCAAATTATTTGTATTAATTATTACTGTTACTTGCATACTTTATTTTTCTTTGCTATCTATATGTTGATTAAGCTCTTTGCCACCTGTTATTTTAGCTTCACTTCATTCATTCTTCATGTATCTTTAATCAAGCTTACAATAACGGTCTACTGTATGCTATGTTTATTAAAGATATGAAAACTAGGTTATCAGCTTTGAATCGAGTAGGCAGAAAAAAAAAAAAAAACCACAAATGTGTCAATTTCAGAAACACTGTAATTGAAATCTGTGCATAGGATAATAACTAGATCACCTGCGGATCAGAACACCTCAAGGGGAGGCTGGTATATACACAACTAACAGCCAAAGTGGAAGAAAGTTCTTCTACTTTAGACCTTCAAAAACATTCAAAATACTTTTACTGAGCTTTAAAATCCAAACTTTGGTCTTATGTGACTAATGCTTGTTTATGTTATGTTAGCTCAAGCATTTGTAATTTGAAATTATTTTCAAAACTGCATTATTTTGAAGAGTTAGACGAGTAAGAAGCATGCAGAATTATGGCAAAGACATTTATGGTGGTAGTTTTCAAGTTCCCCTGGAATCACTAGTGGAATAAATGCTATGTTTTTACCACAGATAGATAGCAGAAGTGTTTCTCCTTTTGTTTGGCTTTATTTCTGCATAACTCACATGTTTATAAACACTTTGCTAATGTTTGCAATGATGTGTTGGTGAGGTAAGAGACAGACTAATGGACAGTACCTGCAGGGGTGAAGGTGAAGGACTGAACTGCAAAACAAGAAAGCAAACACATTGTGAGTTACACACCCCAATAACAAGCGCTAATTGCAGGGCACAAGTTTCCACTGGAATATACTCAGTTGTGACTTAGTATCATATGCGGGACATAACAGTTGAGCTTAAAGCACTAACCAGCCAGCAGCCAA
Organism: Heteronetta atricapilla; assembly: GCA_011075105.1. Lineage (NCBI taxonomy): Eukaryota > Metazoa > Chordata > Aves > Anseriformes > Anatidae > Heteronetta > Heteronetta atricapilla. The sequence goes on from CM021731.1 coordinate 101,601,651, forward strand.
TGAGAAATGACAGTTGGAAAGGTGAGTAGTGGATTTAGACAGTCAGGTTTGAAGACAGTTTTTTTGTGTGGACATGCTGTTCTCCACATTGCAAATGTTAGGATGGAATCTGAAATATGATCTGTTATGAACTTTCCTTGCTAAAAGCATACACAATGTCATAATTCCAGTAATGGGAATTCCATGTCACGATGCAATGTTCACATCACACTTAGATGTAGCAAACGTCATGAGAAGGAAAGAGTTGCAGGATACACACTGTTTAAAATGACTATTATAAACAACTACACGTATATATTTTAAGGTATAAAATACTTTTTTCTCAAGCTACCCTCCCACCCAACATGCCAACTCATACACAGGGCTAATAATTCTGCATGCTAAGAAAGAGTTGTCTTAGCTTGTGTCCAACGTTTATCTGTATGACTGATACAGATGCTGAGAGAGCTGGGGATGTTCAGCCTACAGAAGTGAAGGCTCCAGGGTGACCTCATTGCAACATTTCAGTACTTGAAGGGGAATTATAAAAAAGATGGAGAGCAACTCTTTGCTCAATCAGATATTGACAGGACGAGGGGGAATGGTTTTAAATTAAAAGAGGAGATTTAGATTAGACACTAGGAGAAATTCTTCATTCAGAGGGTGGTGAGACACTGGAACAGGCTGCCCAAAGAGGTTGTGGATGCCCCGTCCCTGGAGGTATTCAAGACCACATTAGATGAGGCCCTGAGCAACCTGATTAATGGGTGGTGTCCCTGCCTACGGCAGGAGGGTTAGAACTAGATGACCTTTGAGGTCCCTTCCAACCCAGGCCACTCTATGGTTCTACAACTGCTTCCTAAGAGGAATAGCAGTACAACTCTCCGTTAATATGAAAAATATTGGCATCTAAACTGGTATTTGAAATCAGCACATGTATTGGCATGTGTGATATATATTAGTTTATCAATTTACACCATGTCAGAGACTAAAAGTAATTGCTGTTAAAGGAAATTAAAGACATTTCATCAAAAAGCATAATCTATGAATGATGCAGGCCACACTGTCATGCAAGGTGAGGTTCCACAGAAGCTGAGTATGTCTAAGAGCTGCTGCCATTGAACAGGTCCTTCTCTCTGCTTCCACCATGCTGACTGTGGTGGTTGTCTGATCTCTTCTTGGGTTGTTTCATTTCAATAAGCCAGTGGAAAACTAATTAATCTGGGGTAAGAACAAGAAAGATTGGAAGGATTGAAGTCGCGCCCCCCCCGAAACTCTAGAACCATTAACAGTTTCCTTTTGGTTTAGTGAGTCCAGTCAGGACATCAAGGACACTGGTGACAGCTAACATCAAGGTGAGGAGGCATAGGACTGTTCAGTTTGGAGCAGGGAATGAATGTTGATTTTTTTTTTTTTTTTTTTTTTTTTTTTTTTTTTTTACGGGAGCAAGGTATTAGAGATGTTTAGACATCTAGGGAACCTGTGTCTTCTGGCTGGCATGTGACAACTTGTAAATTGTAGAGTAGTAGTGCAAATTTAGTCTCATATAATGTCAACATCAAATACACTGCGTTCTCAACTGTGCAAATCATGGTCGAACAGGAAATGTTTTATCTTTTTAAATGTATTATATAAGCACAACAATAGAAACTACTCCAATACTTGACAAACAGCTTTTTCATGTTAAATTAGGCTTCATAGTGAACCCATTGTATTGTAATCCTATATTCACCTGACTTCCCAAAACTACATAGGAGTCCTGAAGCACAGAATAATATAGAAAACAGACAGTTTGGGGGAGGAAGAAAGCCTTTTAATTTGGTGAATTTATTTTTCTGAATGTCATTTTCAAAAACTAATTTGTAAGTGGAACAACACATTTGGTGCAAAATGGATCACATTGCAAGGACATTCTGAGGTGTTCTACCTCCAACAAAACTTTTTATGGCTTCTGCCATAGGTAAATTTTGACCACAATTTCCTGATACATCATTTTCTTCTCCGGTGGTTATAGAAATGTAGTCACTGATTAAGTAACTCAGTTTATTTCCCATGGCTTCAAAGACATGGAAATGTGCAGGAATGAAGAAAGATACCAAATACTCTTTCTGACCTTCCTCATAAAGGTCTAGTGTAACTCACTTCTGAGCACATAAATGGAGCTGAACCACTGACAGAGTGCCTTCTGAGGCACATCCTCTTTGTACCTTTTAATGTGATGTTGGAGATGTAAAAATAAAAACTGTCTTATGATAATGATGAAATGTACTGAGCAATGCATTTAAAGCTTCTCATACACCAGAATTTTCACAGCATACATTTTCACAAGCATACAAAATTCACCCAGGCCACTTCTGCTGTAAGTTCAACATGTTTTTTAAGTAGGTTTAACTGCACCTGTTCTCTTCATGATGGAACCTGATGAGATGGTAATAAATAGTTACTGTTCTTACCAGCATAATTACTGAGCCCCTTCCTCTTCTTTCTGCGCCAGTACAACCAGATGCTGAAACCCATCAGAATTACCCAACATGCACCACCAATGCCAGCTATAAAGGCAGGCTGTTTGACAACATCAGTGATTTGCTCTGTTATGCTGTTGTTATTTTCAGTGATGACAACTTCGTTACGACCTCCTGCACAAAAGAAAGTTGACAGGACATTGTTATTATGGATTCTGTAACTCAAACAGGACCAGCTACGGGAAATAAAAATTAAAAAACAAACAGAACAAACAAACAAAAAAACCACATTAATGCACCTCAGAAGACTTATCCACAGCAGGACAGGTTTACTAAGTATTAATGCAAACCTGAAAACCAATGCTTCTACTAAGAAAATCCACAATCTATTGCAATTTTGCCAGAATGTATTTGGGCTTTATAGCACTCTCCCAAATAATTTAATCGATGCCAGTCCAGAGACATCCTTTTTTTTTTTTTAACAGTATACATGTATTTTTTGTTTGTTTGTTTTATAGGCAGAACACAACGATGAGAGAATGGATCATAAGAAACCAACACAAAAAAAACCACCCAAGCAACTAATCAAATGAGAAATCTGATATAAGGCTTGCTACAGTATCAAAAAGCAGTTCCTTCTTTTATTCTTGTCAGCATGCCAAAAGATCTTAACACATCTTATTCTTTATGTTAGAGATTCAAAACTAAAATAAATAATACAATGTATGTATTTTTAATTGAAGCAAAAATGCATTTTACAGCAATTATTTCATGGTGAACTCAATCCAAATGAATCCTAAGCATATTGGTTTTGACACAAAGCAGAAAATAGCTTAGGTAACTGTAAGTGCTAAATCACAGGAACAAATGCTATTTTTTTCACCCAGAATAGGCATGAACAATCCTTCACATCAACCTGTAAGAAATAATAATGACATGTGGAATACCAATTAAAGTGACATGCATCAAAAATAACTATGTAGTATCTTAATTGTGCCTAGTACCTTAGAAAACTGTAAATTTCAGTAGATGCTCCCACTGGTTTTGTTTTGTTGTTTGTTTGTGTTTTTGTGTGTGTGTGTGTGTTTTGTTTTTTTTTTTCTCTTCCTCTAACAGGGAACTTTTCCAAAAGGAAAAGCTTGGTGTCTGGCTTGAAAACAAATACTGATAAAAATGTAGAAAGAAATTCAGGAAATGCTTAAACATTGTTCCAGGGTTGGCACCTTTCTAATTCCAACAACTCCATGTCAAAAATGGTTATTGTTAAAATCAGGAAATGTGGATAGTATTTTTCTGCAAAAAAAAATATGAACCTTGATTCTATTTGTATTTGATATAAACTGCCCACATCTACATTTTTGAAAGTGATGAAGAAATTGTCCATCATTTCTGGTAAATGCATTTATATAGCTCCGTCCTTGAAATCCGTATGAAATACTATCAGTTGCCTGTATGCATGCGGAAGAAAGATTTCAAGCTGCAAGAGTACCTACTCTACTGATACAAAAAATACTATGATCCTCAATTATGAGTCTATCACATACATAAAAGTAGTTGAATATGGTAATAAAACATTGATATGGTCATTCAGAGCAAATTATTAAAAGTATTGTAGAATTATGCCTTGCTGTCAAAATGTATGTTATGTATTCCTCTTCTGTAAATCAGCAGTGGTTAAATTTACGACTCCCTTCTTTAAGCAAAGCAATCACTGTGTAGCACAGCAGCTTCAGCCGAAAGCAAACAAAGTCCTTTGCTAAAGTAGATGAGAGAGAGAAAAGTCGGTACTTTCGGCTTTATTTTCACAGATGGTTCTTCACAGGAGTCAACAGTTTAAATCTGCAAGGTTGTGAATGCGAACCTGTCCCAGAGCATGTCAGGTAGCCTGTGCCTTCCCTGCCTGCACCTGCATCGGTCCCAGCACGATGCTGCCCAAGCAAAGACACAGGGTCAGGTCCTCTGCTAAGCTCAGAGTTGGCTTCGGTTACTCAGGAAGAAATCTAATGCACTGCATTACATTGCTATAACTCTGTTAATGATCTCCGTGATTTTATTAAGCTTTCTCTCTTTCATCACCATGTCAATATTTAGTAATGATGACCGTCTGCTTTTGCAAACAAACTGCTGAAACCATGCTAGAGCTTGGCTTGCTTTCAGTAGTTCTGCTCAAGAAACAAAACCGGCTTCCCACAAACAAAACAGGTCCCACAGAAGGATGCTGTCACACTACACCTGCTGAGAAAAAGCCTTTGCCTTCTACCAGTTTATACTGGGTCATGCTGGTATGCTTTATGGGTCTCAAGGTCTGTTAGCCACAGCTCTCCTTTCCTAAGTTTTCCTATTTTGCCTTGCCACAGTCTAAAAACCAATACAATTCACAGTAACTCAGCAAGTGCCAGTGACAAGGAAAAACTGGGAGGCAGCAGTGGCTCCTTTGTCAGATTTTTTGTTGCCCATGGAAACAACCCACAGGTGCACCCCAGTGCTAAACGAGGAAGTGCTGAAGACTAAAACTAATAGAAAGAGGTATGCTCTTCTAAGCATACAATTGATTTTCTAGTAGAAATCAGCATGGGAGTTGATGTTGCTCTAATTGCCATTAACTTTCAGTTAATTTCTGTGCCCTTTGGAGGCAAGGTAAGAGCAGCAGGATGGTGAGGAAACAAGTAACATCCACACTGCTTTGGAGGCAGCCACAGTGTTGTGGGAAGCAAAGATGGGGCAGGTGCTTCAGAGACAACAGATTTAGGAGCAGACACTCCTGGGTTCAAGAAAAGAACAACTGCTTCCAGCAAAAGCCTCCAAAATATCCTGGTGCTATAGATCCAGTATTTTCTCTATGGTCAGAAAGCAGTCTTCTGGGGATAGAGGATGTGAGAACAAACTGCAGAGAGGTTTGCCTGAGGAGAGCATTCACTGGACTTTCAACTCTCCATCTCTTCTGGGGGAAGGTACAACCTGTCTCCAAATTACCTTCTGAAGTTTGCAGTCTAGCTGTTTGTTATTGCCTTTCAGTGCCTAGCAATTATGAGTGCAAAAGTAATAATTAATTTAAATGTCAAAAATAACATATGCTTTGTGAATTTGGTGACTGAAAAATAAATGGATACAGATGAGTGTTACCCACTGATGGTTCATAAAATTAATAGAATTGTTGTGGTTTTGGAAAACAAATTACATTAATTTTGTATTTTTTATATAATATTTAATCAGAAGTAATATATATGTCATCCAAGGTACCAGTGTACTATTTCATATATTGCAGGTGTTTCTGTAACAATGCTGTCAGTTCAACTAATTAGAACATAGACAGGGGAAGTGTGTGACCTGTAACGCTCCATTGTTCCCGAAGACAAAAACATAATGAAATATAATGTCTTCCTCCCATTGGAGAGTAATGAAGAACAAAACTAATTTGTCGGACCAAAAATTAATTAGACAGATCAGATTCGATTGTACCTATTACTGTGAAAGTTTGCAGCTGTTCCTCATATTATTATGCCAATGATGGAATGTAAGAATGAACAGGCCTGATGAACTGATGAAGAGAAATAATAGCTCTACCATTAACCAATATTGCTGTTATCTTCAATTCTATTTCTGATATTCCAAGCAAAATTTTTCAGCGTATCAATAGTGATGGTAAAAATGTTATTCTTGATTCTCTCTGAGTCTTCCATAACATTTTTCAACATCAGGCTTGAAGTACGGGCATGGAATTCCAGGAACAGTGACATGACTCCTAACTAAAGAAATAATGTATTTTCTACAACTCCGTATTCTCCTGTTTAATGAAAATCCTGTTTGGATTTTCACTAGCCGGTTACTTAGACTTGGTTTGGGAAATCAGTAGTTGATTATCCATGGTGGAAATCAGTTACTTTCATTATCAGTTCTTAGAAGAACATATTCTGTATTTAAGAACATCTTAACTTCTTACATGCCAGAATCTATTTTGTGACAATGGACGTCATACTGTTTAGCAATGAGACTTAACTGTTCTGTATCACTGACATGCTCTCTCCCTAACTTAGCATTCCTGTAGTTGTTCATTCTGTTTGCAAGCTATTAAGTAGTATAGATAGGCACCAGGCCATATAGGAATCCATTATAATACAACCACTTGATAATGTTTTCCCATTCATGGTTATGTTTTGAGGTTTATTCACTTAATCCTTTTTTTTTTGTTTCCCTAAAAATTCAATTTTCTTATTTTATGTTCCTGATTCTCAGTCAAAACACCGACAAACAACCAACTCAGTTATTCCAAAAATTGTGTCACTTAAACACTACTACTTATATCAAGTGAATTTATAGTCTGAGAAACAACTGCCAGCAACTATGGCTCATAAGCAATAGAAAAACAGAACCTAAAGAAAAGTGAGATACAGACCATACAATAATAACTACATCTAGCTTTGGGCTCCCCAAAGGGAAAACAGAAATGAGAGCAGAAATGCAACCCAAACAGAAAAGACCCTCTTCTGTTTTTCATGTAAAGGACTGTAAACATGCAAAGATGCTACCAGAGATTTGTTGGAGTAGACGTTCTGGGATCATTAAAGGGATAAATAAATCATTACATTTAACAATGCAAAATTTATTTGGTCTCCAAATGCCAAAATCTTTTTTTTTTTTTTTGTACTTTATTTACATCGTAGCATCCCTTTCATGTAACAATACAGATCTACCCACAATTAACACTTGATTATATTAGTCATTTTTTTCTAAGGAAATAGACAAGATAAAGGGCTACATCCAGATGTGGAGCTGAGAATTCTGGCAATCACCCAAGAAAGCACTTTAGTGTAAATTTAACTCACAACAGGTTAAGTGACACAAGACTACTCACATGCCCAAACTGAAACGCACTTAAGTACTTTGCTGGAACAAGCCCAATGTGTGTAGGGTGTAGCTGGATAGAACCCTCTCAGGTTCTATCCAGCTACACAGTAAGGGAAATAAGAAGAAAAGCCCTGCTCAGAGTGCAATGACAGATCAGTATCACAACATAAGCTATTTACACAGAGGTCCAAAATTCAGGCCTCCTAGAGGACAGGTTTCTTGTATTTTCAAAAATCAAATTATTGCTTTCAATTCTAAAAAACCCTTTTCCCCTTTCTATCTCTTTCTAAAACCAGTACAATCTTATATTTCCCCTGCCAGTGACAATATATCCAAAGCTAGAATATCTCTATTTTGATACACAGGGAACCTGAATATCATTAAACATTTACACAACTCTTATGTGTTGGCTTATGTGTTGGCCTTTTCTAAATGCCTACAAATAACAGAAATGTCAAATGTCCATGTTTGGGGCATTGTGTTGTTAACACTTTCTAGAAAGAAAATATTTAATAAGAACAGACCCACAAACAAGCAAACAAAAGCCTATTTAAGCAATAACTAAATTAGACCATACAGATGAAAGTAACAAAATTCCTGCATTATGCATTCTGAATGAGTTCTGTGCATAGCCCAATTCAGTTTTGCTAAATAGAGTTACTTTTCCTATTCTTATCTTTCCCATATTGTTCCTGACTTTATGTTTCATACTTGAGAAGAATCTGAGAAGAAACAAAATCTGTGTTTCCCTTGGGTCAGGAAATTAATCCAGCATGGTAACCACTAATAAGAAACAGTCATTTCAAAGGCAGAGGTGATAATACTACCTTTGCTCTGCATTTGAACTAGAGGCTACTCATTCTTTGTCAGAGGAAACTTGTCTGCTTGGGACACCTGAAAAACATTGACTTCATATGTTCAGAAAACTAATTGTAAATAGTGCCTTAGGCACCAACGCTATGAATAAAGAAATATTACAGTCTTAAGAGGAGAAAAAGGGAGCTCTAGCTGTTAGTTCCATTAATCTGTCAAGCTGCAAAAGTGGTAAATTCATTTTAAAAAATATTAAATCAGTTTCAATTTGTACTCTGCATTTTCTATAATGTCTCAGCAAAGAACGAACTAGTTCACAGAACTGGCTGTGAGAAATCTGCACAAATCAAGACAAAACATCAGCAGGCAGTGGGATGTTAAAAGCTAACTACCTAGCTCAATTCAAATGTTGTCTTTTGCTCCATGGATTTTTATGTTTCCAGAAGTAATTTCTGAGAGCATTTCTGAAAGTCAAAACAAACAAATAAAACAAAACAATAGAATAGACAATTTACTTACCAATTATTATGGGTTGTGGCTCACTTTTTACTCCCACACCTGCACTGGTGCTTGCAGCAACTTCCACACGGTACTGAATACCTGGATATAGGCCACCTATTACTACAGACCGAATGGCTGCATCTACTGTTTTGTTGATATGAAATCGAGTCTCGTTACCTAGGCACCAGATCTGGGACAAAAGTTGAGGTGTTAAAATTGATGAAATTCTTCATACTCATAAACAATAGCTCATAGATATGACATATCAAGGTATTGCATGACAATCACTATTTTGTATGTTGGACTTTTAAACAATGTTACTATCCAGGAGCAGCTAGAGTTAGGATGCTTTAGCTCAGCAAACTAACCCAGATTAGCATAAAATCAAGTAAACTGCAAAGACTGTTTGCAAACACTGCTCTGGACTCTGACTCAAAGGAGTGCAATTCCATGGTACACTTCTTAGAAGCACAGAACAGAATCATCTGAATGAAAAAGAGGTCTTATACATTAATTGAAATCTTGTTCAGCAGTATGATTCCTGGAAGATCTTTCCTTAAAAAAAAAAAAAAAATCAATTTTATTTATTCTTACTTTCCCACTGAGCAGCAAAAGGAAAACAACTAATAGAATGCATCATAAAGTACTAAAGATTAAAAAAAAAAAAAAAGCTTTCAAAATTTCAACTTCATTTTGGTACAAAATGACATGAAGTTTCTAAAGTGAACTAAAAACCAACCTTTTATTGTCACTGTTGTGATTACCTATATTTTTCAGAAATCAGTTCCTTACTCAATTATTTTCTAATTAAACAAATATAACAAAATACTTTCTAATCCGAATTCACATTTTTTATGAGAACTGTGTATCATTTCAGAGTGATGTTCTATCTCTTGCATTTATCCATAGGCTATTCCTGAGAACCGGAACAAGACTTCTCAGGATTCTTCTTCAGTTAATGTTATCTGCACATAATGCTTCTGTATTATTAAAGAAAGCATTCACTACCACTTTACTCAAGAAAATCAACGCATAAAGGTATCATATGTACACTACATAATTATAATCGCAGAAGAAAGCACTGCTGGTGGAACCACTATCAGCAACCAACTGATGTGTCTAAGCTAATGATTTTTTTACCCTTATTTTTGACCCTTCTCAGTTTTTTGTCAAACCTCATCTCTTTTCTCTGAAGTACTGAGGAAGACTTGGAGGATAAAAGAAACTCTAATTCTCCTAAGCTCGTGTGGATCTTATTTGCAGGGCAGAATACATTAGGGTGAGAGACTACTTGAATTCATTCGTTCAGTCCTTGTCTGTCCTGGTCTTAGGTCATAGCAGATATGAGATGCTCCTAATTAAAGGCATTGAATTCATAAATGAATTTACAGGCATTCTCATGATTGAACTGGAATCAACAGACCTACATTCAATTTGTTAGCAAATGTCCTGTGAAACCTCGGCAGTCATTTTATACTAAAGGAAGTGTTAGACTCTTTGCATTAGATTCACCATAGCCAGCACACTAATCAGGCAGCCACCTAATCTAACGCAGAAGGGATGTAATAAGTAGTGACTCCAGCCATTTTTATAAACAGTCTATATGTTTGAGCACTCACATGGAATTTGGCTTTTATTAACCATCATCCAACTTCGTTTTATATCAACATATTTTTGTGGTTTAAGATTGTTTTACTTATTTGCCTGTAAGCCCTTGATAGTTAATATTGACTTATAGTGGAGTCAGTATCAAGATGAATTAAGGCAAAAGATAATTATTAATTGATATGAAAATGAGATCAATACAATATTGGGATTAATAAATCTTAATATTGACTAAAAGCAAAACAAAAAAAATGCTATGCTAAACATAAATACTGTAAGCATTTACTGCATCCCTCAGAACAAATGAAAAGCTGCAAGATGTTGAAACATTAGTTGGTTTAAAAGCTAAGCACTTTCTCCCTTCTTTATGCTGTGTTCCCTCAAGATACATCAGGAAGAATAAATTATATCTTCCTATGTAAAACAATCACCTGCATCTCTAAAAGCTAATACTACCATTTCCACCCTTTGTGGGATTGTCAAGGCCCTGCTTTATTTCAATTAAAAATTTCACATTTGGTACACAAGCCTGCCAACGTGAATATATTTACCAAACTGTGTGTTCCATAGTTGCAAGCCTGTGACAATGCTGAACCTAGCTTGATCATTTTCTCCATAGCGCTCCCCAACACCACCTAACACACTGCATTGTTTCCATGTTTTAGTTACAAGAGATGAGGAAAAGGTGGAGGTGCTTAATGCCTTCTTTGCCTCAGTCTTTAGCAGCAATACCGGTTGTTCTCTGGATACCCAGTACACTGAGCTGGTGGAAGGGGATGGGGAGAGAGATGTGGCCCTCACTATCCACAAAGAAATGGTTGGTGACCTGGTACGGCACTTGGATATGCACAAGTTGATGGGGCCGGATGGGATCCACCCAAGGGTACTGAGAGAACTGGCAGAGGAGCTGGCCAAGCCGCTTACCATCATTTATCAACAGTCCTGGCTATCGGGGGAGGTCCCAGTTGACTGGCGGCTAGCAAATGTGACACCCATCTACAAGAAGGGCTGGAGGGCAGACCTGGGGAACTATAGGCCTGTCAGTTTGACCTCAGTGCCAGGGAAGCTCACGGAGCAGATTATCTTGAGAGTCATCACGCAGCACTTGCAGGGCAAGCAGGCAATCAGGCCCAGTCAGCATGGGTTTATGAAGGGCAGGTCCTGCTTGACGAACCTGATCTCCTTCTATGACAAAGTGACACACTGGGTGGATGAGGGAAAGGCTGTGGATGTGGTCTACCTTGACTTCAGCAAGGCTTTTGACACCATTTCCCACAGCGTTCTCCTCAAGAAACTGGCTGCTCTTGGCTTGGACTGGCACATGCTTCGTTGGGTTAGAAACTGGCTGGACAGCCGGGCCCAAAGAGTCGTGGTAAATGGAGTCAAATCCAATTGGAGGCCAGTCATTAGTGGCGTTCCCCAGGGCTCAGTGCTGGGGCCGGTCCTCTTCAATATCTTCATTGATGATCTGGATGAGGGCATTGAGTGCACCCTCAGTAAGTTTGCAGATGACACCAAGTTAGGTGCGTGTGTCCATCTGCTCGAGGGTAGGAAGGCTCTGCAGGAGGATCTGGATAGGCTGCACTGATGGGCTGAGATCAACTGCATGAAGTTCAACAAGGCCAAGTGCTGGGTCCTCCACCTGGGGTGCAATAACCCCAAGCAGAGCTACAGGCTGGGAGATGAGTGGTTGGAGAACTGCCAGGCAGAGAAGGACCTGGGAGTGATGGTTGATAGTCGGCTGAATATGAGCCAGCAGTGTGCTCAGGTGGCCAAGAAGGCCAACAGCATCCTGGCCTGTATAAGAAGCAGTGTGACCAGCAGGGCTAGGGAGGTGATCGTCCCCCTGTACTCGGCTCTGGTGAGGCTGCACCTCGAGTATTGTGTTCACTTTTGGGCCCCTGGCTACAAGAAGGACATGGAGGTGCTTGAGCGAGTCCAGAGAAGGGCGACGAAGCTGGTGAGGGGCCTGGAGAACAAGTCCTATGAGGAGCAGCTGAGGGAGCTGGGCTTGTTCAGCCTGGAGAAAAGGAGGCTCAGGGGTGACCTTATCGCTCTCTACAGGTACCTCAAAGGAGGCTGTAGCGAGGTGGGGGTTGGTCTGTTCTCCCACGTGCCTGGTGACAGGACAAGAGGGAATAGGCTTAAGTTGCACCAGGGGAGTTTTAGGTTGGATGTTAGGAAGAACTTCTTTACTGAAAGGGTTGTTAGACATTGGAACGGGCTGCCCAGGGAAGTGGTGGAGTCACCATCCCTGGAGGTCTTTAAAAGACATTTAGATGTAAAGCTTAGAGATATGGTTTAGTGAGGACTGTTAGTGTTAGGTCAGAGGTTGGACTCGATGATCTTGAGGTCTCTTCCAACCTAGAAATTCTGTGATTCTGTGAAAAACACTTGTGCAAAAGCGAGCCTAGTGAGGAATTACAGACCATTACAAAATGTAAGGTGATAAATAAGGAATGGTTAATTGGTTAATGGTTAAATGGTTATGGTTAAATGGTTAATGGTTAATTTGAGACGTCATAGCGACAAAGGAGGAAAAGAGACAATGCAGGAAGCAGCCAAGTAACAAACTGCATATACAACCTGTTCCTCAGAGAAGACAACCTAGCACTTTAAGTTTTGAATCTTGACAGTAATAGTCATTGGAAGAAGACTTGTATTCTCCCAGAGCCATAGTCCTTGACTTTGACCTTGAAGTGTCAACATTAGCATGTTTTCACTGGAAAGGAGCTGTATATTTCCTGCCAATATTCATGCCAGTGTGAAGACACTTTAAGTACGGGGCTCCACCACCTGGGAGTAGAGAACCCCTTAGGAAAAAAACAAAAAAAAAAAAAAAACAAAAACAAAAACAAACAAACAAACAAAAAACACACAGACAAAAAAAACATTCTCTTTCCACAGCAGGGAAAAGGAAAAAGTAAAAGCTCTGTAAACTAGCTGCCAACTACAACTCTCTCCCAGATCTAGCTCATGTTATTTTTGCTGTTATTTTGCATGTTATTTTTAATGTAACAGTAGTGCTGCTTACATTAAAAATAAATAAATAAATAAAAATCCATAAGCACTCAGTCCTCTTTCTCCATATAATTATATGGGTGGCAGTAAATGCTGTAAGAATCTAAATTCATAAACAGTGCTTTTGTTCTCTAATTCAAACAGGCTTTTTCCTTAAATGCACATCTCTCTCAGTACAAATCCTTTCTACCTTGTACTCCTGGATGACTCCATTTTGGTGATCTGGAGGGGGAGGATCCCAGGAGATGCTGATGCTTGTGCTGTTGTGGTTTCCAACTGTCAGAACAGTAACAGACTGAGGAGGGGCACTTGGAGCTGCACCAAAACAGAGGGAACAAACAGAAGCAAGACATTAATACATTTCCTAGAGCGCAAATTTTGCTGCAGCTGTGTAAGTGCAAGAAGAGAATACATACAGTTCACACTGCCTGCAGGTGTAGGTATGCACATTTTGTTAGGCACTGACAATTTTGAATAATGCCTTTCTGAAGAGAAGCATTGCACTGAATGAAAATGCAGAATTTGTGGCAATGGAGAGTCAATACAAATCATTCATTTTTATTTAGATTTAGCATTTCTTAAGCTTGCATTAGAATTATTCTCATGCTCTTATTTGTTTTCCATAATACATGGTTAGCTATGTATATGTCATCTAAGTCATAATGTGAGACTGCATCACCTGCCCTGAAGAGTCCTTTGGTTGCTTTTTCCTGATGTCATCTAACATTATTGTGAGCAGAAGTTTACTTTTTTTTTGTCCTCCAAGAAGACATTAACTCAACATAAAGCATTTAAGCATAAAGCTTTTCAGTTCCTAGGCAGAAAAGGGTGAAACTGGGGCTTTACACCAAGTGCCAGTGAATAGGGGAGATGGTAAATTAGGTCAGATATATACTTATGTCCTCTTATCCCCAGGCAAATTCTTCTTTCTCCTGAGTCCCCTTCAATTCAACCATTCAGAGTGGCCACTGCACATCAAGGCCATATCTACCAGGCAACTGTTTGTCAGCCCCACTACACTCACTTTCTAGAAGTGTGAAGGAAAAAAAAAAAATCATAGCTGTTAGTGATCAGAGCTATGCTAGCAAAGCCCTTCTTGCAGCTATACCAACAGCAGGGTGCTTTTGTTGGCTTAGGACATGTCTGGAAAGCAGTGCCGCAAGTCTGATAAGGGGAAGAACAAGTCCCCTCTGTGAGCATCTGCTGCATCCACGTGGGGGCTCTTCCATCATAGGTATGCCACAGCAAAGTCACATGTCCCTCCTCAGCTACTCCAAGATATTAAAACTTCAGCCTCCCTCTCTCCTCCCTTACTTTGATGCAAGCACCGAAACTCCACTGCAGTCACAAGCTAAGTCACCAAAGTTGAGTGTGTCATATTGCAGTAGGTCGCTGGGAGGGAAATAAATAATAATAACATCTGCACTGACTTGGTCCTATGATCCATCTAGTCCATCTATCCAGGTCCATTTACCCAGTCTTCAACACAAACAAACAAACAAAAAAAACATAAAACCGTAATAGAAAAAGGCCAGGGAAGTGTGGACTAATACTGCAAGCATATAATGATAGTTCTCCAGGACAATTTTTCAACTCCTTGTGTCCTGTTGCTCAGAGTCTTTCTGTTTCATGGTGACATTTTATATAATAACTCTTTACTGGATTTTTCTCCCATGAATTTGTCACCACCTTTAATACAAACTTAACATATTCAATATGAAATATGGAAGCTTGTGTTGAAGAATAACAGTAGACCTTTTATCAGAACCTAAAATATTTTCCACTCTCCCTATCTCAACTTCAAATTTAAATAGTCCTCTGGTTTTAGGCACCTCATGTTGTGTGGCTGACCAACTCCAGTTCCCTAGTCTTGAGCTTTCCTAACCAGAGAAGACTCTTTTAAATGCTACATTCTGAGAGCACTCTAGTCTTATCTTTAATAGATGCTCCTGAATATGTTAACATTCTTGGACCATACTTCTCTGAAAAGCAGACAAAGTCACTGGCATCTTTGTATTACTGTCTGGCAGGTTTAACACAACCAAATGCAGCCACAGATACCAAGAATACTAGACTTTCCTGAGTCACTCCAGTTTTCCTTATTTTTTTTTTCCTGTTGCCTCTTTGAGACTGTCTATGTTCCCACTTTGGATGGTTCTCAGTACTTGACCTGGCACAGGCTGAAGGAGCTGAGCTCAAATCCTTATCCTGGTAACCCTGAAGAGCAGGAGTATCTTGTTGCAAGAATTATACGATTTAAAATTATGGTATCAGAGGTGGGGAGGAGGAACTATCCAAGATTACGTAAGAATAAATATTCTGGAGAAAAATGACACATGCATGACTCCTTTGAGGTTGCACATATTGTCAATATTTTCAGATGCAGGTTCAGCTGTAAAGCAAACAGTGCTAGTTAGAAACAGAGTTCTGGCAGGGAGAAATGGAGCTCTGTTGTGGGCAATTTGATTCTTAGCTAGCTGAAGCAAAACATGGACAGGTGACTCCTTGGGCTACTCCTTGCCGTTGTGCAAAGCATAAAATTGGTGAAGTTAAAGTTGCATTGTGGATTTTATGTGGAAATAATTTGCCAAAGAGTAACAAACAAACAAACTAAAACTATTAAAAAAAAAACATAAAGTTATTCAGTAACAACAAACCATGGATAAATATGTGCACAATATTAATTAGAACATTTTACATGAAAATAATAAACATAAAAATAGCAAAACAACGCTGTAACTCATTTTTTTTTTTTAATTACAGTGGAACATCTTGCTGATATGTATTTACTCTCATCTTTACAGAGGACATTCATAAATATAATTTCTTACATACATATACCTAGGAAGACAGAAAGAAAGAGAGAGGGAGGTATATGTAAAATGAATACTTTAACATGTAAAGAAAAGCACACTGTAATGATTTGTCTATGCATTTAAACTGCATGAATATTCTAGCTAACATGCCACCAGTGTGTGGTTTCTTTTTGTTTTTGGAGGTTACATGCTAAGTTTGAAGCAAAATTAAAATCACAACTGATGAATGTGGCTGAAAGTATCACTTTAATAGCTGCACTAAGGCAAGGAGGAATTGATTGCTGTTGCAAGACAGCAACTGATGAAAACTAAGGTGATCTCCATTACCAACTGTCGTATTTTTGTGGTGACAAACAATAGGCAGAACAAATACCACTCTACAAAGTTATTCTAGAAGAGATTTAAAATAGTGGATATAAGTGAAAGAATGATCTTAAATGGTCTTTAAAGCAAGGGTGAAAGAAGAATTGAAAATAAATTCTATTTAGCTCTTTCTTTGTATGTGGAGGCACACATGTATATAACACTTTTGCTTCCTCTTTCTATGATAACATCACTCTGTAAGATGGCACCATGACATAAATTAAGCCACTTGTCTGACACTGCTGCAGTTATTAAATAGACCACATTGAAAAATAACATTTTTAAAGCCGTTTTCTCATTTCCCTTGCTGCTGGCTTGTGGAGAACACCTTGCCTGCTCCGTGACAGGTCAATTATTCCAGTGCTCAGCTTCTTCTTACAGATATGAAAGAATCCAAATCGCTGCTCATCTTTTCCAGACGCAGCCAAACAGAATTCCATTTGTTACTTTCACAAGGCCAAAGAGGTAGGAGATGAATGGATACTGAACTGTGACAAATGTCTGATCCAGAGGAAAAGTCTAACTGCAGCAAAATTGATTTTTAGAGGTAGGCCTCAGAAGTAACATTGCATGTAAAATTTAATCCAGCAGAAAGCTGCCACTACCCCTTGGTTGTACTTTGCCTTTACCAGGGCTATTCATTTTGATCTTGCAAAAAACTTCCAACTCTTCAAAATTATTTTCTAAAAATAGTATAACTGACATTTAAAAAAAGTCAAGTCTAGAAAAGCTCATTTTCGAAATGGAAACACAAGCTACACAGCAAATGTGACACCTTTAAATAGACTGCCATTTCTCTTTATTGGATGAGAAGCAAACCTAAGTCATTAAACATTTAGTTGATGCTATTTTTGAAATATATGAACACCAATATAATTAAAAAGATAATGTGAGGAGTTAAAGGCAATATCTGTAGAACTGCATTTACTGAATTTTTTAACTTTCTCATGGAACTACTTTATTGCCCAAGCAAGAGGAAGAATTATTTACAGGGGCTGACAATTGTCTGGTCATAGTACTATGTGTTACAGGCCACTTTTTTGAAAGAGACACTTGTAAATAGGCTCCTTGAAGGTTATATTAATCTGCAAGGCAAATCCTAGGTTGTGAATTATACTTAACTGTAGGAAAGAAAAGTTCTAAATATCTTCACTATGTGGAAAATGATTTCACTCAAAGAAATTGGCCTTTAAAGTAAGAAATTACTTGACAGACTCTGTGGGTGATGAGGTTTACACAAGAACATTTAATTCTGCATTTATTTTATAGAAATATAAATCTCTTTTTCAGTAGTTCTTAATTTACCTTTAGTGAGAGACAGTTAGATGAACTGAATAAACAATAAAAATCATGTAAAAATGGACAAAAAGTGAATCTGCTAGTGAGGGAGCAATGCTATGCTTTAACTCTGGAAAAGCATTTTCAGCTTTGCTTAAGTTGCTGCAAAGCTATTCTTAACTGACTGGTTTAGGCTTTATATCCTGAGCAAAGAAATGGGAACCAGGAGGTAACAAATTCTAAATCTGACTTGAACAATGCCTTCCTACATACTGCAGGACGCTGAATTTCCTCATCTATAAAGTAGGGGCAGCAACCAAGTTATCTTCCAGATTACTTATTTATTTGGCAATAATCATAACAAATTACAGAGAAAAGTGAGTAATAAGCGAGTCCTTTCTAGAATTAAAATGTACTTGGCAATCAGCATTAAATTAAACCTCAGGAGACTACTGTAAGTGATTAAGTTACATCTTCAATAGGATGGAAAGATTACACTCAAAACCCACAAAAAACATATGAGCATTTTAAAACTTCACTGGTATGAAGTATAGGAAAAGCATAGATTTCTTTCCTGTGCTTTGAAAGAAATCAATGATACAAAGCAAGATGATGAAGCCTCACTTTTACATCTTTCAGCTTCTATAGGAGAGCTGTTGATAATGGCTCAGATTCTCCAGGCACAGGTTTCATTAGATAGATATGTTTGTTGTATACCAAGAGAACAGGATAAAAATGACATATCTTACCTCATTCCCTTTATTTTTTACTTAAAAACAAACAAACAAAACCAGTCCTGAAGTGCATATGTTTACACAAGACTATATTATACTGCATGCTATAGCAATGAATGCTTCTGCATTTCAGTGGTATAAAATGTTCACTATGTCTACACCCTGCATGTTTTACCTACATCTAAATGGTATTTCAGAAAACTCTCCAAATGACTAATAGAGCAGTTTCATGAACAGCTAGCAAAAATGGAGTGCATGCTCTTGAGAATGGAAATCCTTCAGACTGGCAAAATATCTTTCCTTCACTAGCCCCCATTTCCTAACCAAACTGTTGATCTACATTTAACAATGTTGCCCTTTCAGAAAGATAAGCTTACTCTCAAACACTCATCTGCAAAAGGTTTAATTTATTAGTTTTATTTTCAAAGTACAGACCAAAGTCTGTACTTTGAAAATAGCAGCAGAAATTACAGCAACGCTGGTTTATAAAAGAACGGCTGCTGTGCACACTGTTTGGAAGACTCAAAGCTACTTGCACATAATGAAGAGATAGAAGCCAGAGGAATACAGAACTGGCCAAATGCTTTCTCCCGGAATATTTATAACACAAACCTGAATACGAGGTTGAATTCTATTGCCAACCCTATATTTAACAAACAGAAATCATGTGAAAGAAATAACAGAAGCATACATACAAAAACTAAAATGATTTCTGACCATTTTACTAACCTTCCTCCGTGGTACGAGCAGACTTTGATTCACTGTCCATTCCTTGGAATTCATTGAAATAAGGGCGAACTTTAATTTCATAAGTGACCCCCTTTTTCAGGTTGACTAGAACAGCACTGCGCTCTGTTGGGACTTTGACCTCTAAATTCTGCCACACAGCTGGAGACAGTAGGCCAGACGTTTGGCGATACATTACTCGGTAGCCCTGAATAAATTGCGACTGGCGGTCAACCTAGACATGGCATTAAATAATGTGTCAATAAACATATTGTAATCAAACCTTTTGGAAATCAACAACAACAACAAAAAACACATTTGCCTAGAATAGTTCTATTGTCATGAAAAAGAAAAAAAAAATAACAATTGTTTGCACTGCTGAATTTAAAAATTGAACTGCTTTCTTGTAAGTCACTCATTATTAATCATCTCTAAAGGAACATTTTTCTCACATTACTTGCTATAGGACATTTCTTTCTATTTACTTTCTTCTTTTAAATGTATCATGACAAATACCATCTTAAATCATAAAACAAGCTCTCACTTCTGCAACAAATCATAAAAAGAAAACTTTGGCATAATGCTTACTGCTTGTAAACCTATTAAGGACATCTTGGCTACCAATGTGCTGAAATATGAGAAGAAAAGAAAAACAAATTATTTTCATAAAAGGACAAGTCTTTGAAGATGCCCTATATGCTTTCAGTTTATCCATTACTTGCCTTACAGCTCATCTTTTCATGAGATACTCAGGAAAGTAAAATAAACATAAGACAGATGCAGAGAAAACAACATCCAAGGACATGTGCTGTTCCTTGTGCTCATTGTCTAAGCAGTCTCTTTGCATCCTGAGGTTGTGAAGTACTCAGTCTATCAGAAGGAGATGGAATGTTGTTTTTGTTTTATATCCTAATTGTTGCTAGGCAAACACAATTCAAGCTTGGGATCACACAGAGAAAATTTCTAACTTATCATAGTTATAACATAGGATTTTTATTTGAAGAAAAAAACTTAAAATATGTTTTATCTGGGAGGGGATGCATGCATTTTTTCTCTTGGGAAAAAAAAAAGACTTGAAACGATTCGGGTTATGATGATGTTTGCATCAATTTTTGTCTGAAAAAAATGGTCAAAACAATATGATGGATAAAACCAAACCAAACCTAGCTGCTTCTGTAGCTGACAAATAAACAGCCAAAGAAAACACAGCACAAATATCAAGGCTATATGGCTAGCTGTTTGGTAAGTTTCTGTGTTATAGCGAAGACTCAACAAGTAAGATTCCATTTCTGTTCTTGACAGTTTGCTAGCTGAAGGGCATTTCAGAATTAAAGATACATTTGCTTGACTTCTCTTAAGAATAAATTAATTTAAAGCTGAAAACACAAACCAGGGTCTATTACACTTTTCCTATAATCTTGTTATAGTTTATTGAGTCATTCAGATGGGACCCAGATTCTTAAGACATTAAAAAGCAGGGCAAGCAAGAAGAAAGCTTTATTTATGTGAGCAAAGCAGAAATGTCTTTCATCAAAACTGTCACTGTTAAAAACCTTGCAACATATGTTACAACAACATTAAGCTTGCATTTTATAAACTTCTCTACATTCACTTTAAGTGAATTTATGCACTGAAAGAGGGATATAACTCACAATAACAGCTTGTTAATACCGAAAGAATCAAGCTGTGTTTTTAGGAAGAACATTAAGCAGCTGTTTCCAGATGAAGGGAGTCTGTAAATCAGAGTAAATTGTTTTTATCCATGTTTGACTTTCATTAATTAAATGTTTTACAGACATAAAGACTTTATGAACCTCATGTTTACTAGAAAATTCAGTAAAAATATCAATTTCATATACTTTGGAGTACAGGTTCTCACCCTACATCACAATATAAGGTTATAATGTTTAATAATCAAACATTAAGTTTGATTCTTGCCCAACTTCTGTGTTAGAAGTTATGCTGACAGACGGTGTAAATTTTTTTAGAACTTTCCATTTTTTTGTTTGCTGCACTTTTAAGCTCTACTGACTGCTGTCTTGCAGGGAAGATCTGAAAATTTAGAATTATGCTGAACAGTAACTGTGTGTTGCAATAAAATACAAAATCATACTGTTTTGTATGATGTGGTACAAACAAAACCACACACACTAACTTGCAAAAAAATGTACCCCTGGCATGAAGAAAACAACTACCAGTGTCTGGGATTCTGGATTTGGGCTACTTGACACCGACTCTTTCATATCTACTTACACATCAGTAATATTCAAACTATTCATACGTCTCTCTTTCCCTTAGGCTTTTAAGTTCTTTACCAGGAAGGCTAAACAATACAAGCAATATGAAAACAGAATGCAGAAGTATAAGGCTGTCAATTACAGGGTTGCCATAACATAGGTTGATTTGGGGCCCACACAAGTTTCACAGCACTTTCAATTACAAGTTTGATTACAACAGAGTTGAAGGATCTGTCAGGATTTCAGATTATTGACAGTGATTCAGTTGTTCGGGGTCTGGGAGGGTACTTCAGAAAGAAAATACAATGCATTTTTAATGTTTTCTATAAACATCCGGTCGTATTAAATATCAGGAGAGGATACTAAGCCATCTTTCATACCTACCTAAAGTTAATCTAAAGAAGCAGAATTTCTGTTATGGTCAGATTGTTGGGAAGCCACTCAGGGAGGCACCTCACTTACTGAGCGAGGTGGATTTTTCTTTTTGTTTGGAGTTTTCTGATTAGTACAAACTTATTTTTGGATAATTACACAGATTAACCAGAAGTACATGGGAGGTATATGTATTTAGTTGGAGGTATATAAAGACAGTTGTATTTCACATATACATAGAGATATAGACACAAATTTATAAAAGTGTGTGTGTATCTGTATATATACACATATACATACATGTTTGCATGTGTATGCTTACGTAAGTGTACATATACATATATGTTTGTCTATACATACACACAATCTTATGCATAATATAAAAGCTTGAGACTTCACCATTTCCTCAATTACGTGGTAGTTACATGTCAGACAACAGCAAACCACTAAAACCATGTTTAGCATTAAAGAACTATATTCAACTGTGCGAAGCATCAGTTAATTCTGTAGGTTTGGTACACATTCACTCCACATAGGTAGAGTTGGAGAAACATGCACTGTGCTTTGATGAAAGAATGTAATAATGTCTATTAATTCTCCTTTCTCTCCTTTTTTATTTTTATTTTTTGTAACTTCTTTCTGCTGAGTTCTGGGATCGCAGACTACTTTTAATCTTTCTAAACTTATCCAACTCTAGGATTTGCACAAGCCCTGGTGACATCTCAAAAGAGCTGCAACAGTCGCTGATCTAAAGATACATTTTCTACCTCAGAAGACAGATGGCAGAAAATGCAAATGCTCCTTGAAAAGGTAGAAGGGAGCAACTACTAGGTAGGTTCTGCTCAGTGCCGACCCATGCTCTAAGGCAACTTACAGGAATAATTGATCCCTCTCCCTCTCTTCTGATGAATACAGAGTGTGGGATGTATCTATAAAACTGATGACAGCTCATTCCTGCAGATATCGGAACTCTTTTTCCCTGCAAGTTCAAACCTGCGCATAGTGAGGTTGGACTCAGTGATCTTGGAGGTCTCTTCCAACCTAGATGATTCTGTGATATCACAACTGAACATGAGACCTGTTCAGTGACTATTAGATCACTCTGTTAGGCTATTTAATCATTAAAAAATTGAAAAAATTGAAAACATAATGCAACTTATGCTGCAAATATAGGCAGCTTTCAGGCAAACCTGCTAATCTGCACCGTAAAGACACTTCGCAATATGCTCTTAGGTATGTATCCTGTGCTCCCACATCAATACTCACAGCAATTCTCCATCCAGGCAAAACACCTGTCATACTGTGTTGAACTCACTAGTACGGACTGACTGTATTGGGTTTATGTAGCGAGGTTTTGGTAGCCGGGGTCTGCAAGGGTAGCCTCTGTGAGCAGAGTCCAGGAGCTGCTGCTCCATGTCAGGTAAGAGACAGTTCCAGCTGGCTCCAATAAGATCCCTGTCCTTATCTCAACCGATGAGCTTTTTTTTTTTTTTTCCTTCATATTTTCTGCCTCTCTTCTGCTGATGAGAGGAAGTGAGAGAGCAGCATGGTGGAGCTGTGCTACCTAATGGGATTAAACCACCACACAGTAATCTCTGGAAATCCAGACAGCACCAGCGTGGATCTCCTTACAGAAACAAGACAAAGGGTGATGATACACTGGAAGACTATCCAAAGAACCTGACTAAAACTTCCAGTGAAATACATTCATTTAAAATTAATGTCAAATTAAAAGACAAAGGCAAATACATTATCCTTCTGCCTGGTAGCCTCAAAATTCCTGGAAAGCATTGGGATTTCAAAGCAACAATTATTTTGCCACATTGAAGAAATTAATTTTATTCTTGATTATGCTACAGGGCTCCTCCACAATGCTAGGAAATTTCTCATATTTGGTGACTAATTAAGTTCTCAGTTTAATGCCCAGTGTGAGAAGACTGAGGAGAGCATCACAGAGTGCAGAGTGTTGAGGTTAGCTAAAAAGTGCTTTGAGTACACAATATGCTGGGGCAATGCAAAAAGTATTTGATAGAAATAAAAATAAATCAGGCTAAAGATTTAAGATTAGGCCTTTGGTAACAGTGGGCATATCTGACATGCAATAAGTATCTCTGCACCTCACCTTCCTATGTGTAAAGTTAGGATAATGACACATTTTTATCATTGTGATGATAAATTCAGTATTATATGTGAAACACCCAAATATTGCAGTTGAAAGCATGACAGATAAGCATGTGAGACAAACTAATAATTTTTTATTCAATGCCAATTTTCAGTGGTATGAATTTAATTAGACCTGGCAGCACATATTGAATAAAGAAGATAAAAAAGAAATGTTGAATAGCTCCATGAAGAATAGATACTGTATGTGACCAGATAATTACAGCTGTACTTTAACACTTATGCACATGAGAGATAAATTTATGCAACAGTGACAATCTAACTTCTGACACTCCTTTTTAACACTGACTTTGTAAACCTGACCTTCTTTTAAAACAGACAAAATATGTGTGCATATGTATATGCATTTTATTTCAAAATATTTTAAAACTGCACCACAGAAGCAGAGAACTATTTCTGAAATTTTAAACTCAAATAATAATAAAAAATGGAACACCAAAAAAATCTCAGAAAGAAGAGAGAAACTGGTGTTAATTCACTGGGAGTCAGGACACCAGAAACTCAGTAATAAAGGAAGTTCCTTGGCATTCACTCTTTGAATTGCAGAAGGTCAGCACAAAGAGTCTTACGAATCTCATGGTACTTCTGTCCTTCTGTATGTTAGCTACACTATCTAATCATTTTATATTAATAGTGTGGACCTTATTCTTTGGACAGAGTGGCTGTTTCCTTATGGTTAATTAGTTGGTTTTGTTCTGGTTGCCAGAAAGTTTCTAATTAGCTGTTCCAGAGATATTTTTGGGGGTGTTTTTCTTCCCTTCACTTTTGAAACATCTCTACAGAGACCTGTACACTTGTCAGGTGGCACAGGGTCACTACTTTGAGGAATCTTTCCAATAAGCTGATACCTATAACATTCATAACGATTTACCTTTAACTTACCATGTTTTCTTTACTCATTAGTAGTTCAGTAGGGGCACCAAGAGACTCTTCACAGCATTCATTATAATATAATGAAAGAGGTTACACTGCATAAAACTGAATTATGTTTATAAACAGTGGCAAGCCTGTGAAATTTTGTTTCTGATACCATTAACACCCAAGACAGTACTTGAATGAGCACCATGCAGATGTGATCCAGGTTTACATTTACTGGCTGTTAGTGTTCAATGTTTCTTAACTACTGACCCAATTGCTTGGGCAAAAAAGTTTGCTGCAAAGGCACCTGAACATAAAAGTCGGTCTGGCCTGGAGTTATTTAGCTGAAACAGACAACATTTTAGAAAGGCAAGCTGAGTGTTGGTTGACATCATTAATGGCAAGAGGCAGTAACAGATTTTCTAAATAATCTTCTAAGGAAGACAAAATTTGTTTATTTATCTGGCTCCCTTACCATTGAAATTTGTCAGAACAAGGATGGTACATAAGCCCCGAGTTGTGCAAAAACAACAGTATTCCCTATAATACACAATCTATTGCCACACTTATCTCCTATTGTATAATCCCCTGTACACATTAACCTCTAATATCACTAATAAGTGATATTATATGGAGAAGAAAAGCCCTGAGTATCATTAATATCCATTTTGCAGAATTCATTCTACCTAATACAATTGTTTCAGTAATGCACAATGCAATAGTATTTATCTCTCTCTTCCACCCATGACTCTATTTCCTCTGGGGCAGATGCCCCAAGAGCAAAGCATTCATTTGTGGTGTGGAATGTACTAGGGACAACCTCCTTCTATGGTAACAAATCATTTCCTTCAAGCCTCTGGAAGAGAAACATAGCATTTTGAAAGCCAAATACTATATTTTATTATAAGTTCTACCCAGTAGTTTAACCCCTCAAATAGAAATGTTAAGTACTGCCAAAAAGATTCTGGTCTTCTATAATGAAAGAATATCCACTGACTTGTGGTAAGGCATATGCTAGAATACCAGATATTACCAGTGGATCAGACATCAGCATTACATGCTGCTGACTTTTCTACAAATGCCCTATAGGAAGCTGTTTTTGCATTTTAGGGTTACCAAATAATAGGATGTTGTCAGAGGTTCTATGCTTTGAAGTGGAGAGCGCTTTTTATGCAACAATTTAATGTTGATATTTAACTTTATTTTTGATACGCACAGTCATGAATCCACCGATCAATTACCCTTTAGATTATGGTGTTAAGCATATTCATTTTTATAGTATTTTTCTAGCCAGAAACCTAGCTCCCTTTAAGATGAGCACTGAAGGCTTTCAATGTCCCTGACCTGAAGAAGAAAACAAAAAGACCATATCGTTAACACATCTATGCCTGTATGATGTTAGTCTAGCAGAGCACTCATGCTAGAGTAAAGATGAGTGTCTGAGGGTAGTGGGGGGGGGGGGGGGG
>CM021731.1:101628007-101830382 GCA_011075105.1 Heteronetta atricapilla
AAAGCAGTACTGTAAGGACAAATAAGCAAAATTAAAGTAACGTAAGGTAGCTGTAACGGAAGCCTTACTGTCCAGGTGACTTGAACTGTCGTGGGTGTCAGCACAACAGGGTTATGTAGTCGTACAATGACGTCTCCCAGTTCTTTCTGAACTTGCCTGTGATCCACACCTTGTGCTGGTGGGCTGATATCTGCCAGGCCAAGAACACACATTAAAGTGTTATTTTAATGAGAGAACACACATGGTATTTATTAGAATGACCGATTAGCTTAATGACCTAACTTAAACACCCTTATATAGTACATATCTTTAAAACAACACAATGCTAAGGTTTAAACACGGACTCCAAAATATATCAAGTAAATGCTACATATCAAGTAGCTGCTTAGGTAATCATGAAATAAAAAGATATTTAAATGAGCATTCGGACTTGATGGCAGTTTTCTCAGATTTGCTAAGTGACGAGAGAGGTGCAATATTCACTAGTTCTAAAATGTTCAGATAATAGTAACATTGCACAGATGTCTGCAACTAAACTGGTTAGTGTAATTGAAGAAAATTAACATTTTTTTTTTCCCTTAGAACATACATGACATTAAGTTATTATGTTTCCAAAGTTTCACTAAACTCCACCCCCAAATACTATGCACACAAGAAAGCAAACACTAAAAATAGTATTTTCTTCTGTAAAATGAATTTTCCCTTTACAAATAATAGATAATGAAATTTACTGCAAATATGAGTAAAATAGTAATTAAAAAGTCAAACTGATTTTGATCTTATAAAAGACATAAAAAAAATATTTTCAAGATTCTGCCAAAGACTCCTTCAAAGTGGGAGGAAAATTACATCTTATTCTAGTCAAAACAAGAAGGAATTTGATCACTTAGTATTGGACCATGGAAAACATCCATCTCCAAGCACCACATTTGGCCCTAGTGCCTAGTTTTTAAAGACTGCATTTAAGTTAGTGCATTGTGATAATATGAAGGAAGCTGTACAACCTTTCCTAATGAGAAGCAGCAAATATAAAGTATGTGTCAGAAAGGGAAGGAGGAGATGTGCAATGTGAATTTATTCAGCACGTCTTTTTAGTGATAGTTCCTAGAAATCGCCATTTTCTATTGTATTGCACCAAAAGGAGAATGTTGAACTATAGCTACCACTTGCAATACAACACCGTAACATGTGCCTTGCCTCTTCCTTAGACAGAAATGAAGGTGCTTTCTAGAAGCTAATGAAGTTTCAGATACATTTAATGGATCCTTCAAAGATCTTAAAATGATGTTCTTGGTGAACAGTTACACATGACCTTAGTAACTGTCAATTTTCTATTTGTAGATAGACATGCCTGTTAGGTACATGTATACTGATTATTTATGCTTCAAAATGTTTGTAATTTTTCCAGAAAAGGCAGATTTGAAACACATGCACAGATCATATTCAAAAAGACCTGATCACGGCTAGGCCTGCTTATGCATCTGTGAATTCTGCTTAGTTTTCTCATGAGATTCATTAGCTAAAACCACTTTGCCTCTTTTTGGATCAACCTCACATACATGTGAAGAAAAAGCAAACAAAATAATTCAGGTATTTTCTCAGTGTAATTGCTGACTTCTCCTTCCTTATATGATACAAGTAGTTTAAGGTAAGCCTTTTGAAAGTGACTGTCTACTTGTAGTCCAGTAGTAAAAATATCCATAAACTCCTGTTACTTGTATTTGCTCTGCATAATACCAGAAAAACAAATGCTTATATTAAAGCTATCACAGGCACCTGTTAAAAATTAATATTATATAGAATTGTTATATCTGTTTTTTTTCTTCCTCAATGGCCACTGTGAACAGGCTTTCTAGTGTGTCAGCTTCCTCTGTCAGCCTGAATTGAATTCAGGCATAATTAGAAATCACATCAAAACATTACGTTAATTTTCAATTGATTTTATGATTTAATTCTATTGTACTGGAGGTTACCAAAGAAGCTATAAATCCTGTACATGGTTCAGTGTGCTTGACTGCTAAACAGGTTCTGGAAGTGGAAGCTGCAACACATGCTGTAACTAATTAAAAGACACGTTTTTACTGAAATCAAATTGCTTGTCAGTATTGCAGATAAAAGTCTACACTTGACACTCAAATGCCAAACAAAGTTGTTTTTTTAACTAGGTGATAAGTTATGCAGACTAAAGACTGGTGCAATGAAAAGTGTGAGTCACCTCATCATAATGGGAGAGTAAGAAAGAAGAAAATTTGCAATACTCCATGGATAGTCATGCCATAGAATCCCTCCTGACTCACTCCTTCAGCTTCTCAGAAAGCAGCTCTCTTTTCCTTTTACAGCAATTATTATTATTTAAAGGATGTAACTAATAAGGACATATTTATTCAGGAATAGACTAGATGAGAGATGCTGGATGTGTTGGCTATGTGATAAAGAAATACCACCCTACTCGTTTATCTTTTTCCACCTAGGACCAACAAAGGACACAATTCCAATTACACATGCTGGAGGCTGACACAGGATTCACAGGCTCTCCACACACACTTTTCTAACTTCCATAAACAGGGAAAGATCATCTCATTGTAAATTAACTGTGAGAGGAGCTATTACTTTGGACTTGAAAAAATTACCATTTCAAAAAATGATTAATTCCTGTACTCCAACCTGCTTAATGCAGAACTACACTCTTGAATGAAGTAGTCAAGCAATATGTTGTCGAAGCCAAAAAAAAAAAAACCATGCTGTGAAGAGAAATTTGTTCATGGCAGTTGCACTTGGTTAGAGCTAGCTGTAATGTGAACAGAATTTATAGTCATCAAACCCTCTGCACCCATGCAGTGGAGGATCACGGCTATCAATTATATAATCACCCAACAAATAAGGGATTTCCCTTCAGCCTTCTCTTTTGGTTTATTACACAGTGAATTATGAATTTAAAGAATTCAGAAATGTAGATTTATAAACAGAAGATCTACACTTTTCTCTGAATAACTTTAAAGTATTTTTATCATGCAGATCCCTTAATTTACATGATTCAGCTCCACAAATGTTGGACCAGATTAATCGATACACTATGGATAATTTGTGCAATTCTTGTGATTAAAACTAATGTTAAACCTGATGTCTGCCTGTCTGTTTTAAGCACTTGTTATGATAGCGTATCTCTACTTGATGATGGAGAACTAAAAACAGACAATATAACAGAAGAGAACATGTTATTCATAGCACATCAGAAAAGGGAGGGATGCCTAGTTCACTTGGCATTTAATGGAAATGGTGCATCAAGGAGCATACCAGCTCTCTGTGACCTGCAAACTTGTCCTGGTTTCAGCTGGGACAGAATTAATTTTCTTCCTAATAACTGGCATGGTGCTGTGTTTTGGTTTTAGGATGAGAATAATGCTGATATCACACTGGTGGTTTAGTTGTTGCAGAGAAGTGCTTACACCAATTAAAGGACTTTTCAGCTTCTCTTGCTATCTTGATAGCAAGAAGACTGGGGGTGCACAAAAAGCTGAGAGGGGACAGAACCAGAACAGCTGACCCAAACTGGCCAAAGGGACATCCCATACCATATGGCACCATGCTGTACACTAAATAGAATTGGCCAGGTAGATTGGGGAGGTCACTGCTCGGTGACTGGCTGGGCATCAGTCAGTGGGCAGTGAGCAGTTTCACTGTGCATCACTTGTTCTGTGTATCCTTTTATTATTATGCCTTCCTTTTCTGTCCTATTATTTCATCCTATTATTTCTGTCTTATTACACTATTATGTCTTTATCTCAACCTAAGTGTTTTTACTTTCCCCCGCCCCCCCAAAAAAATCTCTTCCCTATCCCACTCTGGGGTGAGGAGAGTGAGTGAAATTATGTGTGGTGATTAGCTGCCCACCAGGTTAAACCGCAACAAAACTAAAAATGTACCAAGGCACTGAGGAGTTAACCTATCTCTCCTGAGCTCAAGATTGTTACAGCAGTCATTGGACTATACTGGTTAAGCTGGATTCCTGATCTTTCAGTCAGAGTGCTAACACAAAATATCCAAGTCTATTGGTCAACTCTCAGTTCCTTTCTATTTTAGCTCAAGCATATAAGCCTTAATAATTGCTATTACCTTGTGTTCGGACAGGATCTGACATTGGGCTGGGATCACTCAGACCTTGTGAATTGATAGCTCTCACCATAAACAGGTAGATTGTATTGGGGCGCAGTCCCCTCACAGTGTAGAGAGTAGTCTTCACATGGTTAGCCACTGTTTGCCAGCTATTGCTCACAGACTGACTGCAATGAGAAAGCAGTTGAAGATTATAGAGTAATGCAAAAAAAAAAAAAAAAAAAAAAAAAAAAAAGAAGTGAAAAATTGACTACTTTTGTAAACCTATATCAAGTGTATAGAAAAAAGTAGTAAGAGCAAGGTAAAAATAAAAAGATTTTGTAGTTCCAGTTAACTCATCAAGACAAGTTAAAAAAATAACAGAGCTTTCAAAGGTACTTCTTTCAACAGAAGCAAAAGGTTTTCCTATACGTCTAACAGATGTCTGCAAATTGAAAGTGTGGAATGCAGTAAATTAGAATGATAAATAGACCACTTGAACATAAACCTTGGAAAAGAAAAACCTATTACAAGAATAAATTTCTATATTGTGAAGTAAAATACGTCAATAGTTGTCATTAGAAGAGAAATATTCTCCTTGAACTAAATTCATAACTAAAGTTAAAAATCTTCTGAAAATATCCTTGTAAATGAAGGAAATTATATGAATGCATTTTCTGTCATTGTATTTTCAATTGGACAGTATTATAATTAGATTATAATCCACTGTGTGAAGAGATTTCAAACATGACTGTTAAAACAGCTTTTAATAAAAATGCCTGGCTTCTATTAATGTTATTTATGGGATGCCATTAAGGCTTATCTAGGGTGAAATATCACAGAAGTTTAAAGACAAAATTTGATTTTATTGTGCTTTCTTATATAGTTTTGACAAAAAAAAATAAATATATTAAAGGAAAAAGAAAATGGGAAGCTGCTAGTTTCATGTTGTTTCTATTGTTTGATTCATATAATGTAAAAGGATAGCACAAGTTCTAAAACAAAATCAGTGATCTGCATGTACCGTAATGATGCTTTTTGCATATTAACATACACAGAAGTTATCACTGTAACTTTTAAGATATGCAAGCATATTATTTTGACAAATTCTTGCTTGAATTTTAATTAAAAGATAAATGATACTATTTGTTATTTGCTGAAGATCTTGATTCAGAAAAACATGTAAGAATGTGCCCATTAACATGCAGAATAGTATATTATTCTTGGTATGGATATGAGAGGTACAGCCGAAACAAACTAGCTGAATTTGGGCCTCGAAGTTCTTTCCTACCACACATTAAGTGCTGCTGTGTGGAACAGAGCAGCTGGATCCTCTTCAACCTTAGGCTGCAGGATGAAATCATAAATTATCAACACCAGACTTTTCAGTTAATAGTTTTGTTTCATCTAAAACAGTTGAGCATAGCATTTTAAAGTGCTTTAACGATTTAGTATGTGCTGCTTTAACAAGAACAGGAATTCAAATACACAGAGAGGTTTAAAGATTGTCCGCTTATTTTCAGTTTATTTGCACTATGACAGTTGAGGTAAAACTACTGGCCCAAATGGTTTCAACTGCAGCATTCCCATGGTGGACTCTCACCCGAACTCAGGACTAAGGGAATAGTAAAAAAATAAAGAATGGACATATTTATCTTGTTACATGTCTGTTGACCTGAGGAAAAAGATAAAAAGATAGATAATTCTCTACTTAATCACTTTAAAAAATGTGATAACTTAAAAAAAAATAAAAAACAAAATAACAAAAACTTATAAAATAAGAATCAGTGCCTGCCATAGGAGTTAAGTATTTTAATAAACTTTTAATAATACATGTAGAGTCCAAAAGAACACCACAATACCAGCAGAACAGCTGGTACTAAGGTTTAAGCAAAATTATAAAGAGACTAAAAGTAGAATAATTCACATACCTAAAAGCCTCAATGATATATGCACTAGCTGGTAGGCTTCCAGGGGTCCCTGGTTGCCAGGACAGGGTGACACTGTTCTTAGTAACGTCAGTGACCTGAGGTTTGGATGGTGGCCCAGGGAGGTCATTTATGTCATAATTTTTACTGACTGTTGCTCCACCCGACTCTGTAAGGGGCAAATGCAAAACATTTACTTTTTATCCTCTATTGGATAAATCTCATCAAAGTAGAAGATTAGAAGGAAAAACATGTCAAATACCTGCAAAATCAGCATAACCAATATTCTTAATTTGCAAAGAACTAAGTCAATAATTGCATTATCAGATATATTTTTGGATGAAGAACTATCATACTTCTGGACACTAAACAGGACACACACTAAAAGGACAGAAAATCCACAAAACTCAAAAGTTTATATATATATATGTATGTGTGTATATATATATACATAAAGAGTAAAAAAACAAAACCAAATAATAATAAAAAAGTATTTGCTAAAATTTACATAACATACCAAAACATCAGCTACTATAAAGACTGTAAATGTTCCTATATCTAGATCAATTCTGGTGCCCACAGGGTGCACTAGGCATTAGTTTTCTTGCTCAAGCCAATCACAGGGTGAATCCAGAGTTTACTAATGCGCCTGTTTATAATAACTATAACATACCAGTGTCACTAGAGACAAATTATTGCAATGTCAATGGGTGTTCAGAGATAATCACAATGAAATCAAAGGTGTGTGAAGAAAGCCAGCCTTCCTACTTAAAATCTTCTCCATTTCAAACCCAGAATTTCTAGAATAGAGTATTTGACTCAGATTGCTCTGACATAGTCTATGCTTTCATTTTGTGACATCTAAAAAACAGCCCCTGGACATGTCTTACCTGTCACCTCCAGCACAGCACTCCATGATGTCTCCCCACTTGAACTTGTAGCAACGCAAGTGTAAGTTCCAGTATCAGACAGCTAGACATAAAGAACATTTTAGGGAAGTTTTAGCTTTTTGGAATCAGATGACAGAGTTTACTCAAATTTTCTTTTTCTAAGTGTTTCTTGGTAAGAATGACTTAGCCTATATTTTACAACAGGCTAGAGGGCACTAGACATTTTCAAATAATCATTTAATGGTGGCTTAATTTTAGAGAACTAAAGTTTTGTAGCAAAAGACTCTGGATTTGTACTAAATTATTGTGATTCCTTTGTCAGTTCATATATTCCAAATTTATTTTGGGAATAGCATTTAAATTATAATGTCAATATTAATCTTGTTGTTCTACTGAAAAATTTGCCAAGTATTTTGCTATTTCTTACTAAGATTTAAAATAAAGATTTCTGTGACAGGAATTAGAGAAAACAACAGAGATGGACTGAAGATCGTGACTTTACAAAGCACAGAATATAGAGAAGAGCTGCTCTACCATTACGTATAAAGCATGGTAATCTCAAGATAAAAGCAGAAGAGGGAGAATGCTGAAATAGTGATAAAGAAGAAGAATTATATTCACCACCAGATGACTTGATGGAAGTAGGACAGCATCCAAGAAGCTTTATTGGAGTTTAAGGAATTGTAACGGGTGGTCTGCTAAATGCAGATTGGAACTATGACAAATGTGCTTATACCCAACCCTTCAAAAATAATGTAAAGGCAAATAAGAGTGATGCTCTTCAGATTACTTGTTGATACGTAATTTAATTGATCTTTAACTTTGTCATGTTAGAATTCTGTTGGTGTTTTCTTCCGATAGACTGGGTTTGTAGCGTACCATTCTTAGGGGCAGGAAACAACTGGGTAATGCCAATTTAATTATCTAAATCAGAATAACTTGTATTTTAGGGGATACTTTTGCCATGAAAAACAAGGAATAATTTAACCCCTCTGACAATGGCTCATGGACACCAAATATAGAGGTACTGCTAACAAAATGAGAAAGATTCTTGCAAATAAAGCTTTTCCAAAGGAGAGAGTCTTACAGCATTCTGAAGTACTGTGTTTTATCTTGCTTCTTCCAAGCTTTTATTAAATCTATAATTTTCTATTATGTGATGATGAAGAATATTTCTCAATGCTGTGGTTCTTAACTTCATTTGTGTACCACTGTGACAGATGGTGTATGGCAAACCCAATGAAGTATGTGGTATACACAACAGAGTAACTTGCAGAAGGCAAACTCGACATATAAAGCAAGCCAGAGATATGCTGCCTCTGCAAGTTATGGTAAATTATCTAACTTCCAGATTGTGGATGGATTAGACACAGACATAGTGTCTAATTCAATTATTTATACTTCTTACGTTATGAGAGAGAAAAAAAAAACAACAACAGGGAAGGTCAATGGAAAATCATTGTTATTCTGTATAATAAACAGTTTTCTTATGCAGATGGCTACATCTGGTATGGTACACTTCTACAAAGCAGAAGGAAGATTTCCTCCACTGTTGACTTGTCTGAACGGGTACTACTGAGTGAGTGACATATTGTGTGTTTTCAGTTGTCTTCCAGGGCAACCTGGAAGACTGGCTCATCTGAAAAATCTCTATGTTCATGTTTATGTCTGTGGCCCATGGCTCACTGCAGTTGCTGCAGACTGCTGAATAATGTGATTTACACACAGAAAGAGAGATTAATCACACAGCAGAAGAGGATGGTCTCAAAGGCTTAAACAGTGGTGGGTCATCTTTACCTTTATCTTGATATCTTTTATGATTGCAATGATTATTAATTGTAAGGGGAGAAGAAGGCTGAGGACCAGGACATGGGGGTGATAAATACTCATCCGTTTTGAACACGGGTGTATAAGTATACTTGGGCATATTTTGTGGGATTTTATTTATTTATTTATTTATTATTTTGCTTAGGAAGTGTCAGTTCCTGCTAGGGTAGGTCTGAGAGAAAAGTTAAACACTTCAGAATTAATACATTAAAATTTCAACCTACAAGAGAAAATTGTTTTTGAAGGTGATGTGTGGTTTGTGCTGGTAAGTCTGACTTGAGCAGTAAACATCTCTGCAATCAAGGGGTTTATAAGAAATCTCCTTCTGAGCCTTTAAGGAAAACCAGTTACTAGTGAATTAACCACTTAAGGATCAATAGAAGCTTCATGTCTTTCAAAACCACACTTTCATTTTCCACTCCCCTTGCAAGCATTTTTTTTTGCTTCATCTACAGACCTTGTTCATCTACCAGCAGGATGAATGCGCTGGCACAATTCAGAGCCTATTTTGATGTTTGCATAGCTGCATGCAGACAAGTATCCCAGGAGCTTCTGCCTCATGGATGTTCCACAGCAGCCCATCATTGATGCCTCAAAGTTTGTTTGAAATCACTAAGCTTCCACCTTTAATTGCTGCTTTCTAATACTACTGGGGAATCTTGAGTATTCTTAATCTCCTTAATCCAGCCATACAGGAAAAATGCATTAACCTTCATGGCCTAAACCTGCCTTCATCCCAGGGAGGAAGGATAAATTGTTTACTCAAGGAAAGGTAGCATAATTTTTTTAATAAATTCCCTTTTGTTCCAAGGAAATTAGCAATCCATCTACAATCACTGATGAGATGGTATCAAAAAACAAAACTGCTGTTTATATCTTGCTCCCAATAGCTATGTTTCTTAACATTTTAATATTTTTTTTGGATGAAAAAGCTTTGTGAAGAAATTACTGCTGATTAAAGGACTGCTGAAATTGTCTGTAAGTTCTTAACAAATAACTACATTTGCCTTACTATTTTTCTATACACAAAAACAAATATGCTTATTTGTTATTATGCTTAACTAAAGGTAAAAAAAATAAAAACAAACAAAGGTTAGTGATAGAGCATTTACCAACAACGTCTGGCATTATACTATCTGGAATATTGCAACATTTCTTTGTACCTTTAAGATATCGTATTATATCTTATGTGTCAAAATGCAAATATTATGATAGGCATTTCATTCTGAACAGAAATCCCTCTGAATATAACTGCATGTATGTTACAGTATAAGTTGTCTGCTCTCATCCGCAGCCTTACGAAACATCTGCAGCAAGCGTAGCATTGGAATAAATCAGCCCAGCTCAAGACTGCCAAGACTCACTGATGGAAAAAAAGCATGGCCAAACCCCTGATGAAATCCAGAATCCCTTGCTCATACAATAACTCCTTAGAAAATAATGACAAGGTGTTGAAGATGAAATGCTCTAAGTTTTAACAGAGTCAATAGACCAATGGCTTCATCTTAAAACTGACTGAAAAGATAACCAAGGCTCTTACATGTCTATCCACCTGCAACTCATGTTTTATTGCAACTTACATAAGATTTTTAACATCACTTCTAATTTTAAGGGATTTTTAATAGTGGTATCAGACGTTAGTTTGGCACCTCTTTTTTCCCTTAATGTCAAAGAATGAAACAGCATTTGGACCTGGTGATAGTTTCACAGTAGATGAGACAACTAAGTTCATTTTGAACACAGCAGACAGCAAGATAGCAGAGCTGCTTGAGGCTCACACTACCTGGTCCATATTACTGGTAGTAGTTGCTTTGTTATCGCCACTCACCCGCAGAGTTTTAATCTGAAGTGTCCCCTGATCCTGTATGGATGTTCGAGGGTCTCTGCCCAAGAAGGTGAAGCCTTCTTTTAACCAGCTGATAACGGGAAGCGGGTCGCCAGTAGCCTTGCACTTCAGCAGAGCTGTCCCATCCACTGCCAGTGTCTGATTGACAGGCCCCTGGAGGATGATGGGTGGAGGTCTATCTGTCAAGACTAAACAGCAATGCATGTATTAGCATTCATGACTTTGACAACAGTGCACTGCAGTCAGTCCATTGCTTGACACTACCAATTTTAACAGACTGGTTTATGTTAGCCTCAAAATGGCTACAAACATTATTTTTGAAAAACTTACAAATACACCTTACTGATTGACTGGTATATTTAAAAAGAATTTTTGTATGACTTTTATTTTGCCACTGTGAGATAACGCCTATATATATAAACTTCTGTCAGCAAAGATCATCAGACTCATTTGATGGAGAGAAGATGAAAATGAAGACCTTGATCAGAAAGGAACTGAGTTATATTTCTTATTTCTTCCAATTTAGGACTTAATGTTAGCACTTTAGCACTTCAATGTTTTTAAAAAGCACGTGTTTAAATGTCACATCAAAATCTGCTTAATTGCTTAAATGCTTTAAGGCATAAAAGAGAAAATCTGTTAAAGTTCAAAGTGAAGCACCATAGCCATTCTAACGGGCACAAAACATTCCCCATTCTTGCTCAACTTGTGAGTATTCCTCAGCAAAAATATCAAAGAAGATTACAAAATATTTAGTGCTCTCTAAAAACTGTCTAGTGGAGAAAAGTTCAAACAAGCTATTTAACAACTTACTTATCAAATCATCTCATACACTGTAAAGCAATGAACTCTGCTATTTTTTTCCCTAATAACTTACATTTGCATGCTTGAAATGCTTCATAAAGGATTCTGTAAGAGTGAGTGAGTGCATGGCTGCATGTAAGCCTCATTCCATGACCAGTGGGATGTCTTGAAGATGAGGTATAATGCTCGTGCTCATTTTTCTTGAAAGAACAATTTTTCATAAATAATTCTGCTTTTTAACCTAGTCTCAAAGCCATGTTAGGCAGCAAAACATAACTCTTTGTTCCTAAATAATGTGTTTATGTAAAATGAATGTGGAATATTTGAATTAAAAAAGGCTATAACTCCTTCATAAAATCAGTATAACAGAATCAAGAATTCATTTTTATGTATTTGCCTGCCACGCTGCTGTTGCTTTTAATCTTTGAACAACCTAACAATTCTACATATGACATTAAATATTGTAATAGACAGGATTAGCTTCTTAGATGGTGTAAAAATTAGACTGCTTCCACTGATGTCGACTGAGTTTTAATCTTTTATTCCAGCTGGCTCATTACATTTCATACACAATACCTGACTCTTGACAGTGAAGTGAAAACAGCCTATTCTGAAGCAATATGTTTCTGTTGTATTTGAGCTGTTTGAGATGCAAGCCTCTGGAACCTTCAACAGTTCCAAAGCACGTTCATTATGCTATTTAATAAACAAAAAAATATTAGGGGTATGTTGGTGGTTCACTTTATACTTAAAATAACTGTTTCTCAAATTGTTGCAAAAAAAACCCTTGATTTTGTTAACAAAATATACAAGGATAGAATCATAAGTGTTAGTAACACCTTGGAGGGTGAGTTTATCACATTTATTAAAACTGAAAATAGAACACCAATACAGATTTTTTTATTAATGAAAGAACTTGAAAGCTATTTTAGAAATTCTCAGCTATCACCACCTAAATTCATAGATAGGACAAGAAATACTATATTAAAAAAATAAAAAGTAACACACTTTCACCTTGATGTAAGATTTTTGATCTCATTAAGGTTCCTTATGACTACATAGTTCAGCCACTTGGTGAAATAAAAATTGATCTCAGCTTATGCTGAGACTCATGTTGCAGCTATGTGAGCAGTATATTTAAATGAAAAATCAGTTGTGTGCATTTCATTTAGATTCAATGTAGAACAGCAACTCCCAGTTTTCTAGCTACCAAAAAAAAAAAAAAGGAAAAAAAAATACTTAGTTTGCTAACTATTCCATTGTAGTTATTTCCTGCAGCTAATTGCCTGTCATATGTATAGCAATGTAGGTACTTTCAAAACCTACTGCATTACAGATATTGTTCTTTGGCATGTAATTAGGTTCTTTTTACAGCCCAAATGGGGAGCTCATAATCCTTTAAATAGCTTTGATCAATAATGTAATTGAAAGTCTCCTGGCCAGAAGGAATCTTCATTTTCAAGGGTGTTATGGGTGAAAGACCACTACAGGTTTCCATGACACTAAGGCTAAAGGTTAAATGAACACTTAGGGTTTCCACTGATCTGTGAACAACTATATTGTCTTCACAACTCTGACTTGTAAATCTTCTCTCAAATGTGTGTATATGTGCTTGTATTCCTACTACATAGGTCTCATCTATAGTAACAATACAAAACTCAGAGGTTTAAAAACATAATATGATAAGCATTCTGAGGAATAAAGCAATAACATAAAAATGTCCACAGAAAGATAGAGGTGTACACCACTTATTATTATTATTATTTATTATATTTTTATTATATTTTTATGATTGTTCTCTCCTAGCATGAAAATTCTATATGTATCCCACAGAATATTTCATATTACTAAATTATATTTGCATGGAAAAAGATAATTTCAAAATTAACCTCACTCAAAACAAACAAAAACAACAACAACAACAAAAACTAAAAACTTTGAAACTATGTTCCAGAAACCATATATGTACATATACATATATATATTCTAGCAACTGAAAAATTATCAGATTCCTTTTGTGATAAAATGTAGCTTAAATGTGACCAGAGTATCAGAGAGGTAGATATTTTATTTGTTGATGAATAGTTTATTCAATACTGATGCAATGTGGATGAACTAAAATCATGTTTAAATTTGGATGGATTTTTTTAAAATTACAATAGGAAATTAAAAAAAAAAAAAAAAAACAATGACAAAATGATGTCTTTACTTTGGCACTTCCAAAGTAAACATTTTAAGAACTTCTCCTGGCAAATGAACAAGAAAAATGAGACACAACTCACAAAATTGTTATGATGAACACTAGTATGATAGGGTAGTGTGTGCTCTCCTGGGAGGTGGAAAAGCAGAGACCATTCCTTCCTCTGTCTTTTTTTGCAGAAGAGCTTCACAGTTGTTCTGAATTGCTCCTGTTTGGAACTGTCACACTTGCTATAAAATATTTAATATATATTTGGATCAGGGATAAGAATGAAGGTGGCCAGATAGCTGAACTGTGACTGTTATTAAATCACTCATTCCTGCTTACTTCCAGGAGGATTTGAGACACATACCTCAGAATATTCAACACACCTATAGTTAAGAACTTGCATAGGAGGTCAGGAAGAATGGCTTAAGTGACTATTCCAAATCATTGGAGAGACAGCGGTTGAGGTATGCTGCCAACTCCTTCTCTCTTTTTTTTTTCTTTTTCTACGTCTCTTCTGAATTCTCCTTATAGCTTCAACCTTTTGCTTATTCAAATGCCCATAGACATGACCCTTTTAATTGAGTATCCTAAAACATTTAATTTTTATGTTGTCATAGAAATCTATTGTGAGATGTTAAGCTTGCTCCTCTGTGCAGTATTAATCCCAAACAGCAACTGCAGGGTAAACTGTGGGTAGATCCTACAGGTGAGCATGCAGTAGTCAATTTTTTTTTAGTAATAAATATAAATACTGACTATATTAGGGGAAATATAACCAAAATATTCTGTGTATGATGGATAAATCTATGGAGTAAATTTAAAAATGTAAATTACTCTGATCTTGCATACAGACATGGTTAGATGGAAGCATTTGCTTTATTTGCATGATCTGTCACTTTAAGACTCTGAGCTGCATATTCGTTTCTGGAGTTTGAAAAGATTGCTAATATTGTCTCAATTTTGTAAATGATTTTGCTTTTCCAGATGTGCATTAGACAGTGGATTATATGATAGCCTTTCAAGAAAACACAAGATTTGAATTTCAAATACACTGAGGGCTCTTAGCACCGTCCATAATCAGCAAAATTATCACTCAACTCAGCACATTTCATCATAGCTAGTAATCTCTTCTCATGTGAACACTTGAGTTAAAAATATTTCCAGTAAAGACGTGTAAGTGCAAAAATGTAACAACTGAAACACTGCTATATATGGTATAATTAAGCACTTGTTTTTCTGCACATGACATATGTTTTCATTCTGTATTGGAACTTCAATTGGATCTAAATTACCCTGGATCAAACAAAAATGTGTTGAAAATGAAAAAGATGGTTCGCCACTATTATTAAATCATTAACCAAACAGAAAAATTCTGGGCTGTGAAGTAAAACTGAAATCACCAGCCAAAAACTGGGACACTAATGCTTAAGTATATAACTAGAATGTACAGCATTTATCTTTGATCATATTTTAAAAACTATGGAATTAGATTTCCCTACTGATAAAAATCATTAGCTTCTATAACTACTGCTCAGCATCAACCAAAACAGTTAGACTTTGATGGTTAACTTCCTAACTGAAAGCACCTAAAAATGTCTGTGATCTAACGGAACATTTATTTCATAATTTCAGTTCCACTACCTTGTTTTGGTAGTTTTCTCCTCACCTCACCTACCCTTTGACTTGAGGATGAAATGGTATTTCTATAAAGCAACCTTCTATTATTTCCTAATGATCATGCTGACAGTAGGTTCTGGGATGTGTTTGAAGAACACAGGCCTTGCATTCCTTCAGCAGCAGAGCCACCAGTTCATGCTTTTCCTCAGTAATGTGGAATGCACACCATCTTTAATCAAGACCGATTGTCGCTGAGTTTGCATTTTAGCAGGGACACCTTTATGAGCTTTCTGTTGACTTGTTAAATAAACTAACAAAAATTTCATTGAGGTCAATCAGGATTGTTCCCCCTCGCCCCCATATGGGTGGACCACAGGACTTGTCTGTCAAGAGGAAGAATTTCTTATCACTGATATCCTTGAACCTGATTTTATCTTCTCGGCCCCTGTTGCAGTAAATCTGTACAGCATCAGCACGTGCAACCATTAACAGCTCAATGCCCTCTTAGCCAATATTTGTGTGTTCTATTTATTCCAATCACAGTTGTGGCACTGAATCCGGCAGTGCTACAGACAGATATTAAAAAATACTGCCTTTCCATTAATTTTAAACGACCTTTTAATCTACATTTAAATTTGAACTGAATGAAAATGCATTATTTTGTCATAGACCATGACAGAAAAGACTTAAAGAGACTGCAGAGTGAAGGTTAGCCTTTAGTCTCCAGAAACTGCTTTACCAAAAAACAATATGCTTGTAAAGATGCAAGGATAAGGCAGAAATTATCTCCCCTTGTCATAAAAATATAGACAGCTTTTGGAAAACAAAGAAAAGGCATCAAATTAATGCTCAAACCTCTGTAACGTGCCTGAACATCTCTGCCTGTCACTTGTGATGAATATGCTCTTGTGAAAAGCCAGATTATTCAGAATTAGACATCTTTTCAAACTTTCATGGTGCAGGCAGGTCTCTGAGGGAACTGTAAAAGTAGACCTCTGCATATAACAACAGTTTTAATGGCAAAAATTCATCAAAGTCTGTCAGAAGATATTTAATGAGTCAGTTAAGATAAGAAATAATGATGCAGGGGAATGCCACATTCTCCTAGTTTAAGAGGAATTCTCTTGTTGTCTTTACTAACATTAAAGAATGCAAACTGCCTTCTATTCACAATAGGATGAAGAGGGGTATCAACGAGATTCCTGACACAAGAAAGGATTGCTATTTGTGTATGGAGTACGGTAAACATCGAGGCATGATAACATTCAAGCCCAAAATTCTGAAAAGGAAAGCATCAAGTCAGATCATGTAGTGCTTTTTCTTTCCTGCCAACTCTTCTCTGCCTATGTGTTTATACAGCTCTCTTCACACCTAAACATACTGAGAAATTCTTAGAACACACCTCTGATGGAGGGAAATATCTTGGTGTCTTTTTCACACATGAACTAAAGGGCTACATGCTGTAGCTGTTCTAAACTACGTACTACAGTAATTGAAGGTAACTATGTTGATTTAAATTGAGCTACAGATACACTCCCAAACAAGTTGCCTAAGGTAATACTGAAGGCTGGGACTGAGATTTTTCTGCACCCCAGTCCATTGCTTTAATCACATAACTATTCACTCTTCACAACATTTTTTGCAGTCCTACCATAGCTCTAGTGAACCGAGCAGTTTAGTTTCTCACCAACCCTATTCTAAACTGTTTTGCCCTTTGTTTGGACTATTAAGTACTATTAAGAGCATGTAAAAGGCAAATGGGACTTCAGTGCCCTTTTGATACTATAGAGAATTGTGCAGAGACCCCTTTTCACAGTTTTTTATTTTTTTTTTGTAGATCCTTGTCTGTTTCTTTGTATGAATTATGTGATCTCACATGCCTTTATTTACATTACATTAAGATACAGTCTTACAAAAAAAAGGCATTTCTATAGCTCACCATCAGTGACCTCCAGCTGAGCCTTTGCTAAAATGCTTCCAGCAACTGTCAGTGCTTGACAAATGTAGTAGCCCCCATCAGACCGTTGAATGTTGGTAATAGTGAGGTCTCCAGTTGGTGATACCGAATACCTGCTGTTGGGTTGGAGAGGCTGGTTTGGGAAGAGCAGATTCTGCAAAAACAGTTTATCTCACATCAGTTCAAGACATAGAATCATAATAGAGCCACCTTTCTCTCAGCTAAAGATATGATGTTTTTTCCTTAAAATTTCTCTCTACAAAAAGTGTGGTTATGAATTTATGAACATATGATTTTTTCCTGCCTTGGGCAACTTGCAGTTTAAATTAGAAATAGCCTTTTCATAGCATTCAAAGGTGTGTTCTGGCTAGGGATTTAGGCGACAAGAAACTTTCCAACAATCGCTTTTGACTGATCTGTATTTGTTAAACATTTAACTTCATTCTGAATTAAAAAAATTAATAATATAATCGGTTAGCTGTCAAACCCAGGTATACTACTACAGTAAATATTAGAAAAATAGAAGAAAGAATTGAATTCTGGAGACCTGGGCGAGCATAGGGCTATTGTTTGACAGTGAATATGATCTGGGTGAAGGAGAAAGTAAAAGCACAGCACAGAAGTAAAGGTGGGATAAATGTACAAATAGATCGTAAAGTAGGAGAAGCTGGCATAGCACAAGAGCTTAAACGAGAAGTAAAAGGAAATTAAAATTGAAATATACCAAAGCAGAAAAACTGCATGGAGCCCTGAGGGTGAAGAGGAAGGGTATAAATCTGATGTGGAAATCATGAGAAAGAAAAAAAAAATAATTTTATATAGGATAAGACATCAGTTAGCACAGAACAGAGAGATTAGCTTTTGCCTTTGGGCTGGACTGGAGAAAAGAGAGATGTCAATAACTAAAATGAATGTAGCAGTCATTGAATATGATGAAGGACTGAATGAATCAATAATACAGACAAAAGGACTTAAAAGGTTTTAGTGGTGAGGGCTGTGTTTTCAAGGAAAAAGTTATACTGTCTATGACAACTCTATATGTGAATAAAGAACTGGAAAAGAGAGGCAATATGAACAGAAAGGTTAGCAGCCTGGCCCAATGAGACAGAGAGGGGAACAGAGGAGACAAAATAAACAATAATAATGAATTAATAAATTTCAGGCACATAGGGTCTGTCTTTAGTATCAACTCAATAAGCCTGTAAAAAAATGCACATTTTTGTCTCAGGAATATCCCAAAACCCTGTTACCATACCCTGACAAGCTTTCAGTCTTTACTGTGACTCTATACCTCTACTGTGTTTTCTGTTAATGACTCACTACTAAATTTTAAGCTAATCTATATGAGCTAAAAATAAACC
This sequence comes from Heteronetta atricapilla, assembly GCA_011075105.1. NCBI lineage: Eukaryota > Metazoa > Chordata > Aves > Anseriformes > Anatidae > Heteronetta > Heteronetta atricapilla. Next base: position 101,646,518 of record CM021731.1, read on the forward strand.
TAAAAGCATAGAGTAGGGTATTAAATAATTTTCCACATAATATTTTACACTTCAGTAGGAGCTGATCATGACTCCTCCTTTCAAGGACCAGGTAACTATGGAATATAATCTGTCCTACATTACAGTACAGTCCACTATTTTAATGCTTTTACATTTTCACTGGTTTTAATAAGCTGCTGGTTTCTCATCTGGCCACAATGGTTGTATGTTGGGTTGCAAACAGTGGGACAAAACTCACCTCCGATGTAATACTACTTTCTTCTGGATTTAACTCAAGGATGAATTTAATCCACAGAGTTTAAAGATTACAGGTGTCCTGCCCTGGAGTATTTCATTGGTGGGAGGATGTTAGACTCCTGGTTAAAGGCTACCAAGTACTAAGGACCAGATATTCATGCACAAGTTGGCACAAGAAATTACTCGGGAGGAAAAAGCTCCCCTCCTTTCCAGCTGGTTGTGCTCAGAAAAACATGGTTGAGAAATAGATTCAGAATGAAAAATGCCCTACAATTATTGGAGTGGGCTAACATGACTACATAACGTTACTTTGAATGCTAACAGTGGTGCTGCAAATGGTTCCTTGAGTAAAAGCAGAAGACTGTAAGTCCAGGTAACAACTTGTAGCCAAGCATGCAAAGGTGAAAATTAAAGCAAATTCAGTGGATAGTGCTTAATTTGGCCAAAACACAGTCCTCCATATTTTAATGAAGAAATGCAGTATGTGGAAATTCACCTATTCTAGGGCATCTCATTGCAAATTCTAGCCAGTTCTGTGTTGAGATGGTAACACTAACCTGTGTTACTTCACTGATGCTCAATTAAGATTAACATAAGGGTATAATGAATCACATTGAGCTATGTTTCAAGGTTCGATAATAAACCATGTAGGTATCAATTTTTATGTTGCATTTATTTGCCAAAAAAGAACGTTCTAACCCTCAGGGATCTGGTTCTCAATACAGTAATTAATTTTCCAGGTTTGTAATTAAACAGCTTCAACATGGTACAATCAGTAGGTAATAACATTCAATTAAAGACACAAGATGCATTTTCACCTTAAAATGTTTTTACCCTTGAAGTGATACCAATGGAAGAGGATAAAATAGAGTATTAACACTTTTCAATTACACTAAATGACTTTAATCCTGCAAATGATGTCCTACTTTAATTAGAAGCTCTTCTCTTTATTACAGTATGATGGATGTCCACTTTATTAGATTCAAGTGTGACACTATAAGCTCACTTTACATAAACATTACCATGTTATTAAAATGCTATACAAGGCAGGTTTTTGAAATGTTTGCAAGCACATCAGTACTTCCTACTTTAATTTCAAGATGCTATTTTACTTTTCCCTTGGAACAGTGTTCACCTTATTGAGACACAAAATACCGTGCTCTTCCAGAAGCTTGATCCCACATGATCTATAGAGACTAGATCTTAAGTTCTCTAATTAATATGCTGAAAGAAGTACATTGAAGACTGAAATTACACTCATATGAGCTTACACTCATAAAGTAATAGTGTTGTATCTTTGTAAGTTGCAGCCTAGCACCAAATGCTGTCAGCCTTGGTCTTGTTGTTCTAGTCAGCTATCTGACCTGGTAAGAAGGTGAAACAGCAGAAGGTGGGGAAGAGCAGGAGATTTGTGGTTCAGTTCTTTTCTCACACTTTGAGCCATTGCACAGTGCCTCCAGATTAGATTACAGGCACATCTGCATTGCATAGCAGTGTGGATACTTGAGTTAATTCATATATCACTGTATGGGGAAAAAGTAGCACGGTGCTCTAAAAAAAAACCAACAATTTAGCCAAATGACAAGGACACACAGTGTAGCTACACAGACAGATGCAAGCCAGACAAGTTTCATCACAAAGCTGCAAAAGGCACTGTCCTTGGACATCCATTTGTCCCTTTTAATCTTTCTTCAGGTACAAAAGAGAATTTGGCATGTAGTTTACAATGTTCAAAGTTAACATGCTCACAGGAACTGCAGTTGAAAGCAAGGATGCTTTACTTCTGTTGTAACATGGTACCAATGTTGCAAAAGCAGAAAAAAAAAAAAAAAGTTATGGCAAGGCATTCAAACAGTCGGTATTAACTGATGGCAACATTATTGACTACATCAGAAATTTTACTTTCACAAAATGACAGTAAGGATTCAAGGAAATATTTCCAAAAACAGAGTCAGAAATTTTTTGAGATAATTCTACTGAAGAAAGAAGCTGAGTGTTCAAAACCTGTATCTGTATGCACTGTGAGAATATGCCAATGCAAATCAGTTTGCTAGATATATATCCACTTGATCATGTCTAGACAGGTTATGAATTGTAATTACTGACTCTGATTAGTTAAAAATTGAGCCATAGCTTTTTTATCTACTGTGTTCATCTCACCCACCTGTTTGTTGGGTGTTTTAGAATAATGCATTTAAGGTATATACTGTTGCTTTTTACACCTTTATACAGCAGCTAGTACAAGTTTCAGCAACTTAAATGGACTTTGAATTCTTTACAATGTTAATATTAAAAAACAAAACAAAACAAAACAAAAAACAGCATCAAGATGTTGGTAGAGGATAGTGACTTTTTAAAAAAACAAATTCTTGCAAAAGATTAGAAGAATTAAAATTAATATGTCTTTCTTTAAAAACTAAGATGTATGACTATTTAGAAAGGCTTGAAACACTTATAGGGTGCTTATAACTTACCTGGCTTCCTTCTTTTTGCCAAAAAACAGCTGGTTGGGGATTTCCTTTTGTTTCACAAGGAAAAGTCACTGTTCGACCCTGGGCTACAATCTGATCTCGTGGTCTCACCACAAACTGTGGAGGAGCTACAATGTAAGAAAAAACATGGTGTAAATTTAGGATATTTTGCAAAGGGGAGATGAGGAAAGCAAAGAAAAAAGACATTATGGAGATTTGTTTTATGCCAGAAGACGTAACACCAGATATACTAATTAGACAGAATTAATATACCCAGTTGCTAAAAAACAAGCAAGCAAGCAACAACAACAAAAACATTGTACACATTAGCATAAACTCAGACAACAATAAATGCTAAGGAGCAAGAGTCCAGTGTTTATGATGCCGGTTTGGATGCATTTTACCTTTCATCTGGACAGGTACCAGCACTCTCATACACTCTACACTACACAGAGCTTATCATTTTGCTGGAGCTATCTCGTGTTACACAGGGTAAATCAGGGTATACAGACGGCTTGTTTCAGTCTATCTAGACTTTCAATAATGATCGAGAAAGGAGAGGAAGGTCTATATGACAGCAGAGAGACAAGTTCAAGAGTCCACTCGACTTCTCTTAGGGGCAATGTGGTTAAGAAGGGGGTGGGTGGAAAGTCTTTCTGTGAAAAGGAGGTTTGATGAAACATCACAGACTTGGGAGATCCAGATTTTGGCTTATGTAAAGAAAAGAAAGAAGCAAGAGTTGAAGAGCTGAAAAGTTAGTGGGCTGCAGAGAGCAGTGAGTAAGAAGGAACAGGTATTCCAGGAGGTCAGGAAGAGGAAAGGAAAAGAAGAAAATGAGAAATTGGAGTTAAAACAAGAAAAGATTCAGGACTGGCTTTGTGTTCAAGTAGACAGCATTAACAGCATTCAGAATTGAACAACTTCAAAAGGAGAGGTGTAGTTTAACTTGTCCAGGAGTGTTGATGTAGAACAGTAAGTCAATGCTTGGTGTGAGCACAAAAGGAGAAAAAAATGTGGTAATGAGCAGAAGGAAAGCGGGAAAGAAGCAGTGGTAGAAGATGTGACAGAAAAAAACTTCAGCAACTATGCTGAGCATGACGTGATAAATTAAGTTTTCTACACATGATATGCAAATCGTTCAGTCTTGGTTCAACATTGGAATTCAATTGAATTGTATTTATACTGTTTGGCGTATTTTAAAAATATAATCAGCATCTCAGCATCCCCACTTGTTCTTAGCAAAAGACTAGCTGACTTTTGGGACAGGCTGAAGAAGGAGGTAAAAGTAAACAAAACAAAACAAAACAAAACCTTACTTTTTCTCCTCATTCCACTATTGCTCTAGTGGTTGTGGAGAGCAATGGTTTAGGAACTACTAAGCTTTTAGGTAAACAGAATTTAAGTGTTTTAGAAAACCACATTTTCACCGTTATAATTACAAACTATTTAATTAGGCACGAAGAGCAATCAAGACTCAGCTTCCGATTACACCTGCTGACAGCACAGATGCAGATCTGCTAACAGCGTAGAAGTCTATGCAGATCTGATCTTTTTGAAATATGCTTTGTACTTGCCATGGATTCTAAAGATCACAAGTCAAATAGCACTAGTATAATGTACTATAAAAACAAGAACTGGAAAGCACTTAATAAACATTCATCATTGTTGATTTAGAAGGCAGAGGGTGAGCACTGAAGGACGAATCTTCCTTCTGTCTCATATTCCTGAGCACAAGTTTTGGCTTTTCTGTAGAGACAAGCATCTGCCTCTTTCCAGGGCCTCAGCGGGCATCAATCCTCTGAAAGCACAGGGATGAAGGGCTATGTGTTCTGCTGCTGCCCATTTATACCCATATGTTTTGAGGCATCTATAAGTGCATATGTATTGCTACACATCATCTAGGATATGAACTCAGCCTGTCCTGTTCCTAAAGCACTGGACTGTAGCATGTTCCTTGGTTTTCTCTCACCTTGCTTTACCTACCAGATCTGTAATACAATCCCTGCAGCAGTTGGAAAGCACTAATGTGGTAAACAGTATGTGCATTCGTTCATTCAATCATATGGGAAGGGAGAGAAAGATCTTTTAGTTGTGAATTAGAAACTTCCATTCCTGTAGGCATACTGTGCACTAAGGTGTCTCTAAAGTTCTGACCACCCACTTAATAAAGGTCACTGAATTTGTTCAGTGCTGCTGCTCAGCCAGAGAAGTTCACTGCTCAGGATATTAATATGGAATCAATAGCAACCTCGGCAGAGCGGAGAGCAGAAAACCTCTAACCTCTTCAGGTGTTACATATACATTCAACAGGAACTATGCGTGAGTCCTATGTCTGTGCTACATTATAGGTGGCCTCCAGACCATAGTCTTTCTATTGTGAGGCTAAAAACATGGTGTCAGGAGTCCATCCCACAGATCATGCCTAAGCATGACTGATACCTAAGATCGCTTTTCAGGCGTGCTTAGTCCACTGGGGGCATGTTATAAAGATGGTGCTCCTATCTCAACAGAAGGAAGAAAGGCATGGCATTTCTGTGAGCTTATCTTTCAAAACACATAACCAAATAAATGCAGGTAGGTAAGTTTAAGGGTTCAACTGAAATATTCTTACACACAAGGCTGTACTGCAAGTCAATAATTCAAAGCTCTGAGTAGATAGGACTTGTTGCTGTAGCAAGGACCAAATTCAGGTATGAGATATAAACCTCCTAATTTCTACCTATAATTTGACCTAACCCTGACTTTGAACATCTTCACTTTTCTATGAGCAGAAAAACAATTCTTTATTTTCCAAAAAGAGACAGGAAAAAGAAGCAGGAATTTAGGTGGTGACTCAGTCTGGATAATCCAATTGGTGTAGATTTACCTTGTTGCTCTATTCTCTCTCTGCCACACACCAAGTCTTCCCCAGCATTCACTATTCTAGATGAACAGGAGATCTGTGGCATCAGAGCTACAAGTTCATACTTTCTGAAGGCAACAGTAAACCCCAGTATATGGTTATGCACAGATCTGTTTTCTAGTATTATTCTGAGTCCATAATTAATAGAAATTCACTACCAAAATAAATAAATGAACTACAGCTTTAATCTAAATATAACCCCATAATCTCAAGGGGAGTTAGCTTTTATTGGTCACTGCATTAATTAGAACATAAAACCAATCCCACCAGCCAAACTATTTAACAGTATACTCTTTAAGAACATTAAAACCCTATTTTTTAAAAAAATAAAACCTTGCATACATTTTTAGTGTATTCAAGTAAGTTGTTCTATAATGAAAGAAACACCTGCTTTCCTCCAGTTTGTTGTCATATTCAGCTATAATTCTGTTTACAGAGAGATAAAAATGACACGTTTTACAGCATTTAAAAAATATTTTCACCATATCAGTTTTATCTATCAAATTCCACTTGACTAATGAAAATTGACAACTTAAAGTAACTGCTAATACTTGCAGGAGAAATGTTGGTCAAGTATAACTACCAAAGCAGTAAGACTGCCATTATCCCCAGAGAATGCAAAGTGACCCTGTTCAGAGACAGCAAGGCTTTTTTGACTTAAATAAGCAGTTCCATTTTCCTAAAAAAAGAACTCATTATCTGCATACATAGATGCTGTTTGTAAGGTAAATATTATTACTCCTATTTTGCAGAAAGGTTGACTAAGAATATGACTTTCTCAAAGTTCAACATCAGTAGAACATTCGACAAAACCTTATTCAAGTCATTATTGCTTCTCTCAAAGTAGGTTTTTTAAATTTTAAAAACAGTTTGAAAAGGTACAGTTAGAGAAATAACAGCAGGCTTGATACGCTTCAGCTGTTGAAGAGGTATGAGATATGTTAATGCTTATTTCAGTCTAAACATTAAGATGATCAGAAGAATCTGCTGAAAAAACTGTTATGCAGCTGCAAACTGAGTGTTGTGCCTATCAATCTATTACCCTGTGTTGTTTCAGATGTAAAATTGGCTGCATTGGAATAAACAGAATAGAAAAACTCTTGCTTATATGACATTTGAAAATCAAAGACAATGTCTCTAAAATGAAATGTATTGCTTGAATTCCAGGGTAACAGAAAAAAATATGAAAAAAAAAGAACAATTAAGATTACAGACCTAGTGCACTTCTATTGATTTTTTTTTTTTTTTGAGAAATTTAAATAGTACACAGTGAATTAGATTTGATTTCTGGCAAATTATGCTTTGATATGGCATTCAGCAAGCGCTTGCTTCAATCAATGTCACACTAGAGCTCTGTTATGCTAATAGCGGCTGGTGAGGGTGAGCGGGATGATATGGAAATCAGATGGTTGAACATGAATAGAAAGCATAGGCCATGTATGAGGTGGGCTTTGAGATGAGGGGATGGAGAGACCCTAAGGTTAATCACATCATGTTCAGAACTGTTTTTACAGCACAGAATAGTATTCTACTGCAAGAATGAAAATGAAGATAGAAAAGCATGAGCAATAGTTAAGCATTAGTTGTTCAAAATGGTAACAGCGCATTCTGATGCACTCTTACTAGATGTCACGTTGTGCATCACCAGATGGATCTTTTTTTCTAGTAATAAATGCATATGAAGGTATCCTCTGTTTAACTGTTAAACAGTTGTACCAAAAAAAAAAAAAAAGATGAAATGAATATTGTAAAATATTTCATAGGGATTTCTCAATTATTTTCCAGTCCTAATAGTTAGCAGGATCTCTAATATGTTGTGATGGATTGCATTAATTTCTTTCCCAGGAGCACCTCTGAGTACTAAAGGTTATGCTGAGTCACCAGGAGCTGACAAAGACGCTGATATAGAAAAGCTTGACCAAGACAGTGAGTTTATCTGTTAAGAAACGTTGCAGAAGATTACTCAGAAGATGAGAGGAAAATTACCACTGAAAAATGTGATTTTACAGTAAAAAGCACTGTGATCCCATATGAAATACAAGCAGCATTTTCTTTCAGTGACAATTTTCTAAGCTGGTCTTGTGATTTGTGGTTCATGTTAAACACAATGATCCTACGGGAATTTTATTATCATAACTTGCTCAGAGCAGATCCCCCAGTCCAGGTACACTGGGGTGCACATGTTATATTGCTGTGACTTTAATTAAAAGTAGATATTGTACCAAGTTTTGGTCCACTACCACTACCACAAGCAGAAATGGCACTGTAACCACAGCAAGTAGTATCAGTGGGATTTCTGTTCTCAGGTTTTTGTTTTTCCTAACACCTTCAATTAACTAAGGAAGCCCCACTATGAGATCAAACTAATTTTACATAATCCAGACAATTTTCAGATAATGAAAACTTTAGTAATCTTTTAATTACATGTACTTACATAAAAAATCCTCAGATATCATGGAGTATGAGACTTCATTCAAAGGTCATTGAAGCTGACAGAAATTCTCCTGTTGGCTTACATGGTCTTTGGATCAGACTCATTGAAAAAATAATATATTGTTTTTAAAAAGCAACAAATTTTATAGGGCTTAAATTACAGATTTGATAACCTTTAACTGCAACTAATTTCAGTTGATAGTCAACTGCAAATGAAATTTGTCATGAAGATTACTTATGCAAGCTAAGTGATAAAGATGAGTATTTCATTATAAACTGGAATTGCCTATTATCCATAGACGTCCATAGACATATTTCTGTGACTGGTTAAGAGGGTAAGGGGAAAGATGTTAACCTGTAAGCCTTCTAGGCAATACTCATCCCTCTTCCTGGTGGCAGAAAAAGCTTTGAAGAAGATAGTAAACCAACCTAAAATTCCCATCTGCAGTCTTTTTTTTTTTTTTTTTTTTTTTTTGTATCATACACTTGCAGCAATTTCATAATTATCTTCTGAGCAACCAAAATGGTACTTGGTGCAATACTCAGTTGCCTAGCTTGAAAGTAAGAGAGTCAGTTAATGTGATGAGATAATGGAGTTTTCCCCAAATGGTCTTCTAGGTTCTGGAATCCCAGCAAAATCTCTACCTTCCTTATAAGACTTGAAACTGGGTATCTCAATGTGCCATTGCAGTGACAATATTAATGTGGACACAAGCTGGTCTTCAATATATGTTTACATTTTAAGGCATAAAGCTCAGTTCCAGTCTCACCAAACACAGATCAAGAATTGCCTCTAAGATGGTTACGTGAAGGATAGAAGTCCCCAGTGTTCCAACTGAAGTATCATTTTCAAAAATGATACTTCCTTGACATCCACGGAGTATGACTGTTTATTTGTAGGACTGCTTTGCTGGTTCCAGTGATACTGGGCTACAAGCGTACAGGAAGAGACTGTCATGAAAGTTTATGCATTGTGAAACATGGTTTGATATCATACTGTTGCTGATGGAGTAAATAGAGGAAAACAGAACAGACTACCAGTCTCATACACTGTAAGCCTGGGCTGAAACAGCAGTTCTTTTCTCTGAATTTCAGATCTTATTAACAGGCACAGACCATAACATATGGTTCTTAGGAAACAAAGTTATTTGTGAACTATTACTTAAGACTAACAATAAATCAAAGATGTAGCCTCTGACACAGAAGCCATGTGAACTTGAAAGGATGACAACTTAGGCCTACTACTAATTCAGGTATTTCTTATTAAGGATAAATCAATGGAAGTTTAGGATGGTCATTTTTTTTATGGTGAAAATACTTCATCTTATGGTGTGCTCTAATGATCAGATGCATTCACAGACAGGGAAGTAACTAAATTTGCTTTTAAATTTGCTGTTTGCTTTCTTCTATGATTTATTCTTCATGTGGACGCTTTTGTCAGTAAAAACGAGGAAAGGGTAGGTTGTAAGAGGTAACAAGTGATTAAGGAAGCCCCTCACTAGATCTGTGATATTATTTTAAAATGACACAAGTGAACGTGACAAAGCAGGTGCTTGGTTTGGATTAATGTAAAAGCAGCTTTATAGAACCTATCCTTAGAACACCTATAATCCATAGCTCAGATACCGTCTTTAACATTGACAATACTTCAAAATTAATTCTCATTTTGTGAAATTGATAAATCAAATATAAAATATGAAAAACAAATTGGGCAAGTGGGGAGAACTTTCAACAAGTTGAATGCAAAGGAAGCACTGGGGAAGAGGTATCAAGCGACAGTGGAACAAAAGTAGAGGGCAGAGGGAAGCTATCTCCAGAAGATCATCATCAGGACCAGCTCTGATATAAGTATCCTTCATACTGGTGCTGTCTCATGAAAAATGAGAAAACTCCTTTTGTTAGTGGTAGCGTTTTTGTTTGTTTGGTTGCTTTTATTTGTTTGTTTGTTTGATTGATTTTTGCTTGTTTTCTGGTTTCAGATTCACTGAGAATGTTAAACCATCTTTCATACTTGGACTAATTTTTCTAATTTGAATTTCACTTGTAAGAACATTTTTATCCTTCAGTTGTTCTGAAACACTGAAGCAGATAATCTCTGAGAGTATAAAGCACAAGCTTTTTTTTTTTTATTTGTAAGAGGTGAAAGAAGTCTTAGAGAATCAATAAATAAAAACAGCTAACTGCCTTATATATTTTGACATATAAAATCTCTGTTTTATCCCTGGATGACCTAAAAGAAAGAAGTGGGATAAATCTATGTGGTGAAAAAAAGAGATGTGAGATAAACAATAACAACAACAACAAAAAAGGTTTGGTTTATATGCAAAGTTTCCCTGTCAATTTTAATTAAGGTAACTGCCAAATCTGTATTTATCATTATAACAAAAGTTTAAGCACAAAGAAAAAAATACTGCCAAGCACCTGTTCTTCCCTATTGCCTATGACTAATTTCAATACAGGAAAATTATGAGAACACTTACAAAAAAAATAAAAAAAACCAACCCACAACTCAGTCTCCTACATAGTTGAGAAAAAAGAAGCCTACTTCCCCTCCCTCCCCCCATTTCCAGTTCTCTGAACTCATTAACAGCTCCTTTCTTGACCTCTCTTCTGTTTTATGGTATATTTGAACATGAAGTTTAAATATCTGGTCTGAATTTCATTTCAACATTGGACTGTAGCCTGCTAGAATTTGAATTTCTGCATTACTATATCTTGTCCAATCATCTAATCTAAGTGGTACTCAAACCTTACAGATGCTCCTGGAAAATCCCTTCTGGAAAGTCCTTCATTTAGCATATAGATACATATAAAGAGAGATAGCTCTCTGTCTGCTCAGTACCTTACATTAATCAGGACTTTTCTATACTCTAGACTACTCTAGACAATTCTTTCTTTCTTTTTTTTTTTAAAAAAAAAAAAGTTATTTCTCCTTAAGTGCCTGAGATTCAGGATATGCCTTTTGTTTAGATCAGATAGAAAAGAAGTGCTCTCCTAAATTTGTAATACTTTAGTCTACTTGCTAATGTAAACGGTAACGGCAGGTGATGGCATGTGCCTTACCTTTACCTTCTGTGAATTTAGCAAACAAAGCAAATTATGCCAACAAAAACACATGTAATCTGCTATGATTCTTTTTGTAACAGGAGATAGCAGAAGGGTTTGTTCACAACACATTTAAAAAAGGAAAGCATCTTGGTTATTTAGTAAGATTTCATCAAAATAACAAGAGTAATTTGGTTATCTGCTTAAATAAAAATAAATAAATAAATAAATAAGAATTCACACACTGAACAGAAGAGCCAAGGTGGTAAAAAGAAAAGTAAAGCCTGGGTATGTTGGGCTAATAGGCTACAAGTATAGTGAAGAAGATGACAAGTTCCTGGTTCATTTACCCTTGAGAATAAAGAAAGACTGAAAGACTGAGAGGAGATTTTCTGCTCAATTTGGGCCACTGTAAAGAGAGGAGAGGAAAAGGAGTGAGGAAGAAAAGAGACTATTTATGCTGATTGACAAAGTTAACATTCAAGGAATGGGACATAAAGTAGATTTGCTGTTGAATAATATTGAGGACTTATCCAAATTCTAATAACTCAATGGTACAAGCAAGCAGCAATTGAGTAAAGAAGGCAAAGAGGAAAGTGGAAAAGTGGATGGATTACTGTATTGATTTCCACACTCTTCTTGAAAGAAAAGTTACTAATTTCTCCTTTTAAAAACAGGAAAGCAACAACACATCAAAAGACTATTTTTCATACACAAATCTTCAAAGACATATGGGAAGACTCAGAATCCACTGAAACAAGAAAACAATTCCTACTGATTTGACCATACATAATGGACTCAGGAAATTTACACATTAAACCTCTCAAAACTTTCCCAAGCTAGAGTTCAGCAGTTACATAAATAAATAAATAAATAAATTGGCCCTTTTATCACTTTCTGCACTTGCTATACCTGGCTTTTCTGTAAGAGAAACAGTATGAGTGCAGGTGTATTCTTGGTAACGTAGTGGAATGAGCCCAGTACATAACAGTATGACTTAATAAAACTTCAGGTAGGCAGCCATCTTTCATGTTTATCCTTGAAGAAGAATCCTCTGTCAGAACTTGTACATTTCTGTTCTGACCACTCTGTGGCATACTCAAAAGACTTGGAGCAGTTGAAAATGGAGCCAGAGTTTTGTGGACCAGCCCTAATAAATGCCTGGTGGTTAATGTGCTCTGTCCCCATTTGCAGAGACATTATGGCCCATACATCACAAATGTATTTCTATGGTACCTTAAGTCATCATGGAGATTCAAGTGTAAGTTCAGCTAGTGGAATTTTGCCAAAGTACAAATGCTAAAGACTTTTGGATTTTTTAGAGTGGTCTTTCAAGGGCTACTAAGTGTCAGAACAAATCAGCTCTGTATTTTTATTTCTTTCACTCAGCACCAAGCTTTTCTTTTTAATATAAAGGATTTTCATAATGATAAATAAAAAGAATGAATTCTTTCAGTTAGGGAAGAAGAAAATGCAAAAAGCTTAATGTTTTCTGGTGTCCTTACCCTCTTCTGAAAATTTCTGTATGTGATAGCAGGCAGGCAGGCAAAATACTGCACTTTGATATAGATATTTGATTTCTGCCACTGAAAGATGGCACAGCAGCGCCAAGCATGATCTCATCTCTTTTGTCACACACCAATTACCAATGCTGATATAGTTTTATAAATCCTCAGTGTCTCAAGTGAAGGTGATAGTTTCATGAATACACTAAAAATAAAAGTCTTCACACTACATAGACTTTCCTGCAAGAGTCAGAATGAAATGGAAAAGGATAAAGAGAAAACTCTGTCAGCTATCATCTAAACAATGTGATTTTCAGACACAAACAAACACAACCTTGTTTAAATATACAGACCTAACTATATTGTTTCATGCTGCACCACAGAGCATTAACCCATGCCAGGTTGATGTATGACATGAAAACTTCCCAGAGCAGAGTGAAATGCATCATACAGTCACATTTCACTTAAATATGGATAGGCTGTATTCATTTAGTATGAAATTTAGAAAATTCATGGCAGATGTCTTATCCATTTCTCTGTTCTCCAACATGGTAGGGAAGTAAGGTTATTGCAACTTGATTGGTCTCCCTTTACTTCCTAAGTTAATTCCAGATAATTTCTATTCAGGTGGCAAAATTATCTGGCTATCTGCTGAATGGCAATTCTTCCGAGAAGATGAGTCATATCATATGACAATTAAGTAAACTTAATTAGGTAAATTACAAGGCAACTGAAATGCAAAAAAATGTATTTTGACCTAGTTGAAACATAGTTGTAAATAAATTGAAAACAGTACTTTGTCATCTGAATGAACTTTTTGATGATTAGCAAAAAGGTAAATGAAGCATGAGACAGAGATCTCCACAGATCTTCTATTTGAACTCGACTTTAAATCTATATCTCAGAGCAATATAGCAATTGGAAAAGTAGGCCACTGTTACATTTAGGCAGGATTATATGAAACTTTTGGGCTCCTCTTAACTTTTGGAATACTTTTTATAGCTATTCTTCTGCACAGCTGCTATAAGAAATACAGCAGAATGCTAAAGTGAGAAAATACAAACTTCTTCATCTGAAAGATCCATCCAACAAGTTAAATAACAGTAGAAATAGGTATAAATATGAATAAATATCTTGTTTCCTAAATCCATCTGTTGTAAATCCTGTAGCAAATCATTTCAAAAGGTTATAAATAAGAGAACATCTATTTCAGAAAAAGGCAATACATTTATACCTAGCAGCAAATCCAAACATGATGAGTAATCTGGTATAGAGATGTTAAAGTCACCAGCTGCCATCCACCTCAGGCAGAACCATACCTCATTGTGTCCATGTAGCACATACCATATGTTAAAAACTTACTGAATCAAACATGGTCAGTGGCAGAAGTAATCCCACTACTGAATTTTCCACTCAAAATGAAATATAAACTAAATTAAAACAACTAACAGAATACAAATATTTGAAACAGGTAAAAACTAAATAGAAGATGGAAATGATTCAACTTGCAGTTAGAACTACTGCAAAGAATTACAAGAATTACAATCCTTGAACATTAAAAATACATATCTTTATTCTTCAGCAACAAGCCAGTGAAAGAAAATGTTCTGGTCTTGTTTAAAATGCAAAAAAGACCAAAAACATCTGCTTTGAAACAGAGGTAGTGATGAAAAGTAGAGGTACCCAGATAATATGAAGGTATCAGAAAAGAGTATAAAATTTTAAACTGCTCCCCTGCAGTTCATCTTATACCTTAATATATAAATATACTTCTGTTAAAATGTCACTCTCCTAGAGAGTTGTGAGTGTATGAAGTAATGTTTGCTTTAGATTCCTTTCTGTAAGGAGAGGTGATTTTTGCTCTGTATTCCACTTAAATTTCTAAAAAAAAAAAAAAAAAAAAAAAAAAAAAGTAGAAGAGCTAAAGATTTGACTCACTATTCTTGTCAAATGACAATTTTAACATTTGGGCATTTTGGTGGTGAAATAATGGTGGATAGGGAAGATACTTTGTTTTGCATTACCTGGCTTTAAATTTTCAATAGGATAGATAGCCACCTGCTTTGCCTACTTTTGAATGAAACAGAATGAACTGTGGAAACCATTTCAGCTCCTTAAGAAAAAAGATGGAAAGAAGGAAGAATAAGGGGAGGGAAGGCTAAGGGAGTCTCATGAGGAACCTTTTCTACAGTTACAGGTTTAGATAGAAGTGATCCAAACAAGATGATCTGCTTATACACTGCAACCACTGTACACTCAGTTATATAGGAGTTATAGATATTAAAAATCTTTGGAGTTGGATGCACTTTAAAATATTTTTACAATTCACAACATAAACACTAAATTAAATAGTTTGATAAAGACCATATGCCCATATAATGATTATTTTAAGGTCAAACACTCTAATTTATGTTTTCCTGAATAAATCATAAAAAAGAAGAATTTTCTTTGCACCAGATGTTCATTCGTTACAAAATAAAATAGTGTGGGCAGGGAATATGACAAATTGACCATGGCATGGTCACACAAGGGAATAATTCACCTGGACATAAAGTAACTTGATACCAAGAGCTTCTACATACACTTCGGAGATGGAATCATTCACAATTCAATGGCCTGAAAAGTCTTAAAAGACAACCAGTGCTCTAAAATCAGACACCACCAGTACTGCTAAAACCTAAAATCATTTTCTTGTGAATCTTCAGTCATTTATTTTATGTGGCTTTCACTGAGTTTGAAACAATCTCTACTTCAATATTTTTCTTGCCTTTATTTGAATAGTGAGCAGATAGAAAAAATAAATAAAAGTAAAATGTTTTTCACCTTGCAGCATTTTCATAGTGAATTAAGAAGCAGATTTAATTATTAGCCATAAAAAAAGAAACCTAAAATGAGAGATTTACATCAGAAGCATACCAAATTATTCTAAATTTTCTAAGCAAAGGAAAAAAAATTACAAATTTACTCCAGTTTTACCATTACAACTCCTGGGAATTAAATTCTTGAGAACATGAGCTGGCAGTGTGCCCAGGTGGCTAAAAGGCCAAGGCATCCTGGCTTCTATCAGGAATAGTGTGGCCAGCAGGACCAAGGAGGTGATCGTCCCCCTGTATTCAACTCTGGTGAGGCCGCATCTCGAGTACTGTGCTCAGCTTTGGGTCCCTTGCTACAAGAAGGACATGGAGGTGCTTGAGCATGTCCAGAGAAGCTTCACAAAGCTGGTGAAGGCCTGGAACACAAGTCCTGTGAGGAGTGGCTGAGGGGACTGGGGCTGTTTAGTCTGGAGAAGAGGAGGCTGAGGGGAGACCCTACTGCTCTCTACAACTACCTGAAAAGAAGGTGTGGGCAGCTTGGGGTCAGCCTCTTCTCACAGAGAACTAGTGATGGGACTAGAGGGAATGGCCTCAAGTTGTGCCCAGTTGGTTCAGGTTGGAAATTAGCAGACATTTCTTCTCAGAAAGAGTAGTCAGGCATTGGAAGTAGTCAGGCCCTGGGAAGTGGTGGCATCACCATCCCTGGAGGTGTTTAAGGAAAGGTTAGACATGGTGCTTAGGGACATGGCTTAGTAGATGACATTGGTGGTAGGGGGGTGGTTGGACCAGATGATCTTCAAGGTCTTTTCCAACCTTAATGATTCTATGATTGCTAAAGTAATATACTAGTGACTTGAGTTTAAAGTTTGTTATTGACTTTTCAAATTGAGAACTGTGAATTGCTCTTCTACTTAGGGAATCCTCTAGCTGTGAATAAGCAATGCCATGACTGCAGTTTGGCTCTACGTATGCTAGTTCAAGCAAACTAATAAGCATGGGATCACCTTAGTTCTGGAAACAGATGCTTAATCTGGATTTTATCTTTAAATTATTCCAACCTCTTTTCCTCCAACCTCGTAACAGTGAAGAGCTGAGACAAGGTCAAATTCAAACTTTAGTCAAACACATTTCTGACATAAGTTATGACTATATGAAGAAAGACCAACCCCCTCAGAAATGTCTATAAACACCAGTACAGACTTTTCATACTAATCAAAAAATAAAAATAAAAATAAAAGTAACCACATCATTATTCTAGAAGATACATCTAAATGCGAACTACAAAAATCAGAAAAGTGCAACTGGTTAAATTGTTCAGAAAATCCATATAGGCACAGAGTAAACATCCGTGAATGAAAACTAAATAATAAGTTCAAGATATTTATGAACACCAAAAGAGAATTTTAGCTGTTGAGAGTTGCAATTTTTCCATTATGCTCAGTTAGATTTTTATAAATTTTTAAAAGTAATTTCAAAGACATTGGAAAGAATCAAATTTTCACAGTGGGATTTCAAAATCCAGAGATTGTCTTCCCCTGGACTTTTTATTCAGAACAGTCTGCATCCCAGACGGTGCATTCCAAAATGCACTCCAAGATGACCCAAGGACGAAAATCAGTGATGAACTTTCTTAAAAGCACGGAAATCTACTCCATCCCCTCCATTTCAGGACTATTTTCATTTCAAAACTCTTTAAAGATACAAGAAATACAGGACATGCAAAGCCTTTGCTTTTACTGCATAGCAGTAAAAGCATAATGAGCCTGATGAGCCATTTAGGGCCTGATAGAAGCACACCGAAGTCAATACAATCCTTTCTGTTGATTTCAATGGCATTTATACCAGGCCCTTATATAGACTGTTAAAACCATCTGAATGAGTGATTTTGGCTTAGCATCACCACACACCCCCAGTTTCACTGAATGGCATTTATTGGTGATTTAGCAAATGTGTTTATACATGACATAGCAGAAAATATAAAGTTCAGAAATAGCACTTTGTCAGTCAAAATCACTTGCCTGGTGTTATAAAGGTAACACTATTAAGCACTGGCTGCTAGCTCAAGCCAGTTAAATGCTGTTGCAAATGAAAGATGAAGCATTGCATGAAGCCATGCTAAAATGGATAGAAGGATGGTTACTTACCAACGGGGCGAGCTGTTGACATTACAATGGTGTAGTGAGAACATAAAAAAGAAATTAAAAAAGAAAAGAATATCTGTCAGAATGCATGACATGTAATGTTACGTTCAACTATGGATATTACCATGATTGCTAATCTCTCAAATGATAGCCTAAGTAAAATATTTACTGCTATTACTGTTTAGTCACGTTACTATTACCACATTTATTTGAGCATAGCAGCTGAACAAGTTGACTGGAATCATTCTCTGAGAAACATTTTTATTATCTTCACATGCCATCATCAAGTATCACTGTTAGTGCCTGATAAAAGAAAAATTGCTTGCATTAGCACAAACTTTTAGATCTTGATGAACACATCAATTTAAGCTACACTACGAAATGTCATGCCAGTAGATGCAAGGCATTTGATTTCTAAGTTCAATACCAATTGAATATTAAGCATGGCAAGTCAGTACAGTAGTAGGGGCTACAAAAAGCCCAGGACAGTTTTTCTCATTCAATAACAGGCATGAAAGCTTACAACACATTGCTTTTGCCTCACTGACAGGGCTGATGAAAATATAACAAATAGGCTGAAATGGCCACAGGGATTTCAACCCAGAATCTCCCAAATTACTGTTTAGATAACTTCTACTTCCTAAAAAAAATATAAAAAAAATGCTGCTGAATGATTGACAGGTTAATACAGTTTTGGACTGATACAAAGATTGAAAGGTGTTGCTGCAACAAGTAATTTCTTGATTATAGCAACAGCCCTTATAGAGTTGTGTTGGGAGAGAAGGCTGACAGTCCCTCTGCTAATAAAATAAAGATATCCCCTTTCAGAACAGCTAAAAAGTTGGACATAAAATTGACTCATAGTTGGATCTGGTTAGGTGAAACTTCCCTTATTTTAGCAACAGAAATAGTCACACACTTCTGAGCAATTTTTTAAAAAAGAAATTAACCAGCTCTATAACATTATGTGCAGACTAGAGCCAAAGAGAAGACATGCATATCCTTGTGTAGCACAGCATGCAAGTGCCATCTTAGTTCTCAGCCTTTCTATGGCTTTATTCTTACTTTGTCAGATCCACTTTATGTAATCATTTCAAGCCTGCTGCCATTTCTCACTCATCATCTATTTTAAGACTTTCTGGCTTTTAATATTATGACATTTTTCTTTTCCAACTGAAAGATAAGGAATGAGTAATCTGCATCTTTCCAAGACGGAGCCATGAACACTGAGTCACAGAATTCAAATTCTATTAACATTTACAACAGTGTGATGTGAACTCCCCAGCTGCATCCTCATCCCCTGCTTTGGGAAGATGAAGCCATGAATGAGGGAGGTATGGATTATGCTGTTGCTGCCACGTTTGCAGTTGTAACTATGGATACCTGCAAGGACCAAGGCACTCTCAAAGTAAATTTTGAAGTGTTAAATGCTTTTCTTCTCTACATGAAGGGTGATTATGCTAAAACTGGTAAAAGTTTAAGAAGTCAGAACTAAATGTTCCTTTAATTAAAAGGAATATCATTCATGGTCCCTTTAAAGTCAGCAGGAGTTTGCCTAGTCCTTTGTTTCCAGAGAATACTGAGTAATAACGTTCTCCACTGAATTTCTTAGCTTTTCTCATTTGCTGTTATCTTGAACATTTAACATACTTATAATATCATGTCTGCCTTTGTGTTGGATAAACACTGTATTTGACTGTAAATGGCCATCCCAGGGGAGACTAGTACCCAAGATAATGAAAGTCTACTTTTACTGTAGGATATTGATTAAATTATATATTTCTTTGTTTTTATTTGTTTGTTTTGTTTTTCTACCTTAATTTGATTAGATTCCAGCTTCAGTAATTTCAAAGGATTTTTTGCTTGGTTCTCGTTATTGTTCATATCACAAGATAGGTAGCAAAAATAAAAAGCTTGCTCTAGTAATGCATACACTGGACACAGTTCCAGGAGTGTTTAAAGGCTACTGAATTGGTTGCCAGATATACTGGAAATCATGATTCTGCCTGTGACAAAGTAATGAAGTTAGAGCATTTCTGAGAGTTCTGTGTAGTGACAATTTTTCTCACGTTACAAATTGGAAGAATAATCTCTTACATGTACAGGCAGCAGGTAAATCTACTTCTTCAGATTAAAACAGGGAGGTCTGCATTACCAGGTATTATCTAAAGTGAACACTAAGGTAATATTTTAGCAGGTAATATCTTGGTATCACAATACTTTCTTTTCTGTGTTATATACTATCATCTCCCCCTCTACAAAGCCACTCAGTGCTTTTTTGCCCTTTGAATTCAGCAAATTAAACTGAACTGTGTCCATGCATTAAATGGATGGAAATGGAAGCTGGCCTCTTGGGTCAGTTGACCCCAGTTCTAATAAAGCAATCCATTGAGACTTTGAACATTTGATTTAATGTGTATGAAAAGAGGAGCACAGATAAAGCTAAAAATGTTTTTATTAACCTTTCACAGCTCTACTGAAAACCGTCAGCATGCACCACTAAACTGTGAAATAGTGTCTGCATGATATCCATTGTGCCAAATTGCTGCTTATCTTTTGGAATAACTACTATATTCTATTTACTCATATGGAAATATTAGCCCACAAACTTTTTCTCTCCCTTTAGCATGTCTACATCTACTGTCAAAAAAGACATTTTGGGAAGTCATTACTCTACTGGTTTTAAAACCTCCTTACCACATCAAAAAGCCCCACATTAACACTGTATGGATACTAGAGACCAGGAATATTTAAAGAGAGAATATGTTAGTTGTTACTTTGTAATACTTACAAAAAAAAAAATTTTTATTTTTCTTTTGGCTTGGGTTTATCTTACAGATAAAGAAAAATGACAGAGAGTTTAATTACAGCAGAGATAATTGCATAATAATACTATCTGCATTATTTTTGGCATTAATAAACATAGGTACTACATTCCTTATATACATTAGGGAAAGGAACCCTAAAAATAATAGCCTAAACCAATGGCTCACATACTAAAGTGTATGTCCATGGTTACGTAGTGCTTACTTACGAATGTATATGCATTGTGCTTCTATTCTTCAATAATAAAAAAAAAATATTGGAACAAATCATTAACTGCAGTGAAATCCTATCCTACAGAATATAACTACAATTTTGCCTGAGATACCAGGATTTCAGCTCTGTTGCTAATCAGTGCAGCACCCACGACTGCAAAGGATGTGCAAAACCCAAACAAAAGCCCTCTAAGGATGTGGCCCATTATGACGGAAAGCAATTGATCCATACAGGACACAGGCCCTCTCTCCACAGGAACACTCACCTCGCACAGTAAGGGTAGCAGAGGCTTCCACTTTTCCAACTCGATTCTCTGCAATGCATGTGTAGGTTCCTTCATCTGTGCTCATAGCCTTCTTAATGCGCAAAGTGTAGTCATCTTTGATGTCATACCTGTGTTACAAAAAAAAAAAAAAAAAAAAAAAAGAATGAAAACTCATTCTGTAGCCAACAGATGTGAACAAAAACTCTCACCTGGAATATGCCAGTCTGAATCTATCTTGGATCCAACTTTCCAACTTTGGAAGATAAATTATTATCTAGCATTAGATAATTCCACCAAGCATTAATCTTCATGACATTTTTATTGCACTCTGCATTAGTTAGAAACTTTACATAAAATTAGTATTGCTATGTTCACTCAGTATTAGGGCTTTATTAATAATATCTTTCACTTTGTCCTTGATCTAGAACAATATGATAAAATTAAGCTATCAGACATCAGTTATCAATACATGACAGCTCAGGTTTATCATACCTTTAACTACGGGTGAGCTACATGTTTTACCTTTAGCTGATTTGGAATTTTTCCTTTATATACAGTTTTTCTGTAGAGCAGCTACCCCTTAGGCATATTGGCAGGATCTGACACTATAATATTATAAACAATAAAAATATATTTAAGCTCTAGAATGTGATGTTTATTGAAGAGGCACATTAAAGGAGATTTATCAATTTCACAGAAATACTACAGAGTGATTCATTTAGTGGACAATGACACTTTCTTTTCCTTAAAATAAAGTCAAAATATTTCAATGATGCTTTGTCCATTTCTTTGTTTCTACTGTTGTAAAAATTCTAAAACTATGAGGATATATAAAATTTGAAATAATACAAAGCACTTCAGCAGGCAGTGAACATTTATTTACAAGGCATTTAGAGTGACTCAATCAAGAAAAATAGGAAAATATTCACAGTTAAATTGTTATCAGCCTGCAGAAGTCAAGATTAACAAACTACTTTAGGCTCTGATGCAAAACTCATTAAAGTCAACTGAAGACTTTAACTTGTATGAAATTTCTCTGGCTCCTGAATCAGAAAAACATCATTGATACTCAGCATGGATATTTTACTCTTGAAATACTCCCTTGTAAAATTATTCTCAGTGACATTTTTTCTGTATGTAAGCCCCTGATACCTTAATTAAGTCACCTTGAACCAAGGGTTAGCTTCAGATTCTCGTGCATTGAACAGCAAAAGAGGCACATGAGACTAAAGAAAGATCTAGACCTCAGGAGATGTCAGTACTCTAATGGTATAGATACTCACTAACTAACTTTAAAAAACTAATTTACCTTCTCTTTGTTATACAGTAAAGACCCTGCAAGCTTGTTCAGTGAACACATAGAAATGATAAAGAAGAGTATGCTTACATGTTTGGTTGAGTAAGAATGTAATGCTATCAGATACAGAAATGTTGTGAGGCTCTGTCTGAGTATTGTTTAAATGCTTTGGGAACATCAAATATATACATTACATGCATCACTTGCATGTAATCACATGCTCCTTTAATATAGATCTGTAGCAAGAGTACTATATACTAACAGACTTAAAAGCATCTTAACTCAAAGTATCGTAGACGTTGAAATGTTTAAAGTTCTGTTATGTCTAAGTAAAGCCCACAACATTAATTAGAGTATTACTAGTAAAGCAGTTCCAAGAATAAAGACAAATTAAGGCATCTTTTTACACTCATCACAATACAATTCAGCTTCATTCTATATTCACTAAGGCTATTCTATTCATTAGCAAAAGTGAATTGAACAAAACCAAATTGTGGCTAACTGTTCTGTCAGAGGAGAACATAAACACATATCATATCAATTTCATTAGTAGTTACACTTAATTGTATGTAAATATTGCATATCCTATTTAACTGATGAATAAGAGATATGCGAAGTGGAACAATAACTAGGTGCCATGGTATTCTACAGAATTTTTAGGGACCATTTTTGCTAGTGTAATACCATTGAGGGGTAAAAATAGTTGTGACAATAGAGAGATTCATAAGCATTTTCTGGATCATACAGGGCTGTTGCAACTACACATTCCAAAACCATATGCAGCTGGGGCACATTTCTTCTCAACTGTTCACAGATTAGGTATTTTTGCACGCTGTGCTGCACTAGTCAATTGCAGAGTATCACTTTTTCCATAATAGAGAAAAGGCAAATGGTCTCCCTTAAAAATCTTAAGGATATGACAACAGTATCCCCAAAACAATGGTGCAGTTACTTGGCATTGGTGACCGCAGAGTTGCAGACAAAAGAAAACACTCATTTTCTTGATACAAGGCCAGCACTAGGGGACCAAAACCATGAAGTTGTATTCAGCTCCTGTAAGACGATAAAACTAAGATAAACTGTAATGTAAATATGGGTTGGATATAGGAATCATGTTGATAAAGCTGGGGAAAAATTAGCCACTTATTTGGTTACACTGACTTTTTTTTTCTTTCTTTCTTTCTTTTTTTAAAAAAAGATAAATACCATCCCTGTGGTTGACTTACCACTGCTGAGATAAAACCAGACAGGCAGCAGGGCTGGATCTGACTGGCTGGCTGCTTGAACTGGGATGCAGGCAGCCTGGGACAGGGCCCTACAGTCTGCTGTGGGCTGCAGCTGACTCACTCTTCTTCATCTCACTGATGTGCTGGTGCCTGCATGCCAGCCAGCTGCCTTGGAGGCTTCAGCAGTCTTTATGCTTGCACCTGCCAATCATGCAAATTGTGCAAAGGCTGCTGGGGGAAAGAGCCAGCTGCATGGCATGCCAGGACGCAGAGCAAGAGCACAGCCATCATCTCCCACTTGGGTCGAGAAATGGAGGAAGGAGTAAACATGTCACTGTCATGGCCCAGTTACCAATTACTTCAAGGAGTGGCCCAGCTCTCCCTTTCTGCTTCTCCAACAAGGCCATGCTGGGTTTTTGGACCACCCTGGCAGAACATGCCGTCTAGCAATTGGATTCATACAAAGATGGACCCATGGGATGTTATAACCATCTGCTGTCCTGAAGTATTGATATGCAGTCATCTGTTCCACCCACTCTGTCCCCAGAAGTCACCACGGTTCAGTGAAGAGATTTGACAGGCAGGAAGGATAAGGAAGAAAACTGGCTTTTAGCTTTAGCTGCTCCACAGCAACACAAGGAGCTTGTGTGAGAAAGGGACTGTGAAGTAAGTTGTGAAGGATGAATATGCTTGTATCCTTTCAGTTTCTCAAGCAATGGCCTGAGAGGTCTTGAATAGTGCCTGGTCTCCTCTCGATCCCAGAACTTCATATGCCCGCAACAAGTTTTCTTCTGGGTTTCTGGAGAAGATCACTCTCACCTGGATTACTTCCAAGCTGACACTTGGGAACCACGCTCAGGGCCTCTCTGACTGCCAATACCAGTCAGAGACAGAGGCTGATGATGGAGTGGCAGAAAACCAGGACGTACTGGTTATGCAGGTCCTTAATTTTGCTGGTGCACTAAGAAGGCGTTGTCTTCAAAATACGCGCAGCATCAAGAAACACCTTCCAACATATTACCTCAATATTGCTGACTCCTAGCTAAGTAATGCCAACGTTCAGCACAAAATGTAGGGTGTCAGACATGGGCTTCATATGTTTATGGCCATCTAATTGATTCTGAATACTTCCCTTTGTTAAACATTTGGAGGTGCTTAACCTTTCAGTTTAGCTTAAACTTCAGCCATCTGACTAAGCTGGTAGAGGTCTTTTAAACAGCTAGTCAGCTTGTGTGGGGGTAGAACCCAGCCACTTTTGGGCATTGTGTTACATAACTTGTACAAATCCTAGGTCCAGTAGGTCTGTCTTTAATTACCCAAGAAAGAAGGGGGGCAAGGGACTGTGAAGGAAGAGGCAAACAGAAACAACAAGCAGATGAGAAAACACTGCTGGTGAGGAAACTCTAATAGAAATTGGGTGATTTTGAGTGAAATCTGGCAGTCTCTGGCACATATGAATGCATTCATTGTTGCTAGTTTTGATTAATGACAGTTGTACAATAGTGTGCTGACAGTCACGGCCATACAGACACTTTTTTTTTTTTTTTTTTTTTTTTTTTAATACGAAACACTGCTGAAAATGCAACCCAATCAGATTTGGCCCCCAAACAACATGTGCTATCATCACTGTACCGTGAATTGAGATTGATTGGTAACCAGCTGTGACAAAGTGGGAAAAAGAGCCTTGTCTTTTTCAAGAAAAGAAAAGAAAAATAAAAAACCCTGAATCATGTCAAAACCATTACCATCTGCTCAACCAAATAACAAATAAAACGAAACACATTAACTAGTTTTAAGTATCACAAATTAATGTACCAAGGTTAGATGCATGCATTGGCTTAAGCGTCTAAGAATAATCTTGAATTATACTGTTTTTGTCACAGTTAGCAGTTCTTGATTCTTTTTTTCCCCCTGTATTCAAAAGTGTATATGTCCCTGTTCAGCCACCATGGCTTATTCCATGGTTATCAAATAAAAAAAGTGAGGGAAACAGAGAGAATAAGAAAATTTACTGAAGTTGGAGAGATTCAGTGGTATGTTTTTTGCATTTGATACGCATTCTGTTACTTCACAGAAGAACCCTTAGATATCCAGATTTTCAAAAACGTGCATGCAGTTATGCATAAAAATATGTTTCTTTGTCTTTCGTATGCACAGGTAGAGCAGCTGCATCTGCATCTGGAGTCGTTACATTCCTAGATATCCAGGTAGGTCTAACTAGTGAGGATGCAGTTCCTTCAGCTGTGCATTTTAAAGTTGTAACAATGCATTACTATGCTCACTAAATTCAACAAAACCAAGATGTCCTTCCTGCTAAAGGGAAATAGCAAAAGTCACATCTTAATTGCTGTAAACTAATGCTGTTTGCATCTAAAAAAATTCATCTATTTATACCAGGCACCTATTTTATTTTAAATATTACTCCAAATGTAAATATATATGTGTATAAATGTTGTATGTAGGCTTTGTAGGCTTTCCTTTTTTGTTGTTGTTTTCTTTTAGAGATGGCACAAAAATTACTTTGCTTGGTTTTCTTTTGCCTGTTTGCCAGGCAATTTTGCAACACACACACACAAAGCTTGAAGATTACTCACAACATCAATGATTAGGGAGCCCAAATAGAGAGATGCTACCAGCCAAAAAACAGAGTAAACAGGAGGTAGTTAAGGAGGCTTAAGCTTCTGTCTCCACTTCTCTTTTGTGGTGCTGGCACTTCACTTCCCAGCATAGTGGCACAGCTTTTCACTGGCTCCTGAACTGTTTCACTGGACTGTCTGTGCCAGTTGGAAAGAGCCAGAGGGAAACTGCAGTGAAGATGGAAGTGTGGAAGCATAAGCCCCTTACCAATTTAAGCCTTGCGTGGTCCAGGAGCAGGAAGGAGATTGGCCGCTCCCACCAGGGATGTATCCACCCCTACTACCAGCTCCCTTACACAAACTTTTTCACTTACAGCCCATGCACAAGCCTATGTGAGTGACACAGAGAAATGTAAGTGTGCCTCTCCTTTTCATTCCCTAGAAAACCCTAATCAGTGACAGAGGGTGCAAGAATGCATGCATTTCTTTGCACTGGTGTCTCAAATCGTTCTCTTGTACGCCTGCAATCAAGGCTGCTTCTAGCTGGGTGGCTCTAAGATGCAGCTGAAGGCTACAATAAGCTGCCTTACCAGGGAGATTTCCCCAGAGTGAGGGACAAGGCAGCTGCCACTCACGGGCACATGTGCAAATCTCCATTTATTCCTTGCCTATGCCATTCATATCAGAGTACAAGGCAATGCAACATCACCTGGAATTTCTTAGTGTGAGGCATGTATACAAGCAGTCATGGAAAATGGTTTACTGGCCTTATGTCAACAAGCCAGAAAAAGAGCTAAGTGATATAGGTTACTGTACACTATTTTTTTCTTAAAATATACTGACAGCAGGTTCTGCTTTAGTCCAAAATCTTTTACGGGTTGTTACCAACAGATTCTTTATAATTTTTTATGGTTGACACTCTCAATTGCAATAATACAGAACACAGAACCACAGTGCAATATGCCTTAAGCGAAGATATTCAACAAAATGGCCTAAATCTTATAAAAGATGTATGCAACAGTTACAGTAACTGTGTCAACATTGTGAAACCATTCCCATGTCCAAGAAAATTATGTTTTCAAACTTCTCTGGAAGCATTAGACTATGCCGCACTACTCTTACGAACACACATATGTGAGTGCACATAGCTAGTACTTCTAAAAATCAGCTGCCATGAGCTCAGAAAAGACTAAAGAAAGAAAAATGGGACTGCTTTTTCATTCCCTTTAAAATAATTTGAAAACATATAAGTTCAGAACAAAACATTTGTTTGGGAAGCTGTTTCTCAGTAAACACTATGAAAACTGATAGAGGCTCTTTTCTGCCTCTACATCTCCGCTTGTACAGAGAATTACCACATGTTAATTATCCAAAATGGGCTTCTGATTTGATTTGAGTTCCAGACAGATCTCCACACTTCAAACACTGGAACCTCAGTGGAAGTATGAGCTAAGAGACCATGTAATGACTTGGCATGGAGGCCTATCCTCCTGTCACCAGAAGTAGTCCTTTACTTCACATGAGATGCATTTGTCAGGCACTTGGGGAGATTTGTATTATTAATGCCTGTATCATAAATTTATCTATCAGAAAAACACTCTTGATTCACAGGGTTATCTGCTCGGCACATCACTGACATTAATTTTAAGGAAATCAGTTTTATGGAAAAACAGTATTTTGTTTTTCCTTAAAATAAGAACTGTGTTCCAGTCATTGCAAGTATCCTTTTGTCTTTCTATTAAAAAAAAAAAAAAAAAGGAAAGGAAAGGAAAGGGTACTGCAAGGACTAGGACACCAAGAAATTCTGAGCCAAACTGACATTTTGCTCTCACTAAATATGGTTATCTGATTTTGTTATTTTTATTTTTTTTAATATGAATACATAGATTACAAGTAGTTTGAAACAAAAAATTTGTGTTGGCCTGTTATTAGTTGCCTTAAGCATGATGGATGATTATTGTATACTTGTCAGAGAACTAACTGAAATATTTTTAATCTGTATTTTGAATCAGTAACCAACCATGAAGCAGTAATTAAAGATGAAGTCATGTTAATGCTTAATGAAAGTGCCTTCTACATTACAGTTGAGCCAGAAGACATATTATTAAAAAGCATGTTTTTGCTAATGTAGGACTTAACAACAGCAACTGGAAATTGTTCTTAAAGATAAAACTTTAATCTTGCATTGTTTTCACTGCCAGTTTTTTTTTTTTTTTTTTTTTTTAACTGAGATGATAACTTTTGTACCCCATTCAGGGATAAAATGTACCTAAAGCAGAAGAAATCTCTCTGGGCCAACCATTCCAATGGCATCAACAATGTTGTGGTCACAGCTCTTGAATTATTCTCACTTGAGCATGACTACCAGCTTTCCTTTCCTGAATGTTTCACAGAAAAACTGCACAGCTAACTATCTTTACTTTTTCATTCTATAATTTTACTGGTCAATAAACTGATTATTTGAGTGAAATTCTACACCAAGTCTTCTTGGGTCTCCTTCTGCAAGAGTGTTTATTTCCTGCAATCTTTCATGACTGGAAAATTCAGAGAAATCCATGTCTGAGGCTACTATTGCCGGTATTAAATTTCTCTTCAGAACTCTGCTAGTGACTCCATTAATTTTCAGACACGTAACAATTTTAGGACATTAAACAACAGAGAATAAAAACTAAACAATCCTCTTGTGGCGATCCTATTTTAGATTCACCGCCAGTGATCACTTTGCAGATTCCTAATGGCTCACACAGCATAAAGAGAAAACATATAGGCAGGACTGGTAGTTGACACACTTCCTTTAAGGCTGTTGTCCATGGAGTTGTAAAGCTTTTTTCCCAACCTTGACCCCTTATGTAAGCAACTGGAGACTGTTTTCATGCATCTGCAAACAGACTGCCTGAAACAATAGCTCTTCTTCAGCTCTGTGGTGAGACCTGACACTTAACATGAAGCCAATTTAAATGTCAGTGCTATTAACCATTTCTCTGCTGTTCAGTCCAGCACAGACACACGTCAAACACTTTTGCTTACAGCATTTAATATTTCATACAAATTGAACAGTGGATAGCTACTGGGTTAGATGACAGACTTCTGGAGTAACTGTGGGATGATCCATCTGCAGGGCATTATTCAATACCGTACCTTGAGGGATTTTTATCATCAAAAAACACTCTGATTAACACTTTCACTTGGCTATGTATTCCTCCAAAAACCATAAGGAACATTTTTCCACTTGCATATTGGGAAGGAGTAACTGACAGGCAAAATATCCATCAGAGAACAGGATTGGTTACCGAACCAAAATAACCAACAGTAGGGTACATCATATTGATGCTACCTACATACAGAAAACTAAACCAAACCCTGCTTCCCTTTAACTGCTCATCAACTCTCTCTCTAAATGATACCTCTGGCTTTACAGAAGTTTCCACAAATGGTTCAACATAACAACTTAAAAACCCCCTTTCATTGCATGCTGCTGAAATCTGCCTGTTCCAGTAGGCTACGTGGATTCTCTGCAAGTTGTATTACAGCTTGCCATGTGCTGCATTAAGCCCAAGATAACAACATCCTCTATGAACCACCTCTGCTCCCTTCAGATGTATGTAAGAATGCAAATAACATATTAAACTTCTTTCTTTCACTGTCTCCTTTTGACAAGCTATTAGGAACATCCAACCTTCTCCTCTATACTCCCCAGAAAGGGAGTTAGTCTCTCCTTGATGCCTAGCTTAGGAATCAAAAGATGGACATGCAAATCATACTGGATCTAACTAGAGGTAATGAATAGTATACATAATATAGCTCATATGAAAAACATCCTTTTTTTCCTGACCCTTTATTTAAAACTGTTAATTATTATTAATTGCAACAGAAATTTGCTGATGTAGCCAAAGATTATATCCCTTATGGTACTAAAACACACTCTTTAATTAATTTTCAATACACATTAGACTGCATTTTGTTACATTCTGCACAGAGATTAACTCAACCAAAGCACACAGAGCTGTGGTGTTATTAACTCATATTTCATTGAAAGGTCATTCTCTCCTTGGTTGTGTCTAGAGGAGGCTGTAGTTAAATATCTTACTATCCCATCCACAGAATATAAATAGAATTATGTAGAACTGTGTTTACTCACAGAACCCACAATTCCATCGTCTTAAAAATTACCATTTCTCTGGCTTGCTTTACCCTGAGATCATGTAGAAACACAAATGCAGAACACCTCTGGCCATCATGCCCTTTTTGGATCTTCCCTTAAAAATCTAACTTTTCTGAATTGATCGGGATAAGTTTTGCTGTAAATAGCATTTAAATTTGTTTCAAAGATTAGTACCTGGAAGACAGTATGATATTTTAAAAATTTCATCTTTTACCCTTAAGTTCAAACCCACAAGAATCCACAGAGGAAAGCACAGAAAAGACAGCACTTTGTGAGAATGCATGCCTATCAGAAGCGACAGACAGAATTTCTGCGCAGCCTATGTGTGTGCACTTATTTCTCAGGCACAAGAGGCCAGTTTTAAACACATAGTAAGACTAACTTGCCTACAAAGGCTTTTGATGGAGCTAACACATCTAAGTTAAGTCTAAATACTCAACTGTAGTTAAGGTTAAACATTAGGGCTTGTCACTTATAGCAATTAAGGTTCTCAGCAAATAATGACAATCCTTTTATGCACTTAAATATATGCGTAATTTTCAAAACCAGAAAAGTGCATTTTCCCAAATTATTTTAAGGAACATTCTTAATTTTTAGTAAGTTACAAAGCTTACTGTGCTGTTTATGATTTCCACTGATGTGTATCACTGCTCTGTCTCATTTAATAACCTGCAATCTTGTAACACTTAGCAATACACTCTGTGTAAACTACACACCGTTTTCCTTCTGAAGTATCACTCTTGATTTTTCTGCCTACACTCTCCCGTTGTGTGGGCGGCACATTAAACAAATACCTCTTCATGCTGGTACAGTTGCCACTTCTCATTTCTAGTATAATATTCATCTAATCAGACAATGCCTGTAAATGCAACTTACAAAAGCAGGTTGTAATTTCATTAAACATGTATTTACTAAGCTAAGCCAGCTGTTCTGGGCTGGAATGCATAAAAAGACGCAAGTGATTGCTTCTCAGTCATTTTTAAGGCAACTGAAAAATACATTTGCTGAGCTAACCTCACTCTCCCAAAGAGCTGGCACTGTTAGCTTCTTCTGTGTAAAAGGTTTAAACAGTTATTATAGTGTGTCATAAATTTTAACTTGTAATTGAAAATCTCTCAACTTCCTCAAAAAAAAAGAAAAAATAAATAAAAAATAAAAATTAAAAAAAATATCTGTATTACTGCTATGTAATTACAGACTATGCAGCTGCTCTCTTTGGCTCTGCTAGAAAATTTAAAGACATGAAACACTGTACAAACCTTATTCAAATTTTATTAAATTGCTAGTCATAGATATGCCACTCTCACATTGGAGTCTCTCAAATAATATCAGTTACAACACAGGAGACCATCAGACCCTTAGCAGGAAAGTATAATCTCTATTTCTGCCAAGCAGACATCAAAGGAAAGCTACCTGAACATGTGGCTGGAAAAAGACTTCAATATGTAAAAATGATTTTTCTTTAATTCTAAATATTTCCTGATCATTCTGCATAGCCACAATTGCCTGAGTTGCTTTAATACAATTTTTGTGCCATTTCATTGTGTCACTTGTAATGAAAAGAAACTCTGTTCATGAGGTAGCAAACCTAGTATTTCAGCCAAAGGCGTAAGACTGGTGACCCCACAATATCCTGTTCACCTCCAGTAGTTTGACATGAGTCATACTTGATTAACTATTCCCCTAGCTTTTGTGTACTGTGGAAGCTATGGTGTGACGTTGAATTTTTAGAGCAATTAAAATAAAATATATACCATGTGCCTCTATCCTTGATTCACAAGGCATTTCGGTCTTGGGTCACTGATTTAAAATGGACAGTTTCTAGAAAAAAAAAAAAAGCTTTACATAGCCCAGATTTCACATTGTACTTTGATTTTGCCTGTTGGTGCAGTATCAGCATTTTTTATAGTATGCTTTTCATTTGCTGGGATTGGTTTAGGGTCTAAAAAGAATTTTCAAATCTGAAGAATCAAATCAATTTATTATTAAACATGTATATATATATATATATATATACACGTACATATATATATATAAACTATGAAAGCAATTATGCATAATTCATAACACTGTTTCCACTTGATGGAAACAGTGCTCCTTCTATTGCTTTCTTAATTCCTGCCCAAAGATACAAAAAAGCTTCATGATTTGTACAGAAGTCTTTGAAATCTCAAGGTCTGTGAAATCTCAAGGTCAGGTCTACAGGAATTTGGAAAAGTTACATCCTCTGAATGTTAGCGAGACCTTTTTTCATTAATGTTTTGACAATGTCCACTATAAGAACAACTTAAGTTCTTAAATACAAAATATAGACTATTGTAGTTGTCTTAGATCATTAATTCAAAACAGCAAAAATGTGGACTGAAGACTTTCACATGCAGAATAAACTTTTGCCCATCTGTTCTCACTTTTAAAGCATGATTGTTCATAAATTTCTGGGTAATTATAAGGACAATTAAACAAAATACCCACATTAAGACTTTTTATTATTTTCATATTTTCAAACACTTATTTCTTTAGAAGTGTCCCCCCTCAGCCCCCCCTTCAATCCAACTGCAACTGGAAATGTTTACAGTTCATCAGGGACTTTTATAATTAAAACTATAATAGCCTGAAATTATTTTCCAATTATTACTCAACACACCAATTGGTGGAGCAATACTGTTTCTATTTGTCACCAGAAATTACTGTGATTACTTTTCTCTTTGCTTTCACATGTAAAAAAAGCTAAAAGAAAGTAAGATGGGAAAACAGAGAAGGATTTCTGAAAGACTGTGGATCTAGTATCAGTCATTCTGGCATTCACCAGAAGCAAATTACAGAAACAAAATGCATGCAAAAATTGATAATTCAGTTTATCCCACTTCACTATCACTGACGTATATGTTTTTGAAAGTTGAACTAACAACAGAGAATTTTAATAATTTGCAATAGTTGTTGAAACAGGTTCCTACTATAATGACTTTGTAATCTAGGGATGTGGCCTAAAGGAAATTATTGGAAAATAACAACAAAATACAGACAGATGTGCAAAGAACATCATTAACTGTGGAAACAGGAAATTGGCACTGAAAGCTGTAAGACAAATAGCTGCACAGATCTGCTCAGAAAAAGGGATTTATTTATGTAGTAAGAATAACGGAGGATATTCCTTAAGGGTTTCGTAATCTACTGTGGATGTTAAAATGCTTAAAATACAGGAGTTCTGAAGATGAAAGCTACTTTCTATATTAACCTCAAAAAAAAAAATCTAGTGTTTCTTCAAGGAGGAAAAACTTAGGAATACTCTTCTCAGTTTATAAAATAGTCACATTTTCATTTTCTCTTCCATTCATTCAACCTACACCTGGGTAAAGTTGCTTGCATTAAAAAAAAAATCATGAAAATCATGAAAATACCTTTTCTTTCACATATCCCATGTTTACCCTCCTTCATTAAACAACATGCAGCATGGTTCAGAAATTTCCACTCTTCGGACACTTAGGATTCTGCTTATGTGTACTGTTATACAATATGATACATTTTCAAAAAGAAAACATACAGTCCCAATCATCAGAGGTATTTGCTTTTCAAGTACAGATATTGGACTCTACTAGATGATCACAACCCATGTCGTTCAGGTGGTGGTGGTAACCTTCTACAGGGACAGCAGCAGTGGCAGTCTTCTACCTCCCAAGGTGGTCTTCAGCATGGGACCCTTCAACTTTGCCCCATCCTCACCTATCCCTGTGATGTTCGGAGAAGCTGACATAACTGCAGACATCACAGAATCACAGAATAGTCGAGGTTAAAGGAGACCTCCAAGATCACCGAGTCCAACCTCTGACCTAATGCAAACAAGTCCTCCACTAAACCATATCACTAAGCTCTACATCTAGACGTCTTTTAAAGACCTCCAGGGATGGTGACTCAACCACTTCCATGGGCAGCCTATTCCAGTTAATAAAAACCCTT
This sequence comes from Heteronetta atricapilla, assembly GCA_011075105.1. Lineage (NCBI taxonomy): Eukaryota > Metazoa > Chordata > Aves > Anseriformes > Anatidae > Heteronetta > Heteronetta atricapilla. The sequence continues at coordinate 101,680,584 of CM021731.1, forward strand.
TCCATAAAGAAGTTTTTCCTAATATCCAACCTAAACCTCCCATGACGCAATTTTAGTCCATTCCCCCTCGTCCTGTCACCAGGCACGTGGGAGAATAGACTAACCCCCACCTCACTACAGCCTCCACTGAGGTACCTGTAGAGTGCGATAAGGTCACCCTTGAGCCTCCTCTTCTCCAGGCTAAATAGTCCCAGCTCCATCAGCTGCTCCTCATAAGACTTGTTCTCCAGACCCTTCACCAGCTTCGAAACCCTTCTCTGGGCGCGCTCAAGCACCTCCATGTCCTTCTTGTAGTGAGGGGCCCAAAACTGAACACAGTACTCGAGGTGTGGCCTCACCAGAGCTGAGTACAGGGGGAAAATCATTTCCCTAGCACTGCTGGCCATGCTGTTTCTTATACAAGCCAGGATGCTGTTGGCCTTCTTGGCCGCCTGAGCACACTGCTGGCTCATATTCAGCCGGCTATCAACCAATACCCCCAGGTCCTTCTCTGTCAGGCAGCTTTCCAACCACTCATCTCCCAGCCTGTAGCTCTGCTTGGGGTTGTTGTGCTCCAGGTGCAGGACCCGGCACTTGGCTTTGTTGAACTTCATACAGTTGGCCTCGGCCCATCGGTGCAGCCTATCCAGATCCTCCTGCAGAGCCTTCCTACCCTCGAGCAGATCGACACACGCACCTAACTTGGTGTTGTCTGTAAACTTACTGAGGGTGCACTTGATCCCCTCATCCAGATGATCGATAAAGATGTTAAAGAGGACTGGCCCCAGTACTGAGCCCTGGGGAACGCCACTAGTGACTGGCCTCCAACTGGATTTGACTCCATTCACCACAATTCTCTGGGCCTGGCCATCCAGCCAGCTCTTAACCCAACAAAGCCTATGCCAGTCCAAGCCATGAGCAGTCAGTTTCCTGAGGAGAATGCTGTGGGGAACGGAGTCAAAAGCCTTACTGAAGTCAATGTAGACCACATCCACAGCCTTTGCCTCATCCACTAAGCGTATCACCTTGTCATAGAAGGAGATCAGGTTCGTCAAGCAGGACATGCCCTTCATAAACCCATGCTGACTGGGCCTGATCGCCTGCTTGCTCTGCAAGTGCCGCATGATGACGCTCACAGTAATCTGCTCCATGAGCTTCCCTGGCACTGAGGTCAAAGTAACAGGCCTATAGTTCCCTGGGTCTACCTTCTAGCCCTTCTTGTAGATGGGCGTCACCTTTGCTAGCCGCCAGTCGAGTGGGACCTCCCCTGATAGCCAGGACTGCCAATAAATGATGGAAAGTGGCTTGGCCATCTCTTCTGCTTGTTCTCTCAATACCCTCGGATGGATTCCATCCGGCCCCATCGACTTGCATACATCCAAATGCTGTAGCAGGTCGCCAACCATTTCCTCATGGATTATGGGGGCCACAATCTGCTCCTCATCCCCTTCCACCAGCTCAGGGTACTGGGCATCCAGAGAACAACTGGTTTTGCTGCTATAGACTGAGGCAAAGAAGGCGTTAAGCACCTCAGCTTTTTCCTCATCTCTGGTAACTAAGTTTTCCCCCACATCCAGTAAAGGGTGAAGATTCTCCTTGGTCCTCCTTTTTGTGCCGATATATTTATAAAAACATTTTTTATTGTCTTTAACAGCAGTAGCCAGATTGAGCTCCAGATGAGCTTTGGCCTTTCTAATTTTATCCCTGCACAGCCTCACAACATCTTTATAGTCCCCCTGAGTGGCCCGCCCTCTTTTCCAAATATTATAAACCCTCTTTTTTTCCCCTAAGCTCAAGCCGCAAGTCTCTGTTCAGCCAGGCCGGTCTTCTTCCGTGCCGGCTCGTCTTTGGGCATGTGGGGACAGACCACTCCTGAGCCATTAAGATTTCTTCCTTGAAGAGTGCCTGGCCTTCCTGGGCTCCTCTGCTCTTCAGAACCGCCTCCCAAGGGACGCTGCCAACCAGTGACCTGAACAGCTCAAAGTCAGCCCTCTGGAAGTCCAAGACAGCAGTTTTACTGGTCCCCTTCCTGACTTCGCCAAGTATCGAGAACTCTACCATTTTGTGGTCACTCTCCCCAGGACAGCCCCCGACCACCACATCTCCCACCAGGCCTTCTCCATTTGTGAACAGAAGGTCTAGTGGGGCACCTCCCCTGGTAGGCTCACCAACCAGCTGCATCAGGAAGCTATCTTCCATGTTCTCCAGAAACCTCCTAGACTACTTTCTCTGGGCTGTGTTGTGCTTCCAGGATATGTCTGGGAAGTTAAAGTCCTGCACAAGAACAAGCACTGATGATTTTGCAACTTCTGCCAGCTGCCTGTAGAACTTCTCATCTGTCTCCTCATCCTGGTTTGGCGGTCTATAACAGACCCTCATCAGGATGCTTGCCTTGTTGGACTTTCCACTGATCCTAACCCATAGCGACTCAACCTTATCATTCCCAGCCTCAAGTTCGACGACATCAAAACACTCTCTAATATAGAGAGCCACTCCACCACCCGTTCTGTGCTGCCTGTCCCTTCTGAAAAGCCTATAGGCAGACATTGCAGCATTCCAGTCATGAGAGCGGTCCCACCACGTTTCCGTGATGGCAACCAAGTTATGGCCTGCCTGCTGCACAATGGCTTCCTCCTGCTTGTTGCCCATGCTGCGTGTGTTAGTGTAGATGCACTTCAGTTGAGCCTTTGCCTTCTCTCCCAGCCTTGCCATTGTTCCCCCTGGCACACCTCTAACGAGCTTTGTTTCATCCCCATCCCCCTTCTTACCTAGTTTAAAGCCCTCTCAATGAGCCCTGCCAGCTCCTGGGCTAGGATCTGTTTTCCCCTTGAAGTCAGTTGGGGGATGTCAGATGGCCTGTCTGCGGCCATCAGGCCGGGTGCCGAGTAAAGCACCCCATGGTCAAAGAACCCCAAATTCCTGTGTTGGCACCAGCCTCTGAGCCACGTGTTTATCAGGTGGGCTTTCCGTGTCTTCTCTGAACCCCTCCCTGCCACTGTAGGGATGGACAAAAACACCACCTATATTCCCCCTCTGTCTACTAACTGTCCCAGCCCCCTGAAGTCACGTTTTATAGCCTTCAGGCTTCTCTCATCAGTGTCATCACCGCCAGCCTGGACTATCAGTAGCGGGTAGTAATCAGAGGGGCGAACCAGGTTGGGAAGCTTTCTGGCAACATCCCTGACCCTGGCTCCAGTGGGGCAGCAGACTTCCCTATGGGTAGGGTCAGGCCGACAAATAGCTCTGTTCCCCTGAGAAGGGAGTTGCCCACAACAACCACCCTTCTTTCTTTCTTGGTGGAAGCAGTCTTGAGGCGTGGAGCAGAATTCCTCGCCCTAGGCTTCCTGGGTATACTTTCTACCACATCCTCATCCACTGCTCTCTCAAGCTCCAGGGCCTCAAATCTGTTGCATAAGGGCATCTGGGAAGGTGGGGCAGGTAGGGGGGGGCATTTCCTGCAATGTCGAGCAGGAACCTGTCTCCATTCCTCCTCCACTCCTGGGTCCCCTCCCTCTGCCCGATAGCAACTGGGCAGGGGGTCCTCCCCTATATGGGGAGTCTCACTCCAGTGCCTCTCCTTCAGGTCCTTCATACCCTCCCTTTCTATCTTAAGATGCCAAGCCACAGTAAATTAAATGTTTAAGAGCAGTGTAAAAACACTGCTGAACACTGTGAATAGTTTCTGAGCCTGAAGTTGAATATCATCAGAATGTATTTGATGAATCTGTCTTTCACTTAGTTAAAAGCACAGTGAAAACTCTCCCCTTTTTGTTAAATTTCTTCCTTCCTAGAAAGATATCATGAATGAACAGAAGCTACCTCAAAACACACAATACTTAAGTTTTTCCACAATAAAATACATAAAAAAAGGAATATAAAGCCATTCTTTGTAAACAGAAGGTCTAGACTAATGCAATGTGCAACCTAATCAAAGGCACTGTTGATTCATCAATTCTGCTTACGAGACCTAGAAGACATGATTTATACAACAGAAGTAATAGTAAGACTAAATCACAGCAGCACAATGCATTTACTATGGGATACTTCACAATGCATAGCTAAATAGCAAGGAAAAATTCATCTTGCCATCCAAAAGACTGCTCTTCAAAATAATATTCTACACATTACATACATACATATCTATCTAAATAATTAGGTAAAAAAACTATGTCAATTTTAATTTGTTTTAAGTTGCAAGGAGAGATTATTTTAAAATGTATGTATATATATATATGTATATGTATCTCATCTGTTAAAACATTTTTTTTCTAGAATATGCATCATTATATTAATACATACACTAATATATTCAATTAAATAATTGCATATTCACTTAAGACATCTTATACAATTGAGGACGTAGAAGCTAAAACAGGTATTCTCCAATTTTTTTTATTTTTTTATTAAAGATTTAGAAATTTAAAAACAAGTGACATTAACCTTAGATGTAACTATAACTACACACTGTGCAGTCGAAGGAATTTTGCCATCATTTTTCATGATTTTGTATGTGACACTAAATGCCATATTTAGCAATTGGATGAAGACTGCCAGACAACAGTCTTGCCACATTTTACCATGTTGGGGTGAAAACATAAGACGGGCTGTGATTAAGAAAGAAGGCCACAACGTCTAACTTGTTTTAGTTAGGCCCAGTCTAGTAGTGTGCTCACAACACACTTAATATACTCTGACAGGATCAAACTAGTCACACAAACATCATTGCAGCCGCTCTTTTTTTATTATTATTATTTTTTATGGTCATGATTGGAGAAGCAGAAATAATATTGGCAACCAGCCTACACAGGGTAAACGCAGTGCTTAAAGCACTTGTTTGAAGAAAAAAAGATCTAGGTTTTCTTCCTTTCTTCAAATTTTTTTTGCCACTTCCAAGGAATAAACAACACTGATGGAAAACAACAATCAAGCACAGTGGAAAAAAAAAAAAAAAAGCACTCTTCATATCTTTAATTTAAAAACACCGTGCAAACAATGAATCAGGAGTCACAAGGTCAAAAGAGAAGACAGGTTATGGAGACCTGGATTCTCACTCCTGTTCCCAAACCTATTTCTGTTTTAAGATATTTTAATCTAAAAATGGTTCAGCATCAAACATAGGAAGAGTTCTGGAAAGCAGAGACCTGCTAGCTGAAAGGAGCCAAGTTAATTTAATGGCCGTTTTATAAGACAGACTCTCATACCCTGATCACTCTGGAATTTGTTCCAGATTAAATGAATCTTTCTTGAACACATGTGCCCTGTACCAGATTTCATCTTTATTTTCCACTTCTGATAGTTTGTTTCTTTTGCCTTTTCCAGAGGAATAGTTCTTTCTGAGACCCAACACACATTAGCAAATGAGCCAACAAAGCCCTGCCTCTAACCCACCCCATAAACGTGACAGAGAAGCTCTGGGCTCTCCAGCCAAACTTTCTCCCTTTCAGTATCACCACATTGCTATGAAGGCTATTATCACTGGTACAGTCCCTAAAACATCTTTATCTTTCTCCAGTAATGCAGAGAATTGAATCTGTTGACATCTACACATCAATTTTCTTCCTCACACAGGAATCCACAAGCTGGACAGCCCAGCTGAGTGGATTTTCCTGCTCATCTGGCTCTGGAATATGGTTTGTGGTGCCAAAGACCAGACACACGGGAAATAAATCTAGCTGGGAGTGCTTCCAGGGTCATTTGACAGCGGCAATTTGAAAGCACTGGGAACACAAATGCTATTCTCACCTTCCTCTTGGTGGGTCTGCGTCATCTTTCTTCCAGCGGACGGTCGGCTGCGGGTCCCCCTGCACCTGGCACCGGAAATCCACGGCCTCCTCCTCCAGCACCACTTGGTTAATTGGCCGCCTGAGAAACGTGGGCCGCTCTTGAAAAGAGACATCAGAATTCCTCAGTGAGTCACAGGGCTGACATGAAAACTTTTGACATTTCAGCATCTTTTTTTTACCGACTTGCAGAAGGTGGAACGGAGGGCTGAGCTTCGCAAATTCAGGCAAGTGGAACTGATGATGTGCATCAGCAGCCAGGGCAACGACGGCCAGGCTGGAGATGTGGCGGCTGTCACATCTGGCCCTCACATAAAAGCCAAGTGCCACCAGCACAAAAGTGCGCGCTAGCCCCAACTGCCCGCCTGTCACACCACCGGGGACGTCTTCAAGACCGTGTCCTTCTGTGTGAATGTTTTGGCTCTGCACTGCTGTGTGCACGGAGTGTGATTTAAGAGCTGCTGTCTGCTCTAGCATTATATAAGCTGCCAGTGGAGACAGCCTGCCTTCGGCAATAATCAATACCTGAATGCTTCGGAGGAAAACGTAAACTCTGTGTTATGCGTCTCATCTGATCGAGGGCTATTGTACTGAGGTCAAATCTTCCCTGATCCCCATCACTAACTTCACCACAGAAAACTAAATTAAGGTTTGAATAATCAGTTCTGTTTACCCTTGTTATGTTAGCCTGCACAGCTACAAATATTATTAATCATCATAATGTTGCACAGGCCTGCTTGAAATCCAGATGCAGAGCCACAATCTGATCTCAGTTACACTGGTACAAACTCAGAGTACCGGTAATTTCATTTGAAAGGATGTCACTGGGGTTAGTTTCCAAGTTGCCTTTGGATTGCATAAATTTCGTTCTGTCCTCTCCCATACCGCACTTTCATTGTCATAAATTATTTATGCCAGAGACAAGCCATTATAAGACTGGGTTTATATGAAACACTATTTCCAGTCAAGACAGCGATTTATTACACAGGCATTTTAAACTGGTTACACACTACGTTTCACATTTCATTCTCAGCGAGTTGAGGGCTATGATGTCAATTAGAAAATTGTTCAAAATTCACACAGATGTAAGCAATACTAGATTCTGACTCAGGCAGTTTGTCTTGATAACTACAGAGCTAAGTTCACAGGCTTGGTATCCATGTTTAATATATGCATTTTTTTTAATAAAAGAACATTAATAAGCTTGCAAAATAGAGTTTGCAGCACCTAAGTGCTAGAAGTGTCAGAATTAAGTCTGTCTGCATGCCCTTTCATCATTCCCTTTCTGTTTCTGCCTTATGAGACTGGTTGCAATTACATGATCACATACTATTTCTTCCCCAAACATCTCCAGATTGTTGGTATTCATTTAATGAGCAGGTGTTTAATATTTTGCTTTAGTTGTACTGTCTAGTGGGTGGCCTCCTGTCATACTTCTCAAATCTCACTTCAAAGACAGAATTATTAATTTCCTCACAATCGCCCTTACACCTATCTTAATGCTTCATAAACAATTCACCTACTTTCATAGCCCCTCTCTGAGGTGTGATGGAGGTCTAAGAAAGCAAGGTTAAAAAAAAAAAAAAAAAAAAAAAGCTAAATCTTCATGCCCAACTTGAGATACAAAACTGCCAACTTGTATTTTCTTGAGAATTCAGCATGAATTTTGCATGCTTGAAGCTCAGTTTCCACTTGATTCACTTACAGCTGATAAAATGTTTACCACTCTCACAAATCAGAATATTAAGTCAGAAAATAAGGAACACAAAACCAACTGTTAATAAATATTTATAAGAGTGACACAACATCACATAGTATTTACATGATACTAGCAGGGTTACCTATTGGCAGAGAAAAATGTATTTTGTCAGCAGAAAAATTGACACATTCAAGGATCAACAGCACTTTTTCAGGCGCTAAAGATAATTACAAGTCTAAGGGACAGACTTCCTTCTCCCCATTTCTCCCAAGCGATTGCTGTTCTCTCACTTTTCATCATTTTTCTGCATGCAGTGCTGGCAGGTTGCAGTAGCATTTGGGCAAGTAAATGCAGTTCTGATCTCCCTCTGCCCCTTGAAATCCAGTCTTCATTCCCTGTCTCAAGCCTGTGTATCAGCCAGCTGTACATATTCTTTGTTACAGCTCCTTGCCCTGTGTGTGCCCCACCAGATTTTTCCTTCCCTGAGCATGCAGTCCCCTGATCCTTCCCAGTCCCAGCTAGGCTTGCTCCTACCCTGACCTTGTGTCTTGTCTAGCCTGTGAGAATGCCTCATGTCCACCTCTGGTCCAGCCACTAGCTGGGCCAGCTCTTCCCAGCTGCAGCCTGCTTCTTCAGTCTGTCTCCTTCTAGCCCAGAACATTGGTGTTCACAGCCTCAACGCAGGATTGTGTAAGTCCAGTCTCCCTTCCAAATATTCATGCCTCTAACTTCTTCATGCATTTAAGCAGACTGAATTTTCTTATTTGAACTACACTTGAACTGGAGCTTCTTTTTCTCTGTGCCATCCTGACACAGGCCATCCAGAATATTAATACAAGAAAAAATGGTTGAAGTAAACAGACATCATTGCAGGAGACTGACAGTAATGCTAGACTGCACTGGAGGAAAACTGCTGCTTAGAACTGTACTCTACTCAGTCTCTCAGGAGTATGAGTTTATTTATTTATTTCAAAAGGTGCATAATTGGGTAAGCTTAGTGAAAATTATTTGGGAAGGCAAAAAATTACATCTCTGGTATAGGAGCTACTATTTCCCATTGAATTCTAGGTTCTTGTTATTCAGTATGAGGGACCTATTGCATTTCTCAGGGACAAAAAGCTTCCTTTCTCTCCTTCAAATCCTTCCCCATATTCAACCAATTATCCTTTTACCTCCCAACTACAAGAACTTCAATATTTGTAGAAAATAATGAACAATTTTAACAAGTAAAACAACAACAACAACAACAAAAAAACAACATCAGACAAAACAAAACAAAAAACAGGTAAATCAGACATCACACACGGAAAATTTTGGATAAAGCCATTTTAGTCTGACAAACATTAAAACAGGACAAAGTAACAAAAGTGTTAATTGTTGGCCTTAATGCTAAGCAATACACTTGGCCTGTCTGTAAAAGGGAATATCTTAATTAAACTTTCTGTAAGTTTGCAGCAGTATCTTATCCAGAACTTTTAACCTAAAAGAGCATAGCTCAACACTTCCTCTGAGCTCACAAAGAATACATTCTATATTTTGGAATTTATTTTTCAAGAGATGATCTTTAGCCAAGAGATTTAGATTCAGATCAGCATCCTCATAGGTGATTTGGAAGCCTTGGTCCATTCACTTTGAACTTTACTAAATCTGCATGTGCCTGTATGTTTGCTTGGTCTGCATACAAGAATTATTTCAGAGCCTGTTTATAAAAGCTGGCTGTAAACAACTAAGAAATAAGCATATTCATGTTTATAAAATTGCTATTTGTGGCTGTAAATGGTTCTATACAGGGGATAATAAAATAAATTCCTATCACATTTTGAGGAGAACCCAGCTGATGAGAAAGTAAATGGCTGAAGGATCATTAGGTAAATCACTTGATTCCAGACGAAGACAATCTAGGAGTATATATGTTTGTTTCAGATCGGCTTTTCAAATTGTGTATTTTCCAAAACAGTTACTAATTTGCAAGAAAATAGATAGCTATGGAAGTACAAACCACAGTTATCAAGGACATACAAATAAGAATAAAATAAGAATTAATGCTATTTCAATTTTTCCATCTCTGCATTTTGTACAGTGTGAATCCAGAAAGAATAAGTTCTCTTTCATGTTGTTTCCTGGATTTGTATCGCTTAGGCAACCCCTTGAATATGTCCAATAGCTAATTATACAACTATAAAGTGATCAGAGGGAATGCCATTGCCAATGCAATTAACATTCTTTATGTGAGATTAACTGGATTTGAGTCACCTGCATAACTTGCTTACAATGTTAATCTCTCAGGAGACAGAGCTTGCCTGAGCATGCTAAATAGAGAAGATTTCTTTGCACAGCCAGGTCAAATACAGTTTCAGAGCCAAACCTCAGAAAACATCTTGTGATTTTTTTTTCTTTTGAAATGATTCACCCACAAATAAAGCCTTGTGGTATAATTGAACATTGTTACTCTGTCAACAGCATTCAGAATGTAATATATTTGAGAAACAAAAGGGTAATAAATTAAAATCACGGACATAATTTTTTTTTAATATAGTTACTTTATAAATTTTATCTGACTAAATAAAATACCTACTTCCCAGGCTTTCACTGATGAATATTAAAAATCTTTGAAGAGAACTATAAAATAGGTCATGGTTATATGTCATGTCAACCAGTTGTACTATTACTGGGGTGACCTTTATAACTTCAGATTAAACTCTGCTTGCAGTTATAAAAGGGGATTGTTAATGCAATCTGGGCACACACCTACAGTATGTTGCAGTGCCTGAAACAGGCACTGCAAGAAAATCACAGAACTGATCCAAGCCAGAAATATAAGAAAACCCTTCCTTGCTGTGGGTGCTGACACAAGTAAACCCCTGAACTCAATTCTTCCTCTATTTAACAATTGGTCTGTGTATCACACTCTATTAGAGTGATTCGGATGACCTTCAGATGTATTATTGCCCTTTCTCTGTTCCTCAAAAAGTTAGACAGCCATATATGGGACCTCAATCTAATTAAAATGATCCTAACTGCCTTAATATATTTTGTCTGCTGAGGCAACTGCTAGAGTGAAGGATTTGATGGTCCCCATAATGTGGAGACTCAATCTGATTTAGAACTGTTTTCTCCTTCTTGGCTGGAGAGAAGGCATCTTTTTTTTTTTTTTTTTTTTTTTAATGTTCTTCTGGTCTAAAAAGAAGCATTAAAACACAAGTTAGAAGGATGAGTTTTGGAGGGTATTTAAGAGCAAATAGTTTTTTTTAAAAAAAGTTTCTTTTCACCTTAGTGTTCTGATGCAAAGGAAAAAAGAAACATTAGGTGAAAGGAAGTAAGTTTCATTTAAGAATGCTGTCAAAATTGTAGGTATTTCATTGCCTGCATCAAGAGCTGGATGAAGTATAGCTGTCTGTCAAAAATGAAGATGAGGAAGGAGACAGCATACAGGACACTGGCCAAATAAATGAAAATATAGTTGCAAAAGCAGGTGTTTTACTATTTAAAGACATTCTTCTACTTCCTCTTTTCAGGCACTTTTTCTTTTTTTGGTTTGAGAAATAATGAGTTGTGTAGACATTGCACACTTCTGCAGACATTTCACAGTACTAACAAAATGCAGTAAGCTTGCACAGTGTGTGCATGGAGAAACATGAAAATGAACTAGACTGATTTTTATCAAATGTTAGTGTGTTCCTTGTATTGTATCTATCTACTGTGGTTTTAATTTCAGGAACAATTTCTACTGAGTATGAGGAACAGACCAGAGAGCAATCAGACCCTTTTTCACAGTTGTACTGCAACTTGTTAGTACCCACAGATAGCAAATATTGCAAAGCTACAACGATTCTTTACAAACTACCACAAGTACACTGCAAGTGGGAAGTGTAAGGTTTTGAAGAAAAACAGAAGGACTTTTGATCTGAGGGTCAAAATACATACTGTCAACCTGTCCATCTTAAACAGTGAATGTACACCCTGATTTAGGCAGATTTTCTGGCTGGGAAGTCTTCTGGGACTAATTTACAAGATATGATGGGACAAGACTCTCTGCTAAGGCCTTCCATATCGTCAGAATTCAAGGAAGAAAAATGAGGCACAATGTCTTCATTAAGGGGTTTTTGGATTTCAGTCTCTAACATCATGTCATCACAGTATATTCTTGCTGGAACTATGGTATCTCTTTCAGCCTGACAATATCACAAAAATATCAAACACAAATACTTCTTCAAGCATCAGAAGAAAATACCTCTTCATCCCACAGGACCTTATTAGCTGAAGAAAGGTTCAGGCACCAAAGCTAAAATCAAAGATTAATCCAAAACAATCTTTAGTATGTCTGAATTGACATATCTTTTAAGACATTTTTGTACTCTTATTAGCTATACTTTACATTCTTTTGAGGCTCTTCTAAATATATCTCAATCTTTTTCCACTACCTGGTGCCAGCCTCTTGAAGTCGATATATTAAGGCTTTCATTGATTTCACTGAGCTTCAGAATCAATATACAAGATACACCTTTGTACATTCTCTTCAAACATAACATTTAAAGTCCAAAGGAACAAAAAGAAGCCTGAAAGAGTTAAACCATCTTGAAAACTTGTTTGATAACACTGCAATAGTATGACAAAATTATAAAACATTAACGGTTATTCCTTTTATTTCTGGCTCCATATTATGTATTTACAAACCAAGCTTTCTTACAAATTGAAATGAAACTGTTTCTGCTTTGCATCTTGCCTGATTTTTGTCCAGTCAAAGGCTAGGCTATGAGCCCAAACTCAAAGCAGCTTAATTTGTATCATGCTTCTGAATTGGCATTTAGAATATGTGTCCATAATAATAAAATACCACGCTGTCTCTTTTGGGGCATGTTAGGACTGATGGATTAGTTCTTAGCTTTCCTTAAAGGCCACCTCAGGCTCTGAGGCACTCAGTCTTCCTGCTCTACTCCAAGATAACACCTTGGAGCCTCAAAAAGACAATAACTAGCAATAGTGTTTGAAAGAGAACACTAAAAAAATCTCATGCCATCGTTGTCAATATTCAAAACACAGGAATAATTCTGGGAAGCACTGTTTCCATAATCAATTTTATTTATGATATTTTACTGTGAAAGTTTTGGCTTTCACAAAATTTCCGCTTTTTGAAGAATCATGACTTGGAAACAAAAATGCAATCTGCAAAGATGCTAACAGCAAGCTTGAACATCCTCATCCTGGGTGAGTGACTTAATGTTGAAAACTACGTTTCCTATGTAGATGGGGTCGGAATAAAATGGCTCTAAAGGTGTCATCCACAAAGATCTCTCAGCAAATGTTATTGAATGGGTACCCATCTGAGTAAATACATTCTACATAGGGGAAATTCTCATTTTCTCTTCCCCTTTCTTTCCAAGCATTTTATTGCACTTTTTATTTTACTTTTTACTCAGGAAAGGTGTAATCTTTTAGGCTAGACTTCCATGCTGTTCCCATTGGGCCACCAGTTACCACCACATTGACTCATTTTTTCCACAGGCCATGCCCTGAGCTAAATTTATTGCATGTGGAGCCAGAGATTTGTCACAAGTGACATGCAGAAATTAACTTCAGGTAATACAGAAAAAATTGCAGAGCCAAAAGTAACAAGTGGCTGATTCCTGGAAAAGGAATCTTTTCCAAAAAAGTGTGAAACAGCTCCATTTCCTACAGAGGAGTGTGTTTTCTAAGGTTGCTTTCACAGTATAGAAACTGGTTTCTATAAAAAAGGTTTTCTGGGTTTGTTATTCAGAAAAATATTAGGAACATTAATAATCAGCTAAATAATACACCTTCCTCTCCAGAATCAGAACCAGCTGTAGGCTTACCAGCCACATTATTACATTTTCTAAGCCTTTTAGCTAATATCTCAATTTTAAATATAAAACCTATTTTCAAGTATGTTCAAAACAGCTGAATAATAATATAAGCATTATGATATTTTTAATATGTTTCTCAACATTTGCACTATTACCAAACCTGGGATTCATATTATTCTCCATGCACAGGAAGGCTGTAGACTTAACAGATGACGTGTTTTTGCCTGTGTCCAGTGAAGTCAATCTGAACATGCACAACCAATCTGATGTTTCCCAGAGTTGCTGGATTTATTGGATTTATTGTGTATGCTTAGATTGATTGGACTGTCCAGTAGATGCATTACTTCCTGTAAACATCATGGATAATGCTCTCCAGTGCACTGTGCACTCACACACCCACACACGCACACAGGAGCTGCTGCCTGTACCCCAGGAAAGGGGTGTAACTGTTCTGCTGGTGGAAGGCAAAGCTGAGCCACCTCTGGATGGCCACCCAGGAATTTTAGATAGGAAGATATCCATATAGAAAGGGAATTTTAAATATGATTTTTATTTAAATAGACTAACACAGTAATGAAGAATTAAAACTTCTGATTTAATTTATAGCTGATTTTGTTCACTATTTGCAAATTAGACTTATATTGTATTATATGAGTTGATTGCTATGAATAAATCCTGTAAAAGATTCAGAATGATGTAGTTGACTAATGTTTTACATATCAAGACAAATCTAATGCTTTTCACAGCTCTGCAGGAAATGAAATTAAATGTACATTTCACAATTTTTATTCTTATGGTTCAGTGTTTTTTAACAAATTATTTTCTTAAGGATTTCTTAAGGCTTTGTAGTTTAGGACTGCAATCTGCTTGCTATCCACAGGGAGTAATACCAGAGATTATCAGTATTTAAACTGATGAAGAAGGTTTGTCATGTCTCTTTAACATCTGTATAAAAATATAAAATCACAACCTCAACAGATTGGCTGCAAAGGACATAATAACTTGATGGAGAGATGGAGATTTTTATTTTTTTAGGGTATACAATTCTTTTTTTAAGTCATATGCTTCCACAAATACATAACAAAATAAGTAGAGTGGAAGCCTTTACAGCCTTGTAATACCAGAGAGCACCAAATCCTCAGTCATTCACAGATCTTGTCGAGCAGAAACCTTTCTGCATATTTTGTGAATACCACAATGTGTCTTTTACAGTGGACAAACAAATATTGAACTGCACATACATGCAAACACAGTAGTATTTGTGATTGGGTTTTCCAGTGCACTATATTAAGCAGAAAGTGAACAAATTAAGAGCAACTGACTTACAAACTAGTTTAGGATACCTATGGAAAATCTTACTGGAATTACAAGTAGTCTTGTTTGGAATTTCAGACTTTAATCAAGGAGGAAGCATTAGTGATATTTCTTTCTCTTTTCTTTCTCTTTTGTATGTATGTATGTATTTGTAGCAATGAGGGTTTTTTACTTATTGATTTTCTTTTGTTTGCTCAAGACCTCTTGACTGATTCCTACAGAACCACAGCTAATAGTAAATAGAAATGTCATGACTACAGGATGTACCACAGCAGGATTTAATGGTTACGCTTCTTATCCAGTTGTTAGCAGGATGGATTCAGCTTAGAATCAGTATTACTCTATTTTTGCTCTAGAACCTCACATATCCATTTCTGATTCATTCAGCAACACTAGAAACCAAAATGATGCCCTGGTTTTCAGGATGCAAAGCTGCTTTGTGCCCTTTAAAAAACGGATGACATACATACCTCTATACATTCAAAAACTTGATCTTGGATTTTCTCTAATGACTTTTTACTGGTCCATTGCGCTCTGCTGTGCTCTCCTACAACTGTTTGATTTCACAACCCCACAGGAATAAGTAATTATTTAAATAGCCAATGCTGGTTCAAATCTCTGTTAAGTAGGCATTGTCAACTGTATTAGAAGTGGTTCAATTACATTTGGCAATTTTGTGAGGGAGAGCATTATGTCCTGGATTACCGTTTCTAAGCATATGCATATCACTAAGGACCTCCAATTAAATTTAGACTACGTGCTTAGAAGGAAAATGTTGGGCCGTCACCGTTCCATAACTATAAATTGCAGCCTTTGAAACCAGAAACTGCACAATGCAGCTTAAGCAATACTATTACATTTTGTTAACCTGATTTTGTCTCATATTCTGATGAGTCACCTAGATCAATTCAATATATAACATTTGTAGTGAAAAGGAAAAGAAAGCTTGAGTAGCTTTACCAAAGACAGTCAGCTCTGCTGGATCGCTGTCTCGCTCCCCCACCATGTTGGTTCCAACACAAGTGTACATGCCAGCATCACTTTTTCGTGTATTGGAGATCATTAGCTTCCCACCACGTATCTGTTTCAAAACAAGAAACATACTTTTAAATTCAGATAAACAAAAGATACCAGCAAAAAGCTATACACTCAGGCAAGTTCCACAAATAAAGCATTTTAATATTTTGTTTGTCAATATATAAAAGGCTTCAAAAAATACTAATCCCATACAATTAAGTATCTTTATGCTGCTCTAGAATGCATTTTATCTTACTGATTGATTTTAGATGTGTTTCATTTTTTTCCCTTTTTTTAATTTTTTTTTTTTTTTTTTTTCCCATTGCTACCTCTTTGGCAATGCAGAATGGTTGCATTTCTTGCATGATGATCTGTAAAGCACTTTTGACATCTCTGAAGAAAAAGGCAGTTTCACTTAGGTTTATTTAGTTCATTCATTTTATTGTTACTGGTGCCTGAACAGTTTCCTTGTTCACTGATTTAAGACGGCCAAACTGGTCAAAGACATCCACTAAGTCCCAAGTTGAAACAGCTCACATCTAATAGCGCACTTCATACAACCAAATCCATGGCTCAAATAGACTTCGGTTGCAACAGTTACACAAAGCAAGCCTCAGGAAGTTCAAGCTGGACACTTAAACTAGTAGGAATAAGCAACTTTTACCCCTCATTTAGGAAAGGTCACAGGCAAAAACTGTCAAGTGTAACAAGAAGTCTCTGTGGGAGAGGTGAATACATTGAGAAATACTTCTCCCTCTTTCCCTCTGCATTTTCAGAAGCCAGGGCTCCTCTCTCTGTTCTTCCACCACTTCACACAGCACAAGGCTGTCCTACTCTGAGGGTCTGCAAATTCAAAGCTGTGCAGCTTCTGACATCCACTTCAGTGGTGTACATGATTAGCTATGGAGAAAGACCTGAAGAAATGACACTCTGCCATGCTCAGCCACGGCTTTAATGCAGGTCCCATATCTGTGAATAACCACCTGAGCAGTACTTACACTGATCCGCTCTTCCCTGTCATCAATGCGGACTTTATCCTTTTTCCAGTAGATGGTAGGCTCAGGGTGTCCACGAGGTGGCTGGCACTCCAGTATGGCTGGCTCTCCGGCTGCCACCACAACATCTGTAGGGTTTTGGCGGAAGTCATCCCGTAGCACTAATATTGAAAATGAGGGAGAGAAGAAAAAAATTACTAGGAGTGACACCATGGTAAGTGGGGGGGATAAAATACATACATATGTATATAGATTTTTTTTAAAAAAATACCTCTCAACTATTATTAGGTGATGACATTGTATCTTATACTTACTATAAAATACTTCATAAAATAAGTTGGTGAGGCATGACCTTTTATTCAATGGAAGCAGATTTGATATACATGCCTTTTTTTTTTTTTCCCCTCCAGATAAAAACACCACCCTGCATTTAAATAAATAAATAAATAGAAGACCTGTAGCACCCATTAGTCTTTTTAGTGCTGAAACGGTCACTTCCCATTATGGGAAGCAACACTCCTTGCAAAGGTAGTACTGCAGGTCTGATACTGGTTCTCTTCATAACAGAAAACAGCATGTCAAGTATCTGGCTTGCTTGGATCTCCAACTTGAGATAAGGAAGTGACACAACTAGATAAGGAAGTGACACAACTGGTACTGAGTTGCTGACTTGCACTTTGATTAAGAGTATTATTGTTATTACTCTTACTACTATTATTTTTATCACCAATACATGATTAACTGATCACCAGTTCTGAAAGGAGTCATTGATATCATACCACTGCCAGTGTTCTTCCAGATTTTTTTTTTAATATATATATATTTGCAACTTTGACCAGTGTTGTTTCACAACATTGAAAGCAAAAAGCATCTAAATCACCAAGCTGTTTGAAAATTAGATTAGGCAACACATGCTAGCTTCTTATGTAAATCAAGATCCTATAAAGAAGATTTAGGGTCCAACTACCTGACTTCAGTGTGTTAAAATGACATCCACTTCATCGTTATTCTTCCATGTGTGTCCTAGTCTCTAGGTTAATTGACGTTCTTATAAATATAAAACTGAAAATATCTCTAGATGAGCTACTGAAATAGAATTTAGGGCATTTCCCCTACTTGAATTTCAGCAATGTATGGCTTTCATTACAGCTTTAAAACAGTTCTTGCCCTTAATGGAAGCAGGGCCCTCTGAGAAATTAGAAAACACCGTATCCTAGTGAAGGGGCAAGTCAGGAAGAGTTCAGCAGAAATTGCTCAGTCTCATTTCATAAGCAGAGATAATTTACTGCTTTTGATATTAATAAAATGTGCCCCATTTTAACATTTGGAACTGAATATTTTTCTGTTCTGTAGTAAGACATGAGAAACTATGATTAATACATATAAGAATTGGTCTCTGAATGGGCTGAGGTGAGCAGGCCGTATAAATGTGGTACCCAAAGTGACATACCAGCTAACTTTTATTGTTCTGCATTTTGGGATACACAGGTAGATCCCAGAGGAAGGAGGAAATGAATTGGCAGCTAATTCTTTTTCTAACAGGAAAAAAAAAAAAAGAAAAGAAAAGAAAAAAGAGTGATTACTTAGGCAGTAAGCTGAAGATCATGGGTTGTTGACTATGTGGCATTACACCATTTTTCAAACAAAGCCAAGAAAGCTAATACTTTAGCAGCCTCAGGGAAAGAACCAAAAAAAAAAAAAAAAAAAGCCATACAAAACCACCTATTTTGGGAAGCATCTTCATGTGTCTCCGGGATCACTGTGATACGGGAAAAAAAATAAAAATACTTCTGGGCAGTGATATTCTCTCTTTCACACAACTGGTAAACAGACAGGAAACATCAACTTCTTCTATTATCATTACACACAAAATAGTATTAATTTTTATTGGCTTGACTCTTTGTGTAATTACAAAGCTCCAGTGCAAATCCATTAGTGGAAAATCCCCAGAAAATCAGCAGATCCTACATCATAACTTTATAATCCTGACTCCTGGCAGCAATACCGAGGAAACCATTTTCCCTGAATGTTACACACAGCTATATGAAGCTGACAAACACAGTTTCTTGAGGTGATACACAGCAAATTACTTTAACTTTCTCTGAATCATTCCAGCGACTGCGTAAGGTTCCAATCAGCAGCAGAATATGAGGCTATGAGGGGATTTGATTTTATCACATTACTTTACCCAAGTCCTACTGCAAATGTGGCTTGAATGGAAGACAAAATTGATGCTACAGGGTTTAGTTAATCTTGCTCTGTACCTCAACACATATGCGAATCTTGAATAGATATATCTCAGTGTTTCCATCTATAGCATTCTGTGTTTGGCAGAAAAACAAAAAATGGTGGGAAAAAAATGAAATAGGGAAAAATAAAGCAGGGATAGAAAGAGAGAAAGAGAACAGAAAATTTGTGGAATATAAATAAAAGAGAGAAAACAGCCCAGAGAGGAAAGGAGTGAACACTAAGTTCAGAGAGAGTGAAAAGAAAAAGCCAGGTAAAGGAAGGAAAAGTGTAAGAACAAAAGCACAGAGGAAAAAAAAAAAAAAAAAAAAAAAAAAAAAAAAAGAATAAAGGGCACAGGCAGCCATTTCTCTGATTCAGTGATTTTAACACAACATAACATGGACTACACAAAACTCAGACATTAATCTGATCAGTGCAGCCATCTCGGGACATCCAAACATTGCCCTGAGAGATGTGGCTCAGGAAGGAGGCTTCCTGATGTGGCTTCCTGAGCAATGTGGCTCAGGAAGGAGGAGATCTCAGGGTGCCAGCCAGCAAGCTCAGCTGCCCCAGCACTGCAGCAGACCTCAGCAGCACAGAAAGCAACAGGAGGGAGCATCAACGGGAAGTGGAGCTCACACGTATTAGGAGGGTAAATGGAAAAGTTGCAGCACAGCTTAGTGCATTCACCATATCTAATGGCACAATCATCTGTGAAAACAGAAAAGCGGTTGAGAGCTGTGGAATATTCCTCAGCCAATTATCCACAATTGCCATACACTTCCAAATAGCTGCAACTGTGCTGGAGCGGATCCCCTCTCCCAACACTGGCAGGTGACTTTTGTTCCCTCATGAAGCCAGGCCTCCGCAGGTTTTTTTTTTTTTTTTTTTTTTTTTTTTTACACATTCAGCACAAGAGGTTAAGTGCCATCATCAGGTCATCAGGCTCCTTCTCTTCACCTCATGTTCCTCCTTGCTGTAGCCCAGTGTTAATGCAGGCTGGGCTTGCCCTTGGTGTTACTTGACATTTAACAAAGGACACCAAACCCCAGGAGAGCTGAAGGCCCAGCTCCCCGGGTGAAGCAGAGCAGGGCTGCTCCCCTCTGCCAGCCAGCCGCAGTGCTGGCTTCCTTGCATTTGGCCATGCATGGCCTTGATACCACACATGCTCCAGGAGCCCCGGGCCTCGCTGCAGGGCTAGAGGGTAGAAAGGACAGCTAGATTGCATGTACAGCACGATAGTGCTGTGGACAAAAGTTAATTAAAGTTTGATCAGTCTCTTTGTAGTTCTAACAGGCTGATGCTGCTCAAACAAGATAGATGTCTGCGAACCCTCACGTCGGTCTTTAAGGGATGCAAGGCCCTGCGTGGCCATTTACAGGTATCCACGATGGCAATAATGACAAACAACGACATCTAGCAACAGCAGCGGCAAGATAAACGCTTCCACGCTAGGCACCTGCCAGAGTCAGGAAAAAAGACAAAGAGAAGTCCCCGCTACCACGGCAACTGCTCACCAGCACCTGCCAGCTTAGGCCCAAATCCAGGCCTTGGTAAAACCGAGGCTTGTAAACTCAGGGAATTATACGGAAACTGAATTAATTTCCTCAACTGAGGCTCCAGAAATTTGTTTAAAGGAACCAGAGATAAAACAACAATGTTTATGGGGTGGGAGGAAAGGTGGAGGGGTCAAAATTATTCTAGGTTAGATATCCATGTCTTAATCCTACTTTCCACTACAACAGCTTCCAGGCCCTTAGAAAGAAAATACGTTTATAGGATTTACATTTACATGATGACTACAAATAACCATCTGTCTGTTTCCACTTTTTCAATCTGGTCCATGTCCCACGAGCACCCAGCCCATGGCCAAATCAGAGAAACTGGAAGGAATAAGCACATGCCCATGTGGAGGCTCTGGAATAATTGCCTTCTTCTCCCACCAGCGCTCAGCTCTCCTCTTCCTTCCTCTGACGTACACAGCAAACTTCTGACATTACTGGGGAGGGGAGGGAGGGAAAACCTCCTTTTTCTCCTTTTCAATCAACGATAATGACTTAAAACACAGCTACATCTCATATTGACTAAAGGGTATAAAGAGATACTGAGTAAATATTAATGTGCTTCTGTAACTTGGGTCCTGGTAGTTTAACTTGTCCCTTCTATTCCACTTGGTGCTTATCTGAGGATATTACAACTCCCACATAAGGAATTTACATAGCCACACTGGTTGTAGGCTGGTTATATGCCACACACAGGTAGATCTCCCCTGATCCCAAGGCACTGCCCCCCAGGTATTTTCCTAAATCCTTGCCTCTCCACCACTGCTTGGCACTTCTCTCCTATGACACATACTGGTATGCACAGTCAACATGAATTATTATGTCAAATAACTGCTTAGATGTCACACAGCCTATGTGTGTATATATTAAGGGATTGAAATACTTGAAATAATGTATGGTGTAGGGGGTTATTTCAGAGCTTGGGTAATATTTATCACCTACAGAAATGGCCTCAGCGCAAGCTGGCACCGCCTGCTGGAACGCAGTGACAAGAACAAGGGGTCACAGACAGACTTCCTTTTTAAAAAAAAATATATAGAGAGAGGATGCTGCTGCTCTACCTTTTGTTTAAGCCTCTGTCACATTTTGTATGGGAAATTACAAACAAAGTCACAATTAGGCAACAGTCCTAGGCAGGACTCCAAGGGAGTCTTGAGCTCCCTCCACATATGCACAGCCCTGGAGGAGCTGCCAAACAATCATGAAAATCTTTGTAAAAAAATATGTGAAGAACTACACTTTTTTTTTTTTTTTTTTTTTTTTTTCTCCTTCTTGTGTCTACTTTCTTTTTCCTCTGTCCTGGTACAGATATTACCTAGGAAACATGAATGCTAACTAATTTACTATAACTCAAAATGTTCAGACTTCACTGTTTACAAGGAAGTCCAAAACCCGAGAGATTCATTTTCAGAGGTGTTAGGGTATTTTCAAAGAGTCCAGCAGCTTCAACAATGTCCAATTAGTAGGGCCCCTGGAAATCAAAGTGAGGAAGAGAGTAGTAGGGAGGTATCTGCATAAAGAAACAGAAAATGTTCTTCCTTTCAGATTCAGCACCTTTCTTTGGCTTCATCCTTTTTCTCACCCAATATTCCATGTGTTTCTGAACTTAATAACCTACTTAGTACTTACAGTTATAGGGAGCTTGCTCTTTATTTTCAGGCCTCAGCGAAAAGCAGAACAATGTGGAAAAAACACTCCATTCTTACACGTCCTCTAAACCTTTTAACAGCTCCTATATGCAGATACAATTGTTTATAGAATTTGGACCTTTGATGAGCATTAACGCCTAAGTGTAAAGTGAGAGACCCTTGCTTCTGAACAGCGAATTTATTAAACAAAGTTAACAGAGAAGCTGATAATCATAGTAGTAGAAATCAGGTGCATGAACAGCCACTATCAATTAAGTATGGTGGATGGAGTTATATCCAGCTGGAGGCTGGTCACTAGTGGTGTCCACCAGGGCCCAGCAGTAGGGCCAGTTCTCTTCAATATCTTTATCGGTGATCTGGATAAGGGGATCATGTGCACCCTCAGTAAGTTTGCAGACAACACCAAGTTAGGTGCATGTGTCGATCTGCTCGAGGGTAGGAAGGCTCTGCAGGAGGATCTGGATAGGCTGCACCGATGGGCTGAGGTCAACTGTATGAAGTTCAACAAGGCCAAGTGCCGGGTCCTGCACCTGGAGCACAACAACCCCAGGCAGAACTACAGGCTGTGAGTTGAGTGGCTGGAAAGCTGCCTGACAGAGAAGGACCTGGGGGTATTGTTTGATAGTCAGCTGAATATGAGCCAGCAGTGTGCTCAGGTGGCCAAGAAGGCCAACAGCATCCTGGCTTGTATCAGAAACAGCATGGCCAGCAGTGCTAGGGAAATGATTGTCCCCCTGTACTCAGCTCTGGTGAGGCCGCACCCCAAGTACTGTGTTCAGTTTTGGGCCCCTCACTACAAAAAGGACATCGAGGCATTCAAGCATGTTCAGAGAAGGGTTTCGAAGCTGGTGAAGGGTCAGGAGAACAAGTCTTACAAGGAGCAACTGAGGGAGCTGGAGTTGTTCAGCCTGGAGAAGAGAAGGCTCAGGGGCAACCTTATCATTCTCCATAGGTACCTTAAGGGAGGCTGTAGCAAGATGGGGATTGGTCTATTCTCCCACATGGCTGGTGATAGGACAAGGGCTAAAGTTGCACCAGGAGAGGTTTAGGTTGGGTATTAGGAAGAACTTCTTTACTGAAAGGGTTATTAGGCATTGGAATGGTCTGCCCATGCAAGTGGTTGAGTCACCATCCCTGGAAGTCTTTAAAATATATTTAGATGTAGAGCTTAGTGCTATGGTTTAGTGGAGGACTTAGTGTTAGGTCAGAGGTTGGACTCAATGACCTTGGAGGTCTCTTCCAACCTAAATGATTCTGTGAAGTAGACAGATTTCAAATGGAGTTATTGGGAGATTTTTATACTTTTTCTCTAAATTTCAGTCAGAGGTGTACCCCAAGTAGCTGACTGCACAAAGGTCAGGAAAGAAGATAGGTTTTTTCCTGTCCCGTTTCAGCACACATTGCAAGAGTCAGACTGTCATCTTTCTCCAACACTTAACCCAGTTAACTGCTGACCTATTTGCCCTTTTTACACAACTACAGAGGTATACAAGTATTAGTTATTGCAAGCATTAGTTATGTTTTACTTCTGATTTTTTAGAGGCTGTTATTGTGACGAATCAAGTGTATGCAACACAGCTTGAATACACTTACTGAAAAACTGTATCATGTCGTTGTGATTCATTATATTCACTTGAATACAATCTGACATCTCCATAATTTTTCTGAAAGATTTTTTTTGACTACTAGATGGCAAGAAGAGTGGAGATTTTTCTAATTCAGAATATAACATATTTATGTTTAAGTTTCTTGATTGAAAACAGAGTTCTATCACCTGTCTTCATTGCACTGAGGTACCAATAAACTTCTCTCTTTTTTAAAATTCCAACCTCCTTCCACCAACAAATTCTGAAAGCTACAGCTAGCAGTCAGCAAACTCATTACCCATCTGCCATAAATCTTTAAAAGCATCACTGTGTTTTGTCAGTCAAGACTTAAGGCAAAGGGAAGCATAAAACAAGAATTCTCTATGAATGCAAATATCTTAAAGACCACATTTAATAATTTCAGAAATCTAGAGCTATACAAAGCATTATGTTGAAATTTTTTCTCTAGGATACAAAGCAGTTTTCTTTTTTTCTTATTTTTAAAGCATAATCACTCTGGATGAATGCACTGCCCTGACTGCTAATGCTAACAAGGGACATGTTACCAAGAGTTATATTTCAGACACTAAAAACCCTATTACTTGCTAAAAGATTTAGAGACTTTACAGAAGAACTGGTATCACAATTGCAGACAGCAAACTTTGAAAAATATTCATTGTCTGTTGTAAGCCTTAAGATTTAACAAGGATCAGATGTTTAGCAGTTTACTACAACAGTTATTTAACAATCCTTCAAACTCAAGTCTTACATTAGCTTTTACATGCTCTTCACATTTAATAGGCTACATTTTCAGAAGATTATGGGCAAGTAATTTATTTTTTTCCCAACAAATGTGAATATCAGGTGTGGAACTGAGCACAGCTTCAAAAAACACCACATCACAACTGAAGTATTGTACTTTCACTGCTCCTTGTAGGCCAGTATGTCTACTTTGCAGCAAGAATATGGGACTAGTTTCCCCCAAACCACTAAAAGACTCTTCACATCAGCTATGCTTCTCTCCAAGCAACGTAGCAGGGAGGACTGTGTTTGGTAGAAGAGGCAATCCTCAGTAATCCCTTGTAGGCTATTGTCAGAAAAAGAATACTGGACTGGATAGGCCTTTGCTCTCTTGTACTACGGCCATTCTTACATTCTCATAAGCAAATATATATATATATAATTTCAAAAGCAATGGCATCTAAAAATCCTGAAAGTTACTGAATGTCAAAGATACATGAATGAATATCAGGCATGAACTTTTGACTAATTACCTTAGAAGAGCATGCACAAACTGTATCATATATACAGAGTACACCACAGAAATTCCCCAGAAAATAGAGATTTAATTAGTAAATGCACAAACCACCATATCACAGCATGCAGGTTTACTGCTGTGTGCACAACAGTAGAATTGCCAGGTACATGCAACACTATGTTCCACTTAATGAATGCTACCTAGTTTGCCACAGCATCAAGCAGTTGTGTTTTTTCTCTTTCCAGACTGAAGCTGGTTCTCCTGCAACCACTTATGCTGCTTCAGTCCGCTGGGCTTCCAGTTCAAGCCCAGTCAACACACCTAAAATGTACATGTACCTTCAGTAAAACAAAGGAATAAAAAAGGATGAGAATGACAAAACCAAGTAAAAATGAATTAATATTTATTGTACAAGAAATATAAAATGTTACATGCTTCATTTAACCAATATAATACAGCCTGCAATCTCCAAGCTCCACTGAAGTGTGAATAGCCTCTAATAAACTTCCTGTGTACACACGCACATCACATACAACAGCAGCTGGGACACTTTCACATCTTGGCAGGGGGTCACTGCCACATTACTTATATACTTCAGCCACATTAGGCAAAGCATCAAACAAAACAGGCTCTTGCCCTCTAACATAGGAACTCTCTTCCTTCCTTCCCCCATCCTCTTCATCTAACCCTGGTCTCTATCAAGCCACATCCGGTAATTATACACGAGAACTCATCTATTCAGTTTTCCTGAGCAGATTATGATTTTTTGTTTGTTTTTGTGAGAGATTTCGTGTTGTTTCCCTCAGAAGTCAGGACTGAAAGCAAGATATTTGAGCAGACATACCACAATGTGTATTTCTTGACAACCTTTCATGACATAAGCTCGATAAGCTTTGCAAGGGGACTGCACAGCCACACTTCACTAGATATGGAGCAGGAGATGCACACACAGCTGGTATTCAGAACGGGTGGGAGCCTCCTGCTGCTTCTGGACCGCCTCACTTCCCATCCTGCAAACTGTCCTGATGCCAACAGGCCATGTTAGGGTGCTTGCCAGATGCCGTTTCAACAGGTCTGCTGTATAGGCCTGGCTGGCCTCGTGCCCTCTGTCCTGTACATGGGCAAGCCACTGCAGACAGGCTCAGCAGTGATATTTCCTGCAGGGCCTGAGCCCAGGGTGACTTTCTAACTGCTAACCTTCTGGAGGGCTTGGCTGTTCTCACTTTTTCAGAGCTTGACCCAACAAATGGAGACTGGAAACTGCATAAAGCATGCCTGCATTGATGTCACTGAGACACACCCTGTCATTTGAGGGTAAGGAACAGAAGACTGATGTGAAGGAAAAAGTGTCGATGCAGGGAGTGGGACAGCAGAAGAGGGTGAGCTGCATTCAAGGCTGTAGCCACATTTGACTATCCTCTCTCCAAGAATTTACAGCAAAACCCCAATCCTCAAACTCCTCTAATACTTACGATTACATATAATTCTAATTTAATATTATTTTAATATTCTACATTAAATTCTAAAAGCAAGGATGTGTGGTCCAAAGACATTGTTCATTAAAACTCCCACCTAATGACAGCAAGAACATTTGTTTCCTCCTGTGTTTAAGTGTTTGGTCATTACTTTTTTTTTTTTTTTTTTCCATAAAAGGCTCCTTCCAGGTTTAAAAAATGTCCACAAAATGTTAGATGAAAATTTCTCTGGATTATCTTAAATAATACAAAATCATGTTTGACTTATCATATCATTCTGCTTTGTGCATTTCAGTTTGCAGAGCTCTAAAGAACCAAAGGAACAATGTGTTATGTAGACACCATATTAAACACTCCTAGGAGAGAGTCATCTGAGTTCTGTCAGTATACT
The DNA here is from genome assembly GCA_011075105.1 of Heteronetta atricapilla. NCBI lineage: Eukaryota > Metazoa > Chordata > Aves > Anseriformes > Anatidae > Heteronetta > Heteronetta atricapilla. Next base: position 101,707,340 of record CM021731.1, read on the forward strand.
GCCAACTAGGATCTACAAACAACTAGATAAAATGGTAGTTTTGTACTGCCTAACCATGGACAGGATGCCCAATTTTGTAATTTTATGCAAAAAAATAATAGCATAATTTGCAGGAAATCTTATGCAATTTTGAGCTGTTCAAATAGTGTAAGGAATTACTTTCATGCAGTATGAAATATAACTGTCCCATTTACTTTCAAAAGAGATAAAGTATATAAGAGTTCACACTGCCCTCATTATTATTCACAACATTGTGCCAAGAGGGAAAAAAAAATTAAAGAAGCAGGAGCAAAGACCAACCGTAATAGCCTAAAGCAATGATTTTGAAAGGGAAGTTTCAGCACCCAGAGGGAGACCAGGGCCTGGGTGTCCAGCTCCACCAACCAGTTTCTCTGTTCTGTACCTGAGACTCAAAATGACCTTCAGCTGAGCAGTTACACCAACTCCCAGACACACTATTGAAAATGCAGTAGCATAATATTTTGACTTGCAGTAGAGGTGAAACAATCTTTTTTTTCCTAACTAATACCACTTTCCCAAAGTGCTGTTTCATGTGCAACGTATTTTGCATAATAGAAAAACTAACAGTATGATAAAACTAGAACAACAAAATAAATACCCCGTGTCACACATCCTTCTAAACCCTTGGTGCTCAATAGTCCTCTGGCACTTTAGTACAAGAGAAAATCAAGGTAACTATGTAACTGCTGAGGGCTTTAAATTATGAGAAAACTATCAAACAGCATAACTCTCCCTAGTCTGGTTATCCCAGACTATAGAGGAGAAACAACCTGAGAATATCTGTAAAACAACCTGTAATCTGTGTGCCATTCAGCAGCTGGAGCCCTTCTGATGAAGAGCTCACATTCCCCACAAGGGTCTTGGAGTTGGAAACACCTCTGCTAATAGAATCATAGACTCATTTAGGTTGGGGAAAGTCTCTGAAATCACCTAGTCCAACCTTTAATCCCACAGTTAAAACATAAAATCCTTTTTACAATCTTTCCCCTCACTTCAGCTTTTATACATAAACAACTAGTGCAATGAAGAGTCTATTCCAGCACTGGCACATTGAATAACTAAGTATTCCAAGAGGTATTGCTTTAAATGAGAACGTCCCAGCACGCTGAAGTCATCCGTTTTATTCCTTCTTAGCACTGAGTTTAACTAGGCACAAGGTACCTGTGTCTGCAACTCCCATGAAAGATTTGTGTACATTCATATAGCTACTGTCATTCCTCAATTGGATTAGAAAACAAGAGGCTACACTGACACGATAAAGTGTTCAAGCACCATATGATAGACAAAGTATAATATTGAAATAGGCAGATTAGATTATTAGACTAGACATGACTGGATGAAGGGAATTTTTAGCCTGCCACAGTATTCACCTGGGATAGATTTTAGGCCAAGTAGCACAAATGTTTTCTTCCATGCCAATTAGAGAAAACAAAACAAAACAGAAAACAACAGAGAAATTCTCCTGTTTGGAGGATTTTTAACCTGCACCACTCCACTGACTCAGTTCACAGCCCAGAACCGTAAGCAATTGAGAGAATGACAAGCTATTACATGTGGAGCAAATGAGTGGCCAGGAGAGAATAGAACTACTTAAACCAGATTTTCCACCAAGGAAAAATGTATTGTTAAACCATGCATTATATTTCCCTATATTTAGAACAAGGAATACATAAAACACAATAGCTCATATAAGCAGTGCATGCTGTGGGATTTCTCTGAGACCAGAAGAACTGGAAACATTCTCTAGTTTGCTTGTGCAGCTTCAATTAAGGCAAATTGAATTAAACTGTCCCTTGAGAAGGACCTCTGTAGCTCTGCTCCTCCATTTCTGAACAGTTCCAGATGTGGGTGTGGAACATTTTTGTTTCTCTCTGAAGACTTCCACATGCATGGCTATGCTTCCATACTTGAACAAAGAGGTGAGCTTCTGGGGGGAAATACGTGGGGTGCTAAACAATGCTCAGCTGATAGCTCAAACATGTTTGATTTTAACAATCTAATTCTCTTTGTCGGGGCTTCCTTACTTGCTTAGGAACAGACGAGCCAGCTGCAAACAGCTCATGAGAGATGGAAGCGCTTCTACTGCTGAACAACTGGAGGCTGAGTGCAACGTAGCTCACAATTAGGCATTCAGTGGCTCTTGGCTTTCTTCCTGTCATATCCCAAATTTATTACCTGCTTAATAGCTACACTTTGCACTTCCTTTTGGGCACCTATTCAATCCAAGTTACTAATTAGACTTCTTTTCTAATGCCTCCAGTACCCTGACTTCTGTCTTGAGGCATCATTCTTCCAGCAAAGGTCTGCAGGTTCATGGCAGCGTTTTGAAACTCAGCAATTTTCTAATTCTTTACCACCCTCAGGGCACACCTTTGGGTCTCACATACAGAGGAGTGATGGGACTCCAACAGGTCTAATTGCTGATCACAGTTCCACACTTAGCAGACATTTGCGAGAACTCTCTTTCCGCCACACCAGCAGGATGCTGGAGATCAATGCCATTTTTCTGAAAACCATGAAAGCTTTGAGCCCTTGAACCCTCCAGAGTCTTCCCCCTCCTACTCCCAGTAAAAGACTGTGACATCAGCAAAACTCTTTTTTTTTTTTTTTTTTTTTTTTTTTTAATAGCAGGTCACTGGGCTATTGTATGAACAAGAGAGCACTATACTAATTCAGTGCAATTAATACTTCCTGTACGTGTGCGTTTGTGTGTGTGTGTGTGTGTTCATTTCTAACCAGACATCTCAGGACTCTAAGCCACAACCCTCCATAGAATTTTTCAAGCAGCTAAACAGAAATGCCAACATTGGCAGATGCCAAGCAGTAAATCTAATATGTAACTGAACTTACTGAGCATGAGGAGTTTAACTCTGCATTGTGCAGAGCTTGCTAATGAAATTCATCTTAATGTACAGTGCAGCTGACAAAGAGCTGCTGCATGCACAGAGTGCAAATTTACCTGGCACTTCTGGGCCTCCAGAAGCCTAGACTGCAGAAGTTCAACAGCTTATTGTTGGAGTGGGCATGTCAGCAGTGCTGGCAGTTTAGACTCAAATTTCTCTACTGGTCTTTTTTTTTTCTTCTTTTTTTTTTTTTTTTGATAACAAATCCTAGACATTTATTCATAACCTGCCTTCAGATCCTAGTGGCAATGGTAAATCCATTAAACTTTGCTTTCACTGTTCATGATGTTTATAAAAATTGTAGGTGGAATTACAAACCACTAATACAAAGCCTGGCATTTTTTCTCCTCAGATGTAATAACAAGCTGGATAAGAATAAAGTTGACCCAGGGATTTCAATACAGAAGCTTTCATTGGAAACCCGAGCAGGAGTGTGCAAGCCCATGTTTTTATGTCAATATAATAATGTCATTGCTGCACCTATTAATAAGTATAGATCTCATGATGGATTCTTGGTTGATGGGACATCATAAAATGTATTATATTTCTTCTAAAACAATATAATTAACTCTTAATGAACCCTTCCCTTTCACTAGTAAATTCAATTTTGTCTAATCCTTGGGTTTATGGTAATGTTGAGCTCATTAAAATGTTACTTAAAACTCATTAAAATGCACACTGAGAGGTAACAGCTTCATTACAGTAACATGTTGTAAAAGAAAAAAGAATGCTTTATTACCATTTAATTGTTTCCAAAACTGAATACATTTGCATAGTGATGAGGTTCACAGGATATTTTCAGTAGTACTCAATAATTAAGCAGTTCAGTAATTAAAAATGCATTTTCTAAAAATAATTTTATGTTATTGCTTACTCCCTGTTGTGTTTTTCAATTGGGAGAAGTGCTCATGTCAATACAGCTTATAAAATTGAGCAACACTGATATCTGCACTGATATTAAAAGACACATCAGTTTAATCTCTAGCTAAAATTCTGTTTCAAAATAATAGCTTAAAATTGCTGTCAATCTATTTTACAAGTCAGACTTTCTAACAAAGTCATATAATACCCATACAATCATTTTTCAGTACTGGGCAGAACCAGGAATTATTCAGGGGCCTCTCAAGTGCAAAGCCTTACTGTAATTTTTATCATTTATTGTTATGAGATGCTTGCACGTGACAGAGCAGAAGTCAGCTGGCACCTAGACATGACTTGGGAAGACATCAGCATAACTGTAACTCTGCTCTAGCCCATGTTCAAAAGCAGAAGCCCTCAAGCCAGGGCAATTCTGCTACAGTAGCATCACCCATTCTTCTTGCTTTGCCTCTCGACAGGGACTGTCCTAGCTCAAAGACAAAAAGACTCCTCTTGTATAGCCCTGCTAACCATGTGCCACCTCGCTCTTCACTGCTAGCATGAGGTTGGGGGTACCAGTAATGCACTGCTGGCCAAATATATGCAAGCAGGAGAAGGAAGTGTCTGTACTATAACAGTGGATGCTATTATGGTTAGATATGTGATTAATAGATTTATACTTAACATAAAAGTACAATGACTCTTATTTCAACAATTTCTATTGGAAAAATTTGCTCTGATGGTTTTGAGAAATACTCTGTGAAATTTAGAGGTCCAGGCTTGTTTTCAATGTAACTCCTTACAGTAGCAAATAAACATATATTAACAAAACAGTCCAATGCTAGAGATAGAAGCTACATCTCCTCAGTAACCTCAGCACTAGGCATATTTAGTGTCCATTACTTGCTATATGACATCTGCTAAGGAAAACATTTTGCGAACTGAGACATGATAGCTTTAACTGCAGAAGAAGGGTTGCTAGAAAAACTGCCTTACATTGCCTGGATATGCAGCTTGGACTCTTAGATGGGAAAAATAAAGCTCTGAAGTCTTGAGTCATTCAAGGATCTGTCTAACATGATACCATTTAAGATTCCACGAAGTGTTGTTAATTTAGTATCAGTTACTGTTCTTTTCTATGGCTTCAAATATTATTATTTCTTCTTCTTCAAAATATACACACATATATATATATATAACATACATATACCACAAGACATCCACCATGGATTTTTCAAACTTGATGTTTGAAGCAAGGCAGAGACCAACTTAAAACTGGATGCAGCAGGTTAGGCATGTCAGTGTAAGTGGAACAACAGAAAAAAGTGCTGCACTCTACACCATTAGAAGAGAACAATAGACTAAACCAAAAACAGTCTAAAGAAAAAAGTCAAACAAAAACCAAATTTAACATTTTCAGCAGTTGTTGAGTGAATCAACAATCGTTGTCTCTATTGAACTAGTGAAAAAATACACTTGTATGTAATAAGACAGCATTGCCATGGCACCAAGCTGGTGAAAAATGAAATAAAGTTATCAGGCTTACCACAGAATTCTCCGCGGGGGGCGTGGGGGGGGGGGGTGGAAATCCAGACAGTTAACTGATCTCAATTCCCAGATGTAAATGGGGACTAAATCAGAATTCTTTTGTTCACGTTTTTTCTTATTTAAATAAATAAGTTTCAAAGATTTTTACAATTTCCTCTGTTTACTTCATATAGTTCCTCCCACAGTGGTCCAAATGACAACTCAATAATGCACCTCATAACAAAATTTATAAAAAAAATATCCCAGGACAGTTACTCAGTGATACAGCAGTGTATAGACTGAAACAAGTTATTTAAATCAGTAAGTCAGGTTGTTTGTATGTTTTTAAATTTGCTTTTGATACTCCTTTAACCAATGCAAACCCTTCTGCTAGAGATGCACATTGCTGTTACTACAATCATTTACATGTCATATACTCAGCTATTTCAAAAGAAAACAAATAATGTGTCTTTTTTAGCCAAGTAAACAATCTCTCATTTTATCTTTATTGCACATGCTAGCAGATAAGTTAAGTCATTTCTCTCAAACACTCTTTGAGATGGTTGGAAATAAATAACTTGTATAATAAGTATTAATGTTGAAAACCCTTTCCATTTTATTTCCTTGCATCCACTAAGTAAAATTAAATGAGATACCATAAATATGCAATAGAAGATAGATGGCACATTGAGGAAAAAGCAAAGTAATTACATAGTATAGTGGCTAGTTTTTCCCTACATAAGCACTGTGTAAATTGAACAACCAGCAAAAAAGGCTGTAAAAAGAGTAAGAAAAGGTACTAGCGTCTCAGTTTTCAATTGCGGTATATGGGAGGGATGCCTAGTCTATTAAATACAATGTTTAGCAAAAATATGTAAGCACGACTGATGTTAGAACAAGATTTGCAGAATCATGGCCGTGCACCTCCAAAACTTAAAAGCAAAAACTCTATTAGGTTAATTCTATGAACAAACAAAAGCAAAAAAAAAAAAAAAAAAAAAAAAAAACAAACAAACAAACAAACAAACACGGTATCAATTCAAGTCAAATTTGATATGGTAATTTAGAAAGAGAAACATACAGCAATAGTGTTTGCAAATATATACTTGCTGTCTGAATCATTTTGTTCACTGCATCCCCCTGCTGTTGTGGGGAGAGAAGCCACAGTGAGAATGGAAATGATCACTAGTGGGACAGAATGGGAGCTTTTAACACAAGTGATGTGCTGATATGAACTGAAAGGTCCTGACAAATTTAAACTAACCACTTTGGATTATTTTTAAACTTGTAACAAAATTACTGCCTATTATGTATTAAGAGTTAACTGCCAGTGGTATTTAGCATTACTGCTGAATACATGCAAACTCAAGGCCATGCACCAGCTTCACTTTCTAGCAATATGCTGCTTCAGAACCTTTAGAAGCTTATATATAAACACAAGAACAAATACACCAACTTCTACTTAACTCTTTAAATAACTTTACTTACATGAATATTTATAACATCTCAAGTTTCCCAAGCTGCACAGTACTAAACATTTCTATAAAAGTGAGTGTCCTCAGCTCAATCCAAATGATGACGAGAGGGGCTGTCCACATCCAGACTATGCACTGAAAAATGACTGCCAAAAACTTCCTTTCACATATGAAACACTAACCTGATTTCTATTGTCTTTACAGTCTGTCTAGATTTCCTTTGCTGAGAAATTGAGTTATTGCTTTGTTGAGTCTTTATAAAATGGCAGATCTGTCAGATTTGTTTGAGAAGAAGGGAAGGCAAGGCCAAACAAAGGGTATGACAACTATGGGTATTTTTGCCATTTCTTATTTAAAATACTAAAAATCACAGCCCCCTATCCTCCACCCCCTAATGAGAGGTGTTAGTACAAAGCAGCAGCTCAGCCCACCCCCGACGTCTTTAATTGACTTCATAGGGAGCGTTATCAAGAGCTACTCGAGCAGTGCTAATGGTGCCTGTAGATTGCTCACACATGGCATGGCTGGCATTCCTCGGACCTTAAAAGGGCTAATAGGAGAGTGCAATCTCCACCCAGCATGTGAGCCAAGGACACAAGTGATCTGGGAAACAGTACGTAATTAGAAAGTGTTCTTCCTCAGATGGAAGGGAGGTGAAAAATGAAGATAAAGCCTGTAGCCAACTATGGAGTCTCCTATATTCACAGTTTGGGAACCGCTGGCACAACAGAGAGATAGTTCAAAGACTGTTCAATAATTTAAGTTATTCACCTAGAAATAGGGATTTTAATTTTATCTGTGACTGAACACTTCACAACAGAAACATACAATGAGGGTTACAGGGGAAAGTAGCTTTTAAGATCATCTTTCTGTCAGTGTTTCTCCAATAACTTCAGTAAGATACCAGAACATTGTAACTCTCTTCCTATTTTTGACTAATTTATTAGTAATTGTAAACTGATCTGAATTTCTGCAATGTCTTGGTACTTCAAGACTCTGAAGCACTTCACAAACTCTGAACAAGTCTGACTGACCTGAGAAAGAGAGGAGAAATATGTGAGTGTGGCTTCATATCCCACTAAAATGAAGTAGTTCCAATTCTCTGTTCGAAGGCATGCAGAAATAGTACTTGAAAGTCTAGAAGGGGAGATGGCATGAAGTTAATACACACTGCAACAGGAAATGTGGTGGTTAGTGTGAAAAGGTGACTGCAGAAGTTGAAGCTCCATGAGGAAACAAAGATCAAGTGGGCAGAGGCCCATATAGCTACCATGTGGAAGGAAACGGACGGTAGGCCTGAGAAGAGCAGCTGGGCTCTGTGTCCCCTGCCCTTCCCGCTGTGATAAAGCCCGACTTCCCGGCCCTCCTGTGCCTACAGCGGCCCTGCCTACATGGTGACATACCTGCGGGCAGGAGGAGGGCTCACGGCCTCTGCATAACGCCCTGTGGCTAATCAGAGAGCATGTCTTGACTGCGGAGAAGAGAAATGACTCTACCTTAATTTTCACTATTAAAAGTGATGGGCATATTTGTATCCCATAGGTATTCCTAAGATACTTTTAATAATTGAAGCATTTTGAAAAGCAACACTTAAAAAGTCTTTTCAAGAAAAGTTAGGAAAATTAGCTGTGATTTCAACTTGACTGCCCTACTGTAAAAAAAGTAATGAATTGTGAGTGCTGAAGAATGCATCTAAGTGAAAAGGCAAGTGAGATGCTGTCACCAATATTAGTATATATATACATATACAAACATACAAACAAAAAATAATATAATATTTCCTCTAAAAAATGAAAATGTAAAGACACTGTGGGCAAAATGCCTCTACGGAAGCTGACAGAACACGAATAAGAACAGAACAATGAAGCACTTCTCTAATACACACTGATAAAGTTGAACCTCCCTGGATGGAAAACGCTGCCTCTGCCTTACTTGAATTGTCAGACAGCGTTAATGAAACAGGAAGAATGGGGGAAGATTTGGTAGATATAACTTATCACATGCTTTTGTCAAACCAAGGAAGATCCTTGACAAGAAACTATTAAGGAAAATAAATAACCATAGGGTAGGAGGTAAATTCTTGTTGTGGATTAAAAATTAGCTAAGTGTTAGGAAGGAAACAAAGAGTGGTAATTAATGACTCCTTCTCCAAGTGGAGAGAAGTTCAGAGCTGGGTACCTCAGGGATCTGAAATAGGACAGGTGTTCAATACATATATTAATGGGTTCAAAGCTGAAATAACACTGAAAGGGAAGAAAAAACAGCAAACACAAAACTAATTTCCAAAGGATAAAGATGGCTGAGATGTGCCACCAAGATCCATTCAAATTTGAATACTGATACTAAAAGAACATTTAATTTTATATCAGGTATAAAGGTATATTCATTTGGGAGAATTATTAAGGTCTTATCTGTGCTCCAAATAGTTTGGGAAATAACCATCTAAATGGAGACAGAGGGGTGAAAAAGTCAGGAAAGATAAAAACAGTGAGGTTCCAAAAACAATGCACTGTGATTTGCAGTCAATTTAGATTATTTCTGAACTCCAAAATATTATTTTACAATTGACACCCAATCTTTCAATTTTTTTTCTGTTGTTCAAACGCTTGATCATTGTTTCAGCCTAAACACTATATTAAAATAAGCAGAACTTTTCACAGCATTTTATTTTCAATAAATACATTTCAACCAGCTGTGTTCACCCTTTCCTCTGTCAGTGTGAAAAGCACTGTACAATTATCAACATCTGTTAGTAGTGCTTTTCAAATTTAATTCCAAAAATGTGTACTTCTGCCTCCTGCCTGGAATTCAAATATAAAAGAATAAAGCACAGCACAAACAAACAAAAGAATCTATCACATACCAGCTGCAATTATAGGACCTATATACCAAAACGCATTAAGAACTAAGCATAATACTTCCCAATGTATTTACACTAGCTTAATCTAGCTGACCCAGTCAAGTATACAGTCAAGATGAACAGACTGAGTTTAACTACTCAGTAGCAACTCTGTAGCATATGCCAGGAGTCCTGGGATAGTCTGCATCACATTGCTACCATAAACTTAAGACTCTGTTGTGCACACATACCCAAAGAGCACAGCTGGACTGAGACTAATTGTTTAAAAATCCATATAGACACATCATTAAGTTGCAATACCAAATGCACAGAACACATCCCACCAGCAATGTTAATAACTTGGATGATTAACATTTCAATTTTATGGTGACCTGAAGTGATGGCCAATGTGTACATTGATGAGATTTTGACACAACCTACTCTTCTCCCAAAATATGTTACTGTCTCCATATTAAATAGTAAGTCATGAAAAAGTACTGCTATTCTTCAAACCATAATATATAGATGATTTCTCCACTGCACCTCTTCATAGACACAGAAGTAATCTTGACAGTACACCTACCCATTCAGCAATCTTCAAATAAGAGTGAGTAAGAACTGAGCAGGGGCTGGGACTAGGTTGGGCGCACTGATCCCACATAGTAATGCAAGAGGAAAAGAAAAGTGCTTGCCTAACGGGTCCATGGAAATCACCTACATAAGTGGAGCTCTTCCTAAAGCAACACAGCCTGTGCTTTCCAGCTGCCTCCCTTATACAGAGCACCAAAACAAGACTCAGTTTAGATCAGATGCAAAGAATGATTTCTTTATATTTTCCTAAACTCCCCTCCAGAAATTAGACACCTAGCTATATGTTTAAATGAAAACAGAGGCTCAAAATGTTTGAAAATTCATTGGTCGCTATGCAAATGGGGAATTCTCCTTCCTTTCCTGTGTGCTGGCAGTGGTACTTTTCGAAAGGATTAATACCTATTCATTACTTAAATTCTGCAATTCTCTATTCATTCAGGTGACCCCACTCTTAAAGGTATTCCTCCAGTAGCACAGTTCTCACACATGCTCTACTTTCCCACTGCCCCCCTTCGCACGCATGCACAATGAAACTCCTTTCTCCAACCTGAATTACACTCCAACTCTACAGTTCTTCTTCCCTCCAGAAAATTTGTGCACCCCAAATTCCAGAAAATGGGGCCCCAGCCTCCAACCCTACCATCACCTTGCTTCCTAGACCAGCAGCTGCTGCCCTGTAGCAAACTCATGGGGTTTCCCCAGGAGACTGAACTGCAGCTGCACTCTTGCAGCACTAATGGTATCTCCATCTGCTGTTGTTCATGCAGAAGGGTGGATGTGCTGAAGAAGAGGCATCCACAGAGTAAAGATGCAGGTTTAGGCTTACCTGGTTCTTTTGCTACATTCCCGAAGGCTGAAAGTGGATGCTGTATGAAGGTGCCACAACAAGTAGATAAGAAAGGGGAAGGAAAATGGAGAGAAAAGGGGGAGAGGAGAGAAGCAAGAGACAAAGATAGAATCCTCCCCTGGTGTCCTGTGCTCCTCAACTAGGTACATTCTTCAACTTTCTATGAAAAGGCTATGTGACAGTAGGGAATCCTGTTTCTGTCTAAGTTCATGTCTAAACTCAGTGTGTGAGGAAGCATTTGCAACTTTGGGGTGATGTTGTCACACAAAAACTAAATATCAGCATGCATGTTTTTCCAGAATATTTTTGAGTAGCTCAACACATCACCTTAGTATTTTTTGTTGTTGTTGTTAATGTCTTAAAAAGAATTGGAAGGAAATATTTTCATACCATTTCTTCTGTATGATTTAGCAAATGCTATTTTCCTGGTTACCAATGGAGCTTGAAATTAATATTTTTCGTTGCTACTTTTTAACTGTTTCAACTGAATGAATGGCTCTGTAGGTATTGTTTGTTAATGGTATATTCTTGCTGGTCACATTAAAGAAATACAGAATTGAGTAAACAACATTAACATAGTTTGTTTTCTGTTAGGACAAAAATATAAAAGTATTAGGCTTTCTTTTAACTAAGTATTTAGGAACCAATAACCTGTATCTGCCATGAAAAATATGCCATAAAGGGCTGTTGGAGTTCAAGACTACACCTCTTGCTATTTTGGGTCTTAGTCTTATTTCACAAGGGTGTTTGACCACAGACTGCAGACTGGCTCATATACTAAGAATTATATTATTTCTTAGTATAAGCATTGAAAAACCATAATATCCATATTGCCCTTGAATAAATATCCCAGGCAAAGATAAATTACAGTAAGTAAAATGATAATAAGCTGTTGTATATTTCTGGGGTAGGAAAGAGGTGAAATAATGCTTAAACTTGAAATAAAGAGAGGAAAAAGCAAAACAAACCCTCAGCTATGTTTTATATCTACATTTACGATTTTTGATCTAACTGTTATGATCGGTTTAATTAAAGTCTCTGCTGGAAAGAAACAGCTTTTTGTATGATAAGCCAGTATTCTGAAATTCAATATGAGAGGCATGAAACCTGTACTTTTGAGAAGTCATAGACAGTAGTAGGGAGTTTATAAAGAAAAACGCTGACTTTTAAAAAAACTACAAATAATTAATTTTAGAATTTAATTCCAAGCATCTTGCCATTGCTTGAAAGATTTCAAGCCTGCCCAAACAGGTAATCTCAACCACTCTGGATTAAGTAGCTGAGTCAGCAGTTGACATGCTCAGAAAATACGACAGCACAATTGATTACTGCCTTTTTTTTCTTCCACCTCCCAGATAACTGTTTTCCTTTGAAGTCAGAGGCCAAGAGATAAAACATCTGTTATGCTCCAAAGTACTCCTTTTAACTGGGGCTGTTTCCTCATGGCCAAGGAAACAAGGATGTAATTACTATTTTTTTCATAATAATTATAAAGTTGTAAAATAAATGCTCTAAGTATAGAAAAGCTTTTCTTTGTGTATACAAATATCAGAAAGTATATTGAATTTATATACTTCTGTGCTCATTTTGCAAAAACGAACAGCAGTGCCGACTGAAACCTAGCTGTGTTCAAGCAAGTGAACATATACCGTTACATACGTTGATGTTTATCACTGGCAAGGGTCACCCAGCTAATGAAAATAATGTACAGTAGATGAACAACATATTATTTATTGAAAAGGGACTCATTTTTCCTGTTACTAAAGTGAAATACAATATTATGGTACTTAAATCAGAGGACAGATACACATGAAAAGGACAGTCAAGCCCAGGAGTTCTGTGCACGTGCTCTGTTCTGCTGCATCCATAGTGCATCCACTCTCACTCTGAGACTAGAGTTCCTTGTGTGAGGCCGTATGCAAAGCAAAGTTCTGTAGTTCATGGATAAAAATATGTAATCTCCATTGCATAAGAACCTTAGGGACAGAAAATAAATGCAAGGAACCAAAGCATTCCTTGTTGACTGAATACACGCGCAGGAAAACTAATAATTTGTTCTTTGCCAACTTCCACCCCGCAGGGATTTGAGGTGCTGAAGTGTTCTCCGTGCTGTATAAAAGTTGCTCCCTACTCACATGTTTGAACTCCCAATACACTGAGGCTGTACTTCTACAGGCCTCTTCTATTCAGACCTGTCAACCTCTCAAAAGAAACTTGAGAGAGTCAACTATTAAATAAAGATGGACTCTCCATCTTTTATTTTTGCTCCAGCTTCCCCTGTAGATCCGAGGCAGGGTGGAAGCACAGTGCCAACTGGCTCCACGCTCCTTTCAATTCAACACCACCTTCTGACTTAGAATAGCAGGTTGGATCTGGCAACAAGCAATCAGGGCAAGAAACACTCTGCTAGGCAGTGTTCAACTGTCCACTTCAACAGCTGCTCTATTCCACCCTGATTTAGACAACAGAAGAGCAAGACAATTCAGAAACAGAGCACGATCAGAAGTGGGGAAGGTGAAGGCCGAAAGAAGAATAGGTGAGTCTGGTAGCTAAGCAAGGGCACAGCCCACATGTTAGACAGACTCTTTTAAAATAGCAAGACCGTGTTTGTAAAAAGGGCAAACTACCTGTGAATTATTTGATCTCGGATAAAAGGGATGTACATCTCTACAACTCCTAGGCCAGAAAGTAGCCCTCTTATCCACAATTACACTACCTACAATTAAAGGCATTATCTTGCTAATATGACTGCTAGATCACTTTTTTTTTTCCCCCTTTAAGTATTATATTTCGTACTATTGCAGAGACTTTCTTTTATTCACAGGATCTTAAATCATGCCTTTTTGAGCATATTAATTGGTCTACATTGATAAACCTGAAGTTACCATTTATACATCTGTGTCTACTCTGGAAAATTCATAAAGACTCAAAAAATATTTGGAAACACTTTAATATATACATTAAACATCACTGGAATTAGCATGAAACTCAAGGCAATTTAAATCTCATCACTGTCATAAAAAATAATTCCTTGTTTATAGTCTTAGTGTTGTCTCTTTTTCCTGATTTGTACCTAAGACAGTATTTTATCTTTCACTCCAAAACTATATGCATACTTTAAAAGCCTATCATAAAATGTTTTTTAAATTTTGTCATGCCACTTTGTAGTTGATTTGAGAGGCAGGGCTTTCCTCTAGAGATCTCATGACTGCCTGTCATGTACACATGCTTCATTGGGCTTTCTTTTATCTTCTGGTTACTTTTTAATTTACCTTTTAAGCCTTCAGTTAAGGTCTACTGTCCCCATATTGTTCCACTAACAATATTCCAATAGCTATGGTATCTTGCATTCTGTTCTAAGGACAACACTGGTTGCCAGAAGATGCTGCAGAGGCCCTACAGGACATACCCCAGTTATTCCAGGGCACGGCAGCATTTCAGAAAGGTTGTCTACTTCCAAGTTCTGAAACTCAGCCCTTTATTTTCTCAACTCTCACCTTAATATCCTCATTGTAGTTTGCACCTGAAATCCATTCCTGAATTTAAATTAGGAGTGCTGGCACATATATATGGTGAATCATTCAGAACCTATAATCACATCATAATTAGAAAGTAGTTATCTTCTAATAACTTTAATGAGTCATACTAGTTAACTTCCACCTAATATTTAGGAAAGTAATACATGCACTAAACAGATAAGGGTTTCATGCATATCTAAATCAGCAACGTATGCAGCATAGCAGGCATAAAATAGATACTGATTTTGCTTCATTTTCATTACTATAGGGGTAATAAAATAGTTTCCACTGAAGATAAGCTCTTTAATTTAAAGAACTCCTTTGAGATTTGCTGTTAAAACTATCTATTCTGCATCCACAAAGAAGAGCTGAAAAGGGAAATCTAGAATTGCAGCAAACTGCTAGCTAGACAATAGCACTTGAACAGACACGCCCCTCCACATTTTGCATCGCTCTAAGGCACAAGATCTATCAGTGTAGCAGCTATCACTGGAAATCAGTCTTTCTAGCATGATGTTGAAGAACCCCCCCAAACCATCAGAAAGTGTAATGAAAATATTGAAAACAGTGCAATTTTCTTCAATTGAAAAAAAAAAAGATCTACAGTAACTGCAAATCCAAGAAAGTGAAATCTTAATGGTTTCAGAAAACACTGACCAGAAAATAAACAAGACAGAACAGTTATAGTAGTCTTTGCATAAGAAAAAAAAAATAATTTTATGAAAATCAGAGCATACATAAGACAACAAGGGATAAGAAGTATCTACAGTTTTTCTGCTTCTGTTACTTTCAATTTCAAGGTACATTTCAAAGTTTGCTTTGTTAAAATATTTGCACTTTGAGTAAGAGAAGGAAAACTTTTCCTGGTCTCCCAGCTGTAATAATTTAATATATGGTTGCTTGAGCTTAGATTATCAGAAACACTGCCCCTGATACTAAATGGCACTAAGTGAAGATTATATTCCTTCCTTTGGTAGGATTAAAAGGTTATGGTCTAAGAATCATCCTCACCCTGACCACAGAAGGCAAAGGTTTAGTTACTGTAATAGCTGACACTGATTGTCAGCAGGTGATATTGTGCCTATTGCATCCTAAAGTGTGAAGAAATTCATAAAATATAGGCATAGGGTAGCCATTTAATCAACATCATAGTGAACAAACCTCTTTTCCTTTCAGCCCTGTGCTGTGAGCATGTGCCCAGGTTCAGTGGCGGCACCTGAGAGAGCAGCCTTGCACCACGGTGCCAGGCGCGGCAGCCACATCCTGCTCAGCATCAGCGAGGGCATGGGCGGCATGTCAGGGGAGTGAGGCCTCCCTGCTGCTTGGCACTGCCGGGGCATGGACTTGGAGGTACAGGAGCGAGTCCAGTGAAGGCCACCAAAATGGTGAAGTGCCAGACACAACAGGTAGCAGGAGAGGCTGAGGGATCTGGGCTGCTGCAGCCCAGAGAAGTTAAGAGAAGGCTTGAGAGAGGCCTTATTGCTGGCCACAGCTGTCTGACCGGAGGATGCAGGAAAGACAAAGCCAGACTCTTCTCGGAGGCAATAGAACAAAAGTCAAGAAGCACATGGTGGAAGGTGGGAAGTTACAATAAGCTGTATGGAAAACATTCTGCTGATGAGGGTGGTGAAGCACAAGCTGCCCTGTGACATTTCCATCCTTGGAGGAGTCGAGATTCAGCCGAACACATCCCTGAGCAACTTGACCTCTTTAGAGCTGCTTTGAGCAGGAGCTGGACTAGAGCGCTCAGAAGGTCTCTTCCAGCCTCAGTTTTTCTCTGATTCTCTGTTGGAAGCAATGACTTGAGGACAGACAAAAATACAGTAACAGTGTTTGACAAACTTGTAGGACAATATATGTAATAATCCACAGACACTCTTTGTAGAAGACATGATACACTGTTTAAAATGAGACTAACTCAGCAGTGCCCTCACTGAACACTTCCGCTATTTCCTTTGGAAGCATAAACCCATCTGTTTCTTTTGCCCTAGTACCTAACACATCAAGAATCCTTTTGGGGGAGGGGAGAGGAGGGGAAGGGAGGGGAGGGGAAGAGAGGAGAGGAAGCACAGGAAACTTTTTTTTTTTTTTTTTTAAAAAAAAAAAAAAAAGTTTCCTGTGCTTAACTGGGAAATCCGCTTAAACGGGATGTCTCCCAGGGAACTAATTTAAACCCGATGATACTTAATAGCTATGATTGGTGCTTAGTAAGTATGGTAATTATGTTTAATGGGGATGCCTTAAGGCAATTGAGTGGCACTTAAGTCTTTTGTATGTCTCAATCTCATGGCACATATCTCCATTTTCTCCTCTAACAGCTTTCTGACCCTCTGTAACAGCTATAAATACACAAAATGTATACATCACCACCTGTTTCTATGTTTGTCCCTTCTGCGTTAAATGCAGGGCCAACGCACTAGGCATGTATTTGTTGCTATCCCTGCTCCTATCACTGCATGAGCCACAGTATCTAGCCAAAATATTGGCTTCTTTTATCATTACAGACTTATCTAATAACATGAGGCTTGGTACTGCCACGCTGACGCTAATGGAAATTTTCCAGGAGCAGAATCAGGTTCCAGCTGAGTTCTGCACAGCCCCTTGCAGCAACGCTGTGCTCTGCATCAGGGCTTTCTGTCAGTGAAAAGCAACAGGAATATCCCACGTTTCTTTTAAAAAATTCTTCATAAATGTAATGACCACATGAAGTTCATGGACACTTGTCTCTGGGATTTAAAATAATGATAGCTGTTTAATATGAGGTGGCCTTATTTGGTAATTTGGAATGCTGAGTTTGTTATAACACAAACCCTATGACTGTCTCTGTAAAAACAAATAGGGATGAAAAAAATTACTTAAACCAGGACCGCTACTAGCAAAAAAAAAAAAAAAAAAAAAAAAAAAAAGTCATAGGTTGGTCATAAATAAGTTTGTGCTAGAAAGCCCCTAACTACTAGAGCCATCAGATCCTGAAATGACTTTCTAACAAGCATAGTGGAGGAATAAAACAGATTTTCAGATGAAGCCCACTCAATAACTTTGTGAAAGAAATGATATGTCATGTTCAGAATAGCAGGAGAATAGATTTATTGATCCAGAATGTGGGTCTCAATCCTATTCTCTTAAAATCATTTTTGATAGAAGAGTGAAGACATCAAAGAAAGCAAAATAAAGCATCTTTAATTCAACTTACTGTTGCCATTCTCTCAAGGAACTTGAACACATGCTTTTAATACTAAAAGAGATGTCTAGATTACTAGATCTTACTTTTCTTACAAAATCTTGTAAGAAAAAAAAAGTAAGATTATAAATCTTACTTTTCTTGCCTGAGTCTAGGTTGTCAACAGACTATAAATATGCACCATTTCTTTTCCCACAGCTATAAAGTAATTGAAATGTTGCAAGCTAAGCACATGGATGCTGTAGCAGACAGTTGAAATCCCATGGTGTAAGTTTGAAATCTAATACAACAAATAATTATATAGCGGTTGGAGTCAATACCTACAAGCAAGTTAGTTTTGCTGGGCTTCTCACTTATCTGTGATAGATATGTGATTAAACCATAATTTTAATAAAAGATACAGTCTTACCAATAAAGAGAAGTTTTAAAAATATATGTACATATTTTATGATTTTCAATGTACCTTTGCCAGACAGCTAAAATACCCACTATCCCATTCCAAACCTAAATTGTAAAAAGGGCAATTCCCAACTGGACAGTAAAAATAACATTTATAAATCCATTTACAAATGATACCCTGAGCCTACTTAGACAAACTTCCTATTCTGCTTTTCTTATAATATGTATTGTAGTAATTATCATGTATGCCTATTCCTTATGAAATTTGTAATTCTAAAACATGTATTAGTAAGAGTATAAAATCTGACACTCTTCTCAGTTCTCATTGAATACTGCAACACTCATAAGGGTTTGATTTTATCAGGATCTGTTATCTCTCAGCTCCCCAGTGTCCCTTGCTTTAGAATCAAGTATTATTTTGGCAAAAATGTTGTGCTTTTGACTATCATTAAAAACAGGCCAAGAATTACATTTGGAACTATTTTAAACCCCACAGTTACCAAGTTTCAAGATTTTTAATATGGTCATCATGCTGAATTGTTGTATTTCTCCTGAAACCACAGAAGATTATCTAAACAATATTCTGTTCACTTAACTCCCGTGGAAATTCGTATAGTTCTGTGTAAAGGAAATCACTCATAGGATTCAACGTTTCCTATTAGATTGTTCCATTTGCCCTTAAGCAATATTCCAAAGTAAACTGATCACATGAAAATGCAGTCTATTTTTTGATAGGGATTAGTAAAACTGGTTACAATTGCTACCAGCTAATACAATTACCAAGTTACATTAATGCCGATATCATTACCATTGTCAGCGTCCCTTCCAGAGTGAAGTTCAAGCATTTAGAACTTTTCACATCTATTCTCTGAGTTCACTTACCACTTTTCTCTATAGGAAAGGTAGGCTCACAGATAGGTAACTTCACCTGAGGAGGGGCATGCAGCACGTGAGCGGCGGATCCACCACCAGAGCCTGAACCCACCTTCTCATTCTGCTGATTCCACTGGCTTCCTCTCCATACTTTAAATGTACAAAACAGTCAGAACCCATAGACTTCAAGCACATTCAGGGACACTTCCCTTGCAAGCAGTACCATGACTTCAACAGAAATAACCACAGTAAAATGCAACTTAACGTGATCATGGTTCTATCCAACCCTAAGTTAAATTTAAGTTCAGAATGCATAAGAAAAGATGTGCCTGAAACATTCCTTACTGAGGAATCTGTGTGCCAATTTTATCCTTTACTGTTACATCCTTTGTTTCTGATCTTGGACTCTGCTGGGTCACATGTTAGACTAAAAAAAGCTTCAAACGTGAATGGTGGGAAAAAGAATTAGTTGAAGGGAAATGTAACATTTTTTAACTATAAGATATTGCTTCAGTGGATTTGTTTGCTTGCTTTTTAAATTTTTAAGTTTGAATACTCATAAAATTAATTCCTAATGACAACTACAGGAAACAAAAGTAGCTGTTGCTAGAAGTGGATAATGCAGAGGGAAATTGTATCAGACAGAACTTGATTTTGATGATGTTTCCTTCATCCTATTGTTAAAAAAGCACTAGCTCTCCCTCCAGAAGAAATGAAAAAGCACATCTAGAGCTTCCCAGAAGTATCTGTGCATTTAAAAAATGATGTACTACCAGAAAAGCTCAAAATATGCTTAAAACATTGATATCTGATGTGAAATCACCAATATGAAAAAAAAAAAATGTATAAAATCTCTCCTTAAAAACAAGCATATAAAATCTTGTGGAAGAATTATGTGTATAAATACTGGTTGTATCCTCCTGTAATGCACTCTAGTTTATGTTGTGTTAATCTATGACAAGGAAGGGATTAGGAATGAAACACTCAAATAATTTGGTGCATCACTTTTCTTCACTTAAATTACAATTAGACTACTGTTTGACCTTTGAACTCTGCTCTGAGCTAATGACAATGAACAACAGGCCAGCCACAGGTTCTGCTTTATGGTTGTTTTAATTATTTTAGATATAAACTAGTTGTAAATGTCATGAAACCTGACTTATTTTCTGGCCAATGTCCTCCAAAATCGACAAGAATGGACAAGAATGTGCTGCAGAGAGACAAAAGTAGATCTGCCACTGAGTAAACCTGTATCCCCACATCTCTCTCAAAACAAATGGGAGCACTATCACATAAGAAATCAATACTCTATAAAGGAAAGTCCTCAATTATTGCAAATAGCTAGCACTACCAAACAATATCTTGTTTGGAATTTTTCTGGCACCTTCAACTACACTGCAGTGAAAAGGTGTATGAAAAAAAACAACATAAAGATACAGAAATCATTACCAAGCATTAAAAAAAAAAATCAAACAACAACAACAACAACAAACATGTGATGGGTTCTTGATGTAAAGGCAGTGACCTGGTGTGTGCTAACAGAGAGCAACAAATATTTTTAAAGCATACATTGAAATGACCCCACTAATAGCCTCATCACTAGTGACAACAGTAAAGAACCTTATGTATTGTTTTTGTTAAGTGGGTGCTCTGCCTATTACAAATCAAATAAACTAAGAGAAAGAGCTGCAAAACTGCCACGATTTAAAAGGCTTGTCCTTTACAGTGGAAAATCTATGGTCAGTGCAGTAAATACAGCTTTGTGCACAAGACTTAATATAGCCAGACCTGAAAAAAATACCAAAGTGATCCAAGAAAGTAAGTGACATCTGACTGGCTTGTTTACACATTCTCATTTCCCCAAACCATTTTGGTTCATTTACTACACTTTGTCACTATGAGAGTGTTTGGGGGATTTCAAATGGACTCATTCTGTTCTAACAGATGTCAAAGAAGAGGTACATTGGTTTTAATGTCTATTTTGGGACATATGGGAATAGATTTTTTCCCTGTATAAAAAGTCTGCTGCAGTCATCCAGCAGGATCTGTCTCCATTCTTTTCCCTGTTTATATCCTCCTAAATTTCCTCAAAATTAACGAGTCACTGTTGTTTACCAGCACAGTGCTGCTCATGTATTATTTTCTGAAAGCACTCCATTGTTGGAATATCACTCAGATTACATGAGTGAATCTGCCACAACTTTACAATCATCACAGCTCTGTCCCAGAGATTAATTTGTTACCAACAACCAGTTCTGT
The DNA here is from genome assembly GCA_011075105.1 of Heteronetta atricapilla. Classification (NCBI taxonomy): domain Eukaryota; kingdom Metazoa; phylum Chordata; class Aves; order Anseriformes; family Anatidae; genus Heteronetta; species Heteronetta atricapilla. The sequence continues at coordinate 101,728,631 of CM021731.1, forward strand.
TTCCAAAGTAAAACAGACAAACAACAACTAAAACTCACATATACACATAAACATGTATATGACTTTCCATATGAAGCCACGGAAAGAAAAGCTTCCATTCTACAATGGAAGCCTTTACTGCAATGAACCCCAAAGTTAAAGCTTTTGAAAAGCTGAAACTAAAATAACATATTAGAGCCAAATTCTCAGGTGTATTCATAAATAATATATCCCACTGTTATGGAACCACATTATATTTTGTGCACAGCATGTATTCTTAAGATAACTTTTTTGCATTTTTTTTTTCCCAAGAAATGTGAAATGCGGTTAAATTTCTAGGCCATAACCAAAACTTTTTATAAGATTTCAGAATAAAAGCCATTAAAATGATATAAGCACATGCAGTGCACGCAAGAGATGAATTTGGCTTCCCTGTAGGTTATTACTGTCAGCTAGTATATATGACTTCCTCCATGACAACTCCTTAGTAGAGAAAGCACAAGCCCTGGAAACATGCAGCTTGCCAGGTGTGTGTCACCAACTAATGTTTTTTTCTTTTTTTGGCTCTAATATCCACTTTTTTTTTTTTTTTTTTTTTTTTTCCTCCCTAAGTGATTCCTTAGCACTAAATGGTACTGCAGAGTAGTTAGTGACCTAAGTACGATATTATCATCATTTGTCAGGGACACACACACACAAAAATCAATACAATTTTTTCTCTCAATTAGCAAATAATTCAGCGATCTCTTTCTGGTACTTCAGAACGAATGGCAATGGCATCTGACAGTTCAAATGAAGACCCTTCAATTCTATTTTAACACCAAGTTAATTTTACCAACTTGACCAATCATGCCGTACCTCCAAGCAGGACAATGCCTTTGGGTTTGGGTAAGATCCGGTAACTCTATTACACTCAGTCACTCTGTAATTTACGGAGATGCAATACTCTTTGGGTGACATCCTCCATTTTGTTATTCAAAAAGTGGGTGACATCCTCCATTTTGTTATTCAAAAAGTGTCCTGATTGTGCAGATTTTACCTATTTCGGACAGCACAATTGGTCAGTCAGTAACTGGAGCAGTACCTTCTGCTGTGTTCACAGGAACTGGCTCTTAGTCCCGCTCACTGAAGGCTTCCCGGGACTTCAGCGGCTGCATGCAGGCACAAAGCAGGACTGGATGCAGGCAACCAGACCGAAGCTGTTTGTTGTGTAAGATTTAACAGAAGGCAAGTTCAGTGGGGCTCCTCTGAAGGTGAAGATGAAAGTCCCAAACGCTTACCAATGTCATTGACAAGAAGCTGGCATTGTTATGCACAGAATCATTCAGATCGGAAGAGACCTCTAAGATCATCTGGTCCAATCTTTAACTTAGTACTGAAGTCCACCGCTAAACCATGCTACTAAGTTCCAAATCTACACATTTAATGAAGACCTCCAGGGACAGTGACTCAACCACTTCCCTGGGCAGCCTATTCCAATGCCACACAGCCTTTTCAGTAATGAATTTTTTCCTCATACCCAACCTAAACTTTCCCTGGCACAACTTTAGGCCATTTCCCCTTGTGTTGTCACTTGGTGCTTGGGAGAAGAGCCAAATTCAACACATTTAGTGTGATTAGGAATTCAACACCCTTTAGAAGGGTACAGGACACTTGTTTCCTTAAACATTTTTTTTACTCTAGCTATAAAGGTCTAAATACCGTTATAGAGCTGCAGTGGGGAAGAGAAGGGCAGAATGGTAGACTATTCTTTGCAACATTTTCTGAGAATTATGGCACTGGCATAAATTGCTACACTACCATTTCATCTTCAGAATTTGTTATGCATCTCATATTTGTACTCTACTCCTCATTTCTTTTATAACAAATTATTCTGTGCCTTTTTATGATCTTGTAGGAAGTCAAGGTTGAATCAAAGCCACTGTGACTGCCAAAGTGCATGTATAAAATTATAGCACTAACTGTTAACCTTGCTTTGTAGGTTCACTTATACTTTTCAATTAAAAGCTATCTTTAGTATTGAAGCAAAGTACTTTATAGTTTTTCAGTTAAAAGTCACCTTTAGTATTTAGACTAAATGATTTCTCTGGCAATTCATACTTGCATTCTCAAAAAAACCTCTTCTGCCTAAAAATGGCTGTACACTGACCTTATCTCATCCAAAGTTTTAAAACAACACACAATAATCCGTAAATGATACTTTACTTCTATTTACTTAGTTCATTTAGTAAATATGGGAAAAGGTAAAAATCAATATATTAAAAAACCTCCTATCTCTCCAAGGAAATTATATGAATATTGTGTGTTTGTGTGCATGTGTGAATACAGACCTGTATGTATGTACAGTTTTAAAGCCAAATTCAGTAACTACATGGCATTATTTTTTTAAATCTTCTGAAATGTAGGTTAATGCTATTAAGAACCACCTGTATTTCATGTGAAAACTAAAATTACATATTAACTGTCACAGCTTCATTTGCAAAATATTCTTTTCACTATTTAAAAAATTGCTGAAAATGGAAACAGAAATCACTATGTTCCTGCTTTGTCCAGGACCCTCAGACAAAAAGGATAAACAAGCTTCTTTTTCCTCAGCTTCTACAAAACAAACCTTGAAGTTCTCAGTCATAAACAGGGAAAACTCTAAAGACCCGTATGCCCCAAAGATTTATGCACATGTTTAACTATACTCATTGTCAGTAATCCCACTGAAGTCAATAGCAATACTCACGGTGCATACAGTTACATACACACAGAAGACTTCAGCCTTGAGGCCTGATAGTTAGTTTGCCTGAGTAATACCCTGAGGATTTGGCTCTATAAAAGCTGTCCAATTCCATCACTCGTTTTCAATGACTTCTCTAGAGAATAGTTACCAATCACAGTTCTATGGGGAAGACCACTGGCCTACCTCTTTTTTTTTTTTTTTTTTTTTTCCCCCTTAATACATAATTTCAGTTAAATTAACACATTAAATTACTCTGTGAAACAGCTTACTAAGAAGCCTTAGCATACAGAAAGAAGCAGTGCTAGATGATGGGGAAAAGAATCAGTGAAAATGATTAGGCAGGAAAACAAGATACCATGTGTCTAATACAATATGGGATTTTCATTTACAGAGTAATAGGGGTGGTATTAAGACTAAATCACCACAGTGTCAGAATGTGCATAGTGATGATAAAAGATTATATGCTTTATACATGACTGATGATGACACATTTAGAAAATATCTGGAAGGGAAAAGACAAAGTGATGTCTCATGCAACTTATGAAACTGCAGCATTTACAACATGTCACCCTCAAATTAGCGTACAACAGGAAAAAAATGACTCCTTCAGTATCAATGCCCCCAGCTCTTCTGTTACAATGGCCTTGACAAGAAACCCATTTATTTTCTTCAGAGAAATTGTTCTGAGGTGGTTGTTCATCACAATAGAGGCTTGACTCCATAGACCTGGGCTGGATTAGACCACCCTGATAAGATAAAGTAGAGAACAATATTGCGTGTTTGCCTCACTAACACTCAGGAAAGGTTACATATCTCCTCCGTGGAGAAGCATTCCTAATTTAATTTGTATTGTAGGGATTTGAATCCCAAGACTGTGGCAGAAGTTAAAAATTACGCAAAGATTGATAACATTTGCTTAACACTGTAGTGGGATTCTCTCATAGGAAGGGCAACCTAATTAAAAAAAAAAAAAGTAACAAAACAAACATTTTAATACAAGTCACAGTGTATAGGAACTTCCCATGTAGACATAAGCTTAGCTGCTACTTGGTTTCCAGAAAATAGAACCATTTCAATTTTATCTTGGGAAGCATGATTTGAAAAGATTCACCTATATGTACTGCTATTCTTAAAGAGTTTTCCTTTTAAAAATGAAAAAAGAAAAGAGATTAAAACTTTAAACAAATGAATGTTACATCAGTCATTTTACTCATGATTCAGTAACTAACTTGGAGAGGTAGCTTTTTTTGAAGGTAGCTTCCTGAAAAATATGGCTTAGTTTTTAGATCTATTGATTTATATAAACCCAGAGTTTAGAGAATAGAAGTCTAGAAGTAAGCAAGTAAATCCATACTTACACATCTATACAAATGTCTGAATCTTTTACACTGTTGACTATCACTTTTTAAACTCATTGAAACTAAAGGAGATGTAGTAGTGTCTTCTTGGTATCCAACTTCAAATTATTATTATTATTTAATGATGCTACATTTTTTTCTAATGAAAGATATAATACAGTCCAGGTCATGCTACATTAGTAGCTTGTCTGCCACAGATGCATTTTAACTGGTGCAAAATGAAGTACGAACTAGAGCTGTTCTCCCCGTCTGGGAATACATCACACCAGACAAATACTTTGCACTGATCGTGTACTGCCTCTGTTAAAGCTGCATGGCTTTCTACATACCAACAGACCTCATTTGAGAGAGAAGGCTCCAACAGCCACAGAGAATCGTGGCAGCAGGTGAAAAGGCCAGTTTGTGCCTCACTCTCTCAAGACACCATTGCCATATCATCGCATACTGCTGTCTAACCATCAGCTTCTCCGGGAGGTGGATAAAGTTCCTTGGCAGTTCCAGTGGTAAGAACAGCCCATATTGCTGAAACTCTAGAAACAATGTTAATTGCTTGTTAATGATTTACAAGATTTGACTAATTTGTCATTATTAAATAGTTCTCAGTCAGCTGTAAATAGTATAAGGTATTCTTCTTCATTTACATGTAATGAATGTATGGGGACCATGTCTTTTTCTACCCAAACCACTTGAGAACATTCTCTGAGGTTGAATGCAATAGCCTAATAGCCACAGAAATGCCATTTTTTTGTTTTTGTTTTGATAATAAATATCAGCTAATATATTTCATCAAGACAAAATGAGAGCTTGGGAATTTGCTCACCAGCATTTACCCCCCCAGTTTCAACAGAACATGATTTGGCATTAACTGTTCCTATGCCGTTTAAGTTCCAACTTTTAAAAATAACAAATACTTAGGTGAATTTGGTATTTTGAAGTTGGGTTCTCAAAAACTCTCAGAAACCTTCACTTCAGTACAGGTCACCAAGCCCTGCAGGAATATCAACGCTCTGAGGCAGGAGGCTCCATGCAGTATCAAAGCATCACCAGACCATGTTCATCCCATACTTAGCTGCTAGCAACCTTCAGTGCACATTCCCAGTGACTGTTCCTTCTCTATTTTGTGGAAACGTGCTGTGATTCTTGACAGGCCAAAACTCCAGAATAATTGCTTTTATCTTGCAAGAAGAAATACACTTAGTATTTTAAATTAATCTCTGTTATTTTATAAAGGACAGACCAGATTTCTACAGTCCTAAAGCAAAAACGATATCCAAAAATGCACTTCTTATTGTGCTATTTAGTCAATTCGTTCTTGCTATTAGTGGATTCAAACCCAAAAGATACCAAATCTTCCTGTGAAATGAGTAAAGCCATCAACTCCTAAGAAAGGCAGTGATTTTTAGGAGGGTCATCACCTTGCAAGATGAAATTTACTTAATATTATGGTTCATGACTGCAACAAAATGGAATAGGAAATTACAAATGAAAACAGAAATTTTGACTGTGATGTTTTAAATTAAAATCACCTTAACATTGATGAACACTTTGCAGTAACTTGAAATACTGAACACTTAATGTGCCATAGTTTCAATAATCATTTAACTCAGTATGTATAAATCCAACCCGCTGGGGATACAGGTTTTGAAATGATCATTTCAGACAGCGTGTACCTCTAATGAATGCATTATTTGGGATACTTCCAACATGGTTAATAAGGTAATGTTCATAAAAGAGATGAACGGATATTTCTGGTCTACCTTATATGCTCAGACAAATTGTGATGAACACCACGCATACAAATGGCAAAGGATTAATCATGCCAAAAAAAAAAAAAAAAAAAAAAAAAAAGAAAAGAAATTCCCTGTTTATTCCAAAGACAAATAGAGTAGTACATCAATAAAACAAAGAACAGGCACTTCGCCTGACTTTGCATAGGCAGTGAACTTCAAAATTGACCACCAGTTCCTTGGCAAATTAGTGATTTCAGTGTCTTTACCTCCCTCTTTAAAACTTCTGCAGGATTTTAAATGAATGAAAACGGATTTTCCAAATATGAACAGGCTGAAAACCACAAATCAGAACTAAAAGCTCTTTGAAAACTCAGATTTGTTTCCATCCCTATTTCTTTAAGACAGAGGTAGGATACATTCTAGAAACAGCAACTTTTGCCATAATATGTGTGTTACATTAAGTCATTTCCAACTCAAATAGATTGTCACTGTTTGTTGCTAGTACCATCCCAGAAAACATTTTCCCTTAAAACTTAAACATTCCCTATGCATTGTCTCGACAGATCGCATCTGACCATCTTAAAGACCTGAAGTTCCTAAAGGTATTCTAATGTTAATAATTCATTTTATAACCAATTTATTCTTAAAAGCGATTGCACTAAATGCTAGTGTACCGTATCTTCCATAAGAACTATCTTGTCCCAGAAGACAAAAAATGGGGGATTGAGATAAAAGGTGCAGATATTGTTTCCCTTACTGCAAAGCCACTGTGAACCAAAACAGTTTACATACTTTGAAGAGATGCAGTGACTACACATCTCTAATTCTAAACTGTGCTAGATCTGACTCCTTAGAGGGGAAGGTAAAGTAGCAGTGCTCCTCTGTGATTATATTGGAAGAACATGTATCCTCAACCTTTTATCACCCAGTGTTAGACACTTAGCTACAATATATGGTAAAACATAAGGAAATCATAACATTGATGTAAAAATGTGGATTAGAAAGCTCTAGAAGCAATTTTTTTTTTTGAATGACACCTATTCAGAAGCTCTTTAAACAAGGCTGCAGTGCAGATTAAACATTAATTTGGGGGATTAAGCCCTAAATTATAATACTTGTGTAGAGCAGACATCCCTCTCATTGTAAAAGTTAGATTTCTAAAGCAGAATGAGGAGGGATTTAGAAGGCATGAAAGTTGCAAGGGTTTAATCATATTATAGTAGTGGTCCTCCTTATTTAAAATATAAAGCCCTTGGTCTCAGAGGACATCAAGGACACAAGAAAAATATGAATGAATAACACACTGTGGTACAAGACACTTAAGTGTTGTTGTCAAATTAAACCACCATACAACTACTTATTTTTTAAATGTGGAAAGCTGAAATGTAATAAAACTACAATCTGTGTGCACTGCAGATCCAGCAATTACAACGAAGCAAGGGCCTGTAGTTTTTATGGGATTAAGAATTTCTGAATACTTGAATTTTAAAATGGCCTATTATGTTGGACAAAAACTAACAACTCTCAGAAGCGTACCTATCAGTTTTTACAAACTTGTAGAGCTGTAAGCAGTTTGCTATTTCAGTTTTGTAAGGCTCCTTGCAGTTAGCAACAGTGGAACAGACACTGAATCCTCCTTAACTCTGTTAAATGGATAGCACCTGAAGCTAATTATAAATTAGAATATATTATTCCTCTCATGTGATAAAACCTGTTACTGGTAGATTCCTTTTACAAACACCAATCAGGTCTACTTTATGATATGTTCATTTCATTGTCTCCAATAATCTCAGGCACCCTGTTCTTTTACTGACCTTTAGTGACCCTTTCTCATTCTTGTGGTCTGTCCTGCACATCTGCATTGATCTGTAGACAAAGCACTGTCAGATAGAATCAATACATCATTCCTTCAGCAACAAGACTGGAATTTGCTCAGTTTACTTTCTTTCTTTCTTCCTTTTTTTTTTTAAACAGATCAATAGTGCTAAACTGATGTATTGTAAATTGGGCTGTAATTAGTACCTGTCTGCAGGCCTGTTAACAAGCTGCTAAAATATTATGCAGACATTTTTAGTTAAACAGAAGATTCTGAATTCTCGTCATTTGGGAGTAAGTGATTGTTTTAAAGAAATTTTGTTTTTAAAGAAATTCAAGGGACAAGAGACTCCATAAAAACCATGCCTCCAATGGTTATGTTAAAAGTTTTCACTTTGTACTGATAATGGAAAAATAACCCTGGCAAAAGTTAAAGCAGCAAACCTGGATGTCACCAATAAATATGATTAAAACCCTCTTCTTCAATTTAGGTCAAGATGGTCACTTTAAGTAATTCCTGATTTTATACTAAGATTACATATATGGTTAAGACTATGTCACAACTCCTAAATTTCTGATGACATCACCACCTAGCAATTATCAATCAGATTTGTTTGGTATTACCCAGAACAGAATTTTAATTGCAACACACTGATTTTAACTTAAGAAAAATACAGTTAGGATGATCTGCCACTACAGCTACCTATAGCAAAGCAGACCTGCAAAATCTATCAGTATCACTAGATCACCAACAGAAGTCACTGATGAAATAGTATTGTGTGTTTCTAAAAAAAAGGATAACAGAAAAGCAACAAAAATCTGTTTTCTTGTCGGACTATTACTTTTTCAACCATGTTCTTTGAAAGAGCAGAGAATCAGCAGAACCACAAACCATTTGCCAGTCATCACACACAACAGCTCTCGATTGCAAGCACTGTGTCCAAAACCTTTAGGCCTGTTGTAGGTTGACAGATGTTGTGTTGCAGCACTTTTATACAAAAACTTGCTCTCACCCCTCATCTACCCTTTTGTACTTCCCCTTCTTGTTTGGACAAAGATATCTTGCTGGCTGCTACCCTGGTGTCCTCCTGCTTACCCAGGAGCATCCTTGAAACATCACCTGAAACCTCTCATTTCCTTACCAGTGATTGTTACTCCTCCCTGGTGTTCTTCTCCAGGTTCCTTCTCATAAACCCGTGGCCTAGGTTTCCAGAAACTACTGGTTTGAGGAGCCCAGCTTGAGAAATGTTACAGAGAGAGGTTGGGCTCAGTATCTCCAAAGAAACACTCACTCAAACCCACCACGTTCAGTCCCCTGAAGAGGAAATACACCTCATCACTGCTGCCTGCTGAAACGTTCATGAACAAACTTGGTTATATTCTCATCTAGCATAAGTGCACTGCTGACCCAGGAGATGTCTTAAATGCATTGTCTTTGTTCTCTCCTACCACTCATCATTATGAACTGATCTTTGAGTATCACATTAATTCAGGTCGCAAGCCCGCAATGTTTACTCAAGACTAGGAAAGACTGCATAAGAAGCATAGGGAATATGGCAAAATGCTAATCCATGAGTCCTGTAATTACATCAGACTCTGCTCACACTGGAAAACATAACTTTAATAATTGTTGAGGAAGGAAGAAAAACTAAGCTTCATGTTAATAAAAAGAAATGGCTGCTCAAGTCTGAAGACAACCTGAATAAAGAGGATGGGGAAAAAGAGTCCTGGGGAAAAGAAAAAAAAATCATAGGTAGAACAGCATCTCCTCTACCCCCTTTTTTAATAAAACATTATGAAAAGAAGAGCTCAAAAAAAAAAAAAAAAAAAAAAAGTTGCCTCTTTCTGTTCTTTCCACCAGTTGAAGGGTATATCTAAGGGAGAATGGGAGATAACTGTGCACAATTTGTTGATCTAGACTCAATACACAAATTGGGAGTGAACATCATTACACTTCCTGAGTTCTCCTACCAGCTCCGAGGGACACCAGCCGTGTTCTGAGGCTGTAAATGGTGAAAGCAAGGCTACCTGACTCCCAGCTTGCAAGTAACAGATGTTTGAAGGTGAACAGTCAGGAGCAGCGCAGCAGTAGGTTCTGCTGTGCCACGTGCTGCTCTGGGGAGCATATGCTGCTGTCAGGCAGATGGTAAGGGCCAGCAGCCCCAGGAGCAGTAGAGATGCACATCGTTGTCCCTCCGCAGGGCCCTGGGCATGCAATGAGGCATGCACCTCGGCATGGGCAGCACTCAGCTCCACACCAGAGGCACCAGGACTGCACTTGCCCCAAGAGGCAGGTGACTAGCCTAAGGAGCAAGCCTATTGCTCCTTCCACAACTATACAGACTTCAAAATTCAAGGCAACTTCTTCAAATGTGCATCTTTGCTTCTTTGTTACAAACCATTCTTGCTCAGCTCTCCTTATGCCCACTCACTGAGCGACCTCAGAGTCCTCACTTTTGGGGTGGGAAAGTGCCTCAGCCCCATTGCTTTGGAAGTTGTAGGAGCTTTGTGTTGGGCTGTTCTCCGAGAGATTTTCTGAAGGACAAGAGCACATGGACCTGCTGTAGTTTCATGTAATTTTGTGTGTGCAAGCTCCAGGAGGAGATCAGGAAAATAAGACAATGCAGACAATAAGAAAAAGATCAGCGGAACTGCTGAAAACATATTTCAGTTGAGAACATTGTTCCAATAAAGAATCTGAAAATTTTAAGTATCCTGCCAAGTCTATTCTACTCTGTAACCTTTATACAGTTCAATGTGCTTATGTCTAAAAAATAGTATTTTTTAAAAATCACCTTTACTGAGTGATTAAAATAAGTTTTTAACAAATGCTATTTCTCACAGCATTTGCCACAAAATTATGCATTTCTCAGTTATCTTCCCCTCTTCTTTTGGTTACAGAGAGTCCATGCACTGCAGCAACAGACAGGCTGCCTTTTATCATTCAGTGTTATGCTTTGAAAGTTCCATGCATCAGTGGAAATGAGCCCATTGATTTTATTTCTAATCTTTTGGATGGCAGAAAAGAGAGAGAGGAGAAAGACGACTTAAAAACTGTACACATCTGTGCATGAAAAAAATGTAGCTGGACCTCGAGAGATAAACTGTGTTTTATTCTGTATCTCTGTGCAGAAGCACTCTTATCCCTTTGTACAATATTCTGACACAAATTTTCCTTTCCTTCTAATGACTTTCTGTCACCATTTACAAAATATGACCTCGGGCTTTCATTTTTACTTCAATTTAGATTTGGAAATAATACACATGAAATAAGATTCTTAAACATGCCACGTGTGAAATACTATTGGTTTCATTCAGTCCTACTTAGGTATTACTTTACATGTTGCCAAAAAACTTGAAAAGACACAGAACTAGAGGCCTTTGGGAAGTGGTTAATCTCTAATTCACCCCTGTGAGAATGACAATTTATGTAGGTACACATACCCACATGTACATGTGATGGCCTAACTTTCAAGAAAAGATGGGCAGCACAGAACAGTGATTCTTCCATTTCATTCTAAATACTCAAAATATGACTCTAACTGCAAATGTAAGAATGTTTATTTCTCATATAATCCAATATTTTCTCCTCCTCTCTCTGCATCTAGTCAACATCCAGCTTAACTTGTCAATATCCAGGAATAAAACATAAGCTCCAAAGCTTCCAGCTACAGAGAAAGAAAATCCGAACTGCATATGCTACTTTATGCATAACACATATGCACTTCTACAGCAGAGTTGTCCTTTGAAGCATTATCAACTTTAATCCAGTCAAATGCATCATGTATTTTTAGCAAAATACAAAGCCCAAACCCCATCAACTCCTGCTGTTCTCCAACAGTGATGGTTTCCTCTACTTTTACCTGTCACTGCTCCCTCGGTGGGGGCTGGACCGTGCCTTGGGGCAGCTCCAGCCAAACTCTTCCTCAACCATTTACAGCTGCACTGCCCAAGCCGCTAACGTGTGCTTTTGCCTCTCCGCCTCTCTTTGGAGTTGGTTTTCTCCTCCATATTTAATGCCTTTCAGTGCAGAGTGCTTGGGTGAAGTTGTGACACAGAGCTGCCCAGAGAATCATGAAGCAGTTTTGGCTAGCCAGAGGCAGTAAAATGAAGAGCACAATAATCCACTTTGCTTTACAGATTATTTGAGGACAGATTCGGCATCTTCTCAGTTCTCAACAGGGAGGAGCATGTGCTCGATGTCCTTGGATCAATAAAGCACAAGGGTAACTGAGCATATGTATGAGTGCAATTTCATCCAAGCCTCCTTTTCTTATGTTTATTCCCATGGGAATGACCTCTAATATTAACAAACTCTGAAAATATTCAAGCCAGTTAAAAGAAAGTATAAAATGAAATAAATTTTTTTAAAAAGGAAAAGACAAGAAATGTTTCCTTCTTAAACCTTTCATTCTTTTTCTCGTTATGTTTCTTTATATTTTAGTCTTTCTTAAAAAAAATCATTGTAAAGATCTTCTAAAGTTATGATACTAGTCAGTGCAAATGTGCAAAATAATAATTTCTATGTCATCTAAGACATAAACAGCACAAAGAATAGTTTAAGAAACTCATATTTTTTTAGTATTTTAAAAACTAACTAAAGCAGTTAAATATACTGAAATGTTCTGCTATCTGCCCAAGTGTAAACTCTAATCACCATCAAACACACAAAACTAGGAATTCATATTTTTAGATTCATTAAATAGAGAAAGCAAAACTGTTTCTTTTTCCTATTAGAGCTATGATTTTTTTTTTTTTTTTTTTTTTTTTCAGTGCAGACGTATGTGGGGGAAGGATTTCATGTTATGTGTTAAAGCTGAAAACTCAAACAGATAGAAGCTGGCTGGTTGATTCAGGTGAAATAAGTCAACAGAATGCCAGATGCTGAGGCTGCAAGTGTGACAGCTGGGGAGCAAGTGTTTTATGGATCCAAAAGCCTGCTGGGCTTTTTTGTCTGTTCGTCCTTTTGCCAGTAGTCACCATCCAGCTTTTATCTGCAGGAAACGTCCACAGTTTCAGCCATTGGTAGCTGCTTTCCCTCACGTGCAGCCAACCGTCAACAAGCAACATTTCTTCCTGCTGGGAGGATGCTACATGCAACACATCTTATGAGTGCCAGCAATGGGGCTTCATTAATCAGCCTGTAGGAGGTGCTGGAAGGACGTACAGACAGACCAGAGAACCAGGAGAACAGCAGATGCCTGAGATGAAGATTTTGAGTAATCCAAGGTCTCTTCTCCAGAACGTAATCTGAGATTTGGGTTAATGCATTGGCTGAAGTCCAAATATCTTTGCATTATTTCCAGACCTAGACTTCAAATAAAGTTTCTAACAACTTTACTCAGATCTGTGCCATAATTCCAGAAGTGTTTTCTCCCTAAAAGGAAATCCTGACATTTGGAAGAGGCTCTCCTGGTCCAGGTGTGACCTCAAAGAGATACTCCAAGATTACTATTAAGAAAAAAAAAAAAAAAAAAAAAAAAAGAGAGAATCATGATGATTTGATTTGCTGCTAAAAATGATTGGCTATTTACTTACTAAAAAGGATGTAACTACAGGTGTTGCAAAAAAATAACCTTTCTGTAATACATCTGAGACACACTGGTTAAAACAATAACCTGTTTTAGTGCTTGTCCATGGTGACGGGCACTGCGCAGGACAGGTGGGATTTGAGTAGGCTGCATCACTTCCATGTATGTGTGTACCTGACACTGCTCCACATACCTGCTGGGCCTGGCCCATCAACCTGCACTGACCTGCGGCGCCTCCTATGGCGGTCTGCATATTGCCCTCCTAGGGCAAGAGTGGATCCTCCTCCTTCTCCTTTTTCTCCTCCTCTTCCTCATGAGCCACCCAGCTCCCAGGACTCAGCTGTTATGCTGATGTGGCCGAAGCCTCAAAATCTTTCTACAACCAGTCTAAAGCACATCGGGTGAAAGGGTGTAGCCAAGACTTAAACAGCCAGTACAAAGCCTCAGCACAAGCAGTCCCAGCACTTGAGTCTTGGCTGTTACGCCAGCATTTCAGACATCAAGTCATCAGCTGGGATAAATCAGATGAAATCCCAAGAAATTCATAATCTTCTGCTGTCTACTATTTACACTAGCTCAGCTTAGCCATCTAATTTTTTAAGACAGACATTTTTCATTAGAAGAAATGGGAACAGGCTTGCTTAAATATAAAGTTTTCTCAGAAACCTAACATTTGAAAAACAAACAAAAAAAAAAAAAAAAGAAAACAACTGCATTTATGAACTCATTTACTTTTACTCTCAAATTTGTGATTCTGGTGTATTCAAAGTCATTCATTCATTCAAAAAAAATATTTTTTTTGATGTATCACCATTACATTCACTTTACCAAATTAACATTCCCTTCTTTGCTGTAGTATTAAAAAGTGAAATAAATACAATAAATCTACTTTTTTTTCTTCCCTTTTCAAGGTTAAGTAGCTTGATTTATTTCATACATTATTAGAAATTATGAGTGACAGCAAAGTCAAAATCTTAATTAGGGAGAATATAAACATAAGATTCTGATATCAGCAATAACTCAGCAGAGCTTAATTACACTCCTTTTTAAATATTTTCATCAGGCATTAATAAATGCTGTACCATAGTGCATACATATGACCCTAAAAATTAAAGATGCATCTCCAGATAATCAAGTTTATCAAAAATCTTCAAAAAGAAACAAGAAGATTAAGAGATCACTGATATTTCATTTAGATTTCTAATAGAACATATATGAAGGAAATAATATAACTGGCTCTATCTGGAAAAACAGCTTCATACTTCACACAGGTGAACATGCATGGACATTTTTGCAGAAGCACTCTGAGACATTTTTTCATTAACATTATTGAATAATTTGATATGCTCAAATACCTGGTAAAATATAAAATATTTTAATGTATTTTGTTTTATCTTTTTGTACAGTATGGGAGGAAATGGGTAAAACTGCATCAGGAGATGCAAATGTTAGTGTGTTTCTGCCATATCACCTGCCGAAAGATTTATTTATTGCTCTTTCAGAACTCCTATTGGAAAAACTGAAAAAAGATGCTAACATCTTGAAAAGTGTTCGGAGATTCACTGTTTTAAAACAAATATATTCCTATCCATCACTGTTGTAATGCAAAGAAAGGAATACCTTGCTAGAGAAATATACAGACTTCGGTCACAATTTATCTTTTGATCTGTATAGTAACCAACTGTTACTTGTAAAAGTAATGTAACTTTACAAAAAATATAAAATTTTCAAAGACAGGTCAAAAAACTCTTAAAGGGAGCTCCTAACACACAAAGAAGCTGGCTGTCTTGAAACATATTAGCTTTTCTCTGTATAACAATTGCTAATAATGAATAATCCTCTCCTTTGCTTCCCGCAGCTCATCTTTCTAGGGGGTTTGTTTTGCTGAAGGCTGGTGGTGAGAAAGAGGTGGAGCAGGCACGGTGTGGAATAATAAAGGCAACATGCAGCAAATTTCTGACTAATTAAGTGATATTTCCAAAGGAGCATTGGCTATACAGTGGAATACTTGAACACAAGAACAAAATAGATACTTTTCCTTCCAAATTCACAGTAATTAAAATACCTCTCTGCTACCACTTAGATGCCATGCATTATTTTATTTATCCATGTTCAATGTGAAATTGGTGTGTCTGAAACTAAGAAAGGGCAGCCTAAAGTTGTAAATAGCAAAGAAAAAACCTGGTTTGGCTGCAACAAGGAAGCACTCTATCTTTTCAGGAAAAAATGTCCCCAGTACTAATGTGAACACCCACAAGTCACACGGGAAGATGGCCCCTCCAGCATCATGAGCACTCTCTGAATTGGAAGACCAGTTCTAAGCAACAGAGCCTACCTCCCTGACTCCTCTTAATCAGACTTCAGCATCTCCTGGGGTCATTACAGAAGTGGTGACTACATACTCTTCTTCAGGACAAGTTTGTGCATGCTTGTGTTTCAGTAAGGAGAAAGACCCTACTTGCTGAAGGTTGGTTGCATCTTGTCGTGACCCTGCTGCTGAATTCAATTTAAACAGATAGTTTGGAAGTGAAAGACTGCTTGAGTAACCTACTTCCTCCTTATCTTGCTTTAATATCACATGTACAGCCAAACTGTGAGCATGTGTACTTATGGAACGGTTGCAAGTCACCTGAAGTACTCTTCTCTAATATTTCTTCTCACGGCTATCAATTTCTGTCTTACTCCATGCGTATTCAATGATGACAAAAAGGAATGTGAATTCAGATTCCTGAGACAATGCAATAAAATTATATTTAAATATGTATGTAGACACACAGACCAATATAGAAATTCCCACAAAAATAGATGCCTTTCTGTTATTTGACAGTTATATCACTGTATTATCTATTCATGCTTTCATAGAGGCTTCTATAAAGTCTTTCTGTTTTTGATATCTCAGTGCTTGATATTAAAGACTCCACAGTGCTGCACTGGTATCAGAGATCTTGGAGATTATACAGAACAGGAACTAGTATTATATCTCTATGCCAGCAAGCTAAGCAGATGGCACCTTTAAAAAGACAGTGTAAACCTGTAGATTTGACCTAGAGTTCAGCTCTTCCAATGCTGAACAGCACTGCCAAGCAGACATAGCCTACGCTGTACCATTAAAAATAATGTACTCTGTTCTTTGTGCAGCTAGTGACCATATTCCTAGCATGATCACTAGCTTACTAGTGTGCAACATACAGAATAAATGAAGTATAAAACCACCTGCCAAGCAACTGCTGTGGCAGCACCAGCAAATAAGAAAAACAAAAAGAGATCACCAGCAGATTAAAAAAAATAAATAAATAACTAATGCCTTCGTGCTAATATGAATGCTTCCCTGGAGAAGAGATCTCACTCCAAGCATAAGAATCAAAGATGGTATTTTCACACTGAAGTAGCATATACACACAGCATTCTAAAAAACAGAGTTACTTTTAGGCTTTACATTTTCTTATTATCAGTTACACAATCTCAGTGTGTTTTTCATGGATTATTATTAAAAAACACTATTCACAAATAAATGTGAAAAACAAAATGATGTAAGAAAAAATTAAGTAATTAGTACATAATCAATTGGCTCTGAAGCTAACCTAGAATGAAAGTTGAAAATGATTAAATCTAGAGCCTTTATGATGTGGGCTGCTATTTCATATTTAACCAAGAAAGTACCTCCAGCCATCTCTGGTGCCAGTAGAATAATGCAAAATTAACCTCAAATTCTCAGGTAGAACTATTAAATACTGAAGAATGATCCTTTTTTTTTTTTTCTTTTTTTTTTCTTTTTTTTTTCTTAAATTTTATGCTAGACAATGAATCTGAGTAATGATTTTTTCATCTAACACTTTCTCACACCCTACTACCAAACTGTGTACCAAGCCTCATGTATGTAATATTAACAAAACACTAAAACATTTGGAGCTGTAAAGTGGGAAGTAGTCTGGATCAATGGAAGTGCACGAACATTTTCACATGCCATTTGAAAGTATTAATGACACGCAGTCATTTGCTGACGATATGTCGATTCCTTCTCCAACGAAAATTACTGGCCATAAATCAGGCAAACATTTACAGGAATCTGCAAATGAAACAGCTAAATCCATGATGACAGGGAGCCTCATAAAAGCAGCCCATTTATTCCCTCTGAGCACTCATCCCCACCAGAGGGATCAATAGCAAACCTCATACAATATACTTCTAAATGTCATGCTGCAAATCCTCTTTGCATTTATGCAGAAGGAAAAGCCCCTCCTCCAGTTTTAGAAGCTGAAATCAAGTAAAAAGCATATTAAATGTCTAAAAACCAATAAACCTAAGATAGAACCTTTTATTCTTATGCCTGTGATTTTAATGCCTATTTATCTGAAACGTAAGGATTGCAGCCCTCAGTAAAGATAAAGATTCCAACAGGAAAAACAAAATGGATGACAAGGAATTGAAGAAACATGCCCATCCACTCTCCAGCACTTCAAAATACAGTATTCTGGTAAGTGATACCGCATTGAAGACTAACAGCCTCCAAATCAAACAGCTTGGTAAACCAGAGTCAAAGGGAGCTAGTGGTTTGACTCATTAAGGGCACTGACACTTCAAACTGTAAGGCAGAGTCAAGCAAAGCAATATTGCTGGAATAGCAGGGATAAATGACAAAATTTTAATAATCCAAATCAGTTTTGTAATTAGAATAGTCAAATATACGTCAAATGAGAGCAAAACCACCCTTCCATAAATTGTGAATGTTACATTTTGACTACCTCTCCCCATCCCTCCCCCTCTGCTGGGCACTAGCATGGGCCGAAGCCTATCAAAGATGATTGCCCATGAGGAGAACAGGGACCTAAAAGTCCAACTGCAGGGCTCACAAGCTCTGGGTCAGCTTACTGTCTTCAGGAGGTATGAAAGAAACAAGGGTTACCACTTTATAGCGTATTCACATCAAGTTGTAGCTAACTGGAAAACTACGCCATTTTATCAGACTTGTGACTTGAGATCAGCCAGCCTAAAAATTTAATAGCCTATTAAAATGCCTCCAGGGTGACTCTTTATTTTTTTATTGGCTTAAAACAAATTTGTTGTATTTTCTGTTAAAAGAGTAAGCCTTTCTGCGTAGTTAGACATAACATACAGGAAGTCAAACCCATTCTTTCAATAATAAAATAGTCTCTAGCAACTGAAATCCTTGTTGTGCAAAGGGATTATGTATCCTGAATCAGGATACATATCAGATGTAACTCAGCAGGGCCTCTCTGTTTCAGGAACTGCTTCAGGAATAACACCTCGATGTTCTTCTCAGGCAGCTCTTCAAGGCACTGCCATGGTTTTTTTAGTTTGAATCACTTTGCCTTGCCTGTGCAAGAACTCACCTCCTAAGAGTGTGCATCCTTCTCCTGTGTCATCAATGTAAAGCATTAGAAAAGAGGAGCTTCACACAAGCAGTTAGAAACAAGCATAGAGTACAAATTTAATCCCCCTAATCCTTCGTCAATTACAATGAATGTCCTACTGTAAAGTTGTATCAACGCTGCAGTTTTCAAACCCATAGAAAAATAAATGGTGCTGTCCTTTCCCTCTTTCCACTTGGATTGTATTCACTGTAGCTCCTTTAAAAGATTAGGAACACCGCCTGTAACAAACATGGGCATCAATTTTTAAAATCCGCTCTGAAAATGGCAAAATTTCACAAACTGTGAAAATGCTTTAGTATAGGGCATGGCCTGAGAGGCAATAGGCCAGCAGGATAGCACTGGGATTAGCCCTAATTACCTCATGTTTCACCTTAATTAACTACTGATACAGAAGGTAAACTCTGCAGGATCTGTGGTGAGACCTTAGGCCAGTAGGCAAGATATCTAAGCTGTCATTGTTTACACATGATAATCTCTCTTTTGAATTTGCTTTAATTGCTCAAGATTAGCTGAAGGATATGCATTACATATTGATTAGCAATGCTAAGTAGATATCATATAATTTTCATGTGTGTTCCACACACGCAGTGCAACACTTTCAGAGACGTATTATTTATTAGCCAATTGTCAAAGGATCATCATTTAACTTGGGCTATGACAACATCAATCATGATGAAGAAGAAAAAAACAGCCCTATGTAGTGTGACTGGTGAGAGAAAAATACAAAATAGGATCTTCACCCTGTTCCAGCAGACACCATTGTGCCCCTCCACTGTGAGGGGTAATCCCCTCTGCTAGTTAGAGCACGAGCAAGCTGGGAGCAGAGGGGGAGCAGCAATAAAGAAGAGAGAAAATAATATCTATTTTATAAACAGATCACAAGGCTGTCTTGTTTCTTGTCCCATACGCTCATCATTTTTCAGTCTGCTTTCTTTTTCTGTTTTATCAGTTCTCATCTGCTCTTGGCAGGCCTTGAAGATTAGGAGATGATCGGATTTTGTACAAATCTAAGCATGACTGTTTACAGATTCCATATAGCAGGGTAATTGCCAAACCAAGGAAAAAAGTTTTTTGCCATGTGCTACTACTGTCTGCCAACAGAGAAACTGATTAAAAATATGTCTTTTTACTCATAAAGCACAGAACAACTAAAAGCCAAAGAAAATACGATCTTTCAAGGCTCTTTTGACCTGAAACACATTTGAAAAATTAGAAACATATTCTTTTAGGAAGGTAACCTTGATTTAATGTAACACATAAACTGATCAAAACAAAGCATGGCAAGAAATTATAGTGCAGCATAAAGGATTAGGAAATATTTATGTTGGAACCCTGGAATCTTAAATCAAATGCATCCACTGAAGTCCTAACTCAGCCTTAAAGTTCAAGAGCCAAGATTTTGTCCGTACTTTAAGCATCAATGAAATTTATGAAGTAAAGTTGTTTGTGTAAGAGTTTTACTGTAACCTCAAGGACCGAAGGGCATGTACTAAAAAATCAAATTTCTGTGGAACTGTGTGTCATGGCCTTTTTCCTACAGAGCAATATTTGCATCCTTAACTTATAACCTGGGTTCTCCCACCCTCTTAATAGACAATGTCCCAGAGTTTTCCTAGCCCTGCACGGCTCTTTTTTATTCCCTGCTTCATTTAACAAGCACAGTAGCAAAGCAACGCTCACCACCCATCTGAAAAGTCACACAGACCACTTGCTGCTCATCGGAGGTGGCAAAGGAACTGAGAACTTTCCCTGACATCTCACTTTCTCTGCATGGATGAAAAACTGCTATTCAGGGCAGGACAGCATAATTTCACTGTGACTGGTGCCTATTCCAGATCACTGCTTTGCTTCACCTGTGGTATCATCATCTGCTCTGAGCAAAAATTCGTACCTGCTTACTTGGCTGAAGGTTTCAGAAGACATTTAAATAAAAAAAAAAACTGAGTGTCTAATGGACCTTTGTCTATGGCTGTTTGACAAACACCTGCACTTTGCAGAAGGCTAATATTGATATAAAGGGTGTGGTCAGTTGTTTTTACTTGTTTTATAACTATATTTAAGCTATAATTGCTCTGAAGGGCTTTCAGAACTCTGGACATATTTGTGTTTGCTGACAACAGTGCAAGGAAAAATAAAAAAATATTGAATCCATTCACATATGGTGTCCTGCTGTAATTGATTTTAGAATCAAACCATGAAAAAAAAAAATAATGAAGACATGCAGCAAATGGAAAAATGTCCTAATTTTCTTCATTGTAAATGGACAGAGCAGATGATCTTGCTTTCTCCTAGTGACAATTGCAAGATGTTTTCAATCTGTATGTTAAAAGTTCCATACACATCTCTATAAAATGCAGCATTTCTTCTATATGATTTAGTCTGTTTGTTCACACTTTAAAAAATGCAAATTGCACTGTTTATCTGAACATAAGTATCAGTTTTTTATAGAAAGGCAGAAGGGTTGTAGTTTTATCATAGATTTATGCATAGCCTAATCAGGCCTTTGTGATGGTCTGCTCTTTGAATATTTATTACTAGACTAATTATTGAGCTTAATTATAATTCTGTATGCTTTCAGCACAAAAATCTTGTTCAAAAACGTTCAGGTATCACAGTAAATAGGGAAAGTAAGTGTGTTTTCAAACAAAACGACCTTTTTTGTAAATACATCTTGACAGTAAATTGATTACTTACATACCTGTAAGGTGAAACCTTGCCTTCATTGAATTTAGGGAAGTCAGGATTTCTTCCAGTGACCTATATAGCTGGGTTATTTATCTTCTTAGAGAATATTTGGCCTGCAGTTATCTGATATCAAGCTGTGATCTCATCAGCTCTCACACACTCAGCAGGGAGGGGCTAAGAAAATACTTCAATGTGAAATCTCTCAAAGCACCCTCAGGGCACCCCAGCTATGGAAGACAGAGTTTTAGTTGCTGAATATTTTCCTTTGGCAGTAATTCTGACCCAGTGCCCCACAAGGATGCCTGTACGCCACTGGAGGGTCATTTGTACAAATGAATGAAAACTAATGATCTCACTACATGGCTTTGGAGAAATTAAGTATTTCCTAAATGGAATGTCCTTTTATTTTTTGTGTTCTTGCAGAGATTTGAGGTAACTGCTTTGGCAGAAAACTCTTTGCCTGTCTTATCATTCCTAGGACAACCAGAATTGTGCATTTTGTGGGTCAGCTATCACCTGCAAAAGGTGACATTTGCAAGAAAATAAAATACTTGGTAATTCAATGTATGCATATATCAAATCAAGAGCACATTCTAGAAACACAACTGTATTTTCTGAGAGGTCATGTGGTTTATCATTATTTTACCCCACCATACTTCTTTGCTATGTAAGTGCAAATATTTTTAACAAAGGGGAAAAAAGGATTTAAAATGCTTTTTACTAACAACTGACTGTTTTACTGAGAACTGACTGATAAGCTGAACGCCTAGGTTTCTCGGTCACCTGGAAACAAGTGGGACATTTCAAAAATACCTAGCAGTTCTCCATGGAACATTTTTAATGAATCTGAGATTTTCACACAGCACTATGACATTTGGAAAGGATCAGCTCAGAGTTAAAAAACAAAACAAGGAAATTCACAAAGGAAAAAAGTGATTTTCATTAACCGAAGGATAGAAATTCACCTTTAAGTATGAAACCAGGAATGCCTTTGGCACAATGAATTTGATTCCCTACACTGCAGTTAGTGACACAAATGTGCACGTTGATAGGCCCCAAGGAAACAAAGCCTGACTCTTACGTGTCCTACTCTTAATACGTGAAGGACTGGTCAGAGCCAAAATACCAACACCAAATTGCACTACCATTTTTTTTTTCTTTGCAAATAATTTGAAACCTAAGGGGCTTTTAAAACCTCTAGTGAATTCAAGTTAAGGTTTTATGGTCTCTCCTACTCCTACTGAAGTCAATGGATAAGCTCTGTAATGAACCTTTATCGTGCCTTTTAGCTTTCTGTACACTGGTTTGATTTTGAGTGACGCTACTTCGCTACTTAGTGACAGGAAATTAGGAGAAAACAAACAAAAGCGAGTTGAAATAGCAGTAACATACAGATTTCTCTCCAGGTGCTATATTGAATATTTTTTTTTCTAAAACCTGCTCCTTTTGTACCAATAAAAATGCTTTCTTGATTCCACTAAGGACCTGAGTAAAAATAACATTGTCAAGATTGGACAGATATTGTCCATTTTATTTCTGTTCAATCATCACAAATGTTTTTATGTTGCCAGTGAATCTGGGCTTGTAAGGAAAGGGTACAACAAAAGCAGAATTTGTATCTCAGTTCAAAATACAAATTACTGTTCTACGCACAATTAAGCTTGTTCCTCCATCAGATCAAGTTTACATGACACACTGTTGAAAATACATTTTCCCTTTGCCACCAAGTGGTCCCAGGTACTTAAGCACAGACTTCTCAGCACCTCATTGACCTTCCAGAGGCATGTCCACAGGGCTCTCCTCTGCTATGACGATAAGTAGAGCAACAGTGGAAGTAGGTCCAAGGAAATATCTAGAAGGTGGAAAAACACTAAATAATATAAACAGGATCAATTATTTTGGCCAGCTCTTCCTTCTTTACATGAAATTAGGTTTACGGAAGTCAGGTCCTGGATTTCTGCTTTTGTGGACAAAAGATGTATTATATGAGTATGTCTCCTCTCCACAAACACCTTCATATTCATTGAAATTACGTTTTTCTGGCTGTTAACTGATGTAAAACCTGCAGTGCTGAGATTATCAAGAACTTGAATGTGTGTGCAGTAATGGATTTTTGGAAATCAGACAGCATGCAATATCAAGCCAATATTCAAATTTCACTATTATGTATATCAGATAAGTAAAATGTAGATGTACCACTTCAAATTGTTTATGGAGTAAAAATCCCCTAATATTACTGACAGAGTAATATTTCTATATCATTTCTAAATCAAATGGATGAAGCAAGATAAATCAAGTTCTGTGGATAAATTTTAAACCACCATGACTTTTCTAAAGACCAAAACAGAGTGAATAGGATTTCCTTTGAAACACAGTAAGCACAAGTTTGCTTATTGATCACTTCATTTTGGTGACTGGGTTAGGAAGTAATACAACCTTGTACTCTTATCTCAATTTCTAGAACTGAATGCTAAAACTAGAAACTCTTTTTACTGCCTGCATTATGACCCAAATAACTTTAAATGACTCCTCATTAAGAATACAACTTTACATTACATTTTTCCTAATTTCTTTACCAGTGAAGCTGTAGAAATAAACTCTTTAAGAAATTGCCTAGGTCACTTAGGACTGAAAAAATAATACCAAAAAAAAAATAAAAAGATTATTAAAAATGTGAGGAAAAAATGAGCAAATTTAATGGTGAATAATCTAAGATAAGTAGGCGTAAGAAGATGGATAAACATCTAAATTGTATTAACACAAAAAAAAAGTTGTATATACATTGAAAGAAATGTCTACAGAAAGTCTAATATAGCTTTTGTTACACAAAGGAGAGTCAACTAGAAAAGGCAGATGGTTATAAATCCTCTGATACTGCTGTGCTGTGGCACCACAACAAACCTATGTTATTTCCTGTACAGTTTTTAGAAAAAAGATACTGATAAACTTGAATAACACAAAGATTATTCAAGTATGGGCCTGTAAAAGATTTGTAAGCATAAAGACTTTTAAAATCCTGATTTAGAAGCTAAAAATAATTACAAATAGAACTCTAAATATCTGCTATAAATGAAAGCTCACCCATTCATTACAGAACATTTTCAAATCTTAATTACTTAGTGTAACATTATTAAAGGTAACAGCAAAACAAAAGGAAGAAAAAAAAAGTCTCAAGAAGAAGAAAGAACAATCAAAATTCCTGGCAAGAAGATACATTAAGACCAGTCTCTCAAGGGATGTAACAGAAATCCAGGCCCTGAAACTTTTAAGAGCGGAATGGACAAATCACTAGAAAATATCCAATGGGGAACAATCCTTCACAGGTAATGAGATAGGAAGCAGACCAACAGAGTTTTTTCTTCTGCCCTTACTTTCTACAATTGATTCCATACTACTTAGTGTTGTCCCCAGAAATTGATCTAAATCATTACCTAGGCATGGATGCTGGGGGGGCTGAATTAAAAAGATCACAATTATGTAGAAGTGCTTATCTGCACAAGGATTAGATGGGTTTTGTATCTGTGGCAAGATTTTATTTGCACACCTCTCCACAGAGACAACGTTTATATCTTTGGTCAATGATCTCTTTCTAAAGATCAATAAAGGTCAGATGTCCATGACTTTGTGAGAGCTATTGGTTTCTGATGCAAATATTCATGAAATATTGCTGACTCATGTCAGAGAGAGCGGGCGGATTCAGCTGTGAAATTGCTGTTCATCCTCTCACAGGGCCTCCTGACAGAGGGTCCCAGCAGACTTACCACAGCTTAAAGGAGACCTCTAAGGCTGAGAAGAGCTTAGATTAGCAATGCATTAACCACAGAGGTAACGAGTCCAGAGTCCACTCTGCAGCTAGACAGTCCTGTAAAGCCCCAGAAGGTGGCAAGTCAAAGGAATCACACTAGGCAGAAATGCAACTCCAGAGCCCAGAACTGCCTCAAGAGGGTACTGGCAGGCTATGCCAGCAATTAGCTGAGAAACGCACATGAATGGAACTAATGTGAAGCCCTGAACACAGAGAACTGAAGTTGTTTGATAACAAGAACAAGAAACGTAGGCTCACTGTACTTTAAAACGCTGTCTGCATATGTTCTTCACAAAGGAATGGTAGCTTTTCTTCAGTGATAGCATTGTATTAAAGCAAATTTCTGTCAGCTCAAACACTGTCTGCTACAGCACAAGTCTTTTCAAATTTGCTCCTGAAAATCATTCAGAAGTTTCGGACCATGAACAGAGCTGTGGACAAAAGCTGTGGCACCTACACATGAACTGCGTTATCATCCCATTGCCTTCTGGGGTGGATGCCAGGCTAATTATAAAATAACTAAAAGCCAGCATCATTTATAGAATGATCCCATAAATATGTTTGCTTGGGAACTAGACAATACTTTTTTTCTAAGAAGTCAAAGAAGACCTGTCTTCTTCCAAAACTTCTGACAAAATCAGACTGCAGAAAGTATACGAAAATACTTTACTCTTAGTTAATTATGGCTACATATATCTGCCCAGAAATAACTGAAGTCAAACTTGAACTGCACAGAATATGACCTATGTATCATTAAACAGAATGTAATCTAAATGATTAACACTGATATTATGAAAAAGTATAAAATACATAAAGAACATGGAGCCTTTTTCAAACTCCATACAAGTAACACTGAGTTAGAATTTTTTCTTTTTAACAATTCTAGACTGCATTTAGGTGAGACTGCTTGATACACAAACTTGTTTCTTGTTTTTGTCACTTTAATGCCTGATGGTTAGATCTGCCATCATTATGCTGAACTGCTTACCACTCAGAGAAGAAAATCACGTTATTCTCTAGCTCTCTAGCATTATAGCGCGGCTGGGCCAGGAAAGTACTTCCATTTTCCTTGGTTGCCTCACAATATGAAATGAGGTTGGCAAGATGAAGACAAATGGCACAATAGCCTACTGCTGATTGGCTGAAGTATTTTGTATATGTTGGAAAATTCAGGACATCCATCCTAATTGGCAGTGGACAGGACACTTTAGCAACTGTGACTGTGCAAGACAGCAATCTATCCATCGTAGGGTCAAAGGGTGAGGTCAACAGGATAGGATGGTGATGTTATTATCTGACATATGGGTTATCTTCTATAAACTCTGTCTATAAGACATATGACATGTGGTGAACTCTGAGACAGATATTAAAATCAGGAGCTCAACATGCTGAGTGGGTTGAACAAGTGAGTAAAGGAAGCTTCTTACAGCATAATTAAGTGCTTGTGCAGTAAAATAATTGATGTGAACACAGTAATAGGAAGGGAGATTTAGTAGTTCAATACCAATATAAGCATAGAGGCAGACAAAAGACAAAAAAAAAAATAGAACTAATAGAACTTTTTTTCATGTATAGGTAAACTTTACCTTTAAAAGAAACTACATTAAAATCAGACTAGAGACACACAAATCATTTTGTCATCCTAAGGAATTTCTAAATGACACTATCACAAAAATCCTTTCTGCTGTGATGCAACTGAAGAATTCCTGATATAAATCTAAAAGCCCTGATTAACAATTTTTGGTTCTAAGCTCCCCAGTTATATGCAGTTGAGAAAAGGCATTGGGGTGTCAAAAACATGTAAGGAAGTTTGAATCATTTTAAGAGCAATACAAGATTAATAAAATCTTGAATTTTCAGTGTCTCTGAGTTCACATTTTCAAGTTTTTTTCAGTTACAGGTGTTTGGACTTTTGTTTGTTCTTTTATTTTTAAAGACTTGCCATTAAACAATAAAAGGTCAGATTGCTTTAAAGGCACCAAAGTCACAACTCCAGTACCTGCTCTAATAGACAAGCATAAAACTACAGATTATTAGTGCTAGCTAGTAAAGAGAAGAAAGGGATATTTACTTAAAGACTATCATACATGCCTTCTCTTCAAGGATTTGAGGATGAATTCAGAAAAATCACCTGTTTCTTCAGAACAACAATGACTTCTAGATTGTTTTTGGAATGCTAATGAACTTTCAAAATGACAGGCTGACCATGAGACAACTGAAGATGGGGAAAAATCTCTGTTGAAAATTCAGTCGGTACTCTACTAAACCAAACCCAAAATTGCCATAATTTAGCTTCTACATACAAGAACAATCTGCTGAGCAATCTTCAGCTTCTTGGTTTCTCCAATTGCTGAAGAGCTTCTTCAGCTTTCCCTGATCTTACTTCAAATGCTTCATCCACAGAGCTGACACAGCTTTATACTTGATTCCTGCACATAAATTGAACTGCATTATACTTAGTGAATTAAAATACGTAATTTTCCTGCAACAATGTACCATTTATATTATAAAAATGCTATCACCTGGCTTCCAAATACATGAAACACATAATTAACAAATTAAAAATCCTAACGCTTTACGGAACAACACACATTTTGAGTTCAAAGTCTCCATAAAGAGCTTTCACTATCTGTACAAGTTATCATCTTAGTTATTTCCGACAAGAAATTACATCTCAAATACTAAAAAAAGATAATTGATGGCAAGAGGCCTACAGCAGATTTTCCCTCACTGGTGACAAAGACTAAGGGTAGGGCTGTCACAGCCTGATTTCCTACTTCAAGATCTGGAGAAAGATGCCTGCTCTTCCAAGCCTCCTTTCTCTGACAACTCATCACACACAGCCACTTCCCTGGGGGCTATGGCAGCATCTGGCACTCCTGCTCTCTGGTGGCAGCCGCAATCATTTTCAGGATAATCTCCTAAAGGCGGCGTCTTTATTCAGCTACAGATGTCTTCATCTTACATCCTGTTGGATTCCTCAGGCCTAACACTGTCTCAGCATTCTGGTTTTATCCCTTTGGTTGTTTTTTTTCAGCCATATTTTTATTTGAAAGGTGCTGACAAGCATTCAAAAGATACTGGGGAACAATTTTTCTTACGGACATGCATCTCTTGGTTTCCAGTTTCTCTTTGACAATACAAACGACACCTTGAAATATGATCTAAATATCTAATGTTTAAGTGGACATCTGAGTACCAAGCAACAGCAAGAATTTTCTGTTTCGTAAGGATTTCTCTCCCTTGCTTGTTTTCTACTTGGCACAACAACTTAATTGGTTTCTCTGGCTTCCCTCTCTTGATAAAGTTATTACTTTGATCTGTACAAGAGTCAGAAAGATTATTTATGAGTAACCCCAGTGGCAGGAAGGGAAAATATTTCATATTTGATGTAGTTATACACAGCTTAACATAAATCAGTTTTTCAGAAGTGACTTATTTCTGATCTCTTCCACATGCACTGCTGTCTTGCATATTTAGAGGTGACTGGGGAGGAAATCATGCATCAAAACCAGCTTTCCCAGGAACACAAACACAATAATCTCATAATCCAGAAATCACTGGCTCCTGCACAAAGGCTTGCTGCATCATGCAAAAAAAAAAAAAATAAAAAAAAAAAAAAAAATAAATAAAAAGACTCTGTAGAACTTCAGTATCTTAAAAGAAAGCAGATATTACCCATTTCAAACTGGTTGCCTTGTAGTGGACTTTTCTGTAGGAAAACATCAAAATGACTGTATTTGGCTCAAGAATGAACCTGCTGAGATGGAAAAAATAATAGGTATTTTATTTTGGCTAAGAAACAGTGTTATGACTGAACCTTTTTTTTTTTTTTCCCTTAGATATCAGACATAAAGAGACCATCACATGTACATATTCTGAATCATTTCACTGATGTTTTCCTACCACACAACTGCTTTGTTATACCACCTTGTTCTCAGATGGCTTAGGTATACACACTCTTCAAAAGCAGTCCATCTCTTTTCTTTGTTGGTAACAGGCATTCAAAAACCAATCAATTTTCTTCTAAGCAATATATGTTTCAACTTCATAAAATAGAGTTCATCGTGTTAAAAGGAAAATTGAAGCTTGATTTACAAATCCATGTTAAGAGATATCCAATAATTAATACTATTTCTGTTATTAAAACAAACAAACAAACCAAAAAATAGTTCTACAAATATCCCTTTGTCATTTATTTTAAAATGGGCATCAGAAGTTATCCTGAGGCTGCCTTTCTGGTAAACAAAGAAACACCTTGTGAGGATTTTTGTTTATTATTATTATTATTTTCATCTAGGAACTCCATCCGTCACACTTTTTTAACTGACATTTTTACCCCGTTATTATCCCTAATATATTCCACAGAGGGTTTTGTCTCACTGCAAAGAGGGGGAGGAGATCAGCCAAAGGCATACCCCCAGCAACTACTGCCTTCTAAGCCTGCTCACTAGTCAGAAGTGGGTCAAATGGTTCTCACATGAAAGCATCTAACAAGGTCCCAAAGGAGGCTTCCCTTTAGTGGCAACAGTGAAAAACACTATTTCTCTTCAGAGAAGATGGATACTGTCTTCCTGTGCACAACTGAGGTACTGATACTTGCCACTTTGAACTTGTTATATTCATGGATGCTTTCTGAAATGCTTGTATCATTTTGGGAATTAAGTCCCAAGATCAGGGATTCTGAGCATTTGAAAAGGCTCTGTTCAAACAGAGGCTAAAAATTTGGAAAATAATGGAGCAAAGCTCAGTAGTTTGGCACTGATTTCCAGAAAGGTATCAAAGACATCTTCAATCTACATATTTTTAAGGTAATAAATAGTGGAGGTTTTTACACCACATTCTGTGTGGTTGCTGAGTTTTATTTCCCCTGCCTTTCTTTTAAAATGACTTTACCTTGAATTCAGGCTTCACAGAAGAGATGTCTAACAGTAATACAACATCAGGGAATCTGAGCTAAAGCAAAATGAAATTGATAAAAGAAAAAGGAATAAAACAGATTATTTGACTTCTGGAGGATGGATGGATGCCAAGTTTAAGTAATTAGGGTCATATGTAAAGAACAAGGAGGATCAGATCAATTAAAGAAATAAACTGTGACTAAATTGCATCAAACCACCTAACTGCAGCTGAGCCAGAGGCTTTAGTGAAAAGTCCTTCACACAAAAGGGAAAATCTGACACTAATCATAGGATAAACCTCACATAAACATGTGCATTAATAGAGTGCACCAGTCCTGCATTATCTTATGCTCGTTTACATGCTAGAATACTCACAGGTTCCCTTATTAGCTGTATGTCTCAGTAGTAAAGCCTTCTGCACCACAGGTCTTCCATCAGTTGTGCAGACAGCCACATAAATCGTGTAGACTTAAGTACGTAGTAAACTTGCCTTGGAATATTTATTTTTTTTTCAAACCACTCAATTTTCCCTTATTTTTGTGATCATAAAATTATAATTTTCAACAATATGTTTGCATATGAGAAAATGGAAAAAAAAAAAAGGAAAAGGTCATAGGAGAAGAAAAAAAAAAAAAAAAAAAAAGATAACTGCCTACCTCCTCCTCCCTTCCACACTTTTAAATCCCATGAAATGAATGTTTAGCTCAAGGATTTGCTGTTCATCTCAGCGCCCCTCAGGCCTGAGGCAGGATTAGGCCAGACTCATGTTTGAACAACTGGAGAAAATCAATGGATTTCACCTTATTAATAATTAAAAGACTAATTTAGCTTTTCAAGTGATTAAAATTGTGTACAAAATGTATGAATTATTGTAACTGAAAACGCACACATGCAAAAGGTACTCTGAAACAACCAATACACTAAAGGAAAAGAGTAATTTTCAGGGTATACTGTAGCAGACAGAGGAAAAATAAACCATTTAGCATAATAGTAATTAGGTATTTACATGTAGTTGAATAAATACTTTATACAAACTTTAATGGAAACCTTAACTAATTTCTAGGTGATGTTACAACATGGAGAACTAAATCACATTATATGAGCAGCGTATCTGTTGATAGACAATTCTACAATTAAATAGATGAAGGAAAGCATAAGAGAAAAATTTCAATTTGCAGAAGTAATGGAGATATTGTAAAAGTAATAGCCTCAGATAAGTGTTAAAGCAACAACTATATTCCTTCTTCTCTCCCTGTGCACATGAATAACAATAGCCAATGCTTCTGTGCTGTAACAATCTTGTCTATTCAGAAACTACTAAAACACACCAGGATGTGCCATGACATCTGAAAGCTACATGGAAACTTTAAGAAAATCATTCAGTTTTACCACTGGAAAAAAATAGCTGACCTACTTACTGTCTCAATAAGTAAGCTATGGAACTATAGCTTTGAAAGTTCAAATGTCCTGGTTTGATTTAATTTTTATTTCATTTACAGTTGGTCAGTATCACTTTTAAATGGCTATCTATGAAAAGGACTTCTGCTATGCAATTTAGTTTGCCTTCTTTAAATCATGGGACAGGATAAAACCCTCCTATGCTGCATACACATATAATTTTGTTACTTAAAATACTTCAGCCACTGAAGCTTTTAAAGTGTATGGCACAGCCAGCCAGCCGAAGGCTAGAGTATACACAGGTACTTGAAAAAAAAACATAAACTTATTAGTTGAAATCTAATAATGAGCTCATGGAAGCACACCAATCTTCACACTGTTGCGAGAACCAGAAACTTCCCTTTTGTTGTAGGAATAAAATCCTTTCAAACTCTGAGCATGAGAACAAGATGCAAACCAAGCAGAGGGGGATCTTTGTACCCTTTCAGAATATGTTTTTACTGTGCACCATGATAATCACATGTAATACAGCATGAAGAAGGCAGCGGAGGCTAAAAGGGAGAGAAGTGTGGGCTTCATATATTTTAATATATACACGTTTATGTAAGTAAATCAATGTACTACAACAGCTGAGACTGTTATCACAATTTACCTCACAAGTTGCCTGCTTGCTACACAAGATCAAGTTATGCTCTCTCAGAAAGTTCTCATATGGCCAAGTTTTGGGCCACAATTAGCCCACAACACATGGAGTCGAACGATCCCACCAAGCAAGCTGCCAAAACAAGGACAAATGTTTCACCGCGCAGGAAGTGCTGTTCCAAATTCTGCACCCGTGCACTGTCTCTGCAATAGCCTAAGTGGTTGTTTGCCTGTATCTCGTTAGATGAGGATGTTTGATCAGCTGCTTGAAAAGAGTTTCGAAACAGAACTTTGCTTTGATAAAATCCAAATCAGCCTCTGCTGTCAGCATCCCACATGACTCTGAACAGAATCTGCACTGGCTGCAGGGAGGTCAGCCTCAGCCCTTCTGCTCTTTTTCACCAGAAAGACACACTTGTCACTCGTCTTTCTGGCAAGAGTTAACGAGACACTCCTGCCATAATGAATCAGCAGGAATCGGTAAGCATCTCCACAGAGAAGTATAACACTTGCTAACAAGACAGATCTACAGAAGAAACCTTTGCCCTGCTATACAGCGGATTTTTTATTTATTATTCCAATTTAATTTGGAGTGCAGAGATGACAAGAATCTAGGAAAATGGGAAGACTTTATATCCCCTCAGGAAAAGCGAGGCTTTCTTTTCTCTCTCTTGTATGCACCACTGGTGTATCTTTAGCTGTACTATATCACATTAAAAAACAACATATAGGGATTCATGCATTTGAATTAAAGCTAAATTAAAGGCATAGCACTTTCTTCTCACAAGATTCTGCCTTTCTTCCTTTTCTTGCCAACCCCCACAGCATTTTTCAAATCCCTTCTCCCAGTGCATACCACCTACTTCTCTTGCCTCCCCTGAAGTACAACCATCTAGCTCATAATTATCCATCTGGAATTATAAAAACAATTGTGGTGTAGGGAAAATCCTATTAAAGAGACAGTTGAATGAAATTAAAGTTGAAATTAAATTCACAGAATACATGTAGAAATGATATCTGAGATGTTGCAAAACTGCTCACCTGACCAAAAAAAAAAAAAAAAAAAAAAAAAAAAAAAAAGGAGAATAAGCATGAAGGAAATAAAACATGTTCCTGAGGGAATCAACAGTAAGAAAGGCCAACCAACTGACAAATGCTGACAAGAATCACTGGGCAGTGGGCTTTAAACTGAGCATAATTATGCCAATAGCTAACTCTTTTGCGTCATTCTAAAAATGTCAATATCAAGACATGAGCCAACACACAATTGTACAGTTTTAGCATTGACCTAAAATTGTTAAATCCCCCTTCCATTCAAGAGTTACTTTTCAGGAAGTTTACTCTTTCATGAAGATTTT
Source organism: Heteronetta atricapilla (assembly GCA_011075105.1). Classification (NCBI taxonomy): domain Eukaryota; kingdom Metazoa; phylum Chordata; class Aves; order Anseriformes; family Anatidae; genus Heteronetta; species Heteronetta atricapilla. Next base: position 101,761,954 of record CM021731.1, read on the forward strand.
TTCAGTTTCCATTGGTATACTGAGAGGGTTTTTTTTCCTGATTTACAGTCCACTTACTGTAAAAGGCTGGTTGTAAAAGGTCATAAATTGAAGAGCTGTGATAACATCCCAGCTCAAACTGGAATTTGGCATTTATAGTTAACATGGTAAGGAAGATTATCTACAGGCATGTACCTTCCACAGAACGGAAGCTCTGCTTTTGTCCTGTGCATTTCCAAAAAAGCCCTATTTCTTCCTTGTAATATCACACATATATCACACATGGAAAAATTGTCCTGTAAAGACAGTTACTTTTTTGTTTTATATTGTCTTCTCTTACTACTGTCTTTGCTTGATGGCTATCAGAAAATACTAAAATTTAAGAAACAAAACTAATATTCAGGAAGAATGATTGCATTTGATCTTCAAAAGCATGAAAAATATTTAGGTAGTGGAAACTAATTCCTGTACTGAAATAGCGTCCAGGCATATAACGTCCAAGTCATTATAAACAATAGAAACCTGAAGTCAGATCCTGACCCTACTGAATTAAACAGCTGAAATTCCACTGACTCCAACTGGGTTGGATTTCATCCACAGTAAGAGAACGATATTGCTGACCTTATTTCTTAATCCTTTCTCTTCTTATGTTTAAAAGGGCTCTATCTGGTAGAAGTCTATCATGGCGTAAGACGAAGAGAATGCAAATATTTAACAATGTTTTAAGGGTTTTTAATTATTGTTCTTTGTTCTCTGTTCTGTGTCTTTCTTAATGTTCTTGAAGTTTATGGATTTACCCGGGCAGTCCTGGCCCTGATTTTGCTTCAGTTTTGCTCCCATTTGCTTTGGTGCAAATCAGGACCGATTCTAGTGAGGAAGAGGATAATTTTATTTATTTATTTTTCATACTTGGCAGGCATTTGAATCACAGTTCTTTCTAGAGAAGTATTTATTGGAAAGGGCCATCTCATACTATTCTTTGTCCCCTTCCAGACAGCCTGATAGGGTTATTCAGTTGCAAAAACTGTCATCCAATAAGGTCTGTGACTGCTCCTCAGCAGATTTCCAAAAAACATATCAGCCAACTGGTATGTGCTCCTCATGGGTCTCCTGCTGAATGCTGGATCACATTCAACCCTTTATGCCTTGTGTTTAACACCAAGTATAGTATTACCTCAATGAAATATCAGGATCGAGGTTCACGTGAACAAGAAGCTAATCTTTCTTAGAACTGATGGGAATCAATTCACAGGGAACACTGGGAAGACTTAACTACATCATCTCCAAAAAATTCTTTCAGAAGGAAAGCTGATCAAGAAATTATGAAAAAAAAAAAATAATCATGTATAGCCACAATCAGGCTTCAGATCTCTAGGGTATCTAGGTATTCAGAAGCATACCTTATGGATTAATGGCATAATGGCAGCACAAGAAGCATCCAAAACACATCAGTAAGCTGTCAGGGCCTGACCCTGCATCCCCCAGGGCTTGCCTGCCCCTCCTCCCCCCACACCCCGCTGCTGTGGGGCAGAGGGATGAGGCAGGGTGGGTGGCAGCAGGAGGCAGAAGCAGTGGGAATTTCACTTCTTTCCTGGGCAAATGTATTCTCACTCACACAAACAGATCACAGGACAAAAAACAGTGAACCTGCTCATCTGACACTGCCAAAAATTAGGAGCAATTCACAAATGTTGTATAATGTGCAGTTGTGGCCATATAAGGATATCAGGACACCAAAGTACCATATACTTCAGTTCAATAGCTGCAGAGGCTGTCTAATGGTTGCTGCCTCCCTCCCCACAAGCATCCATCCTCATCCTTATTTTGCTGCCTTGGTCATATCCGCACAACAGCTCGCAGGACCACCCAGTGACGCAGCTCAGGCAACCTAATCTACCAAATCTCCTCTTGTGGCCTTCCTGAAAAATATGCTGAGTGACTGTTCAGCAGACCTGAATAGCAGTTCACAGCACAGGCCCACCAACATGACTGCCAGCACACCTGAGGGAGCTGGTGTGCTATGGCCAGGCAAGAGATGATGGATGCAGGAGTATTTCCAGTGGTACTGCTGCCAAATGTGGAAACTACCGCCTAGCATAGCCTTTCCATATTTCACAACAAACTGCCTTGGTCATAGCTTGTTGGCCCTAGACTGTAATTTGTCTCCTCTTGCAAAAGTCAGACCTCTGATCTCCCGTCCCACAGTAAGAGACCCTAATTGTCTCTTACCTGCTGTTCTCCGGCATTCTTTTATTTGCTATGTTTTATCCTCCTTTTAAATTTTAAATTAACATTTTAAATGAACCAAACCGAACAATTACATTAGTGCACAGAAGCTATGTCATCCTTTAGTACTGCATAACAATCAAGCAACTTACTGGTCGTTCAACTTACAGCTCACAGGCCATGCTTGAAATATGTGCTGCAGAAAGGGATTCTTTACAATAAAAACCTTTCAGTAATTACATTTAATGGTGGTCTGACAAAACAAATAAATTAATAAATTTTTAAAAAATCATTATTATTACAGTAGATTTAAACTCTGCTGTATTCTCCTTTGCCAGGAGGTTCATTCTATTGAATGGTGATGTTTTGCCAGGCCAAAGCAGTCAGCCATGGTTCCTGACTAGTTTGTTCCCAGGTCCAGAGCCTGGCTCCAGTGAAGAAAATGGCAGACGTAGTCAGAATTCCTGACTTAAACATGACCATGGCTTGTCTTTATGCACAGAAAGCATGCAGAGCTGTCGGATGCTCTCATCAGTAGTCCTGCCGGCCTGCACTGCCTGTACAAGTTGAGAAAAGGTTAGGGTGTGGTGGACTTAAAGGAAGGCACCTAAAAACAAAAATGGAGATGCCGGGGTTTCAGAAAGACAGTCCTTATGTAAAATGGTTGTACAGCTGCCTTCCCTCTGATGCTGTCTCAGTTTCCAACTACAAGAACACTTTCCTCAGTTTTATTTCTTTAAAAAGACTTCACTTTAAGTAGTCACAGGTCCAAGCTTGTGATTATCTAGCTGTGGGTGTTGTATATGCTGAAGTACTTGCCTCAAGGGAATGACAAATGTCAGTAAGATGCAAAAAATAGACCCAGTGTGAAATCAAAGGAATACGGGAAGTTTTGAAGGCATCATTTAAGAACTCCTCATGCAGAGTTGCTCTGCTGAAAACAGCTATGCAATATACCTCAGAAGATCTAAGTAAGACACAAGAGACTGAAAATCTGATAATGGCTTTAAGGGCTGGCAGGGCATCCTGGAATACTTTAAACCTCCTATAGATTCCATGGAAACAGGAAATGTAAGGACACAGTCTTAAGTATTTTAAATGTCTGATTTATGAAGAATGCAGGAGAAAACACCGGTGTCTTGTTAGGGGAAAAAAATTACCCTGTGATCTCAAAGTCTTTGAGCTGAAGAGAAAAAAAAAGGGCATCAAAAGACCAGGGTTTATCACACTTGCCATTTGGGACTGTGCTAATCAGCAGAGGGAAACAGAAGCACATTCATCTTTGCACAGACTCGCCACTGAAATAATCTCTGCAACACCCACTGCTCTGATAAAAAGGACACTTTAGCCTAACACAGCTTTAAGGCCAAGCGGTACATGAAAACAAAGCATGGCTATTTCTGTTACTTCTTTGGTTTCCCCCAAATCCCCATCTGCTGGTTTTCTTTATCATTTTTTTTTTTCTTTCAACTCGTCTCCTTTGTGTTCCTTTATTTTACAGTTCCTCAGTTTTATGCATTACTGAAAGCATTTTCCCTTACTTCCATTCACTTCTGCAGCAGTGATCACCAAAATAATACCTCCTCTTCCTCTAAACGAATCAAAATCCAAACACTTCAGTACTATGATGTATATAATTTGCTTTTATTTCTTAGTATTAAATACTCAAGAAAAATACAATTATGTCTTATATACTCAATTTCATAACAGATTTAAGGACAGATCAAATGAGGACTTTGACAATTCATGCCCACTGAATATCCAATCTCAGAAATTATTTTAAGAATATAAATATTATGATAAAATGATGCAGAACCTGGAAAATTACCCTGGAGGACAGGGGTGGGGGGATGGTCAAGACATACCTTGATAAGAAAACTTCTTTCATCTTAGTTAGACAACAAAGCTTACTATAATTTTCTTTGTTGTTACCAAAATGCAAACTTTACCATTCACTTCTGCCCTACCATGACCCACTGAAATTACATATGTATATTTAATAAACTCTAGTTCTGTTTTTGCTTTATCCATTTGTAACTTCTGTCCACAACCCTAGATAATAAAATACAGGTATCATTTTTATCATGTAATTTCAAGAAGTTTTAACTAAAAGTTGACATATTAGTAACAAAATAGGTTAACAAAACCTTAAAGAATATTGGCAAAAAAAAAAAAAAAGATAATTGGGAAGGTTCATGAAAAATCAGCGCCCACAGTTGTTGTTCTACATACAACAGGCCTTTTCCAATTTTGAGATCCACAATACTGACTCCCAATTGCTTCAAGCAAGCATTTAGACGTTTGGTTGCTTCACTCCATAAACATTAATGAATGAATTATTTTAGCCCAAAGCCACTGAGTATGGAAGAATTAGTATGAATCTTTTGTACAAATTCATTAGACCCTTCTTTAGAAGTTGTATAAATAAACAAAATGCTGCCTGTTTTACACAAAGTGGAAATATGCCTTCCTTGAACAGTGCAGTATAGCTGATAAAAACTAAGCTGTCTACTTCATGCCTGCCCCACCAGTTTGTCAGCACTGGCCCCATCTGAAATAGAATACAAAAACTGTGTCAAACTAGTTTCAATTACATTTTCTGTTCTATTTTCTAGACCCACAGGTCAGCAACAAATGTTTTTTGGAACCAGCGCCTCCTGCTAACCAGGACCCTAAGGTAAATTATAAAATCCTACACTAAATAATGCAAAGCTTTGATGATATGCAAAATGAGTGTTGTTATTTGGCCACAATTGTTACATTCATTTTAAGTCAAGTCACTTTTACAGTTATCCAAGAGTTTGAAGTTACACAGAGTTTTACACAATTACACAGAATATGCTAGACAATGTAGTGGAAATGCTGTCATACAAACCTAAGATGACCATATTTTTCAGCCTGTTGAAACACTAATAATCCTTCAAATGTCTTTTGGATCTTAATTCAAAAGAATAAAAATGAATAGCTACCAGTGAACTAAAGAGACCGTACGTGTCACTTTTTAATAGTAGTCCATAGCAGTGTTGCTTATCCACAGGCTTATTTATCCAGGCTTATTTATATTTATACTCTTGTGTGCCATGTGCTGGCCCCTACCAAGGGGGTGCATATAACTACACGATTCTCTGATCGCATGAAACTACCAAGCATTCAAGGCAAGGGTCATGGCTATTTGTGGGCAAAGTGTGGAAAGGCCATACTGCAGGCAGGCCACGTCATAGCATTGTAGTCCCTGCTTTTATCCAGAGGGATTTTACTTATGTTTAATTCATGTCAGTTGCCACCTCCAAATGCCTTAAAATTAATCTGGAACTGAACATGAAGCACACACTAAGTTTTCTTTTCAGCACAGGCTGAGTTTTCTTACAGCAAAAATAATCTCTGTCCTGATGTGAATTATCCATGTGGGTACCCACCCATTTCATTATATTTTGACCAGACTCAACAACCACCCTCATTTAGGACAGCTGAATCAGGAAAATCCGATTACCATTTCTGTAGAGAACTTCATTGGGTTCCAAGAAGCTCATTAACATCCAACCAACAGCCCAGAGTAAGTAGAGTTGGCGGGCAGCAACAGCTAGGTGAGTTGTTAAATATCTCAAAAAGAGCTAGCACACTGACCTGCTTGCTGCAGCAGGCAGGGGTGGCTCGTGGCACACTGACAAAACTGGGTTAAACAGGACATTGAGCTGATCTGGTTTGACAGTGACCACAGTCTTAAGATAAAGTGTTAAAGGAACAGCATTAAATTCAAACTGCACTCAACTGTAACTTTTGAAAAAAAAATATTTTCAAAAGCAAAAAATAATTATCCCAAAAAAGACAAAAAGATGATAAAAAACATACAAACCAAGGCAAAGAACCCTAAGCAAATCAAAACTTATCACCATCCAAACCAGCATAAGAACCTAAAATAAAATGTCTGATTTTAAAATGATTGTTTTGTAAATATGGTTTTTAATTAACCAAAATAAATTATATTTGTTAATGACAGAATTGTTGCAACATAGAGTATCACTCCCCAACTTTCAAAAGCATACTGTGCTGCTGCAGTTTTTGGTCCTACCTAGTTTGGTTTAGTACCTGACAGCATATTCTGCTGCTCATCTCACTAAATAAGGGAATAAATAGCTAATCATTTTATTTTTATTGTCAAATAATGGCAATGTGAATAGGAAAAGGCTAGTGAGAAATGCATGACGTGTTAAAAGTGTTTTCTCTTTGTTTCTGTTTTGAAGAAGGATATGCAAACATGAATCATACATCTTGCTTCTGCTACAGTAACTCAATATCCTCTGCTTGGTTAAATAACAGACACTTGGCACATACAAAATTGACATTCTTGCCAAGAACTGAAATTTGCAGCAACTCTGAGCTCTGTTGAAACCCCACTGTTGATACTTAAGTTGTACACAGCACTCCACCAGGATCAGCTGCAACATGTTAAATGAGTATTCAGCAACAGAATGACTATTTAAATCTCTCTCCATCTCTAAAACATCCATAGTAAACTAAAAAGGAGGCTTTTGAAAAGGTATTAAGGAGGACAGAAAGTTCTTCAATGCATTACACTGCATTAATATACACCATGAACGCACAGAGAAATGACAGGATCCATGCAAATTCAGAAAATTTGTCTAGTAGTGGCACAAACATGAAACCAATCTTTGAATGGTGCTCCAGAAAAAGGCCAATAGTCAAGATGTTACAAGTACGTCTTAAAAAGGAAAAAAAGTCTTATATTTTGTAATCAACTAATTCAATGAAAATGAAATGCATGAAGGATGTCTAAACATTTAACCCCATTTCTAACAAGTTGCTACAGAGTCCGAACAATTGGCAGTATTTTGTTCCTGATTGCTACCAGAATCTGATTTCCAAACTCTTATTATCCTTTGAGGCCTCCATGCACCCAGTCCAGTGCTCATATGCTTCTTTGTTCTTGTTTAGCTCAGAGCTGACAGAAATGACTTTAAGATCCCTTTTTACATGTCTATTCACTGTGAATAAATAACATCTGTAGCCTCATCTCATTCAAACATATTGTGAGCTTGGAGATTCATCTTTCCCACATAGTTAAGTCCCTTCATATATAGAACAATTCATTATTTTTATAATTCTGCGAAAATTTGCCTGATTTATATTTCTTTATAGGTACAAGTTCTTCATACTAGATGTATACACTGACCAGGGCTGCAAGTAGTAGCAACGTATTTCCCGTTGCCCAGTTTGAGGCAGAACCAACATTACCTCTACTTTGAATTATGGAATTACCTGACACAAAGACGAAAGTAGGCTTAATACACCATTTGGGACAGCCACCAGACTGAGAGGGAAACCTACAATATTTTTTCCTATTGTCCTGATTATAATATTTAATTATTTAAGCTAGGATGTCATTAGTCTTTGTGTAGGAAAAACAATGATTCCAAACCTTTCGTTGCTGATTAAGGATGATGGAAGACAATCTGGTAGGGAGCGCTGCTCTGGTTTCTCAGCTACATGTTCCCCAGCTAGGCAGATTAAGACTAGTAGTGTGTTGAAACTGCTCTTTAAAGATTTAGTATTTACTGTGATACCTTTCTTTATTAATATGGGCTTTTTTAGTAAGGTTATACTGGTCTTCCTTCAAATTAATATAACTACAACTTCATTTACCTGTCTTAAATAAAAGATCAAGTATTTTCAGTAAAAGAAGATGGACTAGGTGGACTTGAATTAGCAGCTTATAAAAATGGAAATGATAAGTTAACTTTTACTTTGCTACTACTACTTCTTCGCAACTGCAGGAAAAAGAAAAAGGCTGGCATACAATTGCCTAAAATACAGGTCCTAGTACCATTTAGATGTCTGGAGGTTTCTAAGATGTCCACATATATATGGATTGCAGATATGATTTAAGGAAAACCCACGTAGGGGTAGGTGGAAGCTGTGGAAGAGGTGCGTATGGCAATGGCTTCCAAAACACTGCTCCTGATAAATAATAGCCTATGCTGAGGCAACTGCATCCTAATATTAAAGTCAGCTGATAGGATGCAGTGCAAAACGTAGACAGCTAGAAGTTGAGGTTTGAAGGCTAGTTAGGCGTGTAAGCTCCCATTACAGTCACACAAAACCTAGTGGTCTAAAAGATTCAGTAAGACAGCCAGGAGACATATCCTTTAAGATGTTTCCTTGGCTCCAATGGCTTTATTGACTGTAAAGGGAATTCAGATACATAGCTCACCTTAATCTGAACCTGAACCCTTCCCCCAGCTGTCCCTCTGCATAGAGACCATGCATGAGCATCAGATAGACATAAACAAGTCTTCAACTTCATTATATATATGCTTTCCCCCTTCACTGTGAAATTGAAAAGGACATTAGACAGTCACAAGGTATTGCAAATGGCAATACTCTTGGCTGTTCTGAAACTTTATTTCTCTGCTTCCAACTCACACTTAGGTGGCTCTGTCTGGTAAGCACTGACCCCTTCTGGACATAGAGCACCGCTAATCCTGTCAATGAGTTCAGTTGGCCATAGATGAATCAAGTGACCTTTTCTTCCTCCCTGGCTGACAATTTTTCCCTGCAATGACATTGCTCGAAGCTATAATTTCTGCAGCTTACTCAATCAAAATACACACATCTTAGATACTCCTTTTCTCCAAGTGTAGTTGAACAGTATATATATAATTCATGTGCAAACTACCCTTTACACTTCTCTGCAATTTTGCTCTTAAAGCTGTCAATAAATAACTGTCACTATCTAATACCTATGAAACTGTAGCTCTGATTGAGATCCATAACTGAATTATAAAGTTCCATAATGATGATGTCCCACTTGATTATTATTTTTGTTGCAAGAGAAGCAGGTTCTATAACATAAAAATGAAAAATGAAGGGTTAAAGAAAGAAGCCAGTAGTTTCTGTGTATTTATAAAAAATCCAGGTTAAAAAAAAAAAAAAAAAAAAAACAGTGGAAAGGTCTAATTAAGAGTTTGCTGGGTTCAGTTCTTTCTTCTCATAATTAGGGCAAATCTGTGGATTTTTTTTTTCCCCACAGAAAAAGTTCTAGGTTTATTATGTATTACATTTTAATTATGCACTTACTGCAACAAAATGTCATATCTTACTCATGACTTATTGTACAGTAAATGCATAGAATTAATGCAGAAAATCTTCCATTGCATTTAAGCATCAAGGAGGTATAATAAAGTATTTCTTAATTCAAACAGTTTCAAAATGTATGTGGTATTTATTCAGGTCACTAACCAAAATTTACACAGCTTTCATCCCTTTTAAAATAAACTCCTATGTCAGTTGAACTATGAAACAACAGCGAGACACCTTGCCTTACTTCTATTCTCTGAAGAAAATAATCCCAAACCTTCTTCTCCAACATCTCTTTCTTTTCCCTTCCCAGAATACTACCACAAATTTTAAACTTCTACAAGATTTTTTTTTTTTTCCTTTTTTTAAGGGATCTTTCCTTCATGAGGTAGCTGGTTAAGGGAAAGGAAAGATATTGCTGAAGAGACCTTAAAGCAAAGTCTACAGCTCCATGAAGGAAACAGTTAAATAATAAACTGCTCACTTCCATCTGCAAATTCTAAATTATCTTAGGAAAAGTACAAGCCTACATTTAGGTTTATTGACTGAACATTGTGCCTTTTCTTCATCTGTAAACCCTAAGTTGGGTAATTTCAGACAAACTATTTGGGGCTGAAATATAAGTAGACACAGAGGTCTTGATTCTTTCCTGCTTCTACAATGTTAACAAGCATTTTCAATTTGAAAAATGACTGCAAAATGGCTATAAGGTGCCACTGTCTTTTTCTTATACTTTTCATGTAAACAAATAAATCTAAAGCAGAAAATAATCCAAACACAAGCAAAGAATATAACTACCTTAAAGCAGCACCTTCAGCAATAGAGATGGTTCTATGTGTATTTTATGTAGGGTACGTACCCCAAAGGAAAGCAAATCGTGGCTACTTTCCTTTGATCAATGATTAAGTGCCCGAAAAGGAGGGAGCTGGCTGAAGTCAATGCATTTTGCTTTAAAAATGCCATCCCTGCTTTTCTTTCTGTCCCCATAGGTCTGCTTCAGTTTATATTCTTAACTTATTCATAACCTATTTAAGTAAAAAACTTTTGCTGAAGCAGCCACAAAATCAGAATCAGTTAAATGATGAGTCCGTGGTTTTGCAATTCTCACAAGTGTGTCCGTAGCTATGGATGCCTTAAGCAATCAGCCTCAGGGAAACTGACCTACAAGTATACATTTTAGTTGAGTTCAATGAGATTTGGATGAGGCTCCAGAAATAACGAGCCTAATTCAGATGTATTTGTAATCCTGGAGAGCTGGCAATAATACATTTCATTAATTCTACAGCTATACACCTTCTAAAATGTTTACATTTAAAGGTGTTACAATTGTAAAATATTGTCCTAATAACCTTGCCTTAAAAATGCATGACACTAAAAACTCATGCAGATTATTTCTAACCACGCTTCAGAAAAGAAAGAAAATTAGAAAGGAAATATATGGTAGCAAAAGGAAAAAAAAATGCAGGACAACAAATAGTGCAAATTGAGAATATTAAATTTATCTTAAAATTAAACAATTATTTTCACATTTTAGATAGCTTAGAATGTCCTTTGCATGACATTTTACAGAAAGCAGGCAAAGCCAAGAAGAACATGTACCTAGTAAATAGTACTCTATACACATAAACTGCATCCTCCGTGCCCTTTCTATTTTCTTGATATCATCCTTGCAGGATTCCTGCTTTCCTGCCAGCCTGGAAGTTTAAAAAATTGTGTGTATTTGTTGGAAATAGGCTGCATATACAAAGAAGAATCACAACTGGAGTACTGAGGTTTGACATTCATATGACCCTTTCACATGTATACATGCAAGTAGTATAATACAACTCAATGATTTAATGGTTTCATTAACTAAATGTTGGGGAGGAAAAAATATGGTTAACACATACAGCAAGGGTTTTCTGTGTTGCAAGTTGTTCATTACATTAACATTTAACTTTACAGACGAGAAACATTTATCCCTCTCCACCCTGCACTCAGAAAAATCCTGCAGTGATACATACACACAGAGAAATATACAGATGATATATCACAAATAACTGTCAAGCACTGGTGAACCCTGGTACTCCGATGGTTAACTGGAATGTAGCATTCCTTTGAGAGGATAAAAGGAATAAAGTTCTGGAAGCCAGAGGTAATATTTCAGCCTCCGATTTTATTAGACACCATTTCATTCCTAAGCATAGCATGTCCCATAGAACTAGAGAAATTACTATCTCCTGTTCTCAAAGATTGGAATCCTTCATCTCTCTCATAATCCCTCAGTAAGAAACAGAAAATCACTTTCAACATCTCCATAGCACCTTTAATTTTTTATGTTGAATGTTCTTTTTATTGCTCACCTGAGAAAGGTGCCAAAGTCTCAGTTATTACTTGCTAGTCCATACCAGTTTATTACTTTTTTTAAAATATGGTGCTTCCATTCTCCAACTATTTACACATTATTATATATATATGCCCATCACTCTTTTCTTTCAAAAGGGATAGAAGAAGCTGGAAGAGGTTTGTGCCACAGGATCCCAGCAAAGAGCCTATATATGCACCCAATTTGATATGATCAAATTGAATGAAAATGTCAACTCCCCATTCAAAAAAACAGGGATATGAAAACATGCATTTTAATGCCAGTTTGTATTCTCAGTAAATTCTACAGCTGGCCAAAGAAATTCTTAATGAGAAAAAGATTGATGTATAATGGAATGATGTTAATACAAGTGTTCAGTCCTCACAGAATGGAAAAAATCTGAAAGCTAATGATGTTATTTACAGGAAGCCCACAATATATTCCATAGAAGCCCTCCATAATGCTATGAATAACAGGCCCCACAATGGGAAGTTCAGAAGCCCAGATTTCCCCCAGATGTTAAATAGTTCTGGGGCAGGACAGGAAAATTTAGCTCATTTACTTTGCCTTTGTGGAAGTGTTCTGACATTCTGGCAGCTGTTCCTACCTATGGTTGCTTTCAAGATGACACACAGCAAATACAAGCAAGAATTTTGTTGTTCTGCTATGCTAAAGCTTCTATCGCTGAGCGCTGTTATGAACAAAACCTCAACAAATAACATCATCACCTCTCTCCCTACCCTTTGAACACAAAGGAGCATCCCAAAGCTGAAACAAAGCAATGCTGAACAAAACCACAGGGCACAAAACTAAATCTGCACTTAATATATAGATGCAGAAGCATACATTTTAGATTTATTGAGAGAGTGTAATTGCCAGAGGCACCCAAGATGCTTATCAGATTTAATAAATAAATATATATATATATTAAAACTATATTATATATTTAAATATACAAATATATTATTGAGAGGTTCTCAAGTCCAAATTTATGACTTTGGTGTAGTTATGCACACCTCATGTAACCAGTGGATTTTCCATACCAAGCTCACTTTCACTGAAAAAGGTTTTTTTGTAGTAGTTTTTCTTTAAATAGAATGAAAATTTCAAATATAGAACAGAATAAAACTCGTAATTTCTTTATACATTTTGAAACAACCCTAGTGTTATGCTCATAATTTAGCATTGTTTAACTATGTAGATGATTTTTTTAAAATTCATTTTTGTCCAATATCAAAATTTTAATTTCTTTTTACAGAAAATATTTCAGACGAGAGGAATTAGAAAAGCCAACTTTCCGTATGATGATTTTAAGCAGACATTTAAGCTCACTGTAACAGCTTAAATATAATAAGTCTCTGAGCTTTAATTCATCTGCTTTAAACAACAACAAAATCACTGCTCAAAAGAAGCAGAATGAAAAGCAAGATAGAGAGTGTACAACAACATCTGTATCTTCAAGTCTATTTCAGATTGGCATAAGTTCATAGCTTAGTTTTAATGGCACTGAGCTGCTTTACATTGACGGCCTGCTGTTACTGATCCTGAGAACATAATGAAAAGCATTAAGTGTTTAAATATAGACATCAATAAAATACGGGGGAAATAATGGCAGATAGTGGGAGTTTGCAGAGATCTACTCTACTGATATAAGTTGCAATGAACATTAATGAGAAACGGACCAGAGAAAACCCTGATAGAAGAGATTGATCAAAATAATTCACAAAGCCTCCCCACTTCTGATGAAGGGCTTTTCTACACAGAGACATTACAGCCCCCCAGACTTGACTGTGAATTTACAGCACACTGGGGACTCTACATTGTCTCCATGACTGCACTCAGGCTGGTGAAATCAAGTAAGCTCCTTCATTCCATGTGTCATGTGTTCAAAATAGCACAAGGGTCAGTGCTAGACACTACTGTGGAGTAGCTGGAATGCTGTAAATGTCAGTATGGCTTATTGCAAACCAGTATTTCCTTCATCAGAAATTGAAGACTTTATAGAACTTTTGGTAGCTTTTTTCTGTGATGAACACAATGTATGTACAGACACATTGGAAGGAAATGGTCGGAAAGTACCCTTATGTAGATGCACACCTTTTAAAACCTGGAGGCTAATTTGTTATCTACAGCTTTCACTATTGCTCTAACTTCCCAAGTAAAATTGGTGAGTATGAAGTGTTGATCCAGATGAATCCTTCTATTAGCCACAGTCTCAGTATCATGACTTCTCACCCGAGGACTGGAAATGTTCTTTACTGCCTCCACAAGGTTCCACACACCTCAGACTTTTAGAAAGCTGATGCCTATCATTCCACAAGATTATTATATGTTCTTCACTAAAATTTCATGATGTTAAATTACATGTCTTTGGAAAAAAAGAAAAACCAGCATTTAAAATTGGTGCAGGGAACCAATGGGTTTCAGTGTTCTTACTCTCAAACTATTTTGGCACCTCATAAATGATTTACTAAGGGTGCAGTCACCAAACAGCAAGCAGCCTCGTCTGCCACGCAGTAACCTATCTAAAATGCTGTTTGGAAGACAAAATAAAATTACGTGTTTAGGAAGGAAAAGACGGAGGATTCAGCTGTAAGGTAAAAACCACAGGTGCTCTCTTGGTATTCAGTGCTACATGATTCATTATGCTTCAGTGTTTCTCTGCAATGCATTTCCGATGTGAACTATAACACGCTTTGCAACTAAAGCAAACAGATACACGGCCACACACACACACATCTATGCATATATAAATAAAAGTAACGCATTACAAAAACTCCAGTGTATATGACCACATCCAGTAGAACTTTAATGTATGGGAAAGAACAAGAATAACCAGAAAAAAAAAAAAAAATCTATCTCATCTTATGTTTAATGACCCAGGAATGAAACCAGCACATGAACACTGCTAGTTCCTAAGTTCTGCTGCAACTACATAGTTGTCATGGGATTGAATTGTGCTGCTGTGACACATGACAAAGAGAAACAGTCCTCTTGTGACACTGGAAGGATAAATAACCTATTCAGACACTGCCTGATTTATGATTTCTACTATTATTTTTTCTCAATTTCATAATCATTTTTCTCAATTTTCCCATTTTTTCCTATTTACCAGTTTCTCAGAATGATGCCTCTTTTTGCTGCAATGAATCAGTAAGTCCTTTTTGCAATCATCTTTTCCACTGCAACTTCCTCTTTGAACAAATTACTTATTTCAACACTGTTTTATCCATATTTTTAAAGTATAAACTTCCTTTTTCATAGCCTAACCAAATCTGAATACAGATATTAAGCAGGTCTCATTCTTTGTAATCCTACATTCTCAACAAAACAACATCCTAGATTTTAAACATTATTCCAACATGTAGAATGATGACAATAGTTTTCTACTCTTGCTAACAGTTTATATATCTTTTTGGCTAATTTGTCATATTGGTAAGAATTATACACAATTTTGGAAATTAGATTATTTAATATACACTCACTAAGCACTATGAACACTGATAGAAGTCATTTATCTCTCCTGAAATATTCACATTGTCACATATCTCTTTTCAATCTTGATATCGTAATTTGTATCATTATATTACATCTTAGAAAAAAAATATTAAAATTTGGTCTGATTTTTTCCTGTTCTGTGTAGCCATTCTGAATTATGCACATTTGACGACATCAATAGTCTCTTTCTCTCATATTACACCCAATAGTTCAGCAAACTCCATGGTGTAACTCAAGAGCTGTCATGCATATCACATCCCAGAACATGTGAAAATGCAAATATGAAAAATACCAAACCCAGAGACACCTCCCTGTTAGCTCTTTGGATCAAATCTCTAATTTTTCTAATTCAAATTTTTGCTATTAAATTCAGTGTGTAGAAGGAAAGACAGGCAGAAGCAGCTTCTATAGCTTTTACAATATGAAAGCTTTTTCTACAGTTGCCTACTTTCCTGACTGACTTTTTCAGTCCCCTCCGCAAGTACAACACCCATGAGAATACTGTTGTGCATAGTTTAAATCAAAAGTTACTGGAAACTTAATGCAAAAAATCTGAAGTGTGGAAAACAGTCTGGTTTTGTTTGCTAAGTGGCCTCACACTAAGCTTTCAATCCAGGTGTTGAGGGAATGGAACTGACACATACTACACTTCCAAGATTTTAATGATGCCCAGAGCTTTCATTTTCTTTTACACTCTGACAATGGGAAACATGGCCTCCTTATGTACAACATAAAATCTAATAAAGAATCCAGCTGTTCTTTCCCCAGTGAACCCTGTAACTCCAGTCTGAAGTACAGTACTGTCAGATTTCTCAAGAAAAAAACATTGAGTAATCATGCTGTACCTGAACAAGTACAATACACTCTTCTCTCTTCCTGTCCGCATATATCAAATACACAGAAAGTAGCTGTACATCTGAGCGCTATAAACCAGCAAAATAATACATCTGCATAACAGCTAGCAGGTTTTACAGTTTCTTGGCTTTCACTGACATAGTGTTCTAAGACATATCCTTCCCTTCCTAATGTTTCTCATAAACGTCTATAGCGATAATGTAAACCGACATATCTGCTCTACCAAACACTGGCTACCTAGTGAAAACAGGCAAAGCAAGCATTATGCAATAAGCGTGCTAATCAAGAGACCCTAGCAACATCACAGGCCCTATTTTTCTTTTGGCAACAACAAACACTGATTTTCTTGAGACTACAGCCTCCATGAGAGGATTGCTTTTCCCATCTTCCTCCTTGCCATAGTCAATAAAAAATGCAATAGGTTGTTCCGCTACCTGCATAGTGCAGCATTAGATTGCAGCTCGTTGCGTGCAGCTGCAGAAGAGCCGCCCAGAGACACATCACCCTAAGTGCCATCACGGGACACATCCACGGTCCGTGGCTGGCGAAAGGCTGGGACTCAGGCTATAAGTCAGGGAGCCTCCACAGTTACCACTCCTGCACTGAGCTGCAGTTATTAATCTCTGCTGTGAAGTGGCAGTAATAGATGAGAAATGCGAAAGCAGAACAGTTTTTTAGCCCTCTCTCAGATGTAATTAAGTGTGTGTGTGCTCTTTCTGCAGGTCATCTTTGCAATGCCTCACCGGGTCTTCCTTGCCACGGCACATTCAGCTCTTACATGACAAGACTGGGACACAGCCCAGGCTTGTGGGTGAGGATGTAAATGCAAATTCAGGACTGAGGGTCAACTTAAATGTACAGACAGCCCCATCGCTCTTTTCCTGCCTTTATAAGAGCCATAATAACATTACACAAAGTCTATACCTACAAAAAAAGGCTTTGCCAGATTGATACACTTTATAACACTAAACACCATAGTTTAAAATCTTCAACTGGTTGGTTGTGGGGTGATGTTCAGCAGCATTTTTTTTAATATGTATTTTTAATTGTTCGTCACTCTGCTAAACATGTAGGAATGGATACCTTTAGAATTCACTGGATGCGAAGTAGTCTTCATAGATGTCCACCTCCTTAAAAGACCGTTTTGCTATTGTCTATGTTGCTTTGCTTACTACTATAAAGCAATAGCCAACAGACACTGTAACTATAGCACCCATTGGTCAGAGTGATTTCAGAAAACAGTTTTTCAGTCACATACCTTGCTTTGCTGCACTTTCTCATCCATCTTCATGTTACATAAGAATTTCCTAGCTCTATATAAACATCATTGATGATAACAAAACACCTGTAATTTAGTGGCTGAAGAGAGAGATTCTTTTCTTACCTTTTTTCTTCCCATTCCTTGAATATAGAATATACTTTCAAGGACAAAGAATACCTTTTCCATTGTAACTCTTTTGTCATGTTTAACCATGAAGAAAAATACTATAATGTTGTCAGTAGAGAAGATGTTAAATTTGTCCTGACACTGAAGCCAAAATAAGGGAGGATATATTTTCCTTGGGAAAATGAAGAATTATGTAGATTCTACCTTTCTCAACTGACTCTCTTGTTTGATGGACTTAATTCTACGTAAGTTTAAACTGATGTTTTAGAAATCCATTTTAATTCTTATACATTCTAAAATTTAAATAAATATGTTACAGCAAAAAATATTGTAGTAATTTGGTGCTATTCACTTACCTATTGAAGTTATATCAAAGACAAGGTATTTGCACAGGAGTTCAGATATCCAGGTTAGGAATCCATCACCATGTTAGTGACATGAAAGAAAAAGAAAAAAAAAAGGAAACCATAAGCTATCTTGCTTGTTTCCTAAAGCAAACAAACAAAAAGCATTAAAACAAAACCATAAATAACAATCAATGTTACATGCTGCCATGAACATGGAATATATTCATTTAGGCAGGTAACTTGCAGTGCTCTTTTATTTCTCCTGTTACCATTTATTACAGCAAGATGATTGTGAAAGTAGCTGTTACAAGAAAATGGTGAATAGTACTTACATTACACATAAATAAAAAACAAACAATCCTGTTACATTTGATAGCATTCTACATTCAAACAGTTTTGCAGCATTTTTGTAAATGACTTGAATGCACTCTTTATCTGAATATCAGCAGGCAGAAGGCCAAAATGAAAATTATGCAATGAGAAGGAAATTGAACAATTCAGATATGTTTATAGAAAGCTAACAAATCAGGGCATCTCACGTGGCACCAAATAAAGCTGTTATTCATGATGCGCAGCTACAGAAAGGAAAGCTGTTCTCTGGAATAAAGTGCAAGTCACAGTAGTGTGAGCTAAAATAAATGGTTTCTTAATAGATGAAATAAAGGACAACATTTTTCTTTAAAGATACTCATTCTAGGCTATATATACCCAGCTGAAATCAAACTAACACGACCGTATACTGAAGCAACATTTGCTTTAACACCATCTCTTAAAAATGGCACAATGATCAGAAGCAACAATCTTTAAGTCATCATTTTCTATGCTTACATACATATTTCAGTTCAATGTAGAACATGGAAAGGACTCAAATTTGGAAAGTATATATCTTCAGAAGATTTTTTAAAATCAATTACAGGCCAGATAGGAAGCTGTAGTGACTATATCAGTTCTATACTTAGAATGTGATCTTTTCCAAGATGTGGCCTCCTGGAGAGGTGTAGATCTGTCAAATGAGATTTCCTCTCACACATAAAAATGCTAAAAAGCCATTTTCTATGGTGGTGCTGGCACTAGAAAACCCAAATCTTGACTGAGCTTTGGCATTTATCAAGTAGTTGACTTTGCCCAAGTCATCCCAAGTCAGTCAGAAAGAGAAAGCACCCATTTTATTAAATCATTATGCACTTGGTAGGTGATTGAAAAAAAAAAAACCTCATTTAAATAAACCATTATTATTCACTTGCAGGAGTGGAAAATTTATTCATAACATCAGAGGAACATACAAATACCTCAAAAATTCAAATCTGCAAATACTGGAAAGTAAGATGAACAGACTGTCTGAGATCATTCTGCATGTACATATGGACTTTTAAACAGCAACAGCACCTGTGATAAGTTACTTCACTTCCTGAAGAGCCCTTTTACAAAACAGTGTTTCAGTTCCTTTGCAGCTTACATATTTCAAGCACTCAGCCTACCAAGAGCCCTCTAAGGCTAGGTGAGCAGTAATTCCTTGAGATGTATGACACACAAATAGCCCCCTTCAGTTCTTTAATTGGGAGAATCAAGAGAGAGGCCTTGTATTCATGTTGCTGCATTGTTTATGTTCTGCTCCATCTTTACTAACATGGGCAATACAAACAGAAGGCATTATTACTGGAACATGCCTTCGTCTTCTATGTCTATTAATGTGCCAAGTATGAGCACAGAACCCTGAAGCTAAGGAGTCAACCTTATCTTGAGGGGTCAGGAAAAGAGAATTTGTTTCACTAATCTCAGTTCATGGATAGTATTGAAGTAGAGATGGGGAAATGTTATTTTCTATTTGTTTTATGGATTTTTGGACTTTTCTATCCTATTCTAATCTATGTATACCATGATTCCTCAATGCATGTACTCAGGTGCTTTAGAAAAGTGAAGAACTGCTACGATAATATGCTGGTGCTCACAGTAGTAGTTCTAATAAACTTCCCCTCTTTAGAAAGAAAGAAAACAGACAAAAAAAAAAAAAAAAGAAGCCCAAACATGCTTTAATAATCGCCCACTTCTTCAAAAAACAGAATGAAAACTTTACCTATATTATTTCTATTTACTATGATGGAAATAGGAAAACACTGTCATCACACAACAAAACAAACAAATTGACACAACATTTGAAGTTCCCTATTAAGGTCTTAACATTCCTACCATTACCTATCTCCAATGTTTAAGTGATACTTCTGATTATCATTTCTATGAAGCACTGTGCCACTCTAAAAAAGAACAGAACAAATAATCCTTTTCCCCCAAAATCCTTTGCCAGTTTTTTTCCCCCCAGTTTTCATGAGCAGCTAGAAAAAAAGCCCACATTTTGTGAACTTTTGATTATCTTGGCAGTCACAGACCAGTTCTTCGATTTGTGTAAGAAGACACAGCTCACTTTAAGTCAGTGGTGAGACTTCAGCCCCCCTTGAGTCAGGTACATGACACTGGAACTGTTTGTTATGGAAATTGTTCTGCATATCACAGCCCAGACATTCAGAAAACTGTGGGTGCTTTCCCAGGGATGGGAAGATATATGAAATTGCCAGCTTGTTGGCTATTGTGTGCCCATGTGCCCATATAATCAAGGGCATTCATTTCCAAAAAATGCTGTATTGGTACATCTATTTCTCTGATAGCCTGTATCATAACTCAGTAAGGATTAAGTAGCAGGAAAAGATGCACAGAGAAACCACTGGTGCTGTCTTTTTTCTTTTCTTTTCTTTTCTTTTCTTTTCTTTTCTTTTCTTTTCTTTTCTTTTCTTTATTTATTTATTTTCCCTTCCCTACAGAGATTATGTTAAATCCTCTTTTTTACTTCTGGAAAGAAAATTATGGTCTTAAACATTTTTGGAAGTTTATCTGCTTTAAAGAGGGTCATGCAGAGTTCTCTTTTGTATTCTTATGACAGTTGACTGAACCCTTGAACTTTGACCTGGATAGAAATTAACCCTCCACAGTCCACCATCTAAGCTGAGACATTAATATTTCTAATAATGAGAGGTTATTAAAATCTTAAAAGTTCAGTGGAGCATTTCAAGGACAGTGGAATTAGACTTCAGCAAATACCTACTGATTTATTGCTTGATGCAAACCATTTGATTTGTTGGGATGTATGCTCCAAGGCGAGGTAGGAATCAGCCAGTCTTTGCTAACATGGAAACGGCCACTTGACTAATTTAGCTGGATTTGCACTAGGGGATAGGTAAAAATCCTTGGTTAGGTCATGTGCCAAATTACTTCTCTTACCCCTTTCTATCCTCCCCCTCCACTTTTCCATTGAAGGAATACTATTTGGTAAGCAAATTAAAAATTTTTAGAGAAAATGACAACTTAGGAAACCATGCGTCACACTTTATCACTGATGTTGCATTACACTTAGGAGCTGTGCCCCAACTGTTTTGTTGGGGCAAAACTATCGCATGTGCCAGTGATACAACCATACTAAGAACAGATAGTTGGGGTACCCCGAGTGCTGTGTCAGGTATGCAGATACATGGGAAGAAAGGAGAAATCTAGGTTTCTAATTCACTGCATTCTTCTCAGTTATTGTATCATTTGATGTACCTTAAGCACTCTAGCTTTAATTTTTGGAACAGTTATTCCACTAGCCCTTCCACAGCCAGATTTTGTTCCTCTTAAACAAAATTGCCAGGCAGGTCCGTGGTGACATGGCTACTTGCATATTCTCCATGCAGTACTGCTACGATTCAAGATGTGAAGTTATTCCATCAACAGGGGCTGCAAAAGCACTTGAGATTTCCATCAGGATAGGTTCCCTGTCTCTGTCTGACCTGATTGGATTCAGTAAAGTCTAGGGAACAAAAGGATTATCATGAACAAGAGGGATTACACATCGAAAACAAATTGGTACCTGAATGAAAAGAAAATGAAAATAAACTAAACCTAGAATTAAAATGTTTTTGCAGGGTCAGAAGGTAGAAAAGAGCAGGAATGCAAAATTTGCAGGATCCGCTAGAATACGAAGGTGTAAGACTACAAGGATCACCAAATCTGCTTGTGGAGGTAACCAGCAAAAATTGCTGCAATTTTTATTTTGAGGTCCTGTCATCCTGCCATCTTAAATAAAAGTGGAGCAATAAACTATAACATACCATACCAAATTACCACTTTTAATTAAAAATTACTGAAAGGGTATTGATGAAGTATCCCATCTTCCAATGAAAAAATTCATCACTCTCTCATACAGAGCTGAGAGATCTGGAAATGCAGCTGATACAAGACACTGCGTTTATGACTGCTGCTATTTTATTTTATTTTTTGACTCCTTAGTTTGTCTGAAGATTCTGACAAAGTTCATTAGCAGATTCCCTTTAAAATGTGGTAGTATCAGATACATGATATTGCACCTCAGTGCAATGTAAAGAGTATTATAATTGTTTTTGTTCCTCCCTTACTTACACAATTATGGTTTTATAGGCAAATTAAACTGTCCCTATTTCTTTTAATCCTATTACTCTACATTCAGTTATAATATTGTCATGGTTTTGACTGCTGGGGCTAAACCACAACAGATATGGAGGCTATGCTAACACGCTTCACAATTAGTTCCTCATTAATGCATTTTTGATATCACACATTCACTCTGTGTCAAACTGAAAGCTGGCTTTTCACTCTGTGTCAAACTGAAAGCACATCTACTTGCTCCAGTGCCATAGGCTGCTGATCTGCAACACAACTGTTTCCAAACTGTAAAACTTAATGAAAGAGAGAAGCTCTCAAAATGTAAATCAGGCCAGTATACATCTTTTATTAGCCCCTATAACCTTGGTAAGTTTTTCTGGTATAACGACTGCACTAAAGAAGAAAGCAATGGCTCCTCTGCACTGGCTGCTGCTGTTCTTCTCGTAGTGGTACCAGTGCAGTGTCTGGCAGAGTGCGCCTCCTGTGGACAAGCAGAAACCCAGACTGAAAACCCGTGACAATGCTGAACATTACCGGGGTTTGCTGCCACATGTGCAGAATACACAAGATAAAATACTAAATATTAGCAATTATTGTAGGGCTAATTAAATAAAATCTGCAACACAATCAATACTTAGTTTGTCCTATCAATCCTAACTGCTTCATGACCTATTAGGCTGTAAAAACAAGGACAGAAGAGTAAACAGGATTTGTGAAACCCTTATGGAGAACAAGTAACTTCAGCAGTAAGCTTCCATTCTACTGTGGGTGATTCCATGAGCTACTGACTTTGGCTAAGGTAGATTAGACAATTTCTGAAAGAAAACATTATTACTAGTATGAGTGTGATTTTTTTTTTCTTCAAGTAATTTTAGGGTTTTTTTTTTTTATTATTATTATTTTATTTTCCAGACCAGACATTCATGCTTTGGACAGCAAAATATTTACATCTGGGTAATGACAACACAAACCTAGTAACTGTGAAACCAGATACCTTTTGATACGCATTTGTAACTTTTGTTAATACTAAGTTTTAGCCACGTATTCAGTGACTGTGTTGAATGGTTTCTGCATTAATGTCCCTTCCGGTGATCAAGTGTCACTGTTGTGACTGCGTCAGACAAAGATAGAAAGTGGCAACTCCACTACTCACCTACTGGCACTATCAGTTCCTGATCACACCAAGAGCAGAAGGACAATTTAGGTTTCATTCTCCCTGCCATATCCCCCTCTTCCCACTCTCCCCTCCCCGCCCCCAAATGGAAAGCAACTCTGAAGATGTATGTAAAGTAACATGATACAAAAGAGTTTTCAAGATCAGGAACGTCCAAATAGTCTTTGAACATATTGTACAACACAGCAGATGTGTTGTGACTCAAATGTGATTATAGAGTATATTGATATAATATCTATCAGAATGTTTACTGTATTTCTGTTAAATCTGCATCTGCAGATAACAACATAAATATATTGTCCTGTGAAGATTCATGTATAGCAAATTTTGTCTGTTTGTATAAACACACACTTGCAGACATGCTTCAGCTGTATTCCCTCTTATTTTTTCCAGAGAAGATACAGATTTCCTTTTCAAAGATAGAGGAAAAAGAATGACATGACTGAGAACAAAGTCCTGAGGAAATCCAGACTAGCTGTGAATGCCAAAGAACCCCTCCAAAGCAATTGGGATTCTTGTTCCTTAAACAAGCCAACAAGCCAAGCTCAAGTGCTTTGTACTGTCAAGGTATTCACTAATCTGAGAGATGTGTGCACCTAAGATTACTTGAAGCTCCAAGTTGAAGACCAACATATCACACATGACACAGTAAAATTTCCTAATACATTAGTTACCATATGTGTATATGCACGCATGCATATAAAACACGTAGATGCGGATATATAAATGATATATAGGTAATTACAAAGTTTCAGATATCTAAAGGTCAGAAAAAAATCAATAAGGAATATAAAAAGGTGTAACAAAATCATAAAATAAAATCAATAAAGTTATCAATAAATATCACTTATAAAAATGATCTTCTCGTGTTAGGTTACTACCAGCCGATTATCACATAGTTAATGTTACTCTACTTAAGAAAGGCATTTTTCTTCTTACCTTCAGGGACAATAATATACAGTAGCCCTTTACTTCTGTTTGCTGGAACACACTTATAACTTGGAGGGCATAATAAGCTGCAGTCAGGAAAATACCCTAGTTTTATTGTTCTTTGTTCTATGAACTGTGTGTGTCCTCAAAATGTCATCCACGATAAACCGCAAAAGGCATCACATCAAGTCATTAAAAGACACTCCCTAAGGCAAGAGACCACATACTGCAATTGCCTATTGCCTTATTTGCACGTTTGGCCCACCTAGGTATGGTAACTTCACCACCTTTTTATTAAGGATATGCTCCCATGCATTTGAAGTGGATTTAGTTACCGGCAAGTTGAATACAACAGGGGAAAAGAATGTTTATTTAATCACTCAGTTAGTTGTTTCAGCATTGTGTGAGTAGCCTTGAAATAGGATGGGAGGGCTATTCCACCGAGCCCTCTGGCAGTTCCCCTGTCAGCTCTGCCTGCAAGGACCAGTCCAACAGACCATGCCATGCGGTTTTGACATCATGAGTGACAGCAACCCAATCATGGAGCGCACCTGACGGGGTGATTTATCTTTTCTTTCAAACAGGTTATGTTGAAAACGGTAGCCTCTAGCCCTCACAAAGCAGTTAAGAAAACTAAATTGTTACCTAACTAAAGAACATTAGGCAAGGAATCAAAGAACAGCTTCTAAACAATAACCTAGGTTCTGCTCTTGTTTTCTCTGGAGTACACTAGAACAAGATCCATCTGAAACCAGAGAATTACAGAAGGTTGCCAAAATGAGAAAAAAAAAAAAAAAAAAAAAAAAAAAAAAAAAAGAAACAAAAACCAACAAACTCTTGAAAGGAAATGATAGCAATGTCTTTTTTTTTTTTTTTTTTAAATCTCATTTTAAAAGTCTTTAACAATTCAGCTGTTTTTTATTTCTTTTACATTACATCTCAAAATACATTTACATCTCAAAAACAAACAAAAATGTCTGTAAATAGGAAGTTCTTATAGCCTTGTGAATTGAAAAGTGATTGAGGAATAGAAGTTGTTTTCCATGTTAAGCCAAATTACTGAATCAAGACAAGAAGCTACAGTTCTAGGTATGGGAATATCATATTGCAATATTACTTTGTAATGTGACTCCATATATAAAAGTGAGAGCAGTCCATCTCAGGGCTCAATAAAGCTTCTGATGTGCATCAATAACCCTCATTTTGACACTTCAAATGTACACCCAGACATTCCATAGAAATAGCTATTTGCTACTGGGAACTCCACCGCTTTGAGATCTGATATGACTTGCTATTTTGTAATTGTATTTATCATATCACTTTGCTACAACTGTTTTTCTGAAGCCTTTGGACACTATTCACCAAGTAAGGCTATCACATCTTGTGAATGACAATGCTGAAAATTATTTCTGTACTTCCAAAGACAGGCCATTTTAGTATATAATGCCTTTCTTCCATTGTTGCTGTTTTTAATGTATATGCTTGACTAATCCACTGCAATTGGCTAAAAATGCAAAAAGACAGATTATGTATATATCAAAAGTCACAGAGATGTGTATTTGGAAGGTGATCTTTGCAAAGTTTTCAGTAGCAAGATCATCAGCCAACATTAAGTCCCTTTCCTGTAATCCCTGCAAGTAAACCTGGTGATATACATAAGTTGATTTATTAATCCAAGAAACCTACTTTTTGAGTCCAACTGGAGGGGGGGTGGAGGAGGAGAGTTGAAAGACTGCCTTTAACTATTTATTTATGAAATAAATATCTTTGTTTTTTAATACCTCTCTCTAATAAGATCCCAAATGCAGGTTTGGAATAAGGTTACTGCCCTACTAAATCCATCAAAAGGAGACGTTAGTACAGAATTGGTTTTGTTTCTAAAAATGTTTTTGAGATGAAACAGATAAATGGAGTAGGCTAGCCAGAAACAAAGCAAAGCAAAACATTCAGAAAGAGAGCATTTTCAATTAATTTAGTCGCATTTCTTGTGTGTACATACATAGGCACTGTGACCTTAGTACTGGACAACTTCATCATCCTTATTTTTAGACTATTACTGTAATCTACAGAAATATAATTATTGCCATTTTACTAAAGATGGTAAGGAAAAAAAAAAAAAAAACTGCCTATGTTCACAGTTTAACCATGAATCGTCCTTCCTCACTCAACATTCATGAGTTTCCAATAAAGGAATAAATCATGCTTACTTGATTATGCTTAAGTTGCATGGACTCTTCACTTTATCTATTTCTTTGGATTTTGGGTGTGTTTATTTATTTATTTATTTATTTAACCTTTATAATTCACTGCTTGTGATATGTATTTGTTTACACAAGTCACATAATATTGTGTAAGGGCATCTATCCTGAACAGTTTTCAAATCCCAAAGGCTTTCTGTAACAACATTTCCTTTAAGAACAGGTGTGCAAATATACACATGCATGCTCTATACCACATTTTTTTCTTTCCATTGATATTTTGTGATTTTTGTTTTCCTCAACATTACATGCAAGTTAAGAGAAGAATAGCAAAATTTCTGTGAAATACAAAGTTCTACCTCATCAGCCACCCACAGAGCTACCTGTCATACCAGCTACCAGTTGGAAACAGCAATGTATCTTCAGCTTCCACAAAAAGTTTAGGTTAAAATATTCTGGCAAGATCTGTCAGGTCCTGTTTTGTTTGAAGATGTTTCTCAACTGAAACCATGAGAAATTGCCTGCTTTAGGGGGTAAAATTCCTGGTTTGATAACTCAGCCCTGCAGAAGTAAATGGTGTTGACTTAGTGGAGCCAAGGTTTTGAGCATATGAAGAGACTTCTGAAAAACCTTCCAAGTGATGTCATCCAAACTGATAGAAGGTAGATAATAGTACAAAGCATCCTGTATCAGCCCTTCAATAATACAATAAATTGAGTGTGGCATGCCTGGCATGGATAGAGAATAGAAAGTGATCACTATCACAGAAATGGAAATACAACGCACCAACATGACATTGGATAAAACACTATTTATGCCTAAAGCAAAGAAAAAATATTGAAGAATATTTTATGCAGGTGAAAATATGTTTTATGTAATCCTGTCAAGGTCAATAATTCACAGGCTGTTCTACTACTCAGCTGCTGTTGTGAAAGTTAAAGTTGTCTAAGGGTTTCAGTTACTTATGCAGTTATTAAAAGACTTGAAAGAACTTCGAAGAAGAACATCAGTACAACATGACAGTCTATACCATTTACTTTTCTTCTTCTACTGATTTCTCCACCCTTTTGGACATGCACAGCGTGTGGCATTGTCCCTGACAGGTTTCCATGGATGTGCCCTAATATCCTGGAGGGAAATAAAAGAGCCCTATCACGCTGCTTTTCATTTAAATTAGAGAAAATTTTGTATACCAAGTGATCAGGATAGTGTCCTTAATATGGAGAGCAATGAACTGGCTGTCGGTGAAGGCAAGATACCTGATTTCATGGACCAATGGTCTAATCTACTAGGGCAAATTCTTATTCCTACATATGACAACTGTGAGCTTTAGCCATAACATTCAAAACAATGAGATCATGAAAATTCATTTTTGAGAGACAGATGGATGATATCCATTATTAATGGAGCCCTAAACAGAACCTTTCCCTAAACAATGCATGTACAGCCTTTATCAAGATCTGTCAGACAAGAAAATTGACACAATAAAAATTATAATTAAAAAGTTAAGTTTTACATGGATAGATATTACAGGTAATATTACAAATCACTTATTAGTAAAAAATTGATACGCAGTTACCTAATGGTATTCAATAAATTCAACTCCCGTGGCTACGATTCTCTTCTCATACATCATGTTAAAAATTGTGGTGAGCGAAGAGAGAGAGTCCTTCCTTTAGGTTTCATAAATGCTTCTGCCAAAATAAAATGCTATCTAGGAAAACTAAGGTGGTGATATGACCATACCTTAATATAGGCACCTAAACAAAGTGTCTTTCAGAAAGACAAATGGATCCGTGGAAATAGAGAGGTGCTAGAAGAGGATGATTCAGAACAGCAGCAGACCATATTGTTCAACAATATCCTGGTAAAACATATTCCAAAGCCTAAAGTTGGCTTATTTCAACCTATGGTACTTCATCATTGGCAACATAATGCTCTTAAAATAACCAACCCTCCTTCCCCAGTCAAATGACTTTGTTCATACATCCCAATGGTCCTAGATTCCCCCTATAAAGTGAAGGGCTCTCAACTTGGAGACAGCACTGTGATTTTGCTATATGCATTATGTAAAAACGATTGACTTCTGATCTGTCTCATCTTCCTGTCGTCTTAAAAGGACAAATACAAGCTGATAGGAGATTTATGACTTTAATCCTAAAGCTGAGACAAAAAAGAATGATTCTCAAGAAAGTAATACAATCTATATTCCTAGTGTTCTGCCTTTCTAGAGTATCTGGACTACATGATGAAGACAGAAAATACCGAGAAGAAAACAAAGTTTTGTAAGATAAAATTATTTTCCTTTACACTTTTAAAATGTTCTGGCTTGTTGAGAATGAATGGTTCATGCATATGGGATGAATTCCTTGCCCATTCAAATAGGCGCTGTCTTCAGCATGGCTAGGCCAGACATAGACAATTTTTAGGCAGTTTGGTAACTGATTTGGCTAAGTAAATAAATATTATTTTGGTTTTAAAACAAAGTCTGACTCTATTTTTCAAAGCATAAAGTAAAAATGAAACTCTCATATTTGTAGTTAACCATTTCATGCCCAGACAAAGGCTACCCATTTTTTCTGCCCATTCCCCTCAGTCCCACCAGTATTTCCTCTCCTACTCCATGCACCTATTCATCTTGACTCGTGATAAGATCTCACTGACAAATTGTAATGTGCAAGCGTTAACTTAACATCTCCTTAAAATGGTGATCATCATGGATAATTACAGCTGATAAGTAATTCAATTCTGTAATGGCACTATGATACAAAGGTAAATATAAAGAATTGGTGGTGTTTTCAGGTAAAAAAGAAGGAAACTGTTTAAGCCAGCCATTCCCTCATAACTTCCTCATGAGTTCAGCCAAGTAAAGGGAAATATTATTATGGTTACATGATGAGGTCTATAGCAAAGGTACTCTTCCCTTTCACAGGATCCTTTCCCTTCTCTTATTCATTCCGCCTGCCTCTCACATGTCTTTCAAAACCATGAAGTACAGAGAGTTGTTCTGAGTCAGAGCTGACTTCAAGTTCAGACAAAATTAACAGAAATAGCATTTCCTATTCCTGAAGGTTTGCTGAAGTCACTCTTCTTCCAACTTTCTTGTGTCAGTGGAAGAAATAAGTCTGGCACCAGTTCTGATTCTTCCCTTTCATGTTGCAAAATGAGCTTGGTATCTGTTAAGTTTCAATATCTTACTCCCTGCTTGGCAAAATTCCATTTTCCGTAGGTGACTGTGAAGATTTGACCCATATCTGTTCCACAGGTGACTGTGAAGATTTGACCCATCACTGTTCAAGGGTGTGTACTCTAGGAAAACAGGTCCCAGATTCAAAATCAAGTGTATAATAACAATACACTTAGTTAAAACTGCAGGTGGTATGAATTGGCAAGTTATGCTTTGGACTAACAGTGCACTTAACACATGACTAGAACTCATTCTATTAGTATACAAGATTGCTTTTATTCAGGCACATCAAAAACTGTTCACTTTCATTTAGAGAACTTGTAAAGCTAATCCCTTGTTCTTTGTTGGTAAGCAACAGCAAAATGTAACAGCATTTACCTCATCACAAATGTGTTGGTTTTTCTTCTGTAAAGATGGAGGTAGGTGGCACTTGACCAAGATCTTTACAATCTCCCATATGCAGTTGTCCCAGACTCAGTAACCATCTCTCTGCTGCAAGGCTGGGAAAACAGACTGAGCTGAGCTGACACAACGTATGAACACTTGCCATCTGGGCATGTGCCAAGGATCTCTCCAATTGCTTCAAACTTTAGTCTGTAATTTCTCCTCAGTCCATATTTAGCAAGGCAAAATACTTGTTAGAGACCATGTAAGATCAACTTTCATATTTCAGTCATCAGCATTTTGGCATTGTACAATCCATTTAAAAAATCTATATACTCACGCTGATTGTTTTTACTTTTACCTTCAAAACATAAAACACTCTATATGTCGAAAAAAACCCTAACACTATCACCATGCCTCCTCTTTCACAGTTACATGTAATCTTAAATATCTTAGTTTATGTCACGTCCACATTAGTAAGAACTGTAGCATAACAGGAGTAGATTGTAGACTAAAGGGATTGGTGATGAGAACACCATATCCACAAACTACATGATTTTGATAGAGCTACTTTAAATTATACCTAGTCTGATCCCATAGCTTGAATGTCCACACGCTGCTGGAAAACATCAGGTTTTCTCTTGAAGCAGCTGTTTTGATTTATTTCCTTCTGAAAGGAGAATGGCTCCTATGCCCCAACATTACACTGTTCACAGAAGCAGTTAACAGGATAATCACAAGATTCACTTCTGTAGTGCATCACACTCCAGCTCTACACTAAAATGCTGAGCAGAGACATCCTTTCATTCTTCCTAAGCTTTTGCCTCAGATGACTTTCTGCACCTGACTCAAGATAAAACCAACCATGTAAGATTTCTGAACACCACTTTCCTTATTCCTACCAGTGTGTGCATGGCAAAACTGAATGAAAAACAGATGAAAGAAAAAGTAGAGAAATCAGTACACATGGATCTTAAAAACCCTTGGGAAATCAACTGATTAAAAATAAAGGTTAATAATTATAAGAAATTCTGAGAAGACTAGAAGGAAACATTTTTTTTTTTCTGCTTTTTAGGTCAGAATTCTACTGTCCACAGCATTCAGCAAAGACTGAATTTGGTTCATATGCACATAGCAAAGTATCTTACATTCTCAAATATTTTAATTGAGCTTATTCTCCATAGTGAAAAGAAGTATTGACAGAAGACAGCAATTGCATCACGTTCTACTGTAGCCTCATGGGCTAGTGCATGACCAGTGTAATCAGATCATTTCTGGACCCTGAAGATACATGGCAAAAGAATCCCTTTACAGTAATTTGAAGGTGAAAGGAAGAAGGAAAAACAAACAAACAAACCAGATAGTTTTATATCTACAGAGATTGTAAAGCTTAAGGTTTTCGTCCCCTAAAATAATGACTATGACAAAATTGAGGTAAGTAATTTTTATATATACAAATAGCAAATGCTGTAATCTCAATTGAAAATTCTTTAGTGGAAAAAGCTGTCATAATTACAACATTCTTAACTGCAGCTGCACTTCCAAGGCCTCAGATTCAAACTCCTGGCTACCATTCTAATGTTACTTGGAAAAAGTGCAAAGTATTAAACATGAGGCCAGGCAGCAGGGCTTGGAGAGCGTGATACTGTCTAACCATAGCATTATATTGCTGAAAGTGAAGCAATCCTATTTCCTGTGCTTTGCATACTATTACCCATCCTCCGGAGGTCATCACTCAATGCATCACTGCTTCCATTAGAAACATTTTTGCTCTGATTTCTTACAGAAATATTAATTTTATTGCACAGCCTGAAGTATTCTGAACTGTACAATTCCTAGCTGTATGACTGCTAAAGCTTACTTTAAAAATTGGTTCTTAAACCAAAAAAATTCTAATGAAAACCAGTAAACAAAACAACATGCAAGCAGCGTGCCTAACATATCACATGGGATATGCCGCAGGAATTAGCTTGTGTTGAGTCCGTTCATGTCCCCAAAGAGCTGTGTTTGAGCTTTTTGAAGCTGCTCACTCAGAGGGATTATCTCATTCAATCTGCTTTAATCACAACTAAATGCTTTCAATTGGTATATACTGGGACAGAATTGGAGAATCCATGTGATGCTCTTGGAAGGGGTGTGGGCTGGCAGATGGAAAAGAAAAGAAGAAAAAGCTGATGTAGAGGTAAAATCACAATAAAGTCATATTTGTTTCCAGTATTTACTGGATAAAACAACATCAACAACAAAAAACAGTCTATTTTTTGCTGTTCCACAACTGAAGCTTACAAGTTTGATTCACTGTATGGTCATAGAGTTACACTGCAATAAAACAGCAAACTTGAAACAGGATATATGTAAAGCAACCAGTCTGGCTTTTGGGGGGGGGGTTCAAATGCAATATGCCTCAAAAAGATGCACCATGAGCCTAAACACCTACTATTATCTTCCTACCTAAGTGCCTTCTCCGGACACAAAATTTTCCAGAAGCCTGTTGAAGACAAATATAATTGCAATTATATGTACAATATATGAAGAATGTTGCCATTACCAAACTTGCCAAGTAGAAGTTCAGTGGGATCACAATGGAAATTAAAATGCACTATCTTGCTAGAAAGTCTGCTGGGCAATAACAGCAGCAGTTATAGTGGGATATTAAAAGATAGAATCATACACATGGGTTTCATAGTGAAGGCACAGGATGGGCTACAGCAACATGTTATACCCCTGATACACGTGTGCATGCACACCGTTCAGATGTCAATTGTCTCCCAGTTGAGGGATTCAACAATTTGATCTCTAGCTTATTGCTGTCAATAGATTCAAACCTTACTCATGATTTAAAGCTATCAAATAATTTTATGCTGACATCAGTTGCCTCACTGACAGCTCTAAAATATGAAATAACAAGCAGTTGGTGTCAGCACTCTTAAATCAAGCCCAAGGGCCCCCATGGCACCATACTATGGCAGCTTGTTACCGCCAAGCAAATGTCAGTCCAGTCAATGTGTGTAGGAGGTTGTCAACTCGCTGGTTGCATCTGCCCTAATAACTAGTCCCCTATAAGGTGAAATTCATAAAGCTAGCATCATATTGCCTGAAACGTAAGGTGACAGAGGCTGTAAGAGATAACATTGCTTTCCAGGTTTCAGGAATGGTTACCACTCTGAGAGACTGGGCTCTCTTGCTGTCTTAGAGAGGTTATTATTCTTGTTTTACTTTTGCTAGGAAGCACAGAGAACACACAGTCATTAACATGCAGAGATCTATTATTTTTCTTAATCCTCACTTTCTACTTTCCAGTGTTAACAGCACGCTATTTTTAACGGTGCAATTTAGCCAGGGGCGTAGCTAGCAATTTGGAAAGTATACACACACACTGGCCTCCCTGTTGGTCCCCTGCCCTCACTATACACATAATCTCCCAAGGTAGACATACCATTATACATATCCCCATCACTAGCACAGCAGGTGCTATTAGACAGGGGATCTAGCAGCATGTTCATAAAAGGCCTGGCAAAGAACAAAAAACCCATTGCCCCCCATGAAATTAAAATTGTATGCCGCGGTATAAGCTGCACATGCCTCCTTCCGCTTGAATAACTTTTGAAACATATTGCAAGACAAAAAAAAAAAAAAAAGAAAATCCACCACAGAAAGAAGAAAGCAGGTTTCAATTGTCCTACTACACTAAAAATCCATTTCCTAGATTTTTTAGTACATGAAGATGTGAAGACTCTAAGAATTTTAATGTATGTTTCTTTTAATTTAGTTTGAAAAATACAGTTCCATCTGCAGCAGAAGGCAGGATTTCCTCTACAGTTAAGTGTATGAAAAAAAAAAATCTCAATCATATTTCAAATAGAGTCAATAACACTTTAAGTCCCAATGTTATACAAGAAAAAGACAGAGAGCACTGCATTTTCTATCTGATACCTATGATTATTATTTTTTT
The DNA here is from genome assembly GCA_011075105.1 of Heteronetta atricapilla. NCBI lineage: Eukaryota > Metazoa > Chordata > Aves > Anseriformes > Anatidae > Heteronetta > Heteronetta atricapilla. The sequence goes on from CM021731.1 coordinate 101,795,956, forward strand.
CTTTCACTAATTTGTATGTGATATTCACCGTAATCAATTTATGATTATACACCATAGTATTGTATACTGATTAAAATAGTTTTGGTTTCACAGTCACAAATTCAACAAAAACACTCTGAGTGAATGATAGTAAAGTTCTGCTTGCAATGAGATGCCAACATCTCAAAGCCTTTTGTCATTTTTCAAGCATCCACATCCTCCATTTCTTCTGTGCATCTGGGAGCACAGAATGAAGTCTGCCTACGACCCTGAGTAAAGCAAGGCTGTAAAGAGCTGGGCAGACAAAATACAAAGGGAAGAAACTACAAATCATTGGAAACACGCTGACAATTATACGTTTGCTGCTGTGCATTTTTATGGAATGGAACAGGACACATACTTCCATATACCTTATTATAAAACACTATGAAAATATCATTGGATGAAAGAATGGCATTTTTCACATCTGCTTTTGTTTGTTTACCTTTTCTTACTGTAGGTATAATATAATGATGGTTTATTTTTCAACAAACAGTTAAGGAAATTGTCTCTAAGTGTGACATGAGATAACCTCTGTCATTTTGTAAGAGGCTACATAAGCAGGCTTTATTTCCACCTAAGACAAGAGAATGCTGAGATAGATGGAGCATTGACCCTGAACTACACAACTATTTCAATTTTTCCAAGGACCCCTCCAGGATACACTGCAGCTCATGATTAGTGTTAATCCAATAATACTCCATGAGCAAGGGAAAGCGTGCAAGCACTACTCTTTCGCACAGTGAGTTTCCCTAATATACAAGCAAATCCAGTTTAGGCTTCCCCTTGTACAAATCCAGTGCTGATGGGCAGCTAAGGAGAAGAAGGATCAAAGACAGAATGCTTTGAAGGCAAAACACACATGGGTTTGAAGAGGCAATTAATCTTTGCAAAGACACAGAGAAGAGGAGAAAGATGCCTGTCATCTCTACAAGACTGGAGACAATATAGTACTCCCTGTATTACATTTTTATTTTTAAACAAAGGAAAGGAAAGGCAGCCTTTAGTACAGCAAGCTGGAGAGACAGAAGGTGCATCTAGGTTTAAAACTATAGATGGCACAAACATTTATGACATTGCATTTTAAGTGCTTCTACATTGGATTTTCCAAAACATTAGTAGATGTTATTCTCATGCAAAATCTTGGGATTTTGTTCTCTTTACAACATCTTGAGAAAATCTCAACAACACATCATGACTGATCAAAAAAAGCTCAAGTTTTTATCTCACCAATTAAGAGAAAATGACATAAACAACAAAGCTTAAGGTCTCTTTTCCTCTTTGCTTCTTGACTTTTTTTTTCTCTCATTTTCTTCATTTTTTCCCAGCTGAAAATTTCTCTGAGTTTTGCTTTGCTTCTTCAAGGCAAAATACTATTTTTCTGAAGCTTGGATGAGAGTGACATGCCTTTTCCATTTGTACTGGACAAATATGGAAGATATATTGATCATACAAATTGGGAGAATATTGCTCTAAGTAATCTTGGCTCTTTAGAGGCCAGAATTAAAATACCACTTTTCTCTATCAGTGTGTCTAATAACAAATAGGTCTAGAAAAGCAGCTAAAGATTTATTTGGCTCAACTGCAATGTGCTTTTCTACAAAGATGGGTCTTTAGACTCAATATTCTCGGTGCATTATCTTTTACAAGAAAGAAAAAGAGAAATGTAGCTACAAAAAAATAACCATAACTGATACATATTTGACAAAGAGAAGCATGAGAGCTTATCGTTACAAGTACTCTGAAGTGCTGCATAAGTAACTACTGCAATTTGTGTCTCTCCAGGGGCAAATGCATGGGAATCTAACATCGGCACTGAAAGAGAGGGAAGAAGGCAGGAGAGAGACAGAGACAGAGCGGGAAGCAATGTCCCAGAGCAATTCTGTTCCTCTACCATCTGTCACAATCACTGCCGTTCCCAAAAGACCTGGTTTAGAAAGGCCACTACAACTAATGAGCACTGGAGAAAGGTAGAATCCTGAATCAAGCTACATATAAACATCAAAAAGCCAAATAAAATGGGCAAAGCTCTTAATAAACCCTCAATACAGCAGGACAAAGGTCCAACACTATGGGTCCCCATGGTAGCTTGTTTGAGCTTACACTATAAACCCTTAAGAGATGCATATATGGCTGAGGAGAAAGGCTGCCATAATGGGGCTTGATTGGTTTTATTTATTTATTTACTTTAATTTTCCACTTTATTTTGCCTTTTTTACCTAAGTAAAATAGGCTATACCCCCATAATTCTGAAAAAATTAAACCACAGCATAACAACAGAAATCAATTAGATTCTTTCACTTGTGCAATAATAATTTATCTAGTCAGTATTTTAAGATTTATATTTTTTAACAAAAATTTCAGTATTCTGACTTCAGAACATAAAATCATAGATTTCACTGCCCCCCCAGCCCTGATTGGAAAAAATAAACAAATATCAGGTAGCTGGTTTGCTCTGTTTGAGATTCTGTTAAGAAATAAATAAATGGTATTTTAGGACCACTACGAAAAGGTTATGCAAATTAGTATCATAATCAAAATAGCACAGTGTGCCTGGATCTTAATACAGGGAGACTTGGTAAAGCTGTAAATCTCAAAGAGGATTCTTGCTCAAGACCTTCTTACCTTTCCAGAACTGAATGACTTTCTGCAAACACAAACAACTGTACCTAAGAAAAACTGATCAAAAAGTGACAAATTGTGGCAAATGAGGACAAGACCTCAACAAATGTGACAAAAAGAACAGAACAGACTTTTTGTTATCTGGGGACAATGGCATTGCTATCCCAGATCCCCAGGCTGCAAGTAACTTCAAGTGGATGTGATATTTTTGATCTCTAGTACTGCAACTCAGGCGTGTTTTCTTAGCGTGCTTCTCCATGACATTATTATTATAAATTATTCCAACAAACTCCAGAAAACCCATTTAGCACATTTAGACCTTCCTACAAAATAGAGGCTTTCAAAAGCTGCTACAACTCAGAGAAAACAAGCCCCAAGAAGAAAGCTGAAGCCATCTGAAAACAAAACATCATCATCCAAGAAAACCTCCTATTTCCAGTAAGAGCAAGCCTTTGGACACAAGCAGATGCCTTGGGACTTCTCTGCTGGTATTAATTGCACACAAAAAGTCCTTAAGATGCTGTTGTGATGAACCACCATTTGAAGGCAACAGTCAGATGAAAATTAAAGATTCTAAAGAAAGGAAAATGAGAAAGAAAAACTTGCATTTCAAATACTGGCAGAAGGCTCTAGCCCCTTTCATTTGAAAGCTGTATTATTTCTCTGCTTATGGTTCCATACAGCTGTATAATGTCTAATGAAAGTATATGGCAGTTGCTCTCATGTAAAACATTCTTCCCCCAAGTCACCTTCCTCCTCAAGGGGGTCCTATTTTACTCCAAGTCAGCAACTCAAGCTCAGCAATCCCATTCTGACTGGCATTAATGTGAGCTCGGGGTCAAAAGAGAAGTGTGCTTCATGTTGTACAGGGAAACCCTGCAGAAATGCCAGAATTCAGAGAGCTCCTGACAGCTGAGAAAGTGAGAAATTCAACAGGAACAGAGTGTATGAGGCACAGGTGGGGACAGAAGGCTGGCTGTATGGGAACAGCCACCACCTCATTCCCCTCCTGCCCCTGCCGCCAAGGTCTGTAAAATCCTCAGAAGATCAATCTACAAAAGGCAATCCTGGCAACCTGAAGTTATAAAATTGGTAATGTAGTGCTTCCCACAATTTTACTTGAGAACAGGCAGAATTGTAAATACTGCACCTGGCAAACAACTATATTTATAAATACAGTATATATCTGTATGTATATTCATATGTAGATATCTACAGATAGGTGCACATGTACATTTAAAAACACCTTCACCCATAGAAAATATTATTATTACTAGCTGTAGAAGAAAATAATAGACTTTGAAGCAATGTTAAAGACCAGAAAATGTTTCTCATCTAAAAATGCCACATATGCCACATTGGTATTCTTGTTTTCTTATTCTTAGGGGTTTTTTTTTGTTTTTTTTTTTTTTTTTTTTAATCACCTATTAAATAAAAAAAATTAAACAAACATTTTTTTTTTTTTTTTTTTTTTTTTTTTTTACATTTTTCAAGTGAATTGTAATGCTTGAATAGGGAACAAAGAATTCAAGCATAGGATATGGCATAGGCAGTAATGGAGAAGATTCTCTCTTCTTTCTGTCCAAGTTTTCTATCCCAGGAAGAAATGCCATCATCCTAATAATTATTGTGAGATAAAACACTCCATACTCTGCATCAAGTTCAAGTTTCTGCAGCGGCCTCATACAAACATATGGACTTAAAATCAGAATTAAGTTTGGACATGGTGAAAAATGCATGCAGACAGTGGGAGACAAAATCATGCCTTAACTCCTGAAAAAAAGATGTACATAAATGTCCATATCCTTTCTAATATATTTTCAAACAATATTGGTTCCTCAAAACATGATAAATAAAATAAGCATGCAAATAGATTCAGACTGATATCATGTCAAGTAAAAGTTTGTTAAATTTACTCAAAAAATCCTTGGCAACTAAGTGAATGCACCCCAGGGAATGAACTCAATAAAAAGTCTAAATTACATGTTTTTACAGTAAAAGGGCCATACGATATGGTAGGTTTTTTACATGCACATTTGGTTTTGCAATTCTTTAATGATTCAGCTCATGATGTCTAGCCTCTGCAACTGGCTAGCAAGCAACTTATTTCTCTGTCAGTACATTTTGGTAGCAAAATCAGGACACTGCCCAAATAAAATTAGACAACTCAGACCTTTATGACAATTTCATGTTGCAGAAGTGTCTCAGCAGATGTATCACCTACACTATACTTGCATATAGCTGAAAACTGAAAATTACTCATTTGTCAAACATGCTGCTTCTTGTATTTTAATAAATAATTGTACCTTTTCTTTCAATAATAAATATCTTTATTTTATTAATAGCAATAATCTGAACACTGATACTGATGAAAGTGCAATTATTTGTCCACAAAGAGACATAACACATGGCAATTGTGCTCTCCTTCCCTGACTTGGAAAAGATAACCTTGTTATTATCTTTAGAAGCAGCTTAATGTTTCCTTCCTTAACATTACATGTTTCTGTTTTGAACTTCAGCAGACATTTCAGCCATCTAACACCTGTAATTCACAGTACCATTTAAGGAAACCTCACATTCTTCCACTGAAGCTCTATACATCAAAATTGCAGGCAGTTCCACTTAAATGGACAAGTACTTTCCAATGGACTGAAACAAACACTTTCTCTTGACCAATTATTAGTAGCTGTGGGCTTCAGGTACTATGATTCTACATCAGTTGCTTTTCCAACTTAAAAAATAAAAATAAAAAAAAATCCACCTTACTCTTGAGCTTCAGTAAATGTGACTATCATCCAGAACAGAAGAAATGCTCTAATTTTTAACTTTTGGTTTCACAGCCAAAGGATGGTATGTGCTGCCTGTGATGAAATATTACAGTGAGTTTGATGCAGGGTCAAAACCATCAGTCACAAACATACACCTTTTTCAGGGGCAGTATTTCACATACCTTCCCTTCAAGAAAAGGAGTTTCCATACTGGCTGACTTAATCGCAATAAATCTGTTTCAATACAGACTTATGTTCATACATGAACTAAGCATGTGTTAATCTTCACAATTCTTCGTTCCATCATCAGTCCCATCAGTTCTCAACCGTGTTCACAACACACTAAAACACAGAGTAGGGAGTCAAGTAGTCCTGCCTCTCTGCCATCCTTTGTCAAAATTTATGAAAACCACACACACACATACACACTGATGACTACCTATTACACATCTGTAGGTTTCTGCTAACCTAGAGAGATGGTACTCAGAAAAAAGAAACGAGTGCAATGCTTTTTATCAAAGGAAATTTTTCTTTTACATAAAACTGAGATCTTGCTATTCTTCGATTCATTAGAATTAAAATCCATAGAGCTTTCTATGACTGTTGCCTAGAATTATTGCTTACTCAGAGAGTAACTGTGAGCAAATATATGATGTCTAAACAAAACATGGCAATTTATTTACAGAAGATACTACACTTCCTATTCCTTCTCAAGCTGCACTAAATCTGCTATCTAGCACCTTAATGACCAGTTGTACTTCTTCCTTCTTAGCTCATCTATCAACACACCATCAGAGAAGCAACATCCATCAAAAGTTCCAAATTTCTGGCTGGGAATGCTTGGATGAGCTTTCCTATCAAACTGGCCTGTGCTGCAGCTATTTTTTTTTTTTTTCCTGGCAACCTGCTGAGACACAGGCAAGTACTTCATCATTATAAACAGTGAAGTATTTCACTAGCGCTTTCCTATCCAGCAGGCAGAAAAGCTAGGAGGAGGACACAGACAGCAGCCTGCACTGCTGCACAGGCTAACTGTTCACTTCACCCTTAGCTGACATGATTTTGGACTGGCTAATGAAGTTTTCTGAGCTTAAACTCAGCTGACTTTATCTCTCTCAAGCATGCAGCTTGAAGGCATATTTTGAAAGTTCAGCATCCAAAAGAAGCTTGTAAAATCTAAAAAGACACCTGTTTTCTTTTTGACCAAAGCTGTATTTTCATCTAAAAGAGTTTATGCAGTAAAACTGCCTAATTTTGCCCTTATAATACACACCACCTGTGCACGCAGTGAGCAAACATACCCATTTTCCAGATACAGTTTTGGTGGTCAAGTATTATAGCTCAGCTTTCCATGGATTTCATCTTCTTTCAGCAAATGGACGCCAGGGTTTTTTATAGCTTTCCTTCACCCCGCTGTTTCTCTTTGCCAGCAAGGCCTATATAAAATCCCCCTGTTGTATATAACATAAGGAACAGACCCCTGTAACAGAGCCCTTCATGCGGCTGTGCTAAAAGCTGGATTTTTGCCTTCAGTTTTCTCTATCAATTCAGAACATATGACAGTGTTTCCTTGGGCTTGTTATGGACAAATTTGATATTTTGCTATTTTGCCCTACTCTTGACATGAAGAAAGATTTCACAGAAACTACTTTGTAAGAGTTTTACATTTTTCAAATGCACATATATATAATATATAATTAGAGCATTTTTTTATTTACTAGTATGTGTACTAATGCGTTAAAATATATTTAAGATATGTATGAATGCCATTAGCTTTCATCGTGGGATCTCATTTCTTTAGCTAGAAAACATGCAGTGATAACATCAACGCATTGGCTACAACCAGCAAATGATGTAATTGTGAGAGCTTACTGGAACTTTCCAAAAGTAACTCAGCCATGAATGCCAAAAGAGTTGAAGCCCCTTGCATGTGCTCAGCCAATCTAGGGGAAGAAAAAAAAAAAAAAAAAAAAAAAAAAGGACCACAGGGGGAGCTATGTAAGGAAACTGAAATCTGACGGGCTTAGCAGCTACAAGACAGACTCTACTGTTATTTGCTTGGTTCCAGAGATCTGCTTACTACTATGCAGAAAAGGTTAACTATTTTAAGGATCTTATGCTATGAGTAGCAAAAAATAACCATATGAAAGAGAATTTTAAATGTGATTTGATGATTTTTCATATTTTGATGTATTCCATGCGCTCTGCCTTCTAGCAGTGTAGCACCACTCCTACATTCAAATCCATTTGTTGTCTTTCTAGAGCTCTGCATGCTGGAGTTAAGCATGTAGGGAGAAATGTTGAGTATGGCTAACAACTCGGAATCACAGCAACTTAATAAATTGCTGCTGATCTGCTGACAGTTTTAGATTGTCCCCCCTGTCATTCTGATACATATTCAACAGAAAATATGCTAGAGTCTCCCCTTTTCCAACTTTCCAAGCTCTTTTTTTTTTTTTTTTTGGGAGAGAGAGAGTGCTTGAGCTCTGGTTTGATACAGATACATAAAAGGCAGCATGGAAAGAGGTACAGAGACAAGAAAAGGAGAAAGCAACAAAAGAGGCACTGAAGTTTACAGAAGTAGAAGTGAAGTTAAGTGAGATGGGGTAAAAGCTGAAAGTAGAATTGTGTAAGTGACTCTGGCACACGTTTCTCCCTCTTAAGGGGCTTTATGGTCTTAAGTCCCAGTGGTCAGATCCTCCAGGTCAGCATCTAGGCTAGAGACACACAAAAACACAGGCACTGAAAAGCAAAATTGGGAAGATTGAAGTGTTTCATATTAGGGGTGACAGAAAAACAGTGAATGCACTGGAAAAGGAGGCTAACATGGTAAAATGGCAGTCATTTTTCTAACAGTCTGGAAGTAAAAATATGAGTTCTAAGTAGGGGAGGAGAACATTAGTGCAATTAGGACATGACAAGTCTCAGACTTAACTCACCCATTTATTTTTTTTTAGCCTAGTAGGTATATTTGATTTCCAGTCCCTCCAGGCTAAGTAATTACTCTCTCCTTTTTGGCATCACACACTGTTAATAGTTAAAGACATAAGTTACCAGATCTCTTAGTTGTCACTTCATCAAATTTTTCATATTTAATACAATCATTCATAATAAATTAGAACTTTTAGCCCTTTAATCTCTGCTACTCTTTGCTGAACTCTCTCCAATTTGTCAATAATTTCCTGGATTTACACAAAGTCTCCCATCAACAGCCTCTCTAAAGCCAAAATATTTTCTCTGGATCATCTTGAAATGCTTCCTGTATATCTATAGCCAACAAACTATCAGACTTCTACGACTTCTACACCAACATTAACAAGCATACTCTGAAGAAGTCCTTTCCACTGCTTAGTTCCAGACAAACTCCAAAAGCTGAGCTGAACTAAAAGCCTCGTGCAAAAATGCCAACACAAGTTCCATATTGATATTTAGTTCTTCACCTGAAAGTCTCAGTTCAAAAGCCAATAACACTTCTCCTGATAAGTATTTCTTCAAATTCTTCTATTTTTCCTTTTCTTATATCACCATTCATGACAAGAGGTTTCCTAAGAACAGGCTAGACCCCCTGGTACAGTTGTGTGATTTCTATTTTACCTGAAGGGACTGCAATAAAGTAATTGAGAACTGGGTTCAGCTTCCCTTTGTGGACAGCTAAATACAGGCATCTAAATGCAGGTGGCAACACATGAGGTAGGTGTCTAAACACTACATTTAGGGCAATGAAGATGTGGGTCAATAAGATTTGTGGCATCAGGAGAACACCAGGACAGACTGTGTAGGCAGCTGAATCCACTAACTGCATAGGTCGGGTCTAAATTGTTTTTAATTGGACTTGGACACCTGGTTCCAACTCTGCCTCTTACAGCTAGATACTTCCACGTATGGGACTAGAATTTAGAGTTTCATCCTGATCGAATGATGGGACTTGCTTCCATGAAGTGGTTACCTTTCTGAGTACCTGGGGCACTCAGGACAGGCTAGCCGAAATGCAAGCATCTGCAACAGACTCTTGCATTGTTGGAGCAGCAAATGGAAAAAAGCTTCCTGGGACATGCCACTGGATGCCTACGTTTAGGTAGAGATTCCACTCTAAATGTCTTTTAAGAGATGGAAAATGCAGTAAGGTATAATCAGATCTACAAAAGGAAAATATGCCCACATCCGTAAGACTCTTATGCACACATTTCCTACAAAGATGCCTACTCTCAGTTACATCACAGAGATGTTAGGTATCTAAAACTCTCAAAAAAAAAAAAAATCTAACCTATGCTCTCACCTGTCTTGCTGCTTACAAGGGATTCTTGAGACACAAGAACTTTTTTTTTTTTTTCAAATGTGATTTCTAAACAAAAGCATTTCAGTGCACAAACCTAGTGCACCATCTGTGAAACACGCACAGCAGTACAAGAGGAAGCAGGGAACTCAGTCGATGGGGCAAGAAGTGTCAGTAAGTACCCTCACCACAGCAGCTGACTTGCTGGGGAGCTGACTTGCTGGGGATTCATGAGGAGGAGTAAAATGCCAAGCTCAGCTGGCACCAGTGGGAGTCCTGTAATTTCTTTTTCTTTTTTTTTTTTTGGTGGTATCATGCTCTGATCACAGACTTTTAAAATTTATCCATAAAAGAATGCATACTACTGATGTAAAATAAATAAATCAATAATAATTAAAAAAAGTGAGTTGGCACAGATCAATAAATACAGGCAAGCATGAAAACAGATTTCAAAAAGAATAGAAACTGATTCCAGTAATTGCTGTATTATAAGCAACAGTTCAAAGCAGCCATGCACGAAAGTATATTCCTCAACTGAAACTTAAAATTTCCCCAGCTTCTTCCACTGATCTCCTACTCTCTTTTCCCTAAACATATGGGGATTCCTGATGGAAATCAAATACAGAGAAACAAAGTTTCAAATGTCTGGAAAGTAGTAAATAGAATATACAGATACTATACTTTTTTTTTTTCAGCATTTTAGTTTTTAGTTTATACAAATAAATTGCTACAAGAATATACAAACAGTAAAGTTCAGTTTTATTTGCGGAAGTGTGTGCTAGGCAAAAATGCCTGTCAGTGAATGTTACCAGTCTTCATGTACAAATCTATCCCTTGAAGCTGTTGACCATACAGAGTCACATAACCACAACATTTCTGAAGCCAATTCCAGTTAAAAAGGGGTTGACAGATCCAATTAAAGCAAAGGAAACCTGACAAACAAATTCCTCATTAATGTTTCTGATGCAGCAGTATCCAAGGGTTGCAACTGGGATCAGACCTCCAGTATCATGCAACAGCTACAGTGAAGTCAGGTTAAGTGTTTACATAAAAGGACAAACAGCTACAGAAAACAAAGCAGCAGCATTTTTCAGAAAAAGTATTAAACTGACTCCTGTTGCATGTTCCCCCATAGCTGAGCACTTGGGCCAGACTGCTGTCTCACCACTGCTTTACTTTCCTGCCTTTGGATCATCACCACCACCTCAGAGAAAAAAAATCAAAAGGCTCCCTGATTCCTCTACAAAAATAAATACATAACAGAAGTGTAATAGACAGCTGCCAGCACAGTGAAGCTTTCTAAAATGCAACAAGGCCCATCATGCCACATTTGTTCTTATTTTTGTTATTTCTCTGCCAGTCGAATTGCCTACAAAGGTTATGTTGAGAGGACTCAGACTCTGCATCACCACCACTTAAACAACCTCTCCCTTGTTGCTCTCTCCCTCAGTCTGGGAGAATCATAGAATCATAGAATATCCTGAGTTGGAAGGGACCCTTAAGGATCATCAAGTCCAACTCTTGACACCGCACAGGTCTACCCAAAAGTTCAGACCATGTGACTAAGTGCACAGTCCAATCTCTTCTTAAACTCAGTCAGGCTCGGTGCAGTGACCACTTCCCTGGGGAGCCTGTTCAGTGTGCAACCACTCTCTCTGTGAAGAACCCCCTCCTGAACCTGAAGAATGGTTTGGTCTTTCCCCAGTTCCTTGAGGAATGGAGAAGAAAGAAATCATCAGCTATTTTTTGCTTCCCTTGTGCCCCCTCCTTTCTTTTTTTTTCACAAGAAAAAATTGAAAGAGATCTTTTGGCCTTCTAAGAATATTTTCATTTTTATTATTTGATGCTTTCCCTTTATTGATGCTTATCAATGTAGTTTGAGAAATACATCCACTTAATAAGCTATGCAAAACAACAATTCTGTCTTTTTGAAAAATGTTTCCCTTTATGCTTCAGATATAATGCCTACCTTGGAGTCACATGACAGGGGCTATGTTGTGAAAGGTGGTTGGTTACACCTGCATAATTTCTAATGGTTCTTCGGGTAGTTGAGGATCAGGACTCCTGGTTTCCTTCTCAAGCTCTGCCCCAAAACATAATTGGTATTTTCCTCCTGCTATTGCAGTCCATAAAGCTGAGACCTTATTTACAAGCTTGACAAAGTTCACATGATTACGTTTACAATGTGCTTTGATATACTCAGGCAAAAAGTGTTATATACGCACAAAAATATCATTATTATTCAACTAGTTACATTCTCTGCATCCAAGCAAAATGAAGAAGGCAATTTATACCTTGCAAGCAATCTTTTAAATAGGTTTCCATGTTTATGCCACTTGAATTCGACATCAACGGAGCAGGATAAAATAGAGCACTTAGCTCATTCCTGTGGTCCTAATTTATTTTCATCTCACTGTTTTTTGTTTTCATATCAAGTTCTACCAGGAAGGAAGTACATGGATTTTTCCAGATGACTGACACACTGTGTAATGCAAAACATTTTGTTCATAAAGACAACATATTTCTCTCCAGAGGTATGAAAAAATATTTTTTAATATCTGAAACTTAAAAAAAAATGTTAAAAAAATGGTGATGGGAAAGACCAATTATTACTGTTTTTCGATGGGCAATCTGGTGATTTTTCCTATTTCTTTCAAGATTGCTTCCTTTCTAACCTGGGCACTTTGCCCACTGCAACATGAAGACTCTCAAACTTTCAGTGACAGATGAAGATAACAGACGTGCTGATTTTGGAATAATTCAGCACTGTCTTTCATGCAGAGATTCAGCAGTAAGCTTTTTCTAAGCATTTTAATTTAATCTTGGTACATATGCACCTGTGTGGATTCAGAGTATTAAATTTAATGCTTTAGTACGAAAACAAAGGAAAAAATCTATATTATCTGAATATCAAAGACTAAAACCTGCTGCCCCAAACTCTAGTTAATGCTATCATTCTTTACCAGCTCCAAAGCACTGGTATACTTGGTGTCTGCCAAAGATTAGAGGTTAGCAATATTACATTTTTGAAATACATACAAAGAATGAGTGGGAATGGGGGTGATTTGTGCGTGTGGAAAGCAAGGCTGAAGAAATGATTACTATTTTAGAGAAACTGAAATAAGATGCCTCAGAAGGAGAAAGCAGACAAAGAAAAAAGGTTTTATTTTAAATGTCCAGATCACACAAATCACCTTTTGTTCCAAATTGCAAAGGATTCTAGATGGGTAACAAATTGAAGTAAGGATGTGTTACATCATGTAATTGAGCAACACTGCTGGAAGCCATAAAATAACTGGTTACAAAACAGCCAGTACTTAATAAGTTTCAATTTTAATTCTGATTGGAAAGCTAAATGTGATACCAAGTAGCTTGTACTGAAGCAATTGCTTAAAATTGATGTCTAGCTATAAAATACAATTAAACACATACCCCAACAGAGGTCCCTGTTAAGCTAGAAAAAAACATCTAGGGATATAAACTGGGAAAAAAAAAAATGTTTAGCTTTAAAAATCAGTTAAGACAGAAACCTTCAAATAATTTACTAAACTAAATAGAGACAAGCGTATCTAAATTTTTTAACTTATTTGAACAGCCCTATTGCTTTACAATGTATTGGAAAAGCAAATACTGCTTTTAAAAGATCACTTCCATTTCACAGTACTTAATGATATGTGCCCTTTTCAACATACAACATACAGACAGTCCCAAAGACAAGTCTTCAAATTCTCAATACCTGACTTACATACAATATTTATCACAGTTATGCAATGAGAGGAGATCAAATTTTCTAATATAAATAAAGTGAAAATGTTTTTTCCAATTTGAGGTCCATGAAACACTTATTAAAGATAAAAGCGGGTTATTTGGCTATATTGGACTCCACAAGACGCACTATGTGCAACAGAATAAAATAGAAATTTCAGTGATGGAAAATCATCCTCTTTTGCTCTTGATAGTATAATAACCTTTTAAATCATGCTTGACATTTGTAAGTTGAGTGAGCTGGCAGCCCTGTAAAATCTATGTGGAAATATATGTGGTAAACCCTTTCTGGAGCAGTAATCTCATTGCTTTGTCTAATGGCTCTCACTTCATGTGGCCTACTTGTCCCCAAGAGACTTATTTGACTCTGCCTTTCCTGAGCCACTGGTTGCTAATGTTCCTTATTACGAAGAAAGCAGGAAAGTGCCCGAAGGCAATGGCTACTCTGCTAGGGGTACCACCACCAGCAACCTTCTGCTGAGGCCTTTTTTTCTCCCATTCTTCCTAAAAAAACATAAAATATGCACATGCGTTATAAAGGGATTCCTTTGTGTCTCAAGGAAAAAAAAAAAAAAAAAGGAAAGAAAAAAACAATATGACAGTGCTATTTACACTGCTCCAATTGCTAATCTGACAAGCTCCATCTGGTAGGCAGACCTTTTATCTTCTCATCACCCTAAATCTCTGCAGGAAAGTGGACACTAGTGGCATATGTGCATTGTTGGATCCTATGCTTAATGAGGTACACAATTTATAGGTCTAACTGGAGAAATATTATTTAAACTGGGATAAGGAAGAAGTGTGAGGATATAAAGCAGGCATTGCATACGTTTTCTCCCTTCAGCAATCCATTCACCCGAACAGATAACTATATCATAAGCAAGATCAAACTGTATTACAGTTATTCTCATTTAATTCATGTATCTATACCTGAATTATTCAAGGAGATTAAAGGAGATTTATCTAAATGTTTTCCTGGCAGTTGCCCAACTATCTACCTTCTGTAGCTGACCATTTCATACATTTATTAATTGTTTTGTGCTGAGAACTATGGTAGATTATTTATTTCATTTTACTTTAAGCTTGAGGTCTGAAGGTAAAAACTATTTTCCATATTGAATGGCGTCACAAGAAGGGTGTACATTTGTGATGTACTTAAGGCTAGATGGTTATATTAGTACCTAGATGGTTATATTAGTACCTACTGAGAAACCAATTTCAATTAAATTCAAATAAACTTTCCTCTGTTTTGGGCAAGAGAGTATGAGACAGGATTTACATACATATGCTCTTGCTTGTCTCATGCATTCTGCCGATAATACGTGATATCTTTAAGATTTGGACTATCATTATCTAAAAAGTTTTTTCCAGAACATCAGTAATTCTTTTTTTTTTTTTTTTATGTACATATTTGTACCTGACTAAAATGGTGAAGTCAATTTTATATATAAAATAAGCAGAAGTGGCTGAATGTTTCCTGTATGCCATAGCCTTACACTTTACAAATGCTCGGGTTAAAAGCACACATTGGTGCTCTTAAGGTCTGCACCTGCCCCAGTCTGCTATGTGAGCTGGATGTGGTAATGAGGTAGTAGCCAGCTGAGGAGGAGACCTCATTTTAGTTCTGATTAAACTTTAAGCTGAAGAATATTTTGCACTACAGTAATATTAACTGCATGATCTCCATCCTCCCATGAAACCTTTTCCTTATGTCTCCTGTGATGTACACTACATTCATCTTTTAGCCAAAGAACATCATAAAATTAATACAATTAATATTCTCAATCACAAGGATAGTATTGTTTAACTATTTTCTCTGCTACTAAGCAGCAATAACCTCTGCATGTACATTTGACACAACTCTAGCAGGATCCTAAGCACTATGTAATCACAGGATGGATTGCCCTGAATCACTCCATAAAAAATTTGTGCTGTAAACCAGCTCGTTAGTTCTCTCAGCAGCAAAGTGCACAGTAGCCTACCAAGGGCCACAGTGAGCCCTCTCCTCCCAGAGCTCATAGACTCCCAGCCTCTGCATCCTGCTTCATCAAAGGCTGTGTAACCCACTCTGTGCAGTCGCAGACTGAAGGAAAAAAAGGGTTTTGACTGCTCATTAAAGACAGAAGAAATAGGCTTCTTAGTACCACACTTAAGAATTCCCTTTTTAGTATTTCCTCCCATACTTGCCTTTTTGTTTAATTTTCTCTTTCTTTCCTTCTAGCCCATGTTTAGCTTTGTATTGATCTCTTATTTCTCACTCTTTTTTTTCCTCTGCTTATCCTCTCCTTAATCTCTATTTTGCATTTCATTCTATGTGATACTGCAACCTTGCAGTCTCTTTCATTTTTGTGGTTAATTCCTCTTTCCCCTGCTCTCTCCTGTGCCTCAGCTATTCTTGAGTTCTCTGCATTCATCCACCTATTTAATTATTTCAAACCTTCTCTCTGTTGTCACTTGTGCTGTTCTCCCTCAAATGCTCAAAAATTTTGTTTCTTGCTTTTCATTACCTCTTCAGGTCATTCTTCGTAATTCCCAAGTTATTTAACTTCAATCATTTTTCATAAGAAGTGCCTAATACTACTTTCCCAGAAAGAAAATAAAGAAGTTGGATGGTGATGCCAATACCTCTTCTGGAGTGAGGAAACAACTAACAGATAATAGCTATTGCTCAGATTCATTTAGTTGTCCAGAAATTATGTAGATTTCTAACAGAACAGAAAAGACGGTGCAAAATGATATTTAACAAAGGGATTGAAGGCTCATGAGAAGACCACAAAATCTAGTAAACCAACTAGCACTGTAGAAACATATAATATGCAAGGCAAAGCCCATCTTCTTTTTCTAGAAGTTTTAAAAGTTACTAATAGATTTAAATCAGAAGGTTTCATTTTTCAAAAAGGGAGTAGTTACTGATGTTCTTGCTCCTAGAAACTGGGACTGTGGTGCCTATTGCCTCCTGCCTCCAAAAGTCAGCCCATGAAGGTAAGACTCCAGAAGCACCGACTGTCCCAAGCTTTCATCTGGATTTTGAAATATGTATGAGCACTCTGCTGCAAAGTGGGAGCCTCAGCAATGCCTTTTGCAAGACCATCATGCTTCTGTGCTCCTACTCTGAGAAAGAAGCCCTGGAAGCTGATTGATGGCTTGTGGATCCACAAGCTAACGGTGCAGCATACCTCAGATACCCCTGGGACATGAAAACAGTCAACCAGGTTCCCTAACATCCCCAGGCAAAATGGTAAAAAACTAGGCTAGGATTTCACCTGTGAATCTGACACGGTGAGATTCTTGAAACCAGTGCCTCAGTGTTTTCTGAAGAACTGTTCCGTCAGAATTTTCCCAGCTAACTCTACATGCAGTTTAAGGAGAGAAGTCAGAGAGAAAGCGGCAGAGGAAAGAAAGTGTCATCACTTGCATTTTACACAGTCCCTGCTTTCTCCATTGCTTTGCCAGGATTGAAGATGTATTTGAGAATGCCTTCCACTCCCCATTCACATATGCAGTAAGCTGCTTGGGCTTTTGTGTGTCAAAGATACTGCACTCTGAATGATCCACTACCCTTCTCACGGCAGTCATTTCAAAGGATAGCATCCTCAGGTTGTTTCTCATACATTATTCATAATACTGTCCTTTGCCAGAGATCTGACACTTTGCAACTGAACAAAAAGTAAAATAAAGATAGGTAACTTCCACCTTGACGTATTTGTCTCTAATGTAAGCATGAATAATGTAGAAAGGCAATATATGAGGCAAATAAGACCCTAACATAATGGGTCTTTTGTTCTCCTTCAGAACCATTCAATATCCTTTGCCTTTTCAGGAACCCAAATGAAAATGTGTTTTCAAGTCTTAATGTATTCAAATTGATACCAGCAATAAAACTGCCAAACTATCTGTTATGGCCAGCAGGCAGTGCATTACCCTGCTCAGGAAATGCTTCACACATCCGAGAGCTTCTGTACCTGGACATCAGCATGATGAGGTATTTGTCCGCCATCTGACTGTAACAACGATGGAGACAGGCCACCTGGCCTTCCTCAGTCTCTGGCCACAGCAAACACTGCATTCAACCCCTCCCCCTTGGAGGGAAAATAAAGTAATGTAATGGGCCAAATGTTTACAAAAAGTAGTTCAAATTCACAAAATGTATAAAAACACATTACACCTGAGTGCAAATGACTCAAACCTTGTCCATCTCATTTTCATCCCACAAGCCTTCCACACAGTCTTCTTCCAGACCTTTACAACATAAAACACATTGTCAGGAATTTATTAGAGAAGATCCAGGATACAATTTGACAATAGCCACAGTACTTGTGGGGATGATTTTATGACTTGCAAGGTCCCCATTCAAAACTGGAAGAAACAAGACCCAAAAGAGGAAGGTCAGTTTCTTTTTGGCATATGGAAGGCAAAGCATTTAGTTTAACAACACTTTTCTCCACATCTGAAGAAGAGAGTGGAGCATCTGTAAGTAGCAAAGCTTGCTTAGCACACCCAACTAAGTAACTCATCATTCATATACTGGCCTACTCTCTGATTGCTATAACTTGCCTTTGCAGACAGACATGCAGCAAGCCACATGGGCATGAGCAAGTTCAAGATTATTCTCTTCTGGCCTCCCTATGCAGTTACTACACAGAAATTGCTGGGTAAATTCTGTCTTACACTGTTTGCCAGAAAATATAATTACTTATGTGTCTGAATGCACTTTGTATAAATTCTACCACATTTAGTAATTCCTTAGCTGATTATTCATGGAGATCATTAGGCCTGTGGCTGTTACACGGTCAAACAAGGAAAACAGCCCAACAGGAATGTTAATTAGTATAGAATAAGCACAGTCATAATGAACTCTAATTGCTTGTCAGTGGCAGTTGCCATAAGGCATAAGATCCATACCAGTTTTTCCACCTGTGGCAATGGCTACAGGTATTGCCAAAGCTAACGCAGGCCCTGATCAGACAGAGCTTATTAATATTAACAGTTTATCAGGCAAGCACCGCATACACTTGTAGGTGTTATCTTTATGATTTAGTGCTATTGTACGTTTCTGAACACCACTTAAAAAGTCTTCACAATAATTCTCCTGATTTTGCTGCCATTTGAACCATCTCCTACAATACAGGGAAACAATTTCATGCTTGACCAGTTTTGTAGTCACATATTTGATCTCAGTATTATAAAGAAAAAAAAAAAAAAAGTAGGAAAAACAAACTATGATGTTTTTTATGCACTAATACACAACTGAATTCAACAGAAGCTAATGGCTTGTCACAAAATGTAGCCACAAAACCCCCAAATATTTACATTACTTTTAATCTCATTTTGAGAAGCTGTTGGAACAACAATAGCTTCACAAAAAACACTTAACATTCTTGCTAGCAAGCCTTTCAAAAAAATGCAAAATAGAAAGATCACACATTACTTAACTAGATTCCTTAACATTTATAACAATAACATCCAGACCCTCTTCTAAGCAGTGCATATAAATTATGCTGATTTACATCACAGTCTGAGGTGATCTGAGGAGAAAAATGGATTATGATCTGCAGAGGATGAACAGAGACATCAAAGCACTTAGTTACCACATCTGAACTGCAGTCATTTCTCGAATGGCATGCCAAAGTACTGACAGGGTAGTGAAATCTGGGCAACGTGCTATCTGAAAGACTGCAAATCCCTCTTTCTCAAGAGGAAAATAGCCTGCTTCCCCCTTATTTTGTGCCTTCCAATCTCTCCAATCAAGCTTGCATCACCAAAGGCTTTTGTTGTTGTTTAGGATCTCAGATTTCTTCCAATGCATTGAAGCATGCTTTAATTTGCATCATCACTTGTGATGCTAAGCATCAAGGGAAACCAGAAGTGCTGTCCTATTTAGAGACTTATATCGCCAGCCTCTGTGTATCTCAGGCATTTAAAAGACTGGTATTTCAGCAGCTAAAGTGACATACACTGAATACTGAAACCTAGCCCAATGCAAATGACAAATTTTACCCATTTTAAAAACAATCAAATTTATGATCACCAGGTGGTGATTATATCTCAATCATTTTCCATGTAAAGGAAGATGGAAAGGCAATAATAGTTTAGAGCTTAGTTTATCTCGTGTCCTGAGGAGAAAGAGGAAAAACAATAAGGGACACTGTGGCTTATAGAGAAGAGTTGCAAGCTTGCAAATGCTTTCCTTTAAAGTAGAAATACTATATATATATTTATTATAGCTAGCGTTTCACCCACTATCCTGGAAGGTATGAGTAATTCATGCAAGAAAAAATTAATTGCTTCCTGAGGTACACTTATGTCACAGACTGACTTGGCCAGGGTATGGCTCAACTCTAGGTACAAACAATTGGTTTTACCAGCCTCTCTCATTCCCACCAGTCTCCAGTCTCTCAAGGAGAAGGATGCTTCTGAACAGTGATGGCTCACAAGTAATTCTGCGTTTAATAAAAGGAATAATTTTAGTTTTAACTTTTATCGCAGATGCCCTCCTTTTATTTTTCAGTAAAGTAGCAAATATAAGCCCAATGAAACTAAATTCTGTGGGTTTTTTTTGTTTGTTTTGTTTGTTTGTTTTTTGTTTGTTTGATTTTTTTCCTCCCACTTTTAAAAGATCTCTTTAAGCTAATAAGGTTTTCTCCCTTATTTCCTTTTCCTTTCTCCCCTCCCAACCAGTGAGAAAACATACAATGCCCTCCCTCCCCCCAAACAGAACAAACAAGCAAAAAAAAACACCCCAAAAGACCACAAAAAGGGAACATTTTATCTGTCATTTCCTACCTTGTTAAGTATTTGGTACAAAACATCAGTATTTAGCACATTATTTCTTCCTTTTTGTTATTCCTATTCTTATTGCAAGAAAAAAAGCAGCACTGTTCAAATACTCATCACTGAAGACTTCAGTAAATATTTAGTCTATTATGCTCACAGTTCCATGAACGAAGGTCAAATGAAACCACTTGGAAAGGACACAATGAAATCATATATTTCAAACTTTGGAGAACTCAAATCTGACACAACACGGCTGTATTTTCTTCATCCTCCTTGAATCTTTGTCTTTTTCTTCATAAAGCAAGAAGGTGACTCAGTCTATATGGACTAAATTGCCCTGCTATCGGCAGACAGGTCCATCCTTTTTTGTTTGAATCTTCTTTACCAAATTGCAGATCTAGACAAATATACCACTACCTTACTGAAAAAAAAAAAAAAAGAAAAAAAAAAAAAGACTGTTCTCAGTGCATTTTGCACTAAATATTAGGAAAATAAATTAAGTGTTGCTCTTTCATGCTCTTGCTCCACTAATGGAAAACCACATATTCTAAGCATCTACACGTTTTAAATAAAAATGTCTAAAATCAAAGGTTTTCCTGATTTTCTTCCCACTTTTTCCAGTCTTTCTAGCAGATTTAGATAATTTTCATTATTCTTCACATTCAGATATTTTCCACAGTGAAGAAAGAAAAGGCTTACTATTACTTTCTTTTTACTGAAGTTGAGACATTCATTCACATTCCCTCCCACCCCCCGCTCCTGAAAGACTTTATTGAGCAAATCACAGAATTAAGAATAATGTTTTGAAAGTAAGAATGTGCATCTGCTATTCTCTTAGAAATACTCATCTAACAGGCACTACCTAAAATGGATTAAAAATTAGAAGAGATTTTATCTTTATAATGGTTTCAGGAAATGAAGATGAAAATAGAATTTACACTGCAAGTCAGTCCAAAAGTAATTTTACAGTAAAGTTATGATACAATCAGTGTTTAACCACAAAAATAAATTTTGACAAGCCAAAGTATTCTATAAGAAAAAGAATATGTAGCAACACTCACAAGGGGGGAGATATGTTACTAATTTTTCCTCTGCAATGTCCCAAATATCTTTATATAGCTCTAAACAGTAACATCTCCCCACCTCACATATAATATTCTTATGATTGGAATGACCAGACCTAGGACATGAACCACATCTGTGCGACTGCATATGTGCAATACTTCAAGACACCTGGGCCCTCTGATGAGGGAGACATATGCTGTACCAGTCACAAACGCACTGATTTAACATGCATTTCCACTACTTCTGTTCAAAAGAAGATAAAACCCAAGATTTTTGTACAATTGGCGGCATAGAATATTAGTACATTATCTTCCATGCCTGAGCTGCATCTACCACACTACTCTGAAGTCAGATGAGCTACTTCTGTGCCTCTGCAAGGCCTAAGCCCACAGAGTCAAATTAAAAAAAAAATACTAACATGCCACTTCTG
This sequence comes from Heteronetta atricapilla, assembly GCA_011075105.1. Lineage (NCBI taxonomy): Eukaryota > Metazoa > Chordata > Aves > Anseriformes > Anatidae > Heteronetta > Heteronetta atricapilla. The sequence goes on from CM021731.1 coordinate 101,817,671, forward strand.
CCCTCGGTTATTAGATGTGCTTGAAGCATAGGGAGTTATAAATCTTCTTATGACATGAAGATTGTTTCCAATGTATTGCAGTCATTGCTTATGAAAATGCCATCTCTGAATCTCACTCCCAAAGACATTTTTTAAAGTATGTTGGATACAAGAGGGAAAAAAAAGGGCAGTGATACTTTTGTAAATTGTATGCTTTGATTGTCAATGACTTAGAAAGCAGTTTATTTTTAAAACAAACATTCTTAAAATCTTTGATGGCTTATTCATCAATCCATCTGCTTCACTGTAAATTCTTTGAAGTGCAGGTGGCTTGTAACGTCATGTTACAGCAATTAATGAAGAAGTTTTTGAATGTCTCTTACTCTTTCATACTCTGTTGAATGGCAAAAAGGGGTTATCATCTTTAATTCTCCAAACAGTATACACAATTTTCATACTTTTTCATATTTCTTTCAATAAATACATGCATTACATGTTTTATTATAGAGCTACTGAATTAAATCTGAGTACATCTTAGGATGATCAGGATGACAGTTCAAACATAAAAGATTAAATTGTAGATGCTGCTGTGCTCCAGAAATAAAAAATTAATAAATAAATAAGAAAAATAGCATGACCTTAGCTGTATAACAGATACACTATAAAACTCAGTAAGTTCCTGAAACAAGCCTTCTGCTTCACACTGTTCTATAATAAGCTAGCTATTGGTTATGTGTTTGACTCCTCTCTCCCAGCAGCCATCAGACTTGCCTAACACTTTCTTACAGACTTTATGCAACTAATAGTTTCTCCAACAGCTCAAATGGCATAAACTTCTTGAGGAGCAGGTTCAGATCTGTCTGATACAGTAATAATCCTAGAAGACAGCATCCCAAAATCTGTGAAATGTTAATGGCTGCGATTATTTTGTATGATTAATTCTATACAATCATCCTGTCAATATTTCATTTATTATTATTTTTAAATATATGCTGCATCTTATCACAACCATAAGTCATTTTCCTAACTAAAAGAAGGGACCGAGAATAAACAAAAGGTTTTAGAAGCTCCTGAATGCCTGTATTTGTGCTCTGGGCAGATTTACAACAATTCGATGAGTAGTGCACAGCTGAAATACTGTCTTTGTTTTAGTGGAGGGGAGGGGAACATAGAAGGGGATGAAAAGAACACCATCCCCACATTTTTCACACTGTCAATTTCACAGCAACTCCTGTTTAAAAATAACTGGAAATCTCTGGGTGGTCTTGTGGAAAGCGAGCAAATGGTAACATGCTCTCAGTATAATGATTGTGCCAACCAAATTCTAGACAGATGGACTTTAGGTTCCTAAATTACAAAGACTAAACCAGCTGTACGTGGTTGCCTCAAAATATCAGTTTTAATTTTTTTTCCCCCACTCTTTTAGTCTGTTGGTTCAAAGAACACGGACTGTATTTTCCTTTACCTGTACTGTTTTTGTCAACTGTGACACAGAACTTTTTGTCAACTGTGATACAGAAGAGGACTGCCATTGCACAAAAGTACAGTGGCTAAAGATACCCTCAATGGAGATCACTATCAGATAAATGACCAATATAGGACACAGAAATAAGCAAAAGTATTTTCAAATGTGAGAGTATTTGCTCTGTGCCAGAGCTCTGAATATTCTGTCATCTTGTTATGCACTCACGAGAAACTCAAGAGAAACTGAAACAGCCATCCTTTTTGCTAAGAAAGTGCCACAAAATGACTCTACAAGCTAACCTGAAATTGCCCATTCTCTTCCTGTCCCAGGTTTTTCACTACATCAAGAGGGGATGACTGGCAGTCATGTCTCATCATCCACATCATTATTCCTTGTGTGCAAGGATCCCTCAGCAGAACCTGTTACACTACTTACACTTACTTGCCCAGGTATATTAGAGGCTTACTTTGTGGCTTGTTTTTGCTCTTGGATTTTTTTTCCCAGCTAACTGTGGAAATAAAATTGCTATACCTCCAGGCAAATCTGTGGTAAGATGCTGAAAGAATATCAATTCTCCAGAAACATCTATTTCTTCAGTAGCTCCAAACACTGGATTAAGCCAGAACTGCGACAAACTAATACCTTCAATTTACTCACAAAATCCAGGCTCCTTGTAGCCTTTAAGCCCTTGCCAGGAAACTTTCCTGTCTGGATGGTGGGGAGACTAGGGCTACTGCATTCCCACCAGCTGCAGCCAGCTTCAGGACTCCTGCCCATGTGAAGGCCATGCAACCACCACATCAAGAGCCCTTGACTTTTGCTGGACTCTCAAGGGTTGATGTGTCGTGCAATTTCTTGTTGTGCTACGTTCAAATACAATACAGATTGTATTTGCAAGGACACTCACCAAATTTAGGGTTCTTTTATGGAAAATGGCATTCAAAAGCTGAACCTTTGCTCTGTTAATACAGCACCTCCTTAACATGCTCAGATATAGTTAGGAGTCCATAGGAAGTGAGACAATAGACAAAGCTACTGTAGATTCCCTAGTACAGCTTGCATTAAGAATTACATAGCCAGAATACACCTGACCATTTGCTAACTAGGGGAACTTAGAAAAGTTTATGGGAGTTTAAGGAGGTTTTAAGCAGTTGGGTCGAAAGCATATTTTTACATTCCACAGTCCTTTCCCATGACAGAACATTCCTTTTTCTTCCCTCCCTCCCCCCCTTTTTTTTAACCAGGCTGAAGGCCTACTACCAACAATCAAACAGTGAGAAAGGGACAAATAAAGATCGCACAATTTTGAAGTTTGAAAAACTGTATTCTTATCCAAACAGAAATTTTAATTCACAAAACTGAATCTCATTATTAATCTCTTATGTAGTAATAACAATCTTTCTCATGCTTGCTGAGTCTGATTTAGAGCTTCAGCAAGAATCAAGTACCAGGTTTGTCACTATTGGAGTGTTTGAGTTATTGGATTAAGAATGAGTCAACTAATTTAATCACAGCACATCTTGATTTACAAGAAATGTTAGCATACATGGTACAGTCCAAGCAGAGAACAGAACCAAATGTTACCATTTGCTACACATACATGACTTGTAAGAATACGGTGTACTGAATATTAAATCTGGTTACACATTGTGATTGTGCATATTAAACATCTGCTTTATCTTTTTTTTTTTTTTTTTTTTTTTTTTTTTAAATAGGGCTAGGTGATAATGAAGAAAAAAGCTTTGAAAGTAAAGCAAAGCAAACATAGTCCCAGTAAGCCACCAATGTAATAACCTCTGGCAGACAGAACAAGAAGGACAGGACAAAAAGAAATAAAAGAAGAAATGTACAAGCATAACTATTTTAGATGACTTGGTACCGCCCAACTTGAAATTAGAGTGAAAAAAAAATTGTTACCTCTTTTATCCTATACAACAAAATACTTGACTAGAAGCCATAAGTGCATGAAAGATAAACTTAATCTTCTTATATTGTGTTATTTACATTTTGGTATACTGTAAATTGTTTGCATTGTGCAAGGCCTCAACTCTGAAGAAATACTTTGCAAATTAATTCAATAGAAGCTTACATCTGACCAGTTGTATTGGAAACAGAAAAAAAAAATGTCTCAATTTTTTGTGTATCAAACTTCAGACTACCTAAATTAGTCACATTCCCTTTCAAACTGAACATATCAACTTTATTTCCTTGGTATGTCTTCTTATCCCTACACCTGACCAACTTCTCAAATTTGAGAAGGAACCAATGAATCACCATGAATCACACTACATATGGTTATAGAAACACATGAGATGCTACTCTCTTCTTTGGCTTATCTGTCCACAGTTCTTCACCCTCAGTATCAAAAATCTGCACTAGTTGTCAGAAGATCGAACTCTGCGGCTAACTTCTGCTAGGAGGCTGTACTGGGTGTATATTACTGTGCTTGTAACAATGATGCAACAAAACACAGTTGTAAATTTTAGCTATTTGTCATGGATACTGACTGTTTTCCTTGCATGCTGGAACATTCAGGAATTGAATATTTGTCTGTTGGAGGAATATTCAGAACTTCCCTGGATGCAGGTCAACAGACCTGTGCAATAGTAAAGAGAGAGCCACAATCAATTGCACTCAGCTTTGAAAGTAGTCTGCTTACACACACACACAAAAAAAAAAAAAAAAAAAAAAAAAAAAAAAAAAAGCTCATTTCTTTCATTTCTTTCTAAATGTCAATGGTAGAGGAATTAAGGAATCAAGGAAACCAAGAAGATTATGCTCCATCACCAATGCACAGAAACACTCTCAGGAGTAAAAGGAACAACAACAGGAAGGTATATTACACTCTGATTTTCTTTCCAAATACCTCTCTTTACTTCCACAACTGCATTTTATTCACTAAGCCCTTCTCCCTAAAAAGCATCTTCTCAGAGGCTGTGAAACAGAGTGATTCAGCCTCAGCATATCCATGATATCTCTATTGCCCCCTCTTCCCATCAGAAACTGTCATGCTGTACAGCTAGATTTATCAAGCTCCAAATCTCAGTCTGTTCAATTGACAATGATGAAACACACAAGGTTTTTTCAGACTTGAATATTCCTGTGTGTCTGAAAAGAGATGAGGTGGATGGTTACTGAATGCTTTTGACTACTGCTGGTTATTCATCGAAGCGGAAGCTTTGCTGGATTGTTCTCCACTGAACTTCTGCAACTTAACCGCAGAAGACCTGCCAGTTATTCCTTACCACATTTGAAGGAAGGTTAAAATACATTCCTATTCTACAGAGTTGACAACGTCCTTTCAAAAACAAAATTCAATCAGTTAAATCAATAAGGTCAGCAAAACAATTATCTAGCCTTAGTAACTTTACATTATTCATAAAATCAAAATGGCTATATAGATCAAGTTCAACAGTTTGCATAGATTGCCTAGCTTAGCATAAAAAATGTTTTTATCTCTTCCTTACGAACACATTCTAATATACATATGCTAAAAGTCTGGGGAAAGACAGATGCTTTTAAAGTAATTACTGTCTCCAAAATAAAATATTCTAATTGCAAAAAAAAAAAAAAAAAAAAAATGGCCCCCCACCCCCCCCCCCCCCCCAAAAAAAAAAAAAAACAAAAAAATAATGTAGCTTCTCAAGAAGCCTAAGACAAACCTTTGTTCTATATGAAATTGCACTTCTGTCATCTTCACTGCAGGAACTATTATCACACTGGTACTCATGAAACACAAGAGACTATTTGGAAGGAAGGAAAAATTCTACAGTTATATGCACTGTAAAATTGGCTCACATTAAGGCATAATGTGGTTCCCATTAAAAATTTGCCATTTACCAGGTGTTATGACATAATTGATATTCACGATACCATGATATTTCTCTTTTCTTAGGATAGCAGATGATATATTTGATGTCAGTGTGCAGCACCATTAGCAAAGAGAAACCACTATAAACTGTTTTACTTAAGGAACCACTTGCAATTTTCAGAGAAGAATTGATAAATTAGGTGAATAGCATTGGAAACCTGTTATTAAAAAGCACATTCAGCAAGAGGTTGTTGCAATTTGCCAATAAATGTCATAAATGAATATGCAGAATTATAATGCCACAATATGCATGTAATTTGATCTTAATTTCACATGACTGATGAAAAATTCAGAATCAATAGACTCAGATGCCCTCCTACTTTCCCTAATGCTACTTTCCCTTTCACTCCTTTCCAGTAAGCCTGCTTTAATTTAGCTTAATTTAGCAGACCTGCAACAGGATCTGCGCAGGCCTCTTGAATGGGCTGATGCTGTGATGGTTAGTCAATCAATTGCTGTTTTCTGATTCTGCTTTCTCAGCTGAACCACCATCTGCAGTGGCTGCTTTTCACAACGTTTTTCCTCTGGCAAGCTCTTTTTACTTCCTTCAGAGATGCTGAAGTCCATATCATTTCTACTAGCTCAGTACAATTTCACAGTCCCATTGTTTTCTTTGTACACCAAAGATGGCTGGGCTACAAAAATAACGGTCTTCTAAGATTTACATAATTTACACTATTGGTTCACTATGAAGTATAAAGTTTTAAATGACAGGTGCCAATCAGGTGTTTACAGCATCAATTGGACACCCATGGACAACAATACTGAGTAAGGACCTCCTGACCTACAAATGAGACACGAGACCAAGCTGCCCAATTTTGTGGAACAATTTGGTAGACGTTGATTGCTGGCTGAGTACACTCTGCAGAGTTCTCTCTCTGAGCAAGACTGCTGATTTTTAGCTTTTAATCCTGCTGGCTAGAAAGACAATTCCGACTGCATTAATACCCACATAAGAGTAACATACTGTTTCCGATAGACTATCCTGAAGGCAAATAAACTTTTTTTTTTTTTTTTAGCACAACAAAAATATGAAATAGTTCTCTCTTTATAATTCATTTAGAAATATATGTTTTAGGCTAAAATGAAAGCTCTACTTCTAGGGCTATATAGTAATATGGTAATTATAAAATTCTGTTTTAACTTCTCAGCAATGCCTGCAGAAAACCCAGGTTAGATGAGGAGAAAAAAAAGAGGGATTCTTCACAACAAGAGAGTCATCTCATTTTGAATGTAAATGGAACCAGTGATACCCACAGATAAGTTTATTCTTCTGAGATTTCCAACTTAATCTCAAAACTAAATGGCTTTGGATATGTGCTTAGGCAAGCAAACAGACTTGGAAACTGATGAATGAGTATCTTGGAACCTTTTTTTTTTTTTTTTTGGTAAACTAATAAGGATTGTTTAAAGTGCAGCAAATTGTCATCAGTGAAACAACTTATCCTGATCACTTCCTTATGCACAAACTGCATAGCCATTTTTAATGCAAGACTTGAAATGTTTTAATCTTTCACTAAATGTGAAGTAGCTACTGCTTACATAAAAAATACAGGGGATCAGGATTCTATTCTACATATACGTATATATACATGTATATATATATGCATATATATGCATATATATACATATAAAGAATAGGGTATAGAATCAGGATTCTGTTCTGTATATACATATATATACATGTATATATACATATATATGCATATATACATATATACATATATATAAAGAATAGGGTATAGAATAGAATCCTGATCCTCTGCATTTTTTATGTAAGCAGTAGCTACTTCACATTTAATGAAAGATTAAAACATTTCAAGTCTTGCATTAAGAATGGCTATGCAGTTTGTGCATAGGAAAGTGATATATATATGTGTATATATATATATGTATACATATATATATATATTATATATATATATTATATATATATATATATGGTCCTGAAAGAGCAGTCAGGTGAATTTCTTTGTGCCTCAGTTTACCCATTTGTAAAGAGGGAACTTGTAACAAATCTGAAGACCCTCTTCTTTGTTCATTTCTGGAGTAAGAATATACACAAACTCAACATCATTTTGGAAACGTAAAGCATAACTTTCATAGCTTCCTCAAAATTGCAACATATGATATCCAGAACATCCCAATCTTCTATCATCCAAACCATCAGGCAAACAACAACACTGGCAAGGGAATGTTCTGTTTCATTTTACTGTGAGGTTGTATGTTGCCTCTAGCTATGACTTTCAAATGGTTTTACAGGTCACTCTTCTAAAGTCTTGAAAACACAGCAAAACAAAAATAATTGCAGTATCACACCTGAAACCTTCTCATCTTTTCCCAAAGTACAGGTCACATGATTACAAACCTAAAAGAAACATTAAATATTCTTCCTCTTTTCCTTCCATCATTTCTACACATTAGAAAAGATAATGTGTCCTGTTCTTCATCATCATAATACTCTGTTCAACTGAATAATAATTGTTTGGTGGGGGAAATAATATATTTTATCAACAGGTGTTCTCCTCACCCTCAGCTAATAAGCTATTTAAAAGTAGTCTGCAGAAATTGATCACTTTCACTCAGAATAAAATTAGTCACCTACTATTTTTCCAATATTGGTGTTATTATTAACCAAATAAATGCTTAAGACTAAATGCTCCCTTAGGCTGTCTGCAGGAAAATGTATTATTTCACTAAATGAAGAAGTAAAGAAAAATTAAAACCAGAACTACAGGCAGAAAGGTCATAGAAAATAATACTGCCGCATTGCATGACATTACCTAATAAAGGCATTCCGAAGGCAAAAAAAGGTGCCTCAAAACCTGCATGGAAGATTGAATGAATATATTTATTCTATGAAGAAACAATGACACATTGTACTGGGAACGTAATGGGGAAAACAAAATTTTTGCTATGACATTATCCTACATTCCTGAGCTTCCACTGCATGATATAGAAAGCAGCCATATCCATGAAACAGCTTTTGACATATAGATAATGAATTCTCTACTCTGCCTTCCTATTGCTATTTATTAAAGTCAAAAGCTTTTCACAGGAACATTAAAATCAGACCAACACAGAAAAATAGGAAAATAATGGGAGGATTTCTGTGGCAAACAAACTGTCCAAGAACAGCACATCAAGCAGTGATTTAATCATACAGTGTACCTTTGTTTGCTTTACACAACTCTACTGTTCCGTTAATTCTTCAACTGCTTCTTATAAATACTCTTCTGGGTAATGCCTGACACGTTAATTTCTATCTAGGGATAACACTATTTTGCAACCATCACACAAATAAATACACAAAGGATCGTTCTTACATATTTCACCTAAGAAAAATATACAGGGGTATGACTTAATCATGAAGGAGAAGGGATTTCTTCTTTTTTATACTGTGGCAAGCATCACAGTATTGATGAATATAGCAGTAGGAGTTGTATGTGCTTTCAGTATTTTAACCAAAAGGTAGCTATAGAGCATGTTAAAATATATGCAGCGCCAAGCAACAACTTTGCAGAACCTGTTCAGTTCCCCTGGGCTTCCCTTGTTGCACTGAGATTGCTCTGCAGTTTTATTTACAACAGACTCAAATCTCTGAGCTCATCAGCAAACAGAGAACTCTGGAAACGATGGGTCTCAGCCATGCTCCTCTTGAAATATAAGGCAAGAAGGACAAGGCTCTGTGTATGAATTAATATAAAGTCCATACACAAAAAAACTATCAAGAAAACAAACAAACAAAACCATCACCACAAAAAAAAAACAACATAGTTAATGCTCTAGCAGTGGTCATATTAGGTCTTCCTGATGTCCACCCCATTAAGCAGACATAATAGCACATGAGTCAGCAAATACAAAACACAGGTGCAGGCACCGGTAATTTGTCTAAATATGTGAAGATGTCTCTTTCAGAAAGGCATCATGTGGTATCATTAGTGGAGTTAGAACAACCCCAAACCATCCTTATCACATCTTCAGTAAATGAGGTAAATACTTGGTATTCTTACTTTCATTAGCAACCCAAAAGTCTTATTTTCATTAGGTGTATCTCAAGTGCACCACATCATGTTCCTAAAATTACATGTAGGGAGAGAAAATACAATACAATAAAGTGCTTCAGGCTATAATGGTAAAAGACACTGATTTATTTGGTATTACTTAACTATTCTGCCTGCATCATAAACAAAGATTATGGTATAATAAATTAATCTTGAAGGAAGGAGATAAAATTTACTATTTGTGTCTTTAGAGCCTTTGGTCACAATGAAAATGCAACTGAAATATATAGACACATAAGCTGTCCTTTTTATTATTTATGTGTGTCAACTTTCTACTCAACACCAAGTCAATTACTGTTTCTACAGGATAAAAGCTTGCTATGAATAAACTATAATGGGAGATGAAGAACAAAAATAAATCAGTTTTGTAATACCGAGATCTTTCTGCTATTCTTGTGTACCTCCTGTAATAAAAACATTTTCATATTAAAAAAAAAAAAGTTTATACTTTTTCTACTTTAAATGATAAAGATCCCTATTCAAATGAAAGGGCCTGGTGAAGCCCTTGATTTTTATCATATTTTCTGAAGCTCTAAAATCCATTCAGAAGATCCCCTTCCCTTAAAAATCATATAATTGGATGAAAGCAACATCAGGTTTTAGACAGCTTGATTCCAATGGCATCAATGAACATTATTCTATACCTAAAATGGCAGAATTGACTATTCTTTTATTTTCTCAGATAATTTTTTTTTCAGCTGACACAGTTGTAATAGTGGTTCAAGCTGCAGGACAGAACCATTTGACCTATTCTCTTTGCACCTTTTCCAAAGACCAAAACCAAAAAAAAAGAAAACTGTTAAATGAAGCTTTGTTCTGCCAGCTAACAACAAAGACACTTGCTTGTATCAGATTTACATTTAAAGATATTGCTAGCAATAAGCTTAATTTCTATACCTACACTTTATTATGCTGGAATTACATTTATGCTGGAATTATATAGGGATTTTTGTGTTAGCTTATACATCTGCTTAGGAGTTTGGAGGCAGGTAATAGACTTTAATGAAATAAAAGTGTCAAACTATTTCAGGTGAAAAATTCAGCCATGCCCAGGAGCAGCAAATTGCTTGGGATTATACAACATACTGGGGCACACGAAGGAGGAGAATTTGGTATTTCTGGTGCTCACATTGATGTCAACTTCAAATCTTTTTAAGGTCTCCCTCAGATCAGTACGTGCACACAATTTTGGGGTGTTGTCCAAGCAGTTAGTTTGTATTGATTCCCATGCTGCATGCAAACTCTAAACTGGAAAAGCTGTGTATTAGCTATTGAAAATTGCCCTGCTTCGAACTGGAAATAATTTAATATTTTTTTGTTCTCTCAATTTCCTTTCAGCTGAGAAGAGCGTTCAATAAGGATGCCTATTCTAAAGTACACTAACTTTCAACTGGTATTTCCAATGCCCATACCTGAGAATCAGAAAAACAAAGAGCAGTGGATAGAAATGTGGTTGACAGAAGAGATAATCCCTTATTGGCTCTCAAAAACCCCAAACTCCTTAAGGACAGTGCATTTCACTACAGGTAGTATGACAGTGATAACCCACAGTCTGACAGCTGGAACTCAAGAGGGTAATGGCTTTCACTGGTGTGTGTGCTCACTAACACCATTTCTTGCAGGCCGCTCTCTACAACTTCTTTTACAAGCAGTGGGAACAAATAGAATCACAGAAACATAGAATATCCCAAGTTGGAAGGGACCCATAAGGTTCATTGAGTCCAACTCCCTGCTCCACACAGGTCTACCCAAAAATTCAGACCATTTGACTAAGAGCACAGTCCAAACGCTTCTCAAACTCCAACAGGTTTGGTGCCATGACTACTTCCCTGGGGAGTCTGTTCCAAAGTGTGACCACTCTCTCAGTGAAGAACCTCTTCCTGATGTCTAGCCTGAACCTCCCCTGTTGCAGCTTGATACCATCCCCTCAGGTCCTATCACTGGTCACTAAAGAGAATAGATCGGCACCTGCCCCTCCGCTCCCCCTTGTGAGGAAGCTGTAGACTGCAATGAGGTCTCCCCTCAGCCTCTTCTTCTCCAGGCTGAACAGGCCAAGTAACCTCAGCCACTCCTTGTACATCTTCCCCTCTAGGCCCTTCACCATCTTTGTAGCCCTTCTCTGGACACTCTCCAACAGTTTTACATCCATTTTGTACTGTGGTGCCCAGAACTGCACATGAGGTGAGGCCGCACCAGCGCAGAGCAGAGTGGGACAATCACTTCCCTCGACTGACTAGCAATGCCGTGCTTGATGCACCCCAGGATGCAGTTGGCTTTTAATATCTTTTCCTGCAATGTAGAATTTCATGTTGGTCAGCTCTAGACATTTTGTTGACACTAAGGTTTTTCAGAAATGCTACTGTAAAGTGATTGATGATCGATCTGCATCAGCCCCTAACACTTTCCTACAGTTCTGTCCTGTTTGTTTTAGCTAGAAGCCACTCAGTAAGTTCCTTATATTGCTCTCCTAAATAAGAGGGATCCTAACACACTTGTTTATTTTGAATAGGATGGACTAGTCTGAACGAGTTGAATGGCTATGTGAGGGGTATAAAAACTACTCAGTTTGAACCAAAGTGGTCACTACAGAAATTAGGTGAGGTATACAATCACATCTGGGATACTTGAGTTGAAATGCAGAACAAATTTTAGATGAAGCTACAAAAAATGCACATTAAATTATAGCCTAGCCCAATTCATTCAGAATACACACCAAAGTCCATAAAAGCACATTTTCCATGGGGACTAATGCATGTAGGAAATTTGAAAACTGATGTTTTCAACTGCTTCTGGTATTCTAAGCAATGGCAAAGACCTTTGCCCTTGCAAATCCCCCTGCCATCGATGTTTTCAATATCATCACTTTAATTGTGAAATAATAACCTCTGGAGGGAATGCTTATCAGTGGCTTCTGGTTACATGGAATACTTCAAGCCTGAAGACTAGTAATACAGTAATGGCACAAAGCCTACAATCCAGAAAAAGAAGCCATGTGAAAGCTCCCTAAAATTACAAGTCTTAATACAAATAACTGGAAACAAATGCATGCATGATTAATGCATGTGATTTGTGCTGAAACAGTCTCACTTCCAAACTCCATCTCAAACTGCTAAGGAAGCAGTTTTAAGAAAGGAAGCAATGAATTTATTCATTTACATGCACTGACTTTCTTCATACCATAGCAACAAGTTCAGATTGACTACACAAGAACTCAAAATCACTCTGATTTTTTTCTATTTTCTACCTCAAAAAAGTAATGTACAAAACAAAGAAAAATATCACCCATACACATACTTTAAGCTATAGAACAGCAACTGCCTAAGTGAATTAAAG
>CM021731.1:101830482-101863367 GCA_011075105.1 Heteronetta atricapilla
AAATAAATAAATAAATAAATAAATAAATAAATAAATAAATGTCCCTTTACCTACACGTGCCTCAGCTCTCTCTAGGTAAAACGACAACCTTGCAGGCAACTCTAAAGCTCCCACTGACCTCCACTGAGCAGAATTCTCACTCTGCACCACTTGGCAGAGACAGAATAGCTGTTACTCACCTGGCAGCATTTTGTTCCTGGATTATTTGAACTTACCAAAACTTTTCAGCCCGTCTAATTTCAAGTCTTCATTTTAAGATTGAAACCCTAAAATTACATTGGGGTCACTGCTTAATATTTTAAAAAGCTCCATCAGTACTAATCTTCTACAGACTTAACCACCAGGTCTTGCTTTGTATAGCTTATTTTGCTTCTTATATAAAAATAGCTTAATGGCAAAAAGCAACTTCCTAACAGGGCTTCTTTGTTTAATAGCAGCCTACAGCTTCCTGCAAAACACAACAATTTAGGCCCCTGCTTGTCAAGTCTAGCTTGGGAGAGACAGCATCTTACAGTCTAAGGAATAAAGGATACTATATGAAATAAATTGAAGCTGTAATTATACTGCACATGAATACCTTAACTGTTCTTAAGAAAGGATTTTGCATGAGAGAAGAATGTGGATACATTTTAACAGATTGTGGAAAGACCATCCACTGGGATAAAGGTGTCTGTCAAATCTCTCCATGCAGCTGAAGACGTGCCCAGGTCATGAAGAACTTACTATTAACCCTATTAGAAAAGTATCAACCAAGATAAGGTAGTTAATTAGAAACATTCAATACTCCACTGTGTTTCAGCAGTGGTATTTTAGAAATGTAGCTCCACAGTAATGCCCAACTGAATATACAACACAGCTCCGACACATCATTAAGATTTGAGACTGCTCACAGTGAACTTGGTTTATCCTGACAGTGACAAGCCTGCAGGTGGTCGTATTTTATGACATCTTGGTCCCTGATAACTAGCTAGGTCATGTAATATTTATTTCTACTAGTGTGAACGATTCAAAGCAAAATTATGTGCTCTTTTGTATGTAAAGGGTTAAGTTATAGCCTTTGTGAGCCATTAGTTGGATTTATTGGGGGAGTTAGTAAGTCTATAGTTCAATATGCAGTGATTGAACAACGACCATAGGTGCAGAGACAGAGAGAGGAAGAGAATTCAGTCAAATGATGCCTCTGGGGCTTTGCAACATATGGCCCATCAGTCAAGGGTCAAGCCCCCTCACAAATTGCATGCACTTTACATAGCCATCTGCATCAATAAATTACTAGTCTTCTGTAGTGCAACCACTAATGCATGAGCTAAAGGGACCACCCCACTTACAAAGAAACTGCTTTTTTTTATTATTATTGTTATTGCTCACTCCTTCCATGCACACTGACCCAGTCCTTTCCACAATTGGATTTTGTTGCAGACAGATGTACTAACACACCCCAGCCTTTTCCATCTGCCTTATTTCCTTCTTATACAAGTACAACCTGATCCATCTGATCCATAGTACCTGGACTCTGAGACAAAAATTAGAAATACATGAATTTCAAAAGTAGGATTTTATAGTCTTCTTCTTCACCTGTGCATTTTCTGCATGTTTACAGGTGCCAAGGCCCCGGCCCTATATACTTGGCTGACAACTGTGTAACTGCTGCCCGTTGAAGATGTGTTGTACTAAAGAGCAGACCCGGTCCCATCCTAACTTTCACACTTCCACTTATCACAGCCCAACTTTTTACATATTAGATAAAAACACCTGCATCAGTAGGCTTTTAAGTGCAGTCAGCTTTACAGAAGATCTTACTTCAAATCATCACATAACCTTTGCTGCTGTTATACCACTTTCAAAAACTACCTATGGACCTAAGATAATCAAAAGCACCAGTCTAAGGGCATAGCGCACCTGTTACTCTAAAGCCAGACTATGGATAACAAAATAAAATTATGTGTTTTTTCAGATTTACTTTTTATTCAGGTTTATAAATCATATCAGATCTTAATGTAGGGTTCATTTACATTTTTATAATTTCAGATCATTTAGTTTCATACTAGTACAAAAAGAGATGGATTACAGCACTTAACACAGAGGTATTAACATTTATAACTTTTTTTATCTTTAAAAAATCATTACATAATTGAAGTTTTCAGTAACTCCTCTTTTGTTGACCATATGAAAGAAGTTACTGTTTTCAGTCAGATTCTCAGTAAACAGTTTTCTACACACAAGACACTCACCATGATAACCTAGTATTAATTGCCACACTGTACCAAGAAGAGCGCTAAAGACTGAATGAACCCAGAAAATAACCTCTGTGAGCAGTTTGAGACTATTAAGAACAGACAAAAAAAAACTTAACTCTCCTAAAGTAAACCTGTAATCAAAAAAGAAAATTAAATTACTTTAAACATTAACCAAATGAAGTAGGAAATCAAATACTCTACATATGCCTTCTTAGAGGCTACACTTTCAAAACTCCACTTGCTTATGCCTTTCATTTGTTCTAGTTCCTGTCCCAAATGTAGAAAACATGGAGAAATTGGTGTACTATCCTTACATACTGGTTTTCAGTATTCCCTGATTTTTCCCTCTGAAATGGCTCTGAAGACCTCTTCTTAACAATTTTACAAGTATTCACAACAGATTTATCTTCCTTGGTTTCCCTAAAACATTTATGTGATCACTGTTGCTATGCTACATACAGTCTTCATAGAACAAGCAATATAAATTTCAATGTTAATTTTAAGTACAGAAGTATGAGTGTCCCATAAAATAAAATAAAGAAATCATTAAGTATTACTTAACAAGGCATTTATTTAACCCTTCCCTACTTAAAACTGACAATATGCCATTGTGGATGTTCAGATGAACAAAAGACGAACAAGTCTATCTATCATTACTTGATATATAGCTTTTCTCCTGCAAAATATTTAAGTTTTCTGAGGCAGGCAGCATTTCTGAAAGAGAGGTGATGTTTAGCTGCACCAGTGAGGTGATGATGAAGAGCCAGTGAGTAGACCTTTGAGCTAGCATTGCCTCCAAATCTCCAGTTCACAGGCTCATTAATCTTAGTGGGAGTCTCACCATTTGAAAAAAAAAAAAAAAAAAAAAAAAAAGTAGCTAACACCTTGCCAGGTCCAATCATAAATTTATAAAGAGCTTGGACCAATGATTTCAAATTAGCACCATTATTGAGAAGATAAAAAAGCACTGTAAGACCTGTAAAAACTGTAAAAGAGAAGCGAGGTGATTAGAGAGAAGCAGGGTACTATATGGTATAGGTCTGTATATGAGGTACTGTATTTTGTTGAAGAACACCGCACAGCACCATTGTGCATCCCATTGAGTACAACAGGAAAGCAAATTATGTGGCATCCAAGCATGCTTTGATGAGCAGGAGCACCCAGGTTTGGCACTCCCTTTTTGTTAGGATTATGGATATAAATTCTAATTTCTTAATGCCCCTAACTACACATGGACACATATATATCTGCATACGCATGTAGAGAGAATGCTTTCTGAATGATATTCCATCCTACACAGGATTTCCCTTTGGATTCTGAACACAGGTTCTATGGAAGACTGAGGCAGTCATGAACAGGTCATCTGCTTGCTGTCACTCTTGCTTATGAGAGATATTTTTCCAACACAAAACTGCTCTATGCATTACAAACATTAGTGAAAACAAGCATAACCATTTTTCAAGATATGTATTTTTTCCAGCTAAAGACAGACTGTACAAAATGGAAGCAGTGCAAATTACTGCATAGGCAGCCTCAAGGCATTATGCTTCAGTAGGGCTGAGATGAAGCCAGTCAAAAAAAACAGATATTTTACTGAATAAAAGTAAAGTCTTTGCAAATCCTACTCATATACAAGATGAAGTCTGAAATGTGTTCTTTGGCACCAGAACAACCTAAAAAAGCTGCTACAGTTTATAGGGTTTCCTATAGATGAGGTCATATGTACTTTGCTTATTTATTACTTCTTACTGTGTGGTTGCCAAGTTCCAAAAAGAACTATTTTCAACTATTTCTACTTAAGCTATGTTGCTGTAGAAGCTAAAGCAGGTCTGATGATCCAGTTCCCCTCTACTTACTATTTGAGAAAACAGACAGCTTTGTGATGGTCTGCCAAGGATGCTTTTCAAAAAAGAACATGTTCAGAGTGTTTCAAAGGCTTTTAAAAAAATCTTTTGAAATCTGAAATGCAAAGATTTCAGGAAAAATCTGTCTCATTACTACTCAGGCAACTTTTACACATCAGACTTCCCATTTCTTTGCACAGGAAATGATAAAGTACTTCTAACTTTGAGAAGAGAGACAGTAAAAGAAATTTCACCACAGTAGCCACCTAAACATGACTCAGACAGACTATCTAAGGACAGAAGGGTAGCTCATCTTACAGCCTTTGCCCTCTATTCTGAGCCTGAAGATAGTGTCAGATAATGTAATTGTTCTTTTGGGTTGTCAGTAGCATCTGAACTGAAGTACTGGCCTAGCTCACATTTTAAAAAAAAAGGAAAAAAAAAAAAAAACAACTTCAAAATGTTTCAACTGAAATTTTTCCTCATGGTTTACTGGAAATCTTTCAGGATTCCCAGCTCCTTCCTTAACCTAGTCCACTTTCACATCACCTTAGACAAAGAGGATGCCCTGGCTAGGCAAGATGAACTTGAATACTACACTTAAGTATGTATCACAACCAGCACTGCTCCATTGGAAGGAATATCATATTGATATAATGCCAATAAGCTGGAGGGGAAAAAAAATGATGACAGATAAAATTAGAATAAATTAAATTTATCATCCAGAAAAAAAAAAAGGGGGGGGGGGGGGCGCAAGTATTACAGTTTTCCTTTATAATTTCTTGCATCCATGTGGAAGGAGAGGATTGTCTCGGTTCATCTCCTAGCAGCCAGCTGTCCACATCACAAATGCCACCAATACAGCTGCCACTAATTGGCACCCTTGGCAGTCACAGCAAACAAGTTGAGGATTGAATGGCTTGTTGAGTTTGCAAAATGAACTGACCTCTCTCTCACCCCAAGAAGTGTCCTGCAGGTCAGGGTGGTGGCGCAGGGTACAGAGTCTTGCACAGCTGTTCCCTTCGTCCTACGCATTAGCAGGACTTCATTACCAGGCACAGTTGCCTTCAGCCCCTTCTCCCTTCCTCTCATAGGGATGCAGAGCAGGGTCCAAGCTTGATCCATGCTGCTATCCAGTGGCAGTTTTTTTTTTTTTTTTTTTTTTTTTTTTTGTAAAACAGCATAAAGTTTACAAGAAGGCCTTCATCTTAACACTTCACTGATATGTGACTTTATATTACCTTGCACTATACAGGCAGTTTTCCACTGCTTTACATGAGAGCTCTTCTCCAAGAAATACTCTCTATCACTTTTAATAATGAAATTTGTCTAACTCTCCCAATTACATACTTTCTTGACAGAGAACATTTGCACAGCCAACGTAACATGCAATTTTTGGACATTTTACAATTCCATGTTATAGAAGCCCATTGAATTTTGAAGCAATGTATTTACAGTAGAACTAGACTACCCAGCAGAGTGGAAGAAAACAGAAAACGACTAAGTAAAACCACAGAAAATCTTTTTTTATTATTTATTTATTTATTTATTTTTAGGTAGAACCTTATCTATGAACAAACTAATGATTATTTATTTATATTACATTAGAATAATATTCTTAAACATTATCTTCCCTTTCATTAACAAGCCAGTATAATTCTATTCTTTTAATCAAACACTTGGTGCTAAGGAAACAGTACCACTAGCTCTGGTGGTAAAAAAGGTACAGAGATAGCATCAAATCTAAGCAAGTGATAAAATAAAACAATGATGTGATGTGCTTTGAGACGAGATGGTAGTGGTTTTATTTCTGACCTATAAATAATTTGCAGAGCCAAGAATCTACAGCACATCGTGTTTATGTAATATTAAACACATCTGGTAACCTTCCTGCTTTCAAGACCAACTGTTCTGCTTCTTTCAATTATACTATTGACACACCAACAGAAGTAAATCATTCTCACTTCGGAGTGGTTCAAATGGCACCAAGGATAAGGGACTAACACCAGTAGTTTGACCCATCCCAAAGGATGTTCCACTGTCCAGCAGAGCCAGAAGTGAAGACAGACTAAGACACAATAAAAGAAAATGTCCAGTGACCCAGATGGCACAGCTGTAAAAATACATTCCAGACACCAGCACCTGGATTTTGCAGCTACTTCACATGTGGCCCTCAGTGCTGGCCCTGGAACAGTCAGAGACAGAGGTCAAATAGCAGCACCTCCGCCACTCAACACAGCAATGCCAGGTTAAACACACAGTGACTGATTTCCATGCAGTGAACGCAATCTTAAACGCTGGATATATGAATTCACCTGCTCATCACCTCCAATTTTCCACTCAGTCATATTCCCAGTCTTACTGGCAATCTTTCCTTAAGTACAAAAAAAAATAGATCAAATGAGATAACAGTGAACAGAAGGAAAACACACAGGAGTTGCTCTGAATCTGACATATTTCAAATAAATACTGAAAATTCTTAATAGATAAATAGAAAAATACTGATTCAACCACAAGATCATGTTCCTTATTCAAAATTATACCAGCACTGGGAGTGTAAATTATCCTAAATTGAATTCAACTTCGGTTTGACATTTTGAATTATTATGTTGGTCCATGGGAATTTTGCCTCAAGAAACTAACAAACAACAACAACAGAAATGCACCATATTAAATATAAATTTTAAAATTCAGCAGAGGCCACAGCTGTTACTCGGAAAGTTCAAACTCCTCAGAGATCTCAGTCTACTCTTACTACAATGTTACTTTTTTTTTTTTTAGATTCGAATTATATCCACTGAAACTGCATGTCATTAAAAACCAAACTGAAAAAGAAATTTGCAGACCATGGCAACTGGAATCAGCTGATATACTTCAAAGGTTTTGTGTCCTGTGGTGCAGACTAGAATATCCGCTGCTTCCAGCAGATCTTCTGACTCCATTACAGACACTTATACAATGTTCAGGAAATTGGATGAATACTTCAGTGGATCCTATCTTTTCAGTTGACTACATGTATTCCTTTTTGCAGTATAGACAGTATTAGTCTCCAGTTCTGGACAATTAAGGGAGAAATTTAGTCTGTTAAAAATACACCATAAACTTTAAGGAGGAAAGGAATAAAAAGATCAGAGGAGGGTTGGTTTCTGAAACTGGGCAAATTAGGCAAGCTAGCCTAATTCCCTAATTCTCCTACTGAAGAGGTACTGAATACCTCTTAGTTTTTATTTCAGGAAATGTGTTACCCCTTCCTTTTACTCTGTGAAATTCAGTTTGATTAAAAAAAAAAAAAAAAACACTCAGTAATGCTTATTTGCTATGAGAGTCAAGGATCCATAGTTGCTTGGTATATTTTATTAGATGCTTAATAGGACTTGCAGAAACACTCACTATAAAAAGGACAGAATAATGATTTAATTCTACTCAGAAACATAAAAATCAATAGTTATGTGGCTGAATTCCATTGTAGGACAGTGATTTCATATGGTGATTATAGCAAAAAGGAGACAAGGCTTGCACTAGATCCTACATATACGTCCCGTATTTCTGAGTTGTTTGTTCTGATGCTTTTATATGTGTATAATGACAAACTTATAACTATGATGCTGGCACTGTTCTTCTTTCTGTCAGAATTAGGAGTTTAATGTCTTTTGTTGCTTTTTCCATTAAAGTTTAAGATATTATGAAAACCACTCTGAGATTTTGTTCAGTAACATTCATTCCAATGTAGAAAAGGACTGTAACACTTAAAAACATTGTTAGATTGACAGTCATAGAGACCAGAGCCTCAAAACAGGCAGACATAGCAGTGGAGGAAACAGATGCCTCTGAGCATGGTATGCTAAGTGACAGAATGTTAATAACTCATAAGTACAAAGAAGTTATACTGGGCCTATAGATCTCAAGAACAATACATATTCTTGGTTTCTGCTTGTTAAACTTGAGAACTTAATGACCTGTTTTCATGGAGATGACAAAAAAGGCCATGATCACATTTCAAGTGCCCACACTTAAATTAGCAGATCTCTGTCCATGTAGTCTACCCTTCCTGCATAGAGAGGTTAATGTTCAGGCAGCATAACTTCAGCTTCTCTGCTGCAAATGACAAGAAGATGCTACTTTATGTAAAAAAAGTTTTGTGTTCATGCTGTTAGGAGAGGGCTGTAACCTAACAACTTCTTTCATGCTAAACACCAATCAAATATTTACCTGTTGAGACCCCATCCCTTTATTTCCTGTTTCTTTTTCAATAAAGAAATATTGTGATTCGATTAATAGATTAATAAACTTACACAATTGGAATTAAGAAACAACTGCAATAAATGGAGCTCTGGAAAAATAAATAAAAAGGAGACTAGGATATATGTCACTAGAACTATAATCCCTAAAGAATTAAGGCTTTCAGTGCTTGGAGAAAAGAAAACAAGGAACAAAAGCAAACTGTTGGACAGTAGTGCCCAATAAATGCATCTGGCTAGTCTGCTTGCTTCACCCAGAAAAAAAAATCTCCTTTCTATGAGAACATTACATTTTTTAAAATTATGATTTTTCACAGCTTTCCTAACATCTAAACTAGTCTTTATATGCTCAGTGCTCTCTTCCCCATACTACCAAAGATTCACTATGGTGTTTAGTAACCTTTAGTAATAAAACATCACTCCTCTTGCATCCTATGGGGAAAAAGGAGGGAATCACAGCACTTACTCACTGAAGGCAAACACTGTGCTTTTTGAGTAACTCTATATACAACAGTTCTTATGAACTGTTAGGAACTAACATTCATCTAGATGATTTCAACTCCAAATACTCTACATGCTTCATCCTAGGAGCAGCTACACCAATGTCATTTTGTTACCATGCTAATAAAATCCTTCTCCTACAACTCCTGTACTTCATGCCAGTTGTTTCCACTATGAATCAGGCAGCTGCACAGGAAATTCTTCTGAAACCTGCTGTTCCACAAGCAGTTAGAAGTACTCTTCCCCTTCTCCTGTAAACCCTTTTCTATGGCATGCTTACCTTTGGAGTACTAAGCACCAGCAAGCCACTCAACAGGATTTTTTCCACTTCTCTTCATATCTTTGTACCCTGTAACACCTTTATAACAGCCTAGCAAGTAAGGGATACAAAACTTGAGCAGCAGAACTAATGATTTGTTGATTTTGCGCTAGGCAAACATTAGGCTTTAAGCTTCTCACATGACTTCTTCAGAAGTTCAAGATCATAAGAGAAACATGGTTGGAAGGGGAAGGAAGCATACTTCAACAGCTGAAAATACTGGAAAAATAGACACACAAACCACATATTCTCAACATGATGAAAAAATTGAAAATGTTTATTTTACATGCTTAGACTATGACTGCAACACCTCTGCTATAACAATTAATATTAAAAAATGCTTAGTTCTGTCATTAAGTTGCTGATATCCATAGAAGTCTTTTTGTTAGCTCAAATCTGCTCTATTTTGATCAAAGGAAAATATATTTCCTTTCTCATTTCTCTTGCCCTTTCTTCTCCTCGGAGTCCCTGTTATTTTGAAGATCTGGCCTCAGCCAGCTGTTGGCACAGTACACCCTGAGAGAAAATAAGCAGTGAAAGGAAAAAAAAAAGGGGAGCATGAGGAAATCCCCTTTACATTTCCCTCCAAGAAAGCAATTTTCCTCTTGCCCCTAATTCCAATTTCAGAACACCAGGGATGCACCTAATCTACCTTTCTAGTGCTAAAAGTATGAAAAGATTTCAGAAGTGTGGCTGAAATGAACCGTGATGAATCACCATTTTGTCAAAAGGTTTAGGATATCCAGAACCAACTGTTTCTTTCACAAGGAGGAAAAAAAGGACAGAAATCATTCCATCAGCATTTTTTTTTTCTTCCATTTAAATGAAAGACCCAGGCAAAAAAAGACATCTTCTGTGTCATGGTTTGTCACTCACGACCAGCAGCTGGTGATTAAAAAACCTTATGGCTTTAAACCTGCTTCCCTGTAAAGGGGAATGCATCCGTCTGAAGTGCCGCAAACCTGAAATAATCAGGCAGAGCCTTGAGAGGTGGGCAAGTAAATGAACAAACTATAGCTGCAAATGAACATTTAGGCACACAAAAATAAAAATCAGGTTTGTTTAAGGTTTAAACTAACATTTAAATAAAGGTTCCTGTTGTGATGATCATCTATTATTTGGCTGGTTTTCATGCTTCTTCTGACTGACTCGTGTTTAAGCCCCACAGATATTTCCTGATGTGGGAAAACAAGCAAGAAACAAAGCAAGCCCTCCATGAGTCTCCAGCCATGGGCTAATTTGCTCTTTGAAGAGAAAGGGCCTGTCTCTCAAGACTGAGAAGCACAACCATCTGCTCAGGTTGTGAGTGACGAGCTAAGGGAGCTCGGCAGCAGGCAGCCATACGGTTTTTTAACTCTGCCTTGACCAGCAGCAGGAGGTCCAGCACACTACAAAGGTTCAAAGGTAACAGGAGGACTAACACCTGGACAAGACAGTCAGCTGGAAATATTTCTACATGAGAAGAGCAGAAAATGGAGGGTTTAGAAACTGGATAGCTCAGAAGGAGGAAACTGCATTCAAGCAAGCCCCTTCTGCCTTACCCCATTCTCCCTTTTTCCTTTGGCTGGCATTCACCTCAGAGAGCGAGGGAGGAACATGTCAATGGGAAAAGGGAGATCATATAGCAGCCAGGTCTGATCGAGTGAGCACTTACCGCGGGTCCCTGATTAGAAAAGCTGCCTGAAGACCTGACCCAAGTGACCTTTGCAGGTACACATTAAGGTGATGAACACATATGGTATTTGCCTGCAACCAGAACTCTCCCCAAACTGACCTCTTTCTTATAAGATCACAAAGTTGACTCTTCCACAGCTCCCACCAAGTGAATACTATTTTTTCCATCTCTTAGTAGTATACACCTCCCAAGCCAGGTGTAGGCTATTGTCAGTTCTACAGCAAATGATTTGCAGAACCAAATACACTTATTAACATTAATAAACCAGGCAATGAAGAAGTATCACCATCTCACAGAGGGAAAGAGAAACACATTAGAGAATGGCAGAGAAATAATCCTCTTCCCCTAGCAGGCCAACAAAGCAGTCTGAAAATTACTTTTTAAATTTTCTATAACAATGGTGTTAGAATATTTAGTTTAGTTAAACATTAATCATGTGACCAGAAAAAAAAAAAGTGATGAGTTAAAAAAAATCATAATACTTTAAACAGAATGTTTATCATCCAAAATTATCTGACTAGATTAAATGGCCAATCAAATCAACTCCACGGACTTTAATGGAGATCTTACCTGGTTCACATTAAGCTGCTTTTTAAAGTATTTTGATTATCATCTGCAGGATGCTACCCAATCTGCCTGATGTATTTCTCAATCCACAAAAAAAGTAGTTGTACCTTCTGCTGCTTTATTTAGACATCATATCCCCAGTCATTAGATGGTATTATATGGTCATATTCCATATTAAATCTGGCCTCAGTAGACTTCATGTTGTACCTGAAATGCTCTGCATATATCTCTAACTATATGTTGGAAGAAGCATCATCCTTTCTAGTTAGCTGCATAAACTTGGCACAAA
Source organism: Heteronetta atricapilla (assembly GCA_011075105.1). Taxonomy (NCBI): domain Eukaryota; kingdom Metazoa; phylum Chordata; class Aves; order Anseriformes; family Anatidae; genus Heteronetta; species Heteronetta atricapilla. The sequence goes on from CM021731.1 coordinate 101,842,153, forward strand.
CACCTTATCACGTGCTATAATTAATTCAGCAGAATTTGTGCTTAGCCTTGATTCAAATCAAATCAGTACTGCAAAATAATCTAGCTTAACAGAGAGGAGTATTAAAGAACACTGAACCATAACCCCACTCACTATGTTTTATTAAGCCTTTACTCTTTCTACCAGTGCTGTCAGTGAAAGTGCCGCCACCCACCAGCTGCACTTATAGGGGCTTGAAAAGCTCTGCTAAGAGTACTTGTTCTGTTCAGGTCACCTGAAAGTCATTCTGTGCTGGGGAAGGAATACATGCAAATCTGGCACGTCTGAGAACAGGAAAAGATGCTGCACTAAGTGCCCAACTTAATTAAGCAATTCTGCCTCTTAAAGAATCAGTGTTAAATTCTCAGACAGATCTTGGTGTATTTTTTTTTTTTTTCCCTAGTGGAAAGCTAATGAGAAATAATGTTAACAAGCTGAATGAATATTATAACAAATATTGAAACAGAAGACATCTAATCAGTAGCAAGCATCCTCAGAGCCTCCAGTTCTCCAATTAAGGCACCGTCCAGGCCTCTATATTCTGACTTGGTGGTGAACAAAAACTTTGAGGTTTTCCCCCCTTTGGACTGAAGGAATATTTGATTAGATACCCCCCCCTCCTCTTTTTTTTTTTTTTTTTTAATGCTCACCAAGTTGTATCATTTTCCTCCATTATTTTATCTTACTCACTCTTCTAATGCACATTTACAGAACACCACCACCAGCCCACACCTCATGAAGGCTGCCAATCCAACTCTCACCTAACCACTGAGCCACTGAGTTGCATTTGCTTATTGCTTTGAAAAGCTAGTAATCATCACACAGACATAGATCTTTAGAGATTTAAGCTAAGTGAGTCAGTGTGTTAATTATATGCTAAGAAGTACACACAAGAAATGGAAAGTAGTAGTTTATTGCTTTCCCAAGTTTCTCAGGTAATTAGAACAGCTTCTGGAGATACATGGCACTGTCCCAGAATCTATCATCACAATGGGCTTCACTGTAAAATGCACAGAATTAATTTTTTAATGAAAATCCTCTACAGAGTGTCAGAGCCAAATTCACCTGATAAATGTCACTGAGCAACGTCATTACTGGCTCATCAACACAGGGTGTTTAAAACAGATGGTAGAGCAATGCATCTTCAGCACTACAGCCTGTTAATATCAGCCACCTCCCATAAAAAAATTAAAATTGGCCCCCTGTCAGTCAAACATGACAGTACTTTGGATTTCTCCCTCATGATATTCTTTAGCCTTGAGGCAGATATGACAGCCGCCTTATTAAATTCCAAAAATAAAATGTAGCACAAGAAGGCAGTGCATTCCAATGAGACAGCAGACTTGTTAAAATGCAACATGCATAAAACTTACTTCATATCATTTTAGCTATCATCAGTTTCATCTTTTTTTTTTTTAAAAAAAAAAAAGCAAATAGCAACTTTAGAAATGTGGTGTTTGTTGTATATATGTTAAAACAACATGTCACGCCTTATATTTCAAAGTGGCTAAAAGTCTTCATAGGCGTTGCACAGATATTTTGGTTATTTTTCATGAAAATAAAAGCTGGGCTTTCTCTTTGCTGTTCTTCTGTTGAGTGCTTGTGTTCCATTAGTATTGATCCCAATCTACACAGAAGGCATGGAGGCTAGCTATCCTGTTATACAAGAGCATCACTAAATCAGGAGGATTTCTGCACGAACATGAGGACTGGTCTGTACATATCATGTTTTCCAACTATATAGGACAGCAAAAAAGAAATCATCTCATTTAAAAAATGTTCTAAATTGAAGAAAAAGGGCATTGAGAAAGCACAGTTATAGCACTCTTGTAAAGCCACCAGTTAATGTTTTACTTTCACATTTAATTTCACTCAGTGATATATACACTGAGCGATATGGATTAGGATTATCAAGGCATATTAAGACAGCTTCCATGGAACCACACCAATTCAGACCTATAAAACACATAGGTTGCTTGAAATTCCCTAACATAAGGTGGAATCCTGGGCTAAACCAGCCTTTACCCTGAAGTCTTATACGTATTTGGTAACACGTGATGGTAAGGATTGCTCATATCATCTCAGGTACAAGGTATAATGCCAATAAGCACCTGAGCAGGGGGACAGTTCCATAGGAAATTTAATATGTTTTCAAATAGTTCACATCATGGATTTGTTGAAACGTTTGTAGGATTCAGGCTGAAGCTTTATATAGCTGGGCCATCACCTGTGGGATTTTGTTTCGTTCCATTCCCAGGGTTTATTAAAGGTTACTACACTCCTCTGCAAATATCCAGAGAAAGCTCACACATGCCTAACTAAGTCTCCCACACCGTCATTTACTGCATCTCAATATTCCATATCCCTCAAATGCCCCCCAATGCATGATAGTCCTGCCAAGGTCTTATCTTCCTTCCTGCTTTAAAACTGGACACACAAAGGCCCTTAAGGAACACAGTCAGTGCTCTAATTCATGACATACTAGATTTCTAAAGTCAAGCGAGGTTTAGATGGTCACAAATTTAGCAGCTACTCATTCCCAGGCTGTTGTACGTATTGTACAAACAGCTTCTTCGTATCTCTAACTCGCTACATCCCCCTTTTTCTGCTGCTTTGCCTCCTAGACATTATCTCCTATGGCTTTGCAAAACACATGCCAAAATCTTCCTTCACTTTTGAAATAAAACAGGACTGATTTAAAACAAATGCTTTCATTTTGACAACACATTTGCACAAACAAACTGTGTCAATGTTGATGTGGCAATAACAGAGCAAGACAACTGAGTTCTGCACTCCTCAGGAACTGCCCCCGAAATGTCAGTGATCACAACTCCTGCCAACACACTCCAAAAATGAAACAGCAATGGCTTCATCTTTTTCAATGCAAGTCTTTTATGTCTGCTCTCCACGTACAGGTGTTGGTTTCAACTGTTGACTGCACCCTCATCTGAGTCCTATTTTAGGAACTGCAACCAAAGTGTTACATGATGCATAGAATGACATTTTCAATTGCCAAAAGCATGCTCTAAAAGCAAAACAGAGCAGGAGGAGGGGGAAAAGGAATCTATTCCCACAAGGCCTAAATGTTGTTATCTCTATCTGCCAAACAAATGACATCTTGCTCCCACTTTGAAACATTTCTGTAGTTTCCTGTATGATGTTACTTTTATTTTTTCCTGAAAGGAATGCCACTTCTTCCAAATTGTGTTTAACCTATGCATGTTTAACACTGTGAGTCTGTGCCAATTGCAAACCACAATCCAATACATATTCCATCACTAATACGTGCATACACATATCATGGAATCACAGAATAATTCCTGTTGAAAACCTTCTGGGGTCACCTGCTCACATTCTCTTCTCAAAGCAGGCATAACTTCAAAGTTCAGGGTCATTTTGCTCACAACTCTTTCCAGATGGGTTTTGACTACCTCCAGTAATGGACACTTTACTGCCTCTCTAGGCATTGCCACAAATCACCTCAAGTATTGTGTTCAGTTTTGGGCCCCTCGCTACAAGAAGGACATGGAGGTGCTTAAGCAGGTCCAGAGAAGGGCGACGAAGCTGGTGAGGGGCCTGGAGAACAAGTCCTACGAGGAGCGGCTGAAGGAACTGGGCTTGTTCAGCCTGGAGAAGAGGAGGCTCAGGGGCGACCTTATAGCTCTCTACAGATACCTCAAAGGAGGCTATAGCGAGGTGGGGGTTGGTCTGTTCTCCCACGTGCCTGGTGACAGGACGAGGGGGAATGGGCTTAAGTTGCGCCAGGGGATTTTTAGGTTAGACGTTAGGAAGAACTTCTTTACTGAAAGGGTTGTTAGGCACTGGAACAGGCTGCCCAGGGAGGTGGTGGAGTCACCATCCCTGGAAGTCTTTAAAAGACGTTTAGATGTAGAGCTTAGGGATATGGTTTAGTGGGGACTGTTAGGGTTAGGTTAGAGGTTGGACTCGATGATCTTGAGGTCTCTTCCAACCTAGAAATTCTGTGATTCTGTGAAATCCCCTCTCATTGTGAAGATTTTTTCCCCTTATCTAGTTGAAACACCCCTTGCTGCAACCTGTGGCCGTTGCCTCTAGCCCTTTTGCTGGACACCTCAAAAGAGAGTGCGTATGCCTTCTCTGTGGTCATCCACCAGGCAAAGACAACAGTTAGATTCCCCCCTTAGCCTTCTCTCAAGGATAAGCATTAGTGGGCAATAACCTTGTCCCATCTTCTAACCACCAGCTTCCTTGCTATGCTCTTGCTGTGTAGCCTAGTACGTGCTTAGGCTTCACTGAAACAGGAGCCCAGCACGTGCACACACATGCACACAATGATAAAGCAAAAGTGTAAACAGAATCTAAAAAGGAAATTAAATAAAAAGACGTGTTTAAAATATTAAGTAAAGCCACTTTATAAATTACCTTGCCACATATGGCAGGGCTTTGCAAAGTGTCTGTGCTTATCATAAGGCCTCCTGGCAATAAAGGAAGGAAACTTAGCAATACATGAAGGCTTTAGATTAATACATCTGTACTTAAAAAAGGGTAGTTAAAAACTGCATTCAGATCTGAGCAAGTAAGTGATCTAAATATACGGTCTCTTCCCAGCAATACTATTGCTTGGCTATTAACACTTGTATTAGGGCCAAAAAGAACCCTTCAATAAAAATACAGATACATATTTGACATATGCAAGCATGAATAATACCACGGTTATGTCATCAGGTTGAGCGGTATCTTGGAGGACTTACCCACCTATCTGGTTGAAGGACCACCCGCAAAGGATCTCAGGGGTTCTGACTGATCTAAAACACTCTGCTTTGTTGGTATCTGGTATCACAAACTGAAAAGTCACCCATACCTGCTTTGCAACCACAGTGCATCTCCAAGTACCAAAGCAACACTAACTTGTCAGTTAGGAGCCACTATAATGCATATTCCTTTCTACTCCATAAATCTTCTTTCAAGCTGTCCCTCGAAAAATCCCTCTGCATTTCTGTTCTGCCATCACAACACTCTGGTTTTCAGCAAGTTGATAGATTTTTTGTTGTTGTTTCTCAGCATTAAAGTACCTGGTTTTAATTAGCTGTCACACTAGTATTGTCTTTGCATGCTTTTATGCACTCACATCACACGCAAGTTTTTTTTTCTTTTCTTTTTTCTTTCTTTCCTTTTTTTTTTTTACACAGATAATAAGTGGGATGGATTTGTCTAATGGGAAAAAAGAAAGGGAAAAGTTTGACATAAATTGTCACAGAAATCATTTGACATTCACCTTTTTTAGTGGAAAAGGACAAAAGCTAAAATCATTAGGTTCCTGTATGTATGAATACAAGCAAAAGAACATTTTAAATGTAAAGATCCGTTGTTACTGAGGGAGTGAAATACTAATAAGATTCCATATCTTAAGTGCAGAACTAGCAGTACCCAAAAGCTGTTAAGCCTCTGACTGTTCTCAGATCTACAATTATCAGCATCCTGAACAGGATATTTGTAAAGAGAGACATAGTGAAGGCAATTTATCTCAAATTCATCCCAAAGCTAAGAACTGAAATTACACCTCTTGAAAATACTACAGTATCTTAACCCCAAGATCCTTATTGCTTTCTAAATGGATTCTCCAGCTATTAAACATTCCAGCATCTAACCGGATTACTACATCAGCAATCAATCACATTTATAGGGTATTAAATTTACTTGGAAACTCGGTGTCTGACTTCAATCTAGAGGGACGAGATCAAATTAAGATTCCTACTACATTGTGCGCAGCACTATTTTATTTTTTATTTTTTTTGTAGGAAGGAATTGCCAAATTGCATTTGATTTCTTGTTTTGACATGTTATTTGGCATATTAATAAGCTAGAAACATTATGCTGCTTAAAGTCGTGATCTCATTTTCCCCAAATTTACCTGGAAGCACTTTCTGAGAAGGAAGTAGGAGATTCTTGTTCACTGACTAAATGCTGTTAAAGATATGTTATGTAAAACAGGCAAAATTTTCAAACATGGGGAAAATGTAATGTGTGAGTTTAAATCTTCAGACAAGCCATTACACCTTGTCTGAGTCAGAACTGGTAGGATAAGAGCAGATGGACTACGCAGAAATGAATGCCCACTCAGCCTTTCTCCTGAAATGGCCAAAACACTGCAGGGACACAAACTGAAGAACCTGTGAGACTATTAGAAGCTGTAGCATATGCTTTCACACAATTTTGCTGCTGAGCACAGAAAGCAGTGCAGCCCTCAGCTGCACTCTGGTCATCCCCAGTGGGCACAAGATGCTCTCAGTCCTTGTGGCACCCCAACCATCAAGCAGTTGTCCTTTGTGCTTGAAATACCACGGGGAGGAAGATTTCCCTGCACCTATCAGTTGCTGCTTCTAAGCCTGGACTAAGCACATTCTAGCCTCTCCTCTTTTGTTTCCAGTAAAGAGTAAGGCAAATACTTAGAAGAATGAAATCTTATCCTCCATTATTAACTATTGCATTATTAAATTTTACATGAAACGTGCATCCCAGTAAAACACCTCAAAAAACGAACAAACAAAACTATGTAACAGAATAGATGTGTATAGTGACTGGACATAATAGAAAAATAATACAAATTAAGAGTTTTAAAACATTCTCACCCTCTTAAAATAACATTAACACTCATAACCCAGGAACTCAAGAGTACCTAAAATAATCCAAAACCACAGAAATGCAGTGTCCATCTGTAATAACACCATATTATCCCCTTGTTTCCCAGGAGTGCCTTACATTATATACAATATTTTTAGAAACTTTTTTATAAGCTTTAAGAAAATACTTTCTTTATATAAATATTTATTCCTTTACTGCTACAGAAAAAAAAAAAATCTGTTCCTTCATATTTGTTTTATGAAACATGAAAGTTGATGCCTTCACCAATCTTAGTTTCAATTAAGAATTACATTATTGATTGGCTGAACTTGTAGAACAGAACTGGAAGAAGCATCTTTTTTTGTTTGTTTAAGTCCAAAACAAGTATCCATAAATTTATTGAATAGATATAACTTCATTTTTTCAACTACCAAGCCAACAATAAAAAAAAAATCAGTATTTTATTTAACAACATACAACAAGGTCTCATAAAATATAAGCATCTTTCTCCACAGATACATTACCTATACAATTAAAATATCTGAACAACACTTTAACAAGATGAAACAACTACAAACTGGGGTGACTGTTATAATGATGCTGATATCACCCATCTAAATATTTGGATAGTCTCTTCAAACCAGTCTCAATTTAAAACCACATAGGCTTAGAAGTAATGCTTAATGTTGATATGAATTGAATGTTTACCATACTATGTGCTAGTTGCTCACTGACTTTAGAAATAAATTCATTACATTTAATGACAGGGAGGATGCTTCATGAGCAGAGCACTGAGGTCACCATAAAAACTAGAGATATAAATAAAAAGATTGCAAAAATGTAATTTAAAATATATTAAAACCACACACATTCTTTCTGTTTCCATGTCACACCATCATCTCATACTCTTCTTGGAAGAAACACATTTTTAGCTGGCAGGATATCCCCTCCATACATGCATTGTTCATTTCAAACAATGCTGTTAAGGAAAAAAGAAGAAATGCTTCTACATATTTAGTCTGACTTGCCTAATGTAAGTCATATACATATGATGTTATCCTGCAGAAATTGTTCAAGCAAGGGTCTCACTACCATCAAACTAACATAGAGGGTCCTTTTCTGCATTGCTCCTTATGATCCCAGACTGCCTTCTGCCAGGCCCTAATTTCACTTCATTTCATCATGAGCAACCCTAGGGGTTCCTGAGATGGACACTAACAGAGCCCCTGAGGGCAAAAAGGGAATGAGAGGGTCAGGTTTGATTTCAGCTGGCAAACTTAGCTGTTGCTTCCCAATGAATTCTGACATGGTACCCAAACGAAAGATGAATGCTTTTCAAAGTAAGCACAGACAAAGCAATATTAAATATTTAATTTCCAGAGGCAAAGGGTGAAGTCACAGAGCTCAAGGGAAGCTAATGGACCTCAAGCTAGATAAGCTGATTTTAAGCAGTAAATTCCCATGCAGAATCCACAGAAAACTCAACAGTTGCATTGGGGTTGGGGGAAAAGGTTCTTTGCTAAGAAATTATATCCATGTGCAGATATTTGAGATTATATGAAATTAACAAATATGAAAACCAGTCCCAATTCTCTGCTGGCACAGTCCTCCTTTAGTCCCCCAAATCAGGGTGGATCAATGGTTAGCACTAAGCTTACAGTAGTAACCTCAGCACCTGCTGGGGTATTATGCCTTTCATTTCAAATAGGAGCAAAACTTTTACATATACTTTGTAATTTTGAGACCAGAGCCAGTTATTTTCATTCAAAAGCCTCCACAGGAACAGTGCAAAGACAATGTCAGTTCTCCTTTCTTTATCTATCAGTGAATTTCCCTCAGAATTGGTGCTGACTCCCCTATTTCAACGGTTTTATCACGTCAAGTACCTGAATTAAACTGGAAACTCAAAGTATATGTAGGGGTGAACTGACGGTGAATGGAGGGCCAGCTCTGTACCAGACAAGGGCTGGCAGAAATTCCCCCAGAAGAAGCATGACGGAAATCTGAAGAATAAACCCAGACATTGCTTAGATGCATTTTCCACAAACAAAACTGTAATAGCAAATTGTATACTTTCAGCCCTCGCTACACTGTCACCTATCCACTGTCACCCTATCCACTATTGCCTACTTTTCATCCAGAAGTTTTTTAGGGAAAACTTCTGATTTAGAGACTCAGGGTAGGTGAGGGCTTCAAACTTTTCCTGCCTCATTCTCCTTTATGGGACTCCCTGCCTGACCAGGCTTGCCCCACGGACACCAGCACAGATGAGAAAGCACCCTGCCATCTCCAGATTAATCATGTGTGATATTCACAAAGTGAAGGCAGATGCTACTTTTATCCAGCTGAGGATTGTTGAGATAACCATTATTCATCATGTTTTGATATTTATACTTTATCCAACAATTATTTTCCTGTTATGACAGGAGCTAACTTATCATTTTCCATATGGCCAGAAAGGTGTTAGACCTTCACTAATTATAGATAAAGCTATATTAATGGCTGCTGAGCAGCATCATCATCTGTGATGCTGAACCTATATACCATGGAGCCTAGCCTTCCCTCTCATGGCAGGTGGACAAATAAAAGCTTCCAATACCCATTTCCCACCTGTTCCTTGCTGTCAGAGCTCCAAAGCCCACTAACCCCAGTCTTTCACAGGCCCAAGGGCACAATGTCATCCCAGGCAAGACACACGTCTTCCAGGAAGCTGGTGTGCCAACATGTGCTCATCCTGCTCACCCGGCAGCTGGAACAGAGACAAAGAGCTTCACAATGGGAGCCACAATGGAATTTACCAGCATTTAAAATTGTCCTGGGACCACAGCTGTCTGACAGAGTGGAAATGGATTGTTCTACTAATAGGATGATCCTGTTTCTAAAAGTAACTGGTTTGCCAGATAACCAGCAAAAAGCAGTGAAAATAGCTTGCTGCTGTAGTGATGCTTACTCTGACAGACACAGTAGCTATCATTAAGGGCTTCAGCAAAAGAAAAGGGAGTGGGGCAATAAACAAAAATAATTTTCACCAGTTATTCCTTATGGCCCAGGTTGCTTCCCCTAAACACTGCTTTGAATGCAGCATGGACCCTGGTACTGTGCACAAACTCTGAACTGTTGTAACCTGGAAATGGCTCAGGAGTTTCACTGATGCTCACCCTGCCAAAAGATATAAAGTGTTATCCATGCAGGGATCTGGGAAATTGTTACTGCAGAATGTTTATCTGCTACCTGCAGCAGGCTTCAAGATTTTCCAGACAGCAACAGTAACTCAGACAAGCGGACTTCAAAGTCTGGTGTTAACATGCTTGGTGAATAGGCCAATGTCCTACTCCATGTGGTGTGACCAATGTGCCAGAGAAGGGTTGCTCCGAGGAGCCAGACCCCCTTTCACTTACAGGGTGAATGCACATATAGGAGTGGGAGAGAAGGGGAGATGCAGCTTCTCTCCAAATTGGTCCTGTCTTTTGCATTACCAGCTGATCAACAGAGGAGCCATGTCAGCGCTGCTGACACAGAGAAACCATCCAGGCAAAAATCATTTCCCCAAATGCCTAATCTCAACTGCCATTGCTAGATTTGGCTTTATCATCTGTAAAGCAGTGCTAATATCTGAATGGCCCTTTTGTCTTCGCTCACCTCTGACTTTCAATTACTAGGATTAAAGAAGCTTCACTGTCTCCCATACAGTCACATAAAGATACAATTTTTTTCCTAGTTATAAGAATACAAATTGAATTTTCTCTTCCAAGGAGTGAAAACGAAGAACAGAGGTCCCAAAAGTACTAAATATTTTTCATTATTAAATTCTTCTCTAACCATTATCTTCAGCCCCAAATATAACATACCAAATTTACAGAAAGTCTACTTTATATGGCATATACTGCAGCAATAATAGTTCCTCTCTCCCTCTTTCAAAACATTTCCCATGGTAGTTTCAAAGCACATGTTTTTAATGATATTTTTAAATCAGAATTATTGTAATTAATCTTTAGTTTTTGAAAGTAGTCAGACACAATGTAATGAAGCATACTTTTTTTTTTTGACTGTTCTGTGTACCAGGGACTCCAGGCTTTTGTGACACTCACAGCCCCTGTAGTAAAATAAAACACCAAACCAGTAACAGATCTCAAGAAAACTGCAGCATAAGTGAACATAAACTGCATAATTGCACATGAATGAGATGTTCATAAAATAGATTCAGATGCACTCCCTCCTCCCACCAGTACTTTATCCTAACATCTCTCCAGATGTTTACATTTATTCTACTACAGCAGCAAACATACATCCAGATTGCACCCCATTTAGCTGCAATGAAACCACCATCTCTGCTCAATACGATGCTCATGCTTGCTAGACATGAACTGCATTTCAGCATTTGCATATGTAATTCTGACATATGTACAAAAACACAGGAAAGAAAAAAAAATCCACACGTGCCTTTGGGCATTCCTGGTAGCTACGCATCAAAAATACCCAAGCCTGACAGGTCACTTCAGGATTCAAACTATAAAAGGAGTTTCTTATTTCAATAAAACTGATGCTTTTCATTTTGTTCTCTGGACAAGCACAGTTTGGACAGCCACAGTCCTGCTCACATATTGACCCAACGTGATTCAAGGAAATTAATAAGCCTGCTCTAAAACAATCTTTGGGCTTTGCTTTTGCATGACTAGTTCTTCCTCTTCTGCCTAAAACCCTGCTACTATTCCAGAAACTCACTGCCTGTAATTTATTTCTGGTAAGGCAAAAAAGTAGGATTCAAGTTTTTAAAACATCAGTTAGATTCCTTGAGCCTAACAAAACATAAACTAATATAAAATTCATACACCCCAATCTTCCAGCACCTTCCAGCTTTGTACAGTCCCATACATCCAATTCTCTTTCTAATATCCTTTTAATATAATTTCCTTCTTTGCCTTTGGCAAGCCCTATAGCCTTCACCTTTGTCCTCAGAGAAATCTAGGTTAATATTACATTTGTGTAGCAGGTTCTACATTTTTTATTTTATTGGAAAAGCAGTCTAGCATGAAAAGAGTAAAGGCACAACCTTAGAATTACCTGAACCAGTGGAGAGAGATACTTCCAATCACCAGGGGAAAAATCATTTAATACAGTTCAGTCCTCTTATGAAACCACCTTTTTGCCAGACAAAGCAATTATTTCATTTGGCTAGCTCCTGCATCATACTATGAACCTAGAGGCTGAAATGAGGTTAAACATTTGACCATTACTTGGAGCATCAGGTGGTAGCCAACCTACCAAAATCTGTCTTTTTTTTTTTTTACCATATAGGGAATAAGCAATATTAATTAGTAAAAATTCGTAACATAAAATATTTGCATTATTAAAAACATGTAAATTTATAAAAAGATCAAACCACATCAGACTTAGATAAATTAAGAGAAAATCAACCAGAAACCTTAACTTACTTTCCCACAGTATTAACCCTTTGACAGACTGTTTTATTCCTCTTCATGTAAGTTTCTCCCCATCCCAGTCTTAGGAAAATATAGCAAAACAATATTTACCTAGAGGCACAGCCTCTGTATTTCCACGGGAGGGTCAGCTATAATTGTACTTATAGAACTCCATTTTTCTTGAAACACACAACATCTAAAGCCATATATGCTTTTCCTTGTTTTGGAAATAAACAGTAGTGAATTTATGGTTCAACTGATAGTTTCAGAGAACCAAAGGTTCTCTGAACAATTTCTTCAGGGATAAGAAATAAATCAGCCTTCATGCTAGCTCAGGCCTATGTCCCTTGTGGGTGTAAACAAAAATGTTTAGGTAATTCTCACAGGTTTCTGCAAACATCCTCCTTGTCAACACAAATTACACATGGTCTTTCAGAACAACAAATGTAGGTAAACTCAAAAGGCTGAAAGAATTGTTCACGCACTTGTGGAAACTCTGGTATGAACACCAGATCCCAGAAAAGCCTATGCAAAATGGGTTTTTCCCACTCCCTACCTGTTTTCCAAGTCACAAAAGATTATAATCCATTATTTGTTCATCTTTCCCAAATGTTTTATAAACATACAACCTCAGTTCTTGTGCTGTGGGCACTACTTTAAGTTGATCTGCTTCAGACACAAAAAACTGCTTGTTACGGATTTTTGTACTTAAATGCTGAAATGTGTGTGCATGGGAATGGAGGGTGTTCATCCAAAGGTATAAGACAATATACAAAGGAAGCAAATATAGTTTATAAAGAAGACAAAAGGACTAAACACCACCCTCGGTATTTACACTGTATGAAACAAAACTGAAATGACTTCTCTAAAACTCTCAAACTCTGCTGACCAAATGACACTGCTCAGTCTCTTTCCTGTAGAAGGTTTCATTCCCTTTTGGTGCACAGCAAATACAGAAACAAGTAGACATTAAGTAAAACTGAGAGGAAAGCTGTAGTCTCAGCTCCTTTGGAATTTATTCCATAAAAGTTAATTAGCTGAATCTGAAGAAGCCAAATCTAACTAAAGACAGTACTTGTCCCCAGAGAGAAATGCTCCTGGGGAAGAGAGCTCCACTGCGTCCCCTGCAGCCTTTTTGCTGCCGTGGGGACACTGGGTTGGGTGTCTGCTGCTTGTGAATTCACGTAGAACTTCAGCCAGGCCACCCAATGTCACCAAAATCCCTTGTGGGCAACGCCTGGGTGGAACCAAGACGGCCTGCAGGAGGTGTGGGGAAAGGAAGACAGCGGCTCTCAGGTGACAGGCTCTGTGCTGAGCTGAAAGCATGGATGCAGCCTTCATTTCCAGCCCAGTGGGACCAGAGAGCCTGGCTGGTTGCACTGTGCCTCTTCTCGTTCTCAAGGAAAAGAGGGAGGAGAGGCTTCAGGGCCAAGGGGGCCACAGGTGCACCCCAGTGTGACCTCAGCAGGCGGCTGGGAGGCAGAAAGATTCTGAACCTGAAGATGAGGGCTATGGATTTTCTGCTACAATGCCCAGAAGGTTTTGTTTCACAGGACCAGCCAACACACTCAGACTAGGACACTTTCTTTAAGTGGATTTTTCAAAAATTTAGCAACATGTATTATAAGTTCAAATACGTATATACATGTGTGTATATACATACACAGAAATGCATGTATATACAGACACTAATTTTCAGTTGAAAGTGAATTTCACTTTTATGGCCCAGTGGTAATACCTTCTGCTTGTAATTGGGTCAAACACAAGTGTTGACCCAATCTTACCTTTCGCATGGTGAACATCTTGCTATACTAATGAAATGAGTACAACATAAAGACTTATCTGGATATTACAGTTCTAGCGGTACAGACTTAGCCTACAATGAAGGATTGAATTTAAATGTTTATAGCTTTCCAAACACTATTATGCGCTTGCAAATGCTAATTCAGTTTCAATGAAAGAGTCAATTTTTTTTTTTTGAACAATATAGAATGCATTTTAATACACTATTACGCACAATAGGCCGACAGTGAATGGACTCATAATTGATTTAGAAGCACGTTCTACCATCCTGCTACCTCTATCTCTTTAGTAAATCATTTTTTAATCGGGCTAGTCTAAGCTGACCTATACAGAGTTTTATTTAATTTATTATGGAATTTATATACAAGGTTGACTGGTAATGCATGGCTACAGCCATATTAAACAAATTGTACATTGAATAACAAAGAGGAAAAAGAGAACAAGAATTCAAACAGCCTAAGCATATTGCTGAGGTTAAGACAGCTTCCAAATGAGCAGTGTTATTCAAATACTTCATAATGGGAAAGAGGAAAAGGGCTCTGACACCATTACTGTTTGTACAAAAAAAAAAAAAAAAAAAAAAAAAAGGAAAAAAAAACTGGGTTTGAATCAATTATTAAAGGAAAGATAAGGGAGAAAAATCTCCCAAAATGCATTAGTTGGCTCTTACTACTCCTAATAATAAAATAAGATAGGCTGCATAATCACTCCAAAGTGTTTTTTTTTTTTTTTTTTTTTTTTTTTTCCTGTGTGCCCAAGAAACTTACTGAAAATATTAGCAAGGATAAAGGACTGAATCAACACCACTGAGATACTTTTCCTGTTACCTACTAACAACAGGGATAAAGCCTACCAAAGATGCAGAATAGGGGTCACCAATCTATAATGAACGTATCAAATTAGTTGCAAAATATACAAGATTTCTAAATAGGTGCACATTCAACTGACACACACAAACATATATTTATATACATCTACACTTTTCCCTCCAGCTTAAAAAAAAATAAATAACAAAAATAGCAATTAAAAAAAAAGTTTTGACCTGCCATCTGCTGAACCTGCTGCAGAATGGCCGCTGCTATTGTTGCCACATCCAAAGGACAGAAGAAAGTGCATAGGAAAGAAACACAGAGAAACAAACCGTCCTTCTCTGTTCACACGTTATGTTCATCAGGAAAAAACAGGCCAATGCACCTGCCACAGCTAACTATAGTTCTCCGTGATTTCAGTGCACACACACTGAATTTTCAAACTCCTGATGTAAAAGCAAGTCTTAGAATTTTTTATTTTTTTTTCCCCACTCAGCTATGCAAAAAAACATTGCATGGAAGACCTTAAGAAAATAAACAGAGAATAAGGAGAAAAATAAAAAAGCTCAAACCTTCCAACAATGAAGAAAAGAATCTACTCTGCAAGCTACATGGATTGAAAGATCTGTAATAGGATAGAAGCCTTTCTCCAGTGACCACTGGCTTGAAACCAGGTTAATTATTGAGTTGCTATCATTCACAGCTGGTTTGGTAGTCAACTCGAAATGAGCTGGTACTCTCAGCCCAGGGTCCACATCATAAATTGGCAACTTTGATAGACTCTTGGCAGGGAGGCCAAGGATTGAATGGGCACGGAGACTCATCTCAAAAGGTGATCTCTCTAGGTCAGGGTTCAGACGTCTGTAAGAAGTGTGCCCTGCTACTGTCTTCTGCTGTACAACTTCAGTTGAAAAATGCGGGAATTAATCTTTGAATGCTGTCACAATCCGGCACCTTTCACAAGGATTAAGTGCCTATTAAAAAAATACATCTATCAGCAGGAAGACAAGCCTGTCCCTTTTAAATCATATCTGTCATTATAGCAAGACTTCCCATTGTAGAGTTAAAAACAAACAAAAACAACAGAATTAGTGTAGTCAATCTTCTTCAGAAAAACAAATTGAAAAGCTTCTACACATTGTAATTTTACAGATTCTACAAGGCATCTCCCATAATTACAGCAGAGAAATCCATAAACATCAAGTCAATTGAGGCAAGGTCAATTCTTGTAACTCAAGATTGTTGCAGAGATAGCAAATGAGTGATTTCAGAAGACCCTTTAGAAACCACTTTCAACTTCCGCTTGTCCACAAGAAAAAAAAAAAAAAAAGAAAGCATCAAATCAAAAGACATTATTCATTTCATTTGACACAGGCTGTAATTTTCACTGAAAGGGGTATGTTAACATGGCAGGTAAACTGCCTTGCTTGATTGTAAACACAGAGCCTTTTTTGCATGTAATACAAATTGTGCGAAATGCCATCCCAAGAGGCTTCTGCTTCTTGAGAGTCCAGCAGCAATTCAGTCATTAAATTACTTGAGCTGGCTGGCTGAGGATCGTCTTGGTGCACTGCACAGCTCACCATGCTAGCCATTTGCCACACGCTTGCAGCACTTCTCAGCTGATGAGGAAGCACATGAGTGGAGAGCGGCTCTTTGCTGTCTGCCAGAGCAATCTCCAGGGGCCACTGGAGGCACAGAGATGCTAAGCCTGCTTCCCTTGACACCAAAAGCCAAACCATGTCTACAAAGACTTCAGGCTCTTGCAGTTCTCCCGACTGAAGGTCAGGAGGGAGTCCAAGTACGAGTACTTCCGTCATGATATATTTTGCATGGCAAGGCATACAGCTTGCCAAATTATCTCACTGTCTTCTCTTATGTCATATCCTGTCTGGGGCCAAATAAATAAAAAGTATGAATAAATGAAGCTACCTATTACAAACGTTACAATGCGACATCCTTTGTACTCATGATGCTTCCACAGATTGGAATATATGAAAACTGCTACACACCCAATGTAGTTGCAAGCATGAGCAGACTTTTCCAGTCCTCTCTAAAAGAGAAGGTCAGCAATGTATTATGCTTGATGCTGTTTTGACAGGGTGGATTACCTAAACAACAGATCATGCATATTTAAACAGAAAGAACAAAGTTGTCCAGGATCTGCAGCTTTAAGTGCCCAAAACACCAGATGTCTGCAGAGTGCAATGGACCTTCGTATTTAGAATGAGGAAATAAATAGGGATTCAACTGACTTATCAATGAGATTGGTGCCAATTCCACAGTTGATTAAGTTTTGAGCAAAATATGCTTGAGTTCTGCAACACCCAGCTAAATAACGAAGAATACAAAAAAAAAAAAAAAAAAAAAAAAAAAAGTAGAGAGCAGGGAAACCAATCAGTGAAAATAGCAAAATAATGCTGATGTAGTAAATGGAACTACATTACAGAAATAGAATAACTATCCAGATTTTCTTGAATAAAAATTCTCCAAACCACACACAAAACAAAACAAACAAAAAACCCTGAGCCATGTAAAATTGGTATGAGAGAGAAAAACCTAAGCCCAAGGGTCTCCATAGAAGGGACAAAATATAGCTATCAACTATGTAACCCCAGCCACTTGAATCCCTCCACAATTAATCCAATACCATTTGCAAACTCCCACCCCTCCCTCTTGTCACAGAGGACGTTAGAAGAGAGAAAGAGACCCAGGCAGGCTCAGACAGCTTTCTGCAGCTCTCAGAGAAATTCTGTGAATGTTTCTACAGAATCTGCAGGAACAGCTTACTACTACAGCGGCAACAGCTTTGAGGCACCCATCAAGGATCAAGATCCTTCATGCAAAAGACTGCACGCATCTCTAAAACATAAAGCCCACTTCTGGCTCCATTCTCTGTACATTTACCCAGCGGTGACATCTTCAAGAATCACGAATCTCTCTCAAGAGTGTGACTCCTTAGAAGCATCCCTAGTAGCAAAATGCCTATAGAAGGCATGCTACTTAGAAGCCAGAGGTAGCCAAAAGTCCAGAGTGAAGGAACCTTTGAAAAATAGACCTGTCATTTTGGGTAAAACAGCATTTGCTAACAGGTTGGCAAACCACTTTTCCACAGTAGAAAAAGTGGAAAAACAGAAAAAAATACAGGAAGGAGGTGAAATTCCTCAAAGTATAACTTAAAAGTTTTGTCCCTGCTCCCTTTCTGTCAGGACACAAGCATAGGTAGGCTTTTGCTCTAAATGTGACTTGAGACATTTATTAATTGAAATATGTTAAGAACTTCCTCATCAGTCAAATTACAGCGGTATTTATACTTCAACTGGCTTATACCTGTTAGCCATTTAAAATAAAAATGCTGCTGTTTAAACAAGTATTCTCATTATAGATGTAATAAAACTCCGGAGCATTATTGAAAGTTATGCAATAATTTGTCTTTTATGACAGATGAATGGCTAAGTTGGGTGCCCAGGACTTAAAATTCATTAATGCCTTAATAGTGAAACAGATATTAATCTCTCTTCATTAGCTTACCAAAATCAGTTGAGGCAAGTTAGAAACTGTTCTGGGACGTTATTTGATTTCAAATGAATATACTTGAAGTATTACTCATCCAAAAAGCTATTATAAACAACAGGGAAAGGGGAAAATTATTTGAAAAATTACTTTGACATTGTCCTTTAATCAGGCATTGTATTCATGAAAATTATTCTAATGCATCACTTACATGAATAAGTGGTTGTGGTATATAAATAGCATATACTCTAGAATACCATGCAGAATATCTGATGATACAATGCATTATGTAAGAACTAAATTATATTTAAAAGAACATGATGATGGAGTGAGATGCTTTTAAAACATAATGTATTTAAAGAAAAACAAAAGCCCTATAGGGTTAGAGTATTATCTATAGTAAGTTACAATACTAACCCATTTAAAGAATAACCACGTTAAAAATATCTCTGAACTATCATTTTATTACCATTTACTAATTCAAATATATTTTCTACTGATGCAGCTTTTGCCATGATGTCTGAAAGGAACAAAAATAAAAATTTTAGTCTTTTATCAGAATTCTCAACAACTGAAAAAACAGCACAGATTTTTTGAAAACTTGCAGATGTATTCTATTATTAAACACCCTAAGCACAACAAGTGGAACAAATTCATTTTTTGTATCTAATAACAGAATACAGAATAATAGAATTCTTTTACGCTAACCAAAATTTAGAACTTTATTGTGACCAAGAATTCTTCACCATTTCTTTCTATTAGATTGTATGAGACTAAACAAGAGTTTATATCTTACAATTCTCAGATTTCAAGGAGACTGTTACAATGGGGATGTCAGGCGATGGAGAATCAGCTTCAATTGGCATTTTGCAGCTAAAAGATATGCTACCTTCTGTTCTTCATGTGAGATGTAAAAAGTCACTAGAAGCTGACAGGGTGCCCACCACGTATTGCTTATACAATCGTTATCAGTTAAGAAGTAGTTGCATGATACTGACCAGAATGACAAAACAGTGTAATTTAGTTCTTTTCATGACTTGATACCTCATGGCTTCTCAGTTCTCCAATTCTCATTCAAAACTAAGTATTTGATTATTTATCTACTGAATGCGGTACGAGATGCAAACCTTCAAGTCTCAATCGAATGTCCCAACCCCAAAATGAACAGGACTGCCATAAGATGACATCCCTGCCTTGAAGCATTACATCTTACCAACTTTGTTTTCAAATTTAACAAGTATCAGATTTGTAATATATATAAATGTATGTATAAATAAAATAGTAAAAAAATATGTATTTGCATTTTGACCTTCCTTTACAAGGTTAGCTGGTGCTTTTCAACACCATTACAAATTTCTAAGCACTGCTGGAACTATGTACTGGCAAACATTATCAGGTATTTATTTTTAAATGCAACAGTAGTTCCAGGTGACTGAGGATACTGACATAGGGCAGGGCACAGAGCAGGGAGGCCTGTGCCATTCAGAAAAAAAATATAAGATTGATTGCCTGTTTAAACCCAAATTATAAGTAGCTTCAGCCCATTAATATTAATTAGGTCAGGACTAACAGGCTCTCATAAGCGGACTGTTTAGCAGGTCAGGGGCAACAAGAAAGCGTTAAACAATGTACTGAAGAGGGAAGTTCCCAGGCATACGGCCACACACCTCAATGTCCACATTGGATTGCTAAAAACCGGTCCGACTATTTGATTACTCAGACACTATGTGCAACACCAAAGTCATTTTAAATATAACAGTTCTGACAAAAGTGCCCCCAAGTGCAATCACAGACCGATTCCAGCGCACCTGCAAACATCTGTCTGCCCACAGTGAAGAACGAGGATCCCAAAGACGGCCATTTCACAGTCCCACGCAGGGTGTGGGTGGAATCCTCTGGCTGCCTTCCTGAGCGCCAACTCGTAGGAGAAAAGGAGAGGTCACTCCTCAGATGAACTCACTGCTTGGCCTGTCATCTGCTAACATGCCGGATGTTCGCTGCGTAGTGCAACTTGTACTGTGGACGTGTATCCAATTAAGAACACTTATTGCACAAAGATCAAGTTCAAATTATTTCTAATTGAATGGTAACATGTTCTGATCAATAGAAAACAGATTTCTTTGGCTGCACATTTAAAGAGCATGCACACAAAGAATATGAGGACTTTATTTGTAACCAAGTATCTTGACATAAGTATGCCATAACCTTGGTGTGCATTAAAAATCATTTTATTATTGCTTTATTCTTGTAAGTGGAGATAATTTAATCATTTTAATCACAACACATTTGCATGTGTCTGAGTCTAACAGTATTTGGAAAAGTACATTGTGTTCATATTAATTTCCTTATTTACATTGGCCACAAAAGACAACGTTGGTTCCTTCTGTGGATTAAATTTCTGTTCTGGTGCTATGTTACGAAACTCTTCCTATTGCTCCTACTTAGGTCAAACCTGTGCAGAAGGACTGCCCAAAGCGCACCCGCCACTTAAGTCCCACTTGAAATCTCCAAATAGCATTCAAGTGGAAGTACAGTACAGCAGTGGCCAAGGGCGGGCTTTTTACAGAAGGATCAATTTCAACCATTAGTAAGAATAACAGGATTCCATCTTTAACAACATGGTTTGTATTGCAAATCATTATTTTTTTTTAATTTACCAGTGATTGTGATTGCTTTTACTTCAGGATCCCCTAGATGATATTCTCTCTCTCTTTTTTTTTTTTCTTCAAAAGACAGTTTACCTGAAGTACTAATTGCCTTTTGCAAACCACTTACTTTAGAAATGTCTCAATTAAAACATGCTAAACTTGAGGTTTCCCCAAAAGATTAAACAATTCTGAGAACTTTGTCTGTGTAGCCTTGCTTCAAGATTATTCTTTTTAGTAATGTATTAAGTCAGCCTGAAGACTTAATTTAAGAGTAACTCCAAAAGGAGGTACCTCTTGTAAAAAAAATTAAAAAATAGCCAGGTCTGATACAGAACCCAGTAACATAGAAAATGGAAGAAAAAGAAAAAAGAAAAAAGAAAAAAGAAAAAAGAAAAAAGAAAAAA
>CM021731.1:101863377-102059112 GCA_011075105.1 Heteronetta atricapilla
AGAAAAAAGAAAAAAGAAAAAAGAAAAAAGAAAAAAGAAAAAAAAAGGAAAAAGGAAAAAGGCACACTTTTTTTTTCTTTAATGTGAAAGAAACATTTTATAGTTGTCTAAATGACTAAATTCTGCCCTGCACCTCTGCTTGCCTGCTTTCAAGTTACTTATCAATGCTTCACATGACTCAAGACCAGGAAGGATATGAAGGTGCAGGTGTTGGTCCTCAGGCTTATGTGCACAGACTTCCTCCCCTAAATATGTTATGCTGGCGCAGCCAGCTAAATAATGCAAAGAGGCACACAAGTTTTGAAAATCTAATCTCTAGTGGGGGAAAAAACAGCAACACAAGAACTGTCGAACTTGCAAAACACCAAGGATCTTGTTTCCTTACAGCTTCTAATTAACCACTGTCACTAATCAAAGCTGTGATAGAAGAACAGATACTTGAAAAAGGCACCTTGCGTGATACCAAACTTCACCCAGTCCTGGCATGTTTCTGATCAATACAAACATGAAACACACTTGGAAGTCTTCTAAAAATCTGATGGGAACATTTATCACCCTTATACCTCAGGGGGATCATGTGCTAAAGATGGTAGGACTCCAAATTTCCACACCTGCAAAATACACTGTTCACTGCAGAGCCTAAACATGCTGCTGCCAAACATGTTTCCTTTCTCTGTGAGACTCTTAACAAAATTTCCTTTGTGACACCACGATTTTAGCTCCAGCAGCCACAATGTATGCATACTGGAGAGTTGCAACCACATACTGATCTTTCATTCTTCACAGCCACGTCAAGATGCACATAAACTTCACAAGATGCATGACCTTGGGCATACATCCAGATACTGAATGCTAAGGTCATAAAAAGACACTGTTTGAAAGATAACAATTTTAACACAAGCAATATCTACCTGCTGAACATCTAAAAACATAATTAAAACACTTGTTATGACACAATGTTTGCTCATACAATGGAAAATTATTACATCCTTTCACTCACTAAGCGAGGAACTGCTGCTTTCCATTACGGCCTTTTGTTGTTCTACTGCAGACACAGCAGAAAAGATTAAAACACAACAAATTTGCATGACATATTAACGTGTTTTGTGCAGATGGGACTTCTCAAAATTCAGGCATCATCATGCTGATGATACGTGGGACAAAAGGTAATTTTAATTTTTCCCTGTTTCTTTGGTGCTAAATTGGCTAGGTCCCAGAGAAGCGAGTTTCTGAGGAAATCTAGCTGTTCCAAATATCATATAATGTGATGCATGTATACAGCCAGAAGGAAATCTGCCATTTCCTCTAGAGCCACTATCTCTAATACACCCAACAAAGCATCTCTCTGTCTACTCCCCAATGACAGGAAAAATGTTTCCTCTAATATGAAGATTATGAAGATCATGAAAAGCAACAACTGCTGGCATGAGGTCCTGGCACATCCTCACCTTCATGCCCACTAATCTGACTACTTACACTACATAGCAGTCATGTTTTCTTTCCTGGAAAGGTTGTTTCAGCTCAACAAAATGGCTGATGTGTCCTCAATACTTTGCAACATTCATAGCTGGGGGCAAAAGTCCTGCATATGCAAGGGAATTAAAGCTGTGGTTCCATTACAAAGAACATGTGACATGCTACAGTTAAAAAGTTATTTCCTTCATCACAAAATACTGTTCCTTTACAAGAAAAGAACATAATGTGTGTTAGAAGTCTTCTCCAATGTCCAACACTTCCAATGCACTGAACAGCACTTAGAGATTACTTTAGTGGTTCTTCTCACTTCTCTTCCTGCTAAAAGATGCAGGCTGGTTACAGTTGCAACCTGCTGTACAGCTCCGATTTTCTTACTCTGGTAGTACTAACTGCATCATGGTTCTTTAAGTGATTTCAGTCCAGTTAAGTCAGACTAGCAAAGACCTAAACCATTCAAGCTAATGCAGCTCATTTTGCCTTAGATATGTTGGCACCTGATCACAGAAACAGTTCCACCAGTTCTCCAAGGAAACAGAAACACCCCCATCAGCAAATACTGGGGAGCAGCTGGGGCAACCTGCTGGGGGCACTGCAGCAGGAAGGTCTGTAGTGTTGAAGCCCTGAGGCCTGCCACAGCCTTTAAGTGTCACTGGGGCACTGCAAAATCTCTCTTCCCTCCTCCACATAAGATGGGTCCAACAGCATCGCAGAACCAGACACAGTTCATTTACACAAGCATGTAATATCCCTTGTGCTTATACAACTTCTGTTCATCCATACAAAACAAACGAACAGAGGATTGCAGAGTGCCAAAGGAAAAGCCACTGTGTGTCTGGAAAGGACACAGAAACTAAGAAACACAGAAACTAAGACGCAGAAAGCTAAGGCTTGTTAAAAGAGGTCATAATGCTTCAAATAAATAACATTTAACCCAACTTCACTTACAAATTTAATCTGAACGTGTTCCAAAACAAACACAGCATTAAAAAAGAAAGAGTTCTGGCACCACAGTCATCACTTCTTTACTGTTTCAAGCAGCAAAGCGTACCAAGTGACTCAATACAGACTCCAGAACAGCAAAATATTTGAGCACATACTTAACTTCAAGAATATCATGGTGTAATTTGACCTTAAGTTTTCTTTGCCTGCAATGCCAGTTTACAAAGTCTCTATTACATCTTCCCCTAGCTATGTTCTCCTGTCACCTAGCCGGTGGGTGCCCGCCCCCCCCCCCCCCCCCAGTTTTGCCAATGGACTTCTCTGGGTACATGGTGAAGCTGTGCTCTGAACTGCTGAAATCTGCCACCAAAAGGCAAGCAAGCAACCAGACAAACCTCCAGTACTCTCTTCTAGCCATCTGCAACAGGGGCCTTTTAAAGCAGCTTTACCCCTACGGAAACAGCACAGCCTCTATGTACTGTGAATGCAGCTCCCAGCCTTCACAATGTTAACCTCCCCTTAAGAACTTTGCTTCTTTGTTTTTAAAGGCGATGCTGGACTGAGACCACTGTATCTCATCCATTTTATTATAAACATGCCAAACTCACTCTAGAATTAGCCTTGAAGTCTTTGTTGTTGCAGGGTCACAGATATATCAATAAGCTTCACTTTCATCATATATAAAGTCAATCACCTTTTTACATAAGTAATGCAGGGCAGCTGAAAACTGTGACAAGCATGACAATGGATCAGTCTTGAGGCTACCTCATGTAAAACTTACTAAAGCCTGACTCCTTTAAGAAAAGGCTTAGCTCTGCTTATCTGATCAACTAGCCATACCTCAGACTTCGTTAGATAACTAAACTCATTCCTTCCCAGCAACTGAAGTTAATGTTTAAAACACTCCTGAAATCCTTAGCACTCAACTAAAGATCATTTCAATTCATTATACACTACTCCAAGTGCAAAAAGGATTTTAACACATCAGTTTTGTAGTGTCTGTTTGCATTAAATCACTGTGGAGAATGGATATTTCCATTTTTAGAAGGAAAATCTTTCCTTAGAGTATTTTTCTTAAGGACATTAAGGGCAAATACACATTAGCAAAGCTTTTGAGCTCTCCAGCCCCATATAACCTCTCCTGAAGGTTCACCAGAAAATATGCTACAAACCACCTAGTGCAGTACTTCTGCTCTAGTAAGATGGACATGTAATCAAGAGAAGCAAATTGGTATAAACTGCTGCGAGGTAGAAGTGCTGTATATGCTGAAAATGCATTCATTCCAGTTCTCTATATGCAGTCAAAACTGGAGGGAAAATCCAGATGATCAGTAATTTCACAGTTGGTTGACTACTCTTCTCTTTGATATTATTTGTAAAATCTTTCCTCAGCTTCTGCATGCATGAGCAAAGCAATATTTCATTCATTTACTTGTGAGGAGGAAAAATTAAAATAGCTCACTTTATTAAAGATGCTGAATAGACAAGAAATACATGTAACATTCTCTGCATTACATCACCAAGATGCCATAAACTATGTTAAAAAACAATCTACAATGCTAGAACACTATGAACAAAGACACTAAAACAAAGAAAGTGGTTTAAAAAAAAAAGTGAACAAATGTACGAACCCAAGTATTCTTTGTTCTCGTCTACAGTGTAGCTGGATTTGACAGATGAAAATGAAATAAATCCTGGAAAATCTGGTAATGTCATTATATGGTTTATCAGAATATCTGTTAGGCCAACAAGTATTTCCATACAAAATGCCTGGAATTCTGTAAAGATATGGATTGTTGAAATTGATGTCCAACAACCAAATAGTTTTACCTTTTTTATTCAAATGTTAGATTCACTGAATGGCCACCACACAAAACTAAACAATCCAAGGAAGTACAGAACAATGTGCTTTTATTTTTAAAAAATGTGAATCGTCCCATAACTACTTGAATTATCTTGCTTTTTTTCTAGGTAAAAACCACAAATACTCTAAAGTCTTCATGAAGGGCATTTTCATTCTATGTTGCTTCAGATCTATGACGTTACCACAACAGCAACATACATAAAGGCTCTGAAACCTCTGGGTTAGCAGAAAAAGTTCACAGCCTAAGTCAATTTCCTGGGTGTTGGCTACCTAAGTCCCTCTTATCCTTTCACAAATCTGACCCTTAGGCTGAGTCTACATTCATGTCTTAGTTTACAGCTGTAGAGAGTGCATTTGTGAAGCAAATTCCCTGATGGCTCCTACACAGCATGCACTGATGCCAGTCACAAAGTGGTTTCAGTGCTCCTGTATTAGCTTCCTTTCAGTGAGGTCGTCTGAGTGAAAGCAAGTCTGCAGCAGGGAATTTCCTCTCACCCCTGTTCCAATCAGCAGCTGCCCCAGTTTTTGCAGAATCCCAGTCTTGGTTTTGGTTTTGTGGCATCTTTGTTGTTGTTTGTTTTCTTTCATGTTTTGTTTTCCTTTTTCTTCTAGTAAGCCACTTCATCAATGTATTATGCCTAAATGAATGGCCCAGTTTGGCACTCTCAGCAGTTCTCCCCAGCATAAAGCAGTTACTCCTGAGGATAAACAGCTTTCTAAGAAAGCACGACCTGGAAGCTGAACTCCTTCATAAGAGGACTAAAATAATGCTCTAAAAGAGCAACAGTTTCACCTTCTGAAAAGTTGCCACTAGGCATCATTTGCACATCTCATAATAAAAACAAAGTAGAATGCTGCCTGCCATATCTATCAACCTTTAACTGGGGGCAAAGCACTTAAAAAGGAGAGAACTCTGTGAGCCACCAATTAAAAATGCCAATACTCTTCAACATGAACTCTCAGCAGGAGAATCCCAGAAAAAAAAAAAAAAAAAAAATTGCGGGAAGGATGGGTCCCTCCAGCAGCGTGGGCTCCTCGAAAGCCTCCTGCCAACAATAGGCAAATTATTGAAAAGGGACCTCTCCACCATCACCATGGGTAAATCCTTCGGGGGAAGCTCCAGTGATGATGTGAACTTCCAGAAGTGGGACACACTCAGTGAGGCAAAGAAGGTAAAAGCGAGGGGGAAAACCCTCCTCCTCTTTCAGCAGAGTTGACAGTTGCCTACAAACACAATAACTCTGTATATGTACTCCAGGCTATGATTTACACAGATCCCCAGTCTTTATTTCTCAGCTGGACTTATTCCATACAAACAAATTAAAACTATTCAAAGACAAACACTGAATAAGGCATCAAGCCAAATATTTCTGGTACTTTTAAACAAAAGCTGTGAAGCCTCTAGATAAATAGATAAATAAGTAGCTAAGTAGAAAGACAGGGACAAGCAGATGATTTAGATAGGCAGACAAAAATCTCTGCTGAGAGAATTCTTTTCTGTTTGTAGCAGGATCATTTAGCATGCTCTTGTCTTGATAGGGCGGGTGCTACATTGTGGTTCCAAATTCACCCCTCTTTCTGGCTTCAATTGCAAAACATCCAGAAAAAAATGTGAAAAGAGAAGAATTTCTCATAAGAGCACTTGATTCAGTAATAGCTCTGAAGCTCTGAGCACTTGATTCAGTAATAGCAAAACATGACATGCTTTCAAAGGAAACCAGTGCATTCCTATACAAAGCCACACAGGGCCTGAAGGGATCTGCCCACGTCTGCCGCTTTCCTATTAGTGCCCTACAGCTATCCAAGCAAGCTGCCAGCAAAGGCTCTAACTATATTTGATTAGTTTCAGGCCTTCATTTTTAGCGAGTCATCACCCTCTTAACGGCAGATGATGCCCTCTAGTTGGAATCAATGTGAGTGACCAGCTCACAATAGACCGGATTAATGATGAAAAATGTGTAGTCAGCCTGGAGGGCTTTGGACATTTATCACCCACAGGGTCTGCCACACCATGGGCTGCTGCGACGCATCAGGACAACACCCACCCTGCCTAAAGAGCAGGCACCAGCGCTGTGCTTCTAGCTTAATAAGCCTCAGGCAAGAGATGAGACCAGAGCTCAACGTGCTCGCGGCATCTGCATCGTACACTCGGAAATGTATTTTCTTCTTGTCACCTACCTTCTAGATGGGGTACAGCAACTACAGTGGATCTTTTAAACTACAAAATATTCCTGAGTCTTGGTAGCAAATCAAGAGTTTCTTATTCAGACAGAAAACCCAGACAAGAAATTCTGTGCAAAACTGTGCTGCAAAAATTGTCTTTGCTAATTCATCCAAGGGAGGCAACTTCTTGACAGGCGAGTGAAATCTCATTACAATTTCTTCAACATAATGAAAGGTGGGCAAGTAGATTTTGTGCCTGGTTCATAAATATTCATGTCAGCTTTACATAGCAGAGGAGTAATATCTCATTAAAATAATAGAATCTGCATCCTACCTTATATCTTTCTAAACTTCTGATGTTACGAAGGACTGTCTATGGTACATAGCAACGTAAGTCATGTTAAAATAAAGATATGTGCTGGAAGTGCCATTGTCACATGAATGCAGAGTAAAGAACATACAAAGGGCAGTGAGATTTATGAATGTGGTAGGCACAAACCATAGAGGTGCTGGAAAAATGCACAGTTTTGGAAACAGAGCATCTTAGGGAAATGAAAGAATGCCAAAATGTATGTATCAGATGCTTCAGCTAGATGCCCAATTAGGAAGAATAACCATATGCTGAACTTCAAAAAAATTAAATCACAGACCTGAAATTAAGCAGGGGGTGGATGTGAAACATTCTGGTATGTAAGAACAGCCTTAATCATGTGATTAAATGCTTTCCTGTCGAGGCCCGATACCTCTCTATCTGTTCTGCATTGATTTATTCCCACAATCTTGAGAGAATGTGCTGTCAAAAACAAACAAACAAAAAAATGGACTTGTTAGTAAAACTAACAAGCTTGCTCAAGGCTCATCTCATTTTTACAAGGAAATAATGGTTCTGTCCTCCATTAAGAAAATGGAAGTGTAACCATATGGGATTTTTTGAAAATTCATAACTTTAAATGAACATACTGCCTTGGGAAAACAAAGCACGGCTTCCTTTGTAGAGAATTTGCCATCCATTCAGACAGTTTTTCAGTGCTTGACAGGAAAACAAATTATTATCTCAATGGACTTTTTAATAAAAAGGTATATTTAAAACTGATACAAAAACCTACAATATGAAATGTCTGTAATCTTGCTTTCCATGGCAATCAGATTTGATTAAGTGCTTTGGTTTGGCAAATGTCCTAAAGACCCTAGAAACACAGTCATTATGTTTTGTTGAACATTTCAAGAAGATCTCTTCATATTTAATGAAGTTATTTTCTCCGTTTAGTATGAGAGATACAGTAAATTCCTAAATCATCAATTAAGGTTCAAATTGCTAATCATGCTTATTTAAAAAAAAAAGTGACTTGCAAGATTAGTAACATTATTAAACAAAAGAGCTCGTTCAATCTAACAACATAAAAGTCTTTAATAGCTACCTTAAACCTCCTCTACTATTCACAGCAGTCCTTCTCATGACAGCCATTTTAAGTGCAAAAATGAGAGAAGCATGTTTCAGTTTAAACTGCAGGCTTACCTCATGCCAACCAAGGACCAACACATCCCTGCACTGTAACTGGACCAGCCCTGGGATGGGATCAGGCTCATTTCATCCATCACTTTCTATAGGCCTCCCCACCAAGGACAGCACACATTGACATGCAAATACAACAGTGGTCTTGTGTCTCTGCACCCTGGAAAACACATGCTACATGAAAGCGTCCCTGTTGATTTTAGGATAAGATTCTAGAGATGTACCTCCTTCCTTTGGAACCGTTACGTAATCTCCAATCCAATGGTCCTGGGAGATTGTCCTTTTATTTAGCTCTCTGCTCACTAAAACTGAAGAATCATTACTTCCAAAATAGCCATCAATTCTGCATGGCACATACTAGCCAAAATGCTTTTTACAATGGTAATTTTATAAGAAAGGAATCATAATAAAGTTTCTGAAAAAATGAATTAACTATTTTTTTCTCATTGTCTTCTTTTCCAATTGAATAGAGATTTCATACTGTGATATTTGCTCTCAAATAAATATTAATAAAATAATAACAAAATTATTTAATATTTTGGTGATATTTATTATTTATATTATTAATATTTTTAAATATTAATACAAATATTCTAATATTTGTATTATGTAATATTACATGATACATTTTGCTAACTACACTAAACTTGCACCGTCTGTGAGAATTCTCAATCTTTTTGTTTAGCTCACTTCTAAGGTCACTAATATCACCTTCATTTTAGCAAAGACCTTAGTCATTTCCGTAGCTGTACTTTGATTCATCAGGTCACCACCTTTCATAAAAGGAAATGTAATTTATAACTTGCACCATCTCTGCTTAGCATATTTTATCAGTAACTCTTATTGATACCATGAGTCAAGAAACGTAGGAAATGATTTAATTCTTATTGTCAGGAATGAGGATTCTTTAAAAACCATGTTCTGTTTTAGAAGATCAGTATTAAAATCTCACAGACATTTTTTTGTTTGTTTGTTTGTTACCTTGTCACTGCCTGGATCTCCTGAGATTCATCTGAGTAAATGGAATTGTCAAAAACACTCAAAAGTCTTGTGTTTCCATAACTGAGCTTTATAATTTAATTTTTCCCTTATTCTCCCATTGCAACTTTTTGGTCCACATTATCTTATTTTTCTTTGCCATGTAATTACTAGGTATTCATATATATCTACGTTAAAGAACAAAAACCAAAACCAACAACAACACAAAGTTACTTATACTCCTTGATTTTACTGAGGACAAAAATCACAGTGGGTAGATGGCAGCAGTGGGGCTGTGTATTAGCCTTTTGTCTCCAGAGGCCAACGTTCATGTCTGTCTGAGGTCATGAGTTAAGAGATTTGTGATCTCGACTTAATCCCTAGTGGACATTTAGCCAAATCATGAAGCAACTATACAATTAGCAATTTCCGCCAAAGTTAAGACTGACCGAGGACAGAAACACTGTAGTTTGCAGATCAGGACTAACTAAGGTAACATGGGCTGAACCATTTCATGGTGGTTTACATGCTTTCTGATTTTTTTCTTCATACTTGTTACATACTTTTGTAAGGACAGAAACATATAACACATTAAAAAAAAAAAAAAAAAGTCTTCCAAAGGTGTGAAATTTTGTTACAATTCTAACTCTTATCTGGAAATCAACACGGTAAAATTGCATTGCAAAGACTTTCTGGAACTTTTTTTTTTCCCCCCCCTCTATGTACTGTCAGTTACAATTCAGGTACTAATGGAATTGATAAAGTTAAGATGTTCACTCAGTGTACATTTTACCAGAAAAAAAAGAAAAAGATGGATTTTTATTTTATTTTTTACTGTTATTATTAGTAAAATATAAAGTGGCTTGCATAATAGTGATGGAGCATTTTCAGCTGGACAGCAAAATTAACTTTATGACAAAGCACAACATTTCTGATCAAAAGCTCATCTCTCATTTTGGCTATTACAATTTAAACTGATCAAGTTTATTCCACTGCAAACAATTTCTTCTCCTCTGGCAGAATACTTTTATAAGCATTCTCATTCCCCAGTCAGTAACAAGTCAGTAACAAGTTTTGGTTTATTTATTTCCTCCAGTAAAACTCCAAGTGTATTAGGGGT
Source organism: Heteronetta atricapilla (assembly GCA_011075105.1). Classification (NCBI taxonomy): domain Eukaryota; kingdom Metazoa; phylum Chordata; class Aves; order Anseriformes; family Anatidae; genus Heteronetta; species Heteronetta atricapilla. Next base: position 101,873,431 of record CM021731.1, read on the forward strand.
TTTTACAACACCCTTTGATTAAGGGTGACATTACTACATCAGAAAAAGTGCTAAGTGGTCACAGAAATAGACACAAGATGCTGAGAGAGTGGAGGAGCAAAAAGGGAAAGCATCTGCTCTTTCACGGATGAACGATGCTGTTTTCTCTGACATAAAAAAAAGAAAAAAAATCTTGCCTGCTCTAGCAATGGACTGTGAATCCAGATTATGTCCCACACTTGTGCTTTGGTTTCAATTACTTTTCATTTTTTTCCCTGTACTTTCTAAATATTAAGGTTGAGAAGTTATGAATAGTGTCAAGACGACATGCACAAAAAAAAAAAAAAAATACAAACGCTGTGCTTTCTAGAAAGGAGTGCTGAAGGTTCACTAATACTGGTAACTTTGCACCTAACCTATATATGTTCCAAGCACTCAAGAAAATCAACATATTTATTCCTCATCTCACCCACATCTACCAATGAGGTAAGACAAGCATTTTTGCTGGACTGCTCTATAAGGAACACATTCTTAGCTTCCAATTTAAAACAGAACCTTTGTTCATAGTTCCACTTTATTTTCTTTTTCCTCCCTTTTCTAAGGGGACTGAAATATTTCTATAATTAACTTTACCATGGACTCATTCATAAGAAAAGGTATATTTTCCAGGAGATCAATATTTCTGAGGAATGAAGCACTGATTTTGTGACAATAAAGACCATCCATCCCCGTGCTCAACCACCTTACAGCTTTCAGATATTTTGCAGCAGGATGGCTTCACCAGAAAAAGGGGCAAAACAAAATTATTTCCTGCTTGCCAATTCTCTCTTATCCCACTTCAACTTACACAGGCACAGGATGCAGGGATAACTGTTGGAAATATACATGACAATTTTCATGGAAAAATGGAAATGTTCTCACCTTCCTGCCTTTCCCATGATCCTTCCCAATAGGCTTCAAGCAGCTCATAGGCCAAGGCACGCCTGGCAACAAGTCTTTTCTCAGTTCCAATCTGTGTCCCTTGGGGGTGGATTTGAGTGCACTACAGCATATATTGCAGTGCATACCTGCTGCACTCTGAGAATAAATTATGACACTATCTGAAAAGGAGATAGAATTCCTTTTTCCTCCACATGATGAATCATGAGATAAAAGCTTAAAGGACAGGAGGGAAAAAAAAAAAGAAAAAGAATAAAAAAGGAGGCTAGTAGGTCAGGTTTTGTGTGCTTTGCTTTCAGAATGATTATCCTTGTCTTAAGAAATTTCTGGTTGAATAAGCTACAAATCACAGCTCTTTAAGTGAAGCATTGTATGGGTGGGTAGTCATGCTCCTTAACGTGCAACTTCACCTGCTGCACATGAAACGAAGAAGCTTTCAGAGATGTACAATGACATACTTCTCCAGTTTCTAGGATACCTCATTCCATTTTCACTTCCTATCATAAAAGTGCATCCCTGTTAAACGACTAAACTTTGCATTTTCTCATTTCCTGAGAAGTGTACAGTGCTTTCTACAATGTAAGTGAAAGGTAACAGCTTAGAGCTTCATGCAAATTTTCTATTACAGGGTCTGATTTTTTATAAAAGGGTTTTGGATAGATTGTGAGGAACAGTTGGTGAAACGTAGAAATCACAGAAATAGTTATCACCCCAAACCCATATGCTTATATTGAAAATACTGGGAGTTACCAGTCTTTGAAAACACTGTGTGCTTACCTGGAAAACATTTGACCTATTAGTTTTAGCTATTTTACTAAAAACAAGTAAGTAAATCAAGAAATGGATAAGCAAAAATCTGAAGAATTCACATTGAACAGAATAATTTCACACTATTTTATGACAGTTATTGGCTCTTTGAAACTATTTGCACATCCAGTAAGAAATAATAGCAACAAGCACCCCTGGAGCCTTGCAGCAAGAGAAGGAAACAGCTTCTGTGAGGCTTTTTTCTGTGTGTATGGTCACTTGCTGATCTGACTGACACAAAAGATCACGGAATTACTTGCAGCAACAGTAATACTTGACCCTCTTCCTGCTGCTGGTCTGTGGGATCTATACAAAATACGTGGTTGCAAGGAATAGAGCAACCATTTTTGTTGGAGAAAAATGCCCACAGCCAAAATGAATTCCTAAACCCACAAAAAGTACAACATGCAAAGTCTGAGGCTTGCAATACCACCATGCCTCCCTTTTCACAGCTCCTCAAAAAATGTGTATCATCTGTGCAGGATGAATTCATTTTTATATGCCTTTGATGAGATCTATTATGTGAAAACTCCCGCCTCTTGCACCGGGACCCTGTGTCTGCCAGATCAGGTAACTGAAAAAGCAAAACCTCTTTGACTAAACAAACAAACAAATACCTGTCAGGGGGCAGGTTGCTTTCTCTGGGTTTGTCCTGCACCCACAGCTCGCTGACTGCCTTGGTCACTACGTGCTAGGCCCCGCAGCAACAAGACAAGCCCCAGCTGGGCACTCTCCTGCCTCCCATGGGTCCAACACTGGCTTGTGCCACTTCCCAGCCCCAGCTGCTGCCTTTTGGTGGCCCATCAGGTGCTCGTACCCAGCCCTCTCCCCTCAGCCTTCCACAGCATGGCTTTGGGAAGGGGTAAGGGCCCCTCAACACCTGGAAAGCTGCCACCCAGGGCATGGCACTACAGCCAGGACAAAGGGAATGGGGCAGCCTTCCTCCTTGCCACTCACTCGCCAGAAGAGCATGGTGACCATCAGCAAAAGAGCAGGCAGCAATCAAAGCTCAGGACAAAAATGGCCATGGTTTTGAGGATTAATCTTAAATTGGCTTTGGTCTTCACAGTGAAATGTGAAAGAATACAGTCATAAGGTAATAGTTGCAATTTTTATCCTTTTCTGCACCGGCTATGACTAGAAATGTCTGCCATATCAGAAGCTTTGTTATTTGAACAATGTACTTCATTGTAAATTAAAGAAAACACAACTACAGATGTAAACACAAAGTCATTCCAGCTGCAGACTCACTTCCTAACAAAATTGTCTGTAGTTTAGGGACTTCTAGAGGTGCTTTTTCCAGATGAACTACCTAGTTGACAGCCCCAGTCTGAAAAGCACCTTGCACAAAATGGTAAAATTCTCCATTTGTAGATCCTATACTCAAACTGATTTTAAACAGTTAATGCGCTCCTAATTTTGTACTCATTAGAATAATATGTGATGCTGCCCTTGTGCACCATAAACAAAACAAATCATTACATAAACCTCTATATTAAAGCAGGGCCCTGGAGGCTTTAAGAAAAAAGATCTCAGAAATATTGTAGAACTGTACTTTTCCAGTGTTATGATTTAGTACTCAATATTATAAGCATCTCTGATAGCATTTTTATCCTCTTTCACACTAAAATTCACCCAGTCATACTGAAAATGATGATGACAACACGGGGGTCATTTTTCCTCCTGCATCAAAATGCTTCACCGGTGAGCAAAGCTCTATAGTTCAGTATTTCTTATTGACAAGTTACTTCAAATCCATACTCCACAAAATCCAATGCATACTGAAACAAACATGGCAGGTAGTGTGAACTACGCAAACTCATCACAATACTATAGAGTGGATACAGGACAAGAGAAAAATTGGTATTTCCAGTGAACACAACTTCTCTTTATCTTAATTCACTTTAGACTGCACAAGGATGGCTGTTCCCTGCTCCCCCAAATCAAAATTTAAATCCTCTCAGTTTCCAGCCTATGAAGCACTGAGCAAAAGCTAAATTGCTTTGCTAATCTTAGATCTTGCAAAGTAGGCTGATGTAAACTGCACAAGGAAAAAGACAACAACAAAAAAACCACTTATCAATTAATGCCATTGTCTCTTAAGATGCAGGTGTGTTGACCAGTAATATGAATGCCTCTAGAGTAATTATTCTTATACCAGTCTTAAAAAACAAGACCTAATTACCTGCAAGTATTCTGGGCACATGACTGGAAAGATTTAATACAGTTGACTATCACAAAGTTTAAGAGAGTAGCGCTGTAAGAACAACACAATTATCTTTATATCACATGTAAAGACACAGCCCCAGAGGATTAAAAGAAAATTGACAGTACCTTGGCAGGGGATTGACATCGAGTAGCCATCTTTATGGTAATTAGATTTAAATATATATATATACATATGGGAATTAGGGATTTTAGCAAATTTTCTTACCCTACACTTACCTGTAGAAGCTAACTACTAATCCTATTAATCTTAATTTACTCAAGGCATCACCAAAAAAAAAAAAAATAAAAAAATCTTTCTCAATGCTTCACAGATATGGATCTACAGGAGAAAGGGAGGAAAGTCAGCATGCTGCACTTTGTGCTGATACAGTGGATCTTGTCCAGTCTGCAAGCTCTTCATCTTGCAACCCAAGGAGCATGTACACAGCTGTGTCCTTTCCCCCAACCATTGTGTGGCTGCATCCAGCCCAGCATCACTCAGTTTCTTTTCTTGGCCATGGTTTTCCTCATAGCCATCACCTACAGAGAACTGAAAGGTTTCCCAGAGGAAATCACCCTGCATAGCAATTGCACTGTGGCTGGTTCCACTGGTCCATTCATGCCTTGATAGCTGCTCTACCTCAGGCTTTGATCTTTTTGGATCTCATGGGGCTGAGCAAGATTGTGCCTCCCCGTGTTTGGATAGGAGTCCTCCAAGGAAAACACAGGTGCACCAGGAAGTGGTCTGATGATTCAGTGGCTGACAATTGCCTCCCTGGGAGGGATTCAAAGCCTGTTAAAATGGGGGATTTTTCTTCCCCATGAACTTCAACAGAGACTGGATGAGACATAACATAGTGTTCAATCTGCACCTCAGGGCAAGAGTGAGGCAGCGCTGCATTTCTGGGAGCCCTGGGTTGCTTGTTGGTGGTGGTGTTTCTTTGCTGTTGTTAGGTGTTTGTTTGTTTGTTTTATGAAGTCCTCTCATCATTAATAGCACATAGCATTTATTCTCAGGATCCAGTCCAAATTCCAATTTACCTAATTACATTATGCCTAATGAAACATACAGTTTTGATTCATTAGCTATATTTATTTACGGTAGTACAGGTGCTACTACAGGGTTCTTGTAATAAGATAGTTACACATTTGTTGTCTGGTATACAGATGTATTTAATGACAGCTAGATGAACTGGCAGGTTTTCTTTAGCACATGTTCCTTGACAATAGGGTCTATATTTATATAGTATACAAAGAGACAATATTGTATATAGAGGGACAATATACTATTTGTTGAAAGAGAAGCAGGACTACAACTTAAATGGGACAGTTGGTGCTTCTTCCAGAAAAAAGAGTGATACTAACCAATGCATATTATGGCAAATTGTTGAGGGTACCGATTTCTAATCAAAAAGAATTAACAATTTACTTTAATCTTCTAGGAAAATAATAAAAATTGAACAAAACACAACAAGCAAAAAATGTAAGAAGCAGTGTTAAAGTCATAAGTTTAAAATCTTTTTGAGAAAAAATCAGCTGCAAACCACTATAAGAAAAATACGAAGGTTTCCTGCAGGACTTTACCTGTTTCTCCCCTTTGCTATGGATCCTATCAAGCTATGGTTGATCAACCATGCATGTAATTAATGATTAGCCCTACAAGCCTCTGAATAGAACTTTATACATCATTTACTCATTAGAAAGCCCATCCCTGGCAGGCCACCTGTCCCACTACGTGGTGCCACATCTTCTTATTTTATCACTCCTTACAGCAGTCTTGGCTGAGAAGCCTGCCTCTAGGTTCAGTCCCACACCATATGCACCCACAGTGACTCCAGTGACGCTCACCACAACTGCTTTCCGGACTTCAGTACAACATTCAGATTTTTAAAGGGGACGGCCACAGGAGGACAAAGAGGTTTCCCACATGAAAGGCAAAATCTGGGAGATATACTTTTTTGGTTCTTCTCTTAAATCTGTTTTGATAACTTATTCATAGCTCAAGTACGGTTCTGGCTTAATTAATTCAATTAAATCACTCCAATGAGCAGCTATAAGAGCCCGACCACAACTGCATGAGTTTCAATATCTGTCACACTGGCTTAGGGATACTACGTTTTGAGGGAAAGATTACCCTTCAACAAAACAGAGAACAGTAACACTGTTAACCTCAGCATAACTTCTCCAGCCTTTAAATAATCTGAATTATTCCATCTCTAATTGAGTCCTTCAGTAGCTCCAACTTTCAACCTACTCTTTTGGGCCTACATCACAACCTTTTGTCTGCAAATTTTGTCTGCAAAGAGCTCTTCTCTTGAGTGGGACACTGTTTCCATCTCTTTTCTCTTCTATACTTTCTCATGACCTTTACATTTACCATTTACATTACACAGTATGGTAAATACAACTCATCTATTCATTAATAGTTCTATTAAAATGTTTTTATTGGTAATAGATGTAGTCATGACCTTTCATTGCCTTAGTTAAATGTATATCTGAATGGGAAGATAGTTGTTTTTGTTTGTTTGCTTGTTTTTCTTCCTAATTTGTTTGGTTGGTTTGCTTGTTTTGTGTGTGTGTGTGCACATGTGTTTCATACTCTTAGAATCCAGGACCAAACTAAGAAAAAAAGACCAATCAAATATTGATGGGGAAGTTTACTTTCTGAGGAAAATAACCTGCTAGAATTCCATAGAAGTATGCATTTTTAATAAATAGGTACAAACTCTGATTAGAAACCAATGCTTTTCTTCTCCCAGCTGGCTACAGTGGGCTTTGGCTCTAACTTTCACTTTTTTTTTTTTTTTTTTTTTTTAAATGATTTAAGGTTTCAGACACCATCAGCCTGTCCAAACTTCTCCTCCACACATTCACAAAACTGCTCTGTTGGTATCCAGCCAAACAGGCCTAGCATTCTTCAAGTTTCCCTCTATCACAGTCATGCTATTTTAGTCCTTGGCTTCTTCGGTGCATTGCTGTGCATAGGCCCCCTCTTAATTAGAACTAGCTCTCACAGAAACAAGTTCATACAACCCGCTCACCAAGCTACCAGAACACTACTGGTGGTATTCAAACTCAGATGAGCATCTACAGTGGAAGTTTAGTACACTTATTATAGGAATGGTCACTAAGAAGTTTTTGCTGATCAGCTGGACAGAGGATGACTGTTTTCCCATGCTAAAGGACTCAAGGGTTTTCAAATGTAGACAAAGGCTATCAGCAGACCTATAGGAGGGCTGAGAAAACTGATCTCAAAAGTGACCTCACTCAGTGGATACGGATCCAGATCTTATGGATCCAGATCTCCTAAAACATAAAGGTTTTCCTTGAGCCTGAAGCCCAACTTCCAAACAGAGCCACCTTTCTGCCACCTTTGCTGACAGGAATCTCCGTCACAGAGCTGATCTAAACTTGATATTAATACAAGGCTTCTTTTATGTTTTGTTTTGTTTTGGTTTTTGTGGTTTTTTTTTTTTGTTTTTTTTTTGGTGGGGGGGGCAGAGGGCAGTGATATCACCAAAGAAAGGATTTCTTAAGGCCCTGGAATGCTGTGCCCAGACTTTGAATCCTGCATTTAGGTATATCCAAGAGTTCCAATAAATCTTATAGACTGGTTTGGATGCCAGCAACACAAGTGGCAAGCAAGCAGGAGCTATTTTTGTTATCACTTGTGGAGAATGCCTGAGCTTCAAGGACTCCTGACAAAACTCTAACAACCCCTTTCTGAACAGTTTAGTCTATCTGTCAAGACTAATTATTACACTGAATCTTCTTCCTACTTACACTGTTTACCTGAATTTCAGTTAACTGAATGGCCCAACTTTCACTCTTTTACAGAAGTTCTGAAATGAAACACCTGAGTAGTGTCCTAGCTCTGCCACCATCATCAGCAGTGCTGGATACACACTCACAAAGCCACCTGACCAAATCCCACAGCCCTAATGAACCCATACAGTCAGACGCCGGAGGTTTAATACAGATTCCTCAACTTTCCCATGAACAAAGGTTGAAACTCTATACATTCTCATGCAAAGAGAACTGCAATATGGGAAAAAGCACCCCTCACATGCCTGATGCTGAGGGAGGAGGACATCTTTAGGGACACCAGTCAACTACAATGAAACTGGGAAGGGTCATGAATGGGTACCACTTGACCTCTTCTGAAGCAAGTCAGTTACAGTTACTGTTAGGATTTGAAGAACTTTGTTTGCTTTGTGTGTTATACACACAGCAGTTTTCTACTGCTGTCACTTAATAATTTGGAGATTTCACTGCAAATGAGACAAGTTAACACTGGATTACAAATATGAAAAAATAATAAAGAAAAGTAAAACTGGTGTGAATAAATGAAAAGACAAGAAATTAAAAATCTCATAAACTAACATTACTCTTTATTTTTATACACCCCCCCCCCCCCAGGTATTTAGTTCCAATTGGTAGCGAATAGGATGAGATTTCTCTTCTAGATACTCGAACCATCCAATTTCCTGGAAGCAGAACCAAAGTGAAATCACACAAATGCATTCCTGTTTTCAAAAACACTTAAACAATGTAACACTTCTCCCTCCTCTTCTGTATTTGCTTCATTTGACATTTGCTAGCTTACAACACTTGAAGCTGTACTTCAGCAGGAAATTATTAGCCTGTGCTCCTCATATGAGGCAAATCACGTGTCACTATGTACATATAACATTCTAGACAAAAAAAAAAATCTTTAAATTTGTCACTGCTTGAATGAATGCAAAAAGCTCATGACACTTAGAGGGCAGTATTGATAAGAAGCCTGACAAAGGGTCAAGGAGGAGGCTGGAGTAGAGGCGCTGAAATCTGCTTGCCATGGGCAGACAACTGCAGTCTTGGGGCCCTCAGCAATGGGACCGTACAAATGAGAAAGCAGCCCCTGCCATCTAGGGCACTTTGAAGAGCTGAGACTTTGCTGTAATTTGGAAAATAAATGCTGTGTTTTAGTCACAAGATAAACATCGGATGTACCTTAAAAAAAAGTCACCATCAAAGGTTTAACAGATTGCCTTAAGCTATAGTTTACAAAATGAACAACTCATATCAAATTGTAGCTTTGAACTGGGTTACAGCTAAAACAAAGCTTTACTGCTGGAAAGCCTTCAGAGAGCAAGCCTTTTGTTAGCTGCGTCCTCGTTACAAGTGGTTTGCTAGTAAACAGAAGATTAAATGTTCGCTCTAGATCTCATCAACACTAAAAACAAGGCTGAAATGTCTGTGGCTCACTTCCAGGCGGCAAATTAGAGAGCAATCGGCAGTGTTACTCCAAACAAGGCCTGATGCTTTTATCGACTGCATCACCATCTCATGCAAAACCTAATGTTAAGTCAATAGCTCTCGTTGGAGGGGAGCCACTAACTCACTGCTCCTGTCAGTATTCCTTATCTAATTACAAATGGAGTCCAGATAGTGCAATTTTATCTTCCCTGTGCAGTCCACGCGGCTGCAACTTGTAGCACAGATTGACCCACACATGCTACTATTCTGCGGCTCTCAGGGACTGCTCCTTCTAAAAATTCCCATCTACCGCTCCCTTGGCAAACTCCGTTTTGTGCAAAATAGACAGTAATTCAAAACCACTGCTTCAGTGACAGCAAGAAAAAAAAAAAAAAAAAAAAAAAAAAAGCAGTTTTCAGAACCTCTGGCAACATCCTTCATATGGACAGTTCATCCCAATTGCAAGCAAAGGTAACACCGATCCAGTTCACAACAATTGAAATATGGCAAACCAGTGCCAAAATGTGTGAGGTACACATTTTGCTCCACCTTTTAACTGCTCCACAGTATGCGTAAAATTAGCAGGCAGAATTGCCTTCAATAAAATGTCATATCTTTAGCTGGCTTCCAGAGAAGAGAGTACATCTCAAACTGTATTGCTTAAACCTGATTTAAAATAAGGCTGAGACTAGAAGCTGGAAGAACAAATCCCAGTGCTGAGAGTTTCTTTGAGTAAGGTTTGAAAATCTGATCGCTGACTTTCCAGGCACAATAGATAGCCCTGCTCTAGGAAAAGTCTGCTCTCACACTGTGTGAACAAAACCAGGATTTAGAGTGGATGCGTGAAAGCTGTAAGCACAGCACTTCCTCCACTCTCAACACCACGGTTGTGGTTTGGTGTTTGGCTTTTTGTTCAACCACTGCTGGAATTCCATTTCCTGCTGAGGATTCCTGCACAAAGACAGGCAGTTCAGTCTTGTCTTTCAGCAAATAAATAGGAGTCAGAAATTCCTTTTGAAACACCACCAGTAAGAGAAACAAATGTGTTTACAAAAGCAAGGGGAGTAACTCAACCCTCCTTAAGTCAAGACAGCTCAACATTTACAGATGTTATATGGCAGACAGGAGCCCACTGTTTGCAATAGCCCTGAGGAGACATTTCAAACCTGCAACTGACCTCGGGGGGGTAGGTGAAGAACTTGCCCTGCCCATAGCCAGGATAGTCCCTCATCTGAACAGGAGATCTTCATTCTTCTTCTTTTTATTCTGCCCTCAACATGAGTCACAGTCTTTGGATGATTAAGAAGTGGTTACCGTAAAGGAGAAAGACCAAGAATGAGTGATGAAGCTAAGAACTTTTATGTGGGAAAGCCAAATGGAACTCACAGTTAATAGGCTATGCATTCTGAAACAGTTACAGGTAACTGGGCAGTTTTAATTGCAAAGTGTTATCAGGTAGCTTTGAAAATGAAAATGCAATTCAGCATCTAACAACTTTTATGGACCACTTTGCTATATATTCTAGTGACAGGTATAAAGGAAAGTGCTCATCGTAGAGTACAAGAGTGAAAATCAGACATAACAGGGATAAAATACAAGAAGCAGCATGATGGATCTCTTCCAATTAATACGCATATTTTCTGCTAATCTTACTGCTGGGAAAACGAAATTGTGGTGAATCACCAGAGAATCTTTTAAGTCCTACTGAGTTTGTCCTGAAGAGTCCTTGTTAGCAACATATGTAATTACCATATACCATGCAACTGACTAATTGGAAAAAAAAAAAAAAAAAAAAAAAGGTGAAAAAGGGGGGTGGGGGTTTTTAAAAAAGTTATCTGAGTTAATGTGGAAAGTTCCATACTGTCTTGTCTGGCTTTTTAATCAGCCTTACAATGCCGATGAAAAGGCAGAGTAGAAATCACTGCCTAGGTAGTAGATGCCAGTATTTCAACAACCTCAGAAAGCAGTGTTAGCTCTGGAGATTTCCTAATAGAATCCTGGGAAGTGAAGTTCACTTGTTAAATTATGGTTTCAAAAAATTTAGGCCACAAGTGTGATGGCCTCTCCCCTAATGCTGACCAGAAATTAAAAAAATACAGATTAAGAGAAAGACCTTCATTTTCTAAATTCAGAGAGCACAGTAGCCACAACTTGTTGTCTTTCTCCATTTTTGTGTGCTGTCAGGTTAGTTTTTTATGTAACATAATATGACCTTAAGATGCATTGTCTGCCACAGTATTTTCAATATGAATGAGGAAAAAGGAAGATAAACTTAGCAGACATTCAGCTCACCAGGATGTTTACTTGCAAACAAGGAATTAGAGCCAAGGAAAGAGCAAAGGTAAACCACAGCTGGCAAGAGCAGGTACAGAGCCCAACCTTACAGAACTGTAATACATCCATAGCTAGGTTGACCAGGTTTTACGATGTGCTCAGTCAATCTCACACTGAGGTCTCTACAGGAAAGAAGGTAGTACCAGTTTATACTGTGGTATTAAAAATTATGTGATACTGATAGCAAAGTAACTGTACAATTCACTTGTCTGTATTTATACTATTGTTATTCATTTTAATGGCTAAAACATCATATAAGACTAGCATCATCCCAATTTCCCTGCTACTTTGATAACCAAGACTTATTAAAAGGGTGTTCTTTGCTATCATAATTCTCTCATATTTACCAGTAACATTATTGACAGATTAACAGAAACATCTTTCTTCTTTCTCACTGTATTTCAGAGCACCATGCAAGTCCCTTTCCAGGGAAAAATTATAATCCTCATTGTACTATTATGGAATTAGAAGACTAGAGTCAAAGCCTGAGCATTACCAAAAAGCCTGAACTAAATGAATGTACTGAAGTTCAGACTACCTGGTTACCTGACAGAGGTGAGCTAGTGATTCAAGACACTATCCGCATAATGCATCTTGAGAGCAAGAAAGACTCAGATATCCTTGAGTAGCATAGCAAAACATTTCCCCCAACAGACCTTTACTGTAGACCCACAAACTAGGGTTAAACCTATTTTGCTGCATAACGTACATACTATTTTTTATCTTGTTGTTGTAATACTAAAATCTTGCTTTTCTATTGCCATCAAAGCCATTCCTCTTCCTATGAAGTAGAAATCCCAAATCAAAACTGATAAAAGGTTAAAAGTGACATATATTCTCAAGCTACTGTTTTCAAAGAGGTACAGATTCTTCAGAAGTTAGAAGCAACAAAGACCTGGAACATGAAAAAAGTCATGCTTCAAAATCTGCCTTATGGGCACATGATTCACGCTGTGTAGTCCAGCCTCCTGGTCACCTCCTACAGTCCACAGACAGGGTAAGGACCAAGTCATCTGGCTGCAAAAGAGAAAAAAACGTTCTGCAGAAGCCTAAAGCCAGCCAAGGGGTGATGCAAAGTCTTAGGTCCTTCACCCTTTGTCCACTCAGGGACATTGGGTCCTGGGAACCCCCCTAAGAAACACTTGTTTCAGAATCAATATATAAGAATTCAACGTTACAATATTTAGTGTTCAATCTCCCTATCTGGATACATCAGAACTCAAATCCTTCCTGAAGACAAAATGACAGAGATCCTGAAATACTCCAGTCGTGAGACTTCTGGCCACTTGGCCATAGGACTGTCTTTTCAAGTACAGTTTTCTGAATATTATTCGATGAGGAGGTCCTCGTGCACATTCTGGGGCATCAGCTATTTGTGCCTGAATTACAGATATATTAGATACAAATCACAGTGGAAAAATACACATATATCAAAACAGAGTTCAGAAAAATACTGAAGGAATCATTCCAGTCCAGTCCTGCGCTTCCATTACCATGCATATAAAATTATTTCACTGACCAGCATCCTTGAAAACACACATTAAAGGCCAACATCGCATTCTGAGGTTCAGTTAAGAACCTAGCTAATCCACAGAAAATTGAAATCTGAAGGGTTACCATTAATTTTGGAATCACAATGCGGACTGAAAAATGAATGGTATGTTATTATATTATAAATGACTGGTGAGATTGCTGTGATCACAAGAGAACAGAGATAACATCTACATTTCAGAACACTTTCTCCCTCTGTGGGTATTCTTTTCTGTATTCAGGCAGAGTAAAAGAAGAAAAAAGATAATCTGTGACCTGTAAAAAATGACAAGTGAACTCATGGCAAGTATATTATTAAGCAACAGTTAATTTTAAAAATAAAATAAATTTTAAAAAGCCTTTCAATGGCTATCCTAGATGATGTGCACATAAAAATATTCCTATTGAATTTCTGCTCCCTCATTTTTCTGAGGGCTCTCAAAAAATTCTGAAAACTCCCAAATTTACTTTTTTTACTTTTACTATGTACACAGAGAGCCAAATGTTTTTGCTAACATTTCTTTCTCATGAAGTCCATGTTTTCTATTGTAAAGGTGATTGTAGGGAGAAAACTTTTCTCCTGTTGAGACATTGACCTGAAGCAGAATTTCCAGCAGTAGTAAAATGATGCTTCATAATACAGACCACAGATTACAATACAAACCTTCCAGAGACAGAGACTTTGCATTGTTAACACAATTGAAGAGTATTAGCTTCTTCAAAATAAATGAATAAATAAGGAAAAAGATCAGTAATCTTTAACTTTTTAATCCATTACTTTAGTGAGAAAGCAACTAATCATATGCAGTATCCTACCTTTTCTCTTAAAGCATTTACCTGCAGTCCTGCTGATGAACTGAAAAAGTATTAATTCAAAATTAATGGTTTATAGAATTTCAAGAGCCAAGGCAAGCCTTGAAACACAGCTAATCTTACAAAACAAAGATGTTCCTTTGAGAGCCAGGGGATTCACTTCTAGGAGTTAAATTGTGTTGAACAAGTGGAGATGAAATTAAAGGTTTTGAATATTCTGATTGCTTTAAAAACTTGCATCTCTATTTGGTTTTGTCATTTATTTATTAAAAGAATGTATTCAGGGTGAAGGTCAGTTTGATTCCAACAAACTGTTCTGTGACACCTGAAGGCCAAGAGCATGTCCAGTGCAGAGTTCACACCACATTATTAGAAAAGCTGATGTACAACTTAAGAATTACCATTTTTTCCTGTCAGTTAAAAAGAAAAATATTAAATACTACAAGTCTTATTTCGATTTTGGAAATTTTACAGCATCCCTACATATTTTATTTCCAAATTATTTATTATCTTCAGTTATATTACATGAAGAAAAATTCATTTGGGCAAATCACTTTGAAACACCAGCTGTCCAATTTTTAGTAGTAGTTTGACCACGTAAAGCCTCCCTAGACTAGTTAACAATTCTAGACTGATGATCAAGTGAAGCACCCAAAAACAGCAATTACCAAACTCAGCCATTATTTTCAGTTCTGTTTACAAGAATAGCCATTAATGCACGCCCAATCCTTAATAAAATTGCCTGGACAATAACAGAGTAGAATTTGCTTACTGTTTTCCCAGTACATTTTGAGAAAAAAAAATCTTTTATTTACACTGTAAAAGCCATAAAAACATCTACTTAACGTTGTAGAAATTAATATTTAAGAAACCGTCAATCAGAAATGTGAACTTTCACACAAAGATGTATTGAGATCATTAAGACTGAACAAACGTATGCCTTGAATAATTTGCTAATAATAGGGCACTTTGTACTGTTCCTGTAAAATTGTATTTTTCCTGAATTACATAGAGGTGTGCATTGGAAGAACGATACAGATTTAATTCAGTAGAAAGACTGCATAATACTATCATTTTGAAAACCAATAACCTCTGCTTGCCCCATATCTTCAGTCTTTTTTACTTTAACCTTGAGAGTCTCTTGAAAACAGAGCACAAAAGCTTTCACAACTGCTAGCAGCCATTTCCACATGGCTCAATCTACAATGTCAGTTTACTCTGTCTCGTTACCTGACATCTCCACTCTATTCAGGGTTCATCAAACACAGCCACTCTTCTGATTAATGGCTAATTTATTATTTGCCTTGCAAATGTTTATCTGCAGGGAGATTAAGTAAATATACTTCAGCTCTGACAAGCACCACGACCACTCTCTCCCGGCCTGATGGAATGGTCAGTCGATGGTGTCCCTGAGGAGCCATGCCCTGCCTTAGGTTTCCCAGACAGTCCTCTGAAAGGCTAAGTATCTATTTTTAATGAGCCCAGTGCAAAATCAATTAGCTGGTAGCTTAGAAAAAGAAATTCATAATCACATTTATTTGGTGTTTTCATGAGACCTATCAGAAATAAACTTCAATATTAATTATAAGCATCTTTATTCTTTTACAGGCTGGAGAATGATTGCTTTGAAATAGAAGTACATAAAAGCCAGTATCACTATATCTGTCTTTCACATCACTCACCAACCTGAAAAATACTATAGGATAGATTGGAGAAAAACAAAAGAAAAAATAAAAAAGCACTCAAGGAAATAGAATTTCAGAAAGAAAAAAAGAGAAGGTAAGTGTCTGATGTAATTCTCTGGCTGGGAGACAGCCAACTTTGTACATCATGTTATTATGCATCTACTGCAACAGGCAACTCATCCCAAAGTATGATTTGTTATGACTTCTTTTCTGGTACCTGGGAACTCGCAGATCTCAAACCACAACTCCTACTTGTGAAGATTCCTGTAAGCCCACTAACACAATCTCATCTTAGGTGCAAGCAGAAAGAATACCAGAAATTCAAGAAAAAGAAAATCAAAAGAACGTACCTTCCACACACAGCAGCATCATTAGATAATGCTTACATTTCAACAGTAGACAAAAACAAAGAGCTATAAATAAATTCACCTAATACAGACATTGCATCAGTGGTGCAAACTACATCTCTTAAATATGCATGAGAGAAGCTATTCTGGATCAATTCCTTGCCAATGCTGCCACTGTACCTGTCCTACCAGCAGGAAGCAGCTTTGAAGTTTTGCTGTAACAGTCCCAGGGGTTCAAGAGTCTCCATCCTGAGATGCCAGCAGCAGAGACAGATTTCTCTTTTAGGCATTGTTCCACTGAGATCCAGAATATACAACAGGACAACTCGCCCTCGTACTGAGTTCTAATTCTTCTTTGGCCAGCAGTGGCCTAGAATGGAGGGGTGAAGCATGCCTGAGCAAAAAAGTTTGGACTAGAAGTTTGGATTTGGTGGTTTGAGAGGTCTGTGTACAAGAAACAGAGGCATCCATAAAAATCTCTACACCATACAGTAAAAAACAGAGAAAGAAGGTGCATGCATATAAGCTATATAGGAAAAGAGAAGGAAAATAGCACAGTAGTAGAATAAAAAAGAGAAAGAACAAGTTAGTTACAACACAAAAAGAGATTATAAACAGAAAAAAAAAAGGAGATGAGAAGCCTAAACTGATGAAAATGAATGTATGTGGCCTTTGTACCATATGCTATCTACGACAGTGTAAATCCATACTGCACCAAGTACAGTAGGTAGGGAAGCTATCCAAAAAGTACCGCAGTGGGTTTCATGCAACAGCAATACTAAGCCTGAGAAGCATTCACACTATGAATTCTTAATTAAAGACTCTCTCTACCACTTTTCCACTGATAACTTGTAGGTCTGAGAGAAAACATTCACATTCCCTTAGTGTATTCATACATTTGTCTTGGAGAGGCATGGTTTTCTTGAAGAACAGACCACTACTGCACTCTTTTCTTAATCCATTATGACCAGGCCCAGAGCTACAGGTCTGTGGTAAAGAACATGATCACTCCTAAAGCAGCTGCCTCCATTACCTCTCCCTGCTTCAGGGCAAGTTGCATGAAGGGAGCTGAGTGTTCTGCTCTCTCCTGCACTTGCTGCAGAAGACCTTGAGAAACAGACCAGAGAAAGGTCTCAGCATGATGAATATTTGAGGTAAGGGTTTGAAATAAATATAAGTGTACTGTCACAATACTAATTGAGGTTTCAGGAAAGTACTGCTGAAACAGCCTTCTAAAAGGTCCACTCAATCCAGAGCCTCGGGGAGGAGTGGCAAAAAAAGCAGCAAAGAATAGAATACACTTGATTGGAGATAAGTCAGATGTGTTTTGCACTGCAAATCTAATATTTTAGTCTACATGAGTCATTCCTCTGCTCTTTTTTTTTTTTTCACCCTAAAGACTTATTCTGATCTCAACTTCCAGAAGCCACCGTAAGTGACAGCAGTTAATACAATGCACAATTAGGCTCCTTAGTCCTCAACATGCACTACTGAAATGAAAGAAGCTTTAGCTGTGATTTCACAGGAGTGGGACAGTCTTCTACATAATGACCTGTATCTACTACAAGACATTAATTCATGAGAAATACTTATGCACACCTAGTATGTTTATCTATGTAGTGTAAAAGAAGGCTTTAAAGATCTGAAGTTCAGCCTGTGTGTGCTGGGCTGGCATATTAAATACCTAACGTAAACACAAAGTACCCTCAGAGTCCACTATCTGATCAGCTGTCTGGGTAGCATTCAGGAGAAATTTCAGAGGATTCCTAGAAGGAGCTGGGCATGCACATCAAGAGGCCTTTTAGGTTATAAATTTGGTAGTTATCTCCAGCGTTTTGAAGTTCTGCAGAAAAGCCGTTCTTCATTTTCAGGGAGTCACCTGAAAATACAGTCCCTTGAAGCTTAATTCCCGATCAGATTACCACTGACTTCTAGCAACAGTCAATAACTTTCCCAGGGCTAATTTCTATGCAGCTAGAGGAATACACAGTACAGTTTATGTCAGTGTCTGAGGCGGGACACTCTGGCCTTATTATTCAGACATCATATATGTAACTAGTCCTGACAACTGCTGATTATATCTTTTTTAAAGCGCTGCTGCCTTTTTTTGTTTGCCAGTTACCCTCTGGTGTATATGCCAATGCAGACAATGTCCCATCACTGTAATTGTCACTCAGCTGTCTGTCAGAGATGAGAAGAAAAGGGTGACAGCCTTGACATCCCACCAATCATCCCTCTGGAAAATTGATATCGTCCTCCCCAGTAAACAACAGCTAAAGAATCGACCAGCCTTGCCAGCACATCCCTGAACAATCAGCTTCCATTAAGGGCAGAAGCCACACATTTATCCCACCGTACTCCAATCAATACTACGCTGACTTGTTCTATGCCCAGGCGTGCTCAAGGTCTACATTTAGCACAGGCTACCTTTCAAACACTTTCAGGTCTTTCAAACTTCAATGTATGGTGAAGCTTTAGCTTTTTTTTTTTTTTGGGGGGGGGAGGGAAGTAAAATCCTCTGATTCATGGAAAGTATCTTAGTCCTATCATTTTTTCATATTTACTTCAAGTCACAATAAGTTTAGCAGATTTATTTTCTTGCTTAAATTTTATTTTCTTTACAAGTGCAATTAAATCCATGTGGAATCACTGTGTTTATTTAATTTTATTAGTTATCCCTTGTAGACTTGTATTTATATACAGCCATGCTTTACAATAAATTCACACATACTGTGTTAAAACTGACCTTATTTAAAATGAACTTCAGTGTAGTTACATGCTGAAAATATTGTCTGGCAATCAGAACACTTTGTTAAACACAAAGTCCCCAACTGTTTATGTATCACCTACTAACCTACAAATGTAGGCAATTAGCATGGTAACACAGTAAAATCACTGCAAGCTTGTAGACACAATCTTTCAAGTTAAGAAAACTAGTTTTTCACAACTCATGGGTCATGAATCTTCACAGAGACCACACTCCTCAAAGGAGGAAGAACAAAACAGCTGTTAGGAGGCTCACTCCACAACTTGCCAAAAGAAAAAAATTGCAAATTTCCAACCGCAGCTGTAGATTAGAACTTCTTTCTATTACTTGGCATGAGGTTCTAAGTCAGCAGATGCTGTTGTATCACTCATAAATATTTCTTCTGTACACATGTCATCTAGAAATCAATTGGTGCTATTACAGTACCAAATCTACACAGATTGCAGGAGGCACGGCTATGGTGCCCACTGCCATTGCATTTGTAGCACCAGAGGCCCTCCATTTCCAATAGCCTGACCCACACTTATAACCTTGAGACTTGCCATCCTCATGCACCCTGAGGATACTGCAGCAATGCCTTTCCCACTGCCCCAAGTGCTCTTCTGCTTGCAGCCTTACACTGGTGCCAGCACTGACTACTGTTGTGTTGGTTTCTTGGGGAAAATGACTTGCTGATGCCTGAACCATCCTTCACCCCACGGTCCAGGCTCTTAACCTTTAAGTCCAGGCTAAGGTCTCCCCACTCTTCCCCTTGTGTCCTTTACATTAAACTTTAGCACTCCACAGATAATATAACAGATTAGTTACATACAGATCCAGTGGGATGGCTCCAGTAACGTTCATGCACACAAAGCTTTACCACCAACTGACGTGCAAGACCTGCACCTGATCGCATACTCTCACAAGTGCTTTTAACACCATGAGCAGGAACATGTAGTCAGGAATTTGAGCAGGTCCTGATATATTATGTAGTAAGAGAAAATTGTCTGGGGAAATCACCTGATGCTTCACAAAGACATTTGCCCAGGTGCACCCTTCACTCCTCAGCCAGCCAGAGGTCTTCCCTTCCCCCTCTGTCCTTCTTTCTCCTCCTTGTTTATATTTTTCCCACTAAGGTAACTTGGAAGTTGATGTATGCCACCAGCTATGGACCCCACTAATAACGCTCTGTGCACATAAGCATGCCTGAACACCTGCTATGTGACATCAACGACTACTGCCAGGAGAAAAAATGACTGGTGGTAACCAGTACAGAAATTGTATTTTCTCTAAGTAGCAAAATTTGAATTTCCAATTTTTCACCACAATCATAATAAATGATGTTACTATAAAAATACAGCAACCATTTATGTGATGGCAGGACCGCTGTTACTTGTAGTGCTAAGACCATCCAACGTTATTTGAACTTGGGAACGTCAAATTCTACATACACATGAACACAAAAGGCCACCTATTGTCTGAAACATGCTTTGGCCTTCTAAAGCAGCATAATAGCATTAATGGACACATTCTTAAAATCAGATTTTAAAAGAAATTTAAGGCTTATCATGATAGGCTTCATTTGTTTGGGGATCTGGCCACTACTGGTGTAATGTGTAAACCTTTAGGGAGTTCACTGTCCCCTTCATTTTGCTAAATGGACACAATCAATACCTTAATGGGAATGTTTGGAAGCATCCACAGGCAAACCAAATTGGCACATTACAACACTTTTTTTTCCAGCCTGTGCATTAAGTTCATTAACTTTTCTCATTTGAATTACAAATTTCATTTTGCTGATCAAGATGAAGACAGGGCTCTCATTTACAAGCTCAGATTTTTGCTGTGTTAATGTTTTACATGGAACGATAAAGTTAATGCAGCGGAGAGACATCGTGTCACCCCTATTGGTAGACAATTATAGATAAAGTTCCAAATTCCAATATTCCTGATGGGAGACACACAGGAACTTCCATAAAAGAATGGCAAAAATATTAAGCAAAGAGGCCAAAGGCTAATCAATCCTCTTAGAAACATTCACGCTTGTCACAACAAGAACTTGCCTTACAAAATCAAAATGTGTTAATTTCATTTAAAGAGCAAACACAGCTCCATTCTCCTTCACATTGATCATTAAATTGCTAATTAAAACCTTTTAGAAAGGTATAAGGTTTAAACGAAACACTTCTCTTAAATACAACATCATAAAATTAAAGAGCTGATAAAGCTTTGGAAGAGAATTGCATCTTTCCGAAACTTCCTTCTAAATTCATGAGTTCAGATAAAATGCAGGGTTCTGCACTAAGGTGCAACCCAATTCTTCCATGAATGTTTTAAACAGCTTGTCTTGAATATGCTAATATATTGCAGATAAGAACCAATATATACAAACCCGAGTGTTTTTCACCTTGAATTCACTTACCCAATAAATAAACCTCAGCGAACTCCATGTATGGAACCATTTGTGATTTCCGGAGTTCTTAAAAGAACAGATAGCAAAGTCTGACTCTGACAAACTCAGATTCTGAGTTAGTGAAATGGAAATAGAAATTAATGATATGCAGGCATTCCTACATTTTCATTTTGCCTTCAGAAGTATCAAATAAATAAACCTGCTAAATTCCAGTATTCATTTTTCATTACAGTAAGTTCAAACATTCCTGCTCAAGTCCATGTCATAACAAGATGATGTTCAATTATGCTAAACTAATGGCAGCAGAAACAATATCTCTTGCTGATTCCCTAGCTAGTATACAGTTTATACAATACTCTACATTCAACACTGCTACTGAGGCTCCAATTCTATAATTACTTAGAGCAGATCTATGTTCCTGATTACAGTATGCATTCGCTCCATATCAGCAAGGACACAAAATCTGATTGCTGCTAACTGCACCGCAGCACACAATATGAACTCTGTGCTGGCCATATGCTTTCGCAGCAACTCTGGGAAGACTGACAACATGGCATAATGCCTGGCTACTGTCATGTTCACCTATCAAAAATGTTTGGATAAATCTGAATTAGCAGCATAAATTTATACGTAATCTGTGCTTTTCTGTCATGCATTCAATAAGAGAGATGCTAAAATTAGAGTCACGCTTGTAGCTCACTCCTCTTTGGTGCATCACACATCCACAGGGCATATGCAAACCCCTTTCTCTGAATGCTGACAGAGAAGCTGTCAGTGTCTTTGCCTGAGGTTCAGCACTGTAGCTTTCAGTCAGTCTATGTTGAGAGCAGGTAGGAAGTGAGTCCTTTCCACATATGTTCACATGCCTAAAACACTTGTCACAACCCAGTCCAATGGCAGTAACTACCAAATACTATATATAGCAGTATCAAAGATGGCTAATTTGTTCTGAAAAAAAAATCCCATTTGACTGTTCTCTCACACCATTTCATAATCATGGGTACTAATTTTAAATTTTATTTTAACTTCAAAGTAGCTAGACTGGCCCCATTTAAATTCCCAGCAAGAGGTAGTTAAGATCATCTCCTGTTGCGACTAATAAACTTTGGCTTCCTTAGAACAGATACATGGAGGGCTAGGGGGAAGAGTCGGAGGGAGAGGCAAATGTCAATGGAAATTAACATGCATGGGACTGCATTCAAAATAAGAATTTCAGTAGGAATAAATTATGACTGTTATAGATTGATTATAGATTTATAGATTTTTAAAGAGGTGGTATAATAAAGTGTACGTTGTAGGGCATTATATTACACTGTTACTTTCTGGTTTGGATTTTTTTTTTCTTCCAACATTTATGGCTTTATAAGTGATGAAAATCCTCTGTCCAAGACCACAGCTGGTTTTAGATTTAGTTTAGTTTAAGAAATGTCATTATAAAATGCACATCTTAGAGCATTATATTGCACTCTACTGTTACACTTTCTGGTTTGGGGGGCATTTTTTTTTATTTTTTAAACATTGGCAGATTAATAAGTGATGAAAATCCTCTGCTCAAGACCACAGCTGGTTTTATTACATTTTCTGACTAGTGAGAATGCTCAATTCTCACTCATATAATATTCATGGGTGTTTGACTTTTAATGGGGTGTTACAATTGCAGGCTCTTTGTGCAGGTTTTTCGTTCCCAGAAAGTAAGTTTGACCACAGAGAAAAATGTATAAAAGCCATGAAAACAATTAAGATTAAAGAAATGTACAGAATGTGAAAAAGGAGAATGAGGAAGTTAAGGATTAAAAGGATATTCGCTGGACATTTGAATAGCTACCTATCAATATAATTCCCTAATATTCTCCTACCTGTATGTAGCTAGCATACACATTGCAGGAGGACTGCTTAGGTGAACTGCTTTCCTTTCAAATGGAAGAACACAAAACAAAGGACACTTTCATTAATGTTATAACTAACCAGATTAAGAAACAGTATTCCCACTCTGTCTTGGTAAATTTTCCTCTTTCTTTCCATTAAGAACACAGTAAAAATCACTTTCACAAAACAAATCCTAAATTAATACAACTACTATTGCAAATACTTCTAAGTATACCACCATATGCAGATTTTTTTTTTTTCTAACCCAAATAAATCATTTATAACCCTTTATGACACAGATCTTATGTCAAGCATTTTTGAACAAGAATTAGAAAAAATGAAGGGTCAAGAGAAAAAACTGTATGTATTGGCCAGTATCATACTTACATTTTCTATCTAAAATCTATTTCAAGAAAATTTATAACAAAAATAATAAGTGAAGCAATGTCAGAGAATGGATACAAGATTATTTTCAGAAATAGAAGAGTATTTCTTTATTTTCAAGATATTATCTTTATTTATTTATTTTAATTTAGTTAAAAAGAAAAACTAAAACACAACAGAAACAATACTTCTTTTTATTTGCTTGTTTGTTGTTATTTTTTAATACACAGATTTTTACACTGTTGCTTCCAGCTCCTCATAAAAAGGCTGAAGAATTCAGTAATAAAACTCTCTAGTAATCATTGGTTAAGTTAGAAAAACTTATAAAGGAAACATTCACAGTAGCATCTAACCTTCACAAGAAGTGATCTCAACCAAAGAAAGTCTATGATCCCTGTTTACTGCCCAGTGTTTCAAGGTGGGAGGTAGTTACACAGCACAACAGGTAGCCTTTTTTTTCTGACCCACCTGGGCCTTCAAAAGAGAATTCAGGGCCAGAACTGCACCTAGATATCTTCTTGCACTGAGCTTCTTCTGGAGCGAGGAAAGGAAGCTATTGACTCCTAAAACATTCCCAAATCATCTGATACTTTTGTAAATTGAGATGGGGGGGTGGGGAGCGAACTGTGAATTTTGCTTATAAGACTGCATTCATAAGCCTAATGAATTTGATAAATTAATGGTGATAACATTCCCTGCCAACTGTGTGTCTACATTTACTAATGGAACAATGTAAAACAACGTGAGTGAAGCATTAGAAAATTATGCTAGGTTTGCACTTTCGTGCAAGGATCAATTCTTTGGTGTAGATACAAAAATCCAATTCAAAATGCATAATTATGCATAATTGTTATTATTATTATGACCACAGTGTTTTTTTTTTTTTTTTTTCAAATCCTAAATAAACAGCTCAAGTGCCTGTGGGACCCACATGCCCTAGACAGTCATGCTTCACTGTCTTTCTGAAGCCAAGCGCTTTCAAGGACCAAAGCTATGTGAAATAAGCTTGTAATTAACTGTCAACCAGAGTACTCATTCTATTACTTGTGTAATTAGTTAACTATTTGATTGCATACGATGCTTTAATAGCATTTTACTTTTTTTTTTTTTTTTTTAAGAAAATGAGAACCTCATACATTTCATCACCTGTTGAGAAAAGAAGGTATATATTGTAGTAATTCATGCCCAGAACAGTTATATCTAACTTGCACCTTTTACTTTGTTTCACAAACCATTGCTAACTAATAACCACCATGCAATTACATGCTAAATACCTGAAAAGTGTAGACACTTAACATTTTCAAAAACATATTCTCCTCTATACATTAATTTCTTAGAACTTCTGCCCTTGATGCCTCCTGAATGGGAATACAAGAAGATGTACTCTGGGAGAAGGAGTGTCACCTAGAAATTCTTGTGAATGGATGCTGATAGAGTTCACACAACTATCTGCTGCCCAGAGTTGTATCTAGGAAGAGAAAGAATCCTTTGTTTCATCGTCAGTAAACACATGCTGCTCTCTAAGAAGGACCTTAGTTTCTTTGCATCCTGTGATCACCCACCCAGCAGCCTCAAATTGCCTCTCTATTACTCTGTGTCAGAAAAGATTCTGATACTTTTACCTTCACTCTTTTTCCAATAAGGACAATGTCGAGTTGCCTAATGAAATCAGTAACATAAGAGTAAACCTTTTCAGGTATACTGGAGTTTAGTTTCTCAGATATCCATAAATCCTGTTCACAAACTGATAAATCATTACCTTAATTGTAGTGACATTTCCTGGCTCACTACTTGGATTAGAAGGATGCTCCAGTGCAGGGCATTTTGGGGAGATTATAGTCAGACCTTGACCAAATAAAACAGAAAAATACCAGCAAGTTCTTCATAAAAAAAAAAAAAAAAACAGTTACTAATGCCACACTGAAAAGAGTATCTCAGTTGCCTGTACTTCTCCAGCAACAGATGTGTAAATGAGCTCTGCTGGGACAAAGAATGAAAAATCACTGGCCACAATTAATCGCACATGTGAAAAAATGACTTGCCCTGCTGTGACGTTTGACTAATGTACGCTGCATGTGCTAGTCTATGTGTTGGCACATACATATGTATGATACACATTAAAATTATGATTACATGTATGCAATTACTTTGGCAGTAATTAGTAGTGGTCTTGTGTTTGTTATAGTCTTGTTGTGATGCTAATTTATACAGCTCTAGAGAAAGGGTCCTGCTGGACAGTATCATCTTTGTCACAGGAGAGATCAATGGCTGTGCCCTTCAGACTACCCTGAACATATTTTTCTGTGTGTTTCTCCTACATTTTGGTTGAAGAAAGTAGCATGGAAAACTGTGGCAGGTGAGTTGAAAGACTGGAGTATGAACCAACAAAACAAATAACCACAAAAATATCTACTGAAAACTATAATCATTATGCCAATTGAATTCCTATTAAATTGTACTTTAGAAGCTTTTTAACCTCTAAGACTACATGAAGGCTGCTCGCTAGTACAAATTCTGCGAGTACTAGCTACTGTGGACAAAGAGGGATTAAAAAGAAAAGACTTTTTTAATGCCTATTCTTCCAGCAAACCCTGGAGAATATAATTCACACTGAAGGACTTGCCAGAATGTCTTGAACTCAGAGTATAAAACAGAAATTCAATGAAATTAAATCCTCCACCCCAACCAAAAAAAAAAAAAAAAAAAAGACTGGCATTTGCTCTTATTCAAAAAATCACACACAAAGGTGGGGTGTACCTATTGTATACACAATGTAGTATTACCCTCCGCTCTTTTCTTTAGGCGGAAGGATTCTAGCAGAGCCTAAGACCCACGGTCTCTGGGTGGTAGCCCACTGACTCAGGCACTCTGCATCAGATTATACAAACCCTCCACAGTCTTTCTCATCAGAAAATCTGTCAAACTCTCATAGCACTAGTTAATATCTACTTTTCAAAAGAGAAGTCTATGATGTGCTAGGCTTTTTACTTGGCTTTCTATACTCCCATCTTTTCTAATCATTTCACATCAATGCCTAAACTGTCAAAGACACACAGTACTTGAAACTAATCCATCTCAGGCATTTTAAAACTTCAAGCTACAAACTACCAAGCATGCCTCCCAAGATGGCAGCTAAATATAGCCAGGATCTGGATTTCTATTGAGGTCAGGGATCTATTGACTTACGCCACACCTGGAAACGCACAGAAATATTTGAGCACTAATGTTTTGTGAATGCCAATACTCTTCTGGACTAGAAACCCTTATTTTCATTACTAAGTCAAACCATGCATTTTAGTGCTATATGTGATCATAGGTACTATTTAAGTAAATTAGATTTGAATTACTTTTGAATGTTAAGTTATTTAACAGTTATCACATTGATTTCTGTGTTCTTAGAATGACTGTAGTTTGTTAATGCAGAATTTAACAGTAAGAGAAAAGACCAAACTGATTGCACTTCTGCGGAGTGTAAAACTAATGGGGAGAATGAGACTGTGCGGTTTTGCTTTTCTCATCCATTAACTCATTAATATTCCTGAGTCCTGCTCCTGCAAAAAAGCCACATGATTTACAAAATACTGAACACATACTCGTGTGAACCTACCCAAAGTCTTTGACACCTTGAGTTGCATCAGAGGATGTGGCAGAGTAATAAAACAGTACACTGTTACAATGCATTGCTGTAAGTTATTTATTCCCATTCTGATACTGCATGCATGAACTGCCACTGTTAGATGAATCACTGAGGAAAATGGGAGCTGACAAACGGCTCTTCTTTCAGCAGCTGCCTACTATGACAGCATTGATAGAAAAACACATCATTGGTTCTAAAATGCCACATTTTTACAATTTACATTGAATAAGACATGAAACTCCTTAAGGGAAGCGGTAGTATGTTATCATTAGGGCCTGTTGACACTATGGAGGGTGTGCTTTGAACTCTGTTCTGTCATCACTCTTAATCTGCACCTAATCGCATTCCACTCTAAATAGAAGGAAGGGCCGTCTGCATGTTGACAACAGTGTCGGTGATGAAGTATTGCACCCTTTAAAATCTCATTTACAGATTGGTTTCATTACCACCCACAACTGGCTGGGATCCATGAGGGAACACACCTGCTCTCATTAGTACCACGTGATGTCTGCCAATAACAGTATTTCCATGCAAATAGGGCAACATGAAGATGAACACTCTGGAAACTATCTTTATCTTTCTGCTTATGAGCTTTTCTGCCCTCATTTGGGGATGTAACACATAGGCAATCTGTTGACTACTTCTAGAATTTACTGATAGGTTTTAATGACCGTTTCACAACTATGGACGTTCACTGTACCCTTTGGCCTCTCTTTCATTATGTAGCCTTTCCAATCTTCCTCTAATGGACAAATGTTTATTATTTTCTACTGCAGATGAACCCCTCATGCTAGGCAGTCTTCAGAATGTACTGGTTGAAAAATTGGATTCCAAACTAATGGTATTTGCATAGAAAATATTTTTTTTTTTTCCTACGCAGTTTTTGCATATTTACCACTACAGATCCATAATATCAAAACAGGTACTGTTGTTACTATACATCTATAGCATACGGAATGTGTGTTGAAGGCCCCTTAACAGCAGTAAACAAATTCAGAAAAATGTTAGCAAGTTTACCAACATTATGTGCATCCAAATACCACGGTCAAACCATGACTAGTGTTGCAGGATAGCTCCCATACCTACTACTTGGGTAGTAGATGGATAGAGTTTAAAACATCCTGAATTTCCTGTTCCAGTAGAATTAAAATAAATAATTCACCATAACAAATCCCTAGGTCTGAAGTGTTTATTCAATCATTGGTTAGAGAGAACTTCATTTGATTGCAGCCTGGCAGGATGTAACACTTAGCAATGGGAACAAAAATATTATAGAAAATTATCAAGTTTTTTTGCACTGTTACACAGTAAATGCAAAGTAGTATGCTTGCTCACAATTTGAGGAAAATATTTTATTTTCATATAAAAAGTAACATTAAACTAAGAAGTTGAGTATCCTTTCATCTCAAAGCAACTCAGATTTAGTTTACTAATCATACTCTCAATCATACATGTATCACATGCCACATAAATGGATCTCAGAAGTATGACATGCCATGTGAAGAACATTTTCATCAGTAAGATATACCTGTAGTGTAGATACAAACATCTAGAAATACCAATGCTTATAGACTAGTGACTCCATAACTAAAGTCTTTCCAGCTGCAAGTTCATGGCATGCTGTTCTAATTACACATTCAGCTTTCTACTTTTAATTTGTGTATGTTTCCATGTACATAAAGTCTCAAAAGTAAATACTGAGCTTATAAGGTCAACCTGCATATCATCACTTGCAAACTGGATTTATATTTCAGTATATGTGTATATGATCTCCTTTTGTATTATCCTGAATATTTCAAAGAAAAAAATAAGGCACTAAGAGAAACTGAATGAAACGCTAAAACTTAAATAGAGGTGCCTATGTAGATGCTTTTAAGACTGCTCAAAGTTAAATCACTTAAACTTTCCTATATATGTAAGGCCTGTATAGGTCCATAAAAACAAACATCTACAATAGCAAAATGAGAAAGGGAAAAATAATATAATAGATATTAAAAGAATCAACATCAAGAACATATTCTTTGGCACTTTGACTTTAATATTCTACAAGTGTCAGTTAATACTTAGTAAGGTTTATTCTGACTTTCTAGCCAAATTAACTGAGATTGTTTACTAAAAAAAAAAAAAAAAAAAAAAGACTATTATTATTATTAAACTGACATTAAAAGCTGAAAATCCTCATCCCCATGAGAACACCTGCAGGTTTCTTTGGAGTTTACCCAGTTATACTAAAACTGTCAAGAAAGCCACTGTGATGCTACCTACAGACAGACTGAAGCAAGACTGAGCCCAGAAACAAATAGTGCCCCACAACCTGACTGCACTGCAGACACTATAGATTGCTTCTCTCTAGATTAAAAACAGCCTGTGAAATTCACTGACAGCAACCATCAGCAAGCAGTAATATCTTAACATATATAATTGAAATATTTTATTATCAAGATCAATTTATACATAAAATGGCAACAGTTTGCTGACAGCAATGTAGTTGATAGCTTGCAATGGCAAACTAAGTCATTAGTTTGGGAGTCATCACTGGGGAGAAGCAGGGAGGAAGAAAAGGGTGAATCAAAAATTGGCCGCCTCCCTCCTCAAACTCCTCTCAACTCAAAAGTAAACACACCACCATGCCTTGAAATGATTACATTTTAGGCATTCTTGTTCAGTATGCAAGCGTCTCCACTTTAGCCAGTTCAGCCCAGGTATATGATGACACATTTCACTGGAATACAGTGGAACAGCAAGTAGTTTGAGTTAACACATTATTTATGGCATAGTACTGTAAATAGAGAATGACAGCTCAGGAACAGGCGTCGCTAAACAAAAAATATATAGTATCTGTTTCCAACATCTGCTCTTTTCAAAAAATACTATTGGCTTGTCAATGAACTCTTCTAAAGCCCTATCCATAAAGCTCACATGACCTTTAAACTATAAACAACTTCTGAAAAAAGTTAAATTTTAAATTTTCACACAGGAAACATTCCTGTTTTTTAATTAGTTCTCAGACAAGATAAACAATACTGACTGTAGACTCTGTAGGGCCAGAATTTCCCTTTCATTGCAGGCAATGAATTTGAACATTATAAATGAAGATATTTTATAGAAGTGTCACATACTTTATTAGTCTGTATCACAACAGTCATTTTCAAGGCATGCTTCTGCTAGAACATTTAAACAACAATTAAAAATTAATACAGCAGTTTTCTGGGAATTCACTAAATCTGTCTAAATGATTTGGTCTAAAACAGTTAAGAGTGATTCTCCCCACTAAAATTAATTAAAAAAAATAAGTCTATAAAACCACCAGGATATAAGCTGATGCAGTAGTATCAAATAAACCTTAGTATTACCTGATTCAGACTGGGTGATTTTTTTTGTAAAAGGATTCTCCAGACACATAAAAAGTAATTTCATTTGGTTTTGTCAGTAACATACACATATAAAAATGCAATATGACTCTAAAGAAAAAAAAATAAAATAGGTCAAGTAGGGCTTTCTCCCTTGAGGGCTCCATGCTTGTAACTCAACAGAATCAGAATAAAAACAGATAAACTTCCCAGGTGGCAAATCCTATGAGGTTTCCATATGCCAGACTCTCCCCTAGTGACACTCACACTGTGGCTCCTGTGCAGCATGAGAGATGAGTTAGTATTCTTTTCTGGATGGCACAAAATAAAAAAGGGTAAATGCAGGACTTTTCAAAAATGACATTGAAATGTAAAGGCTTGGAAGGACGGAAATGCTTCATGCTCTTTCTGACTTTGTCTTCAGGTAGAATTTTGATACAGGAGAAATCTATTTTAAAGATATTAAGGGTACTACTCAGTACAAGCAAAACCTCCCATAGGCACCAGGATGCTTGTTTGTGCAGTGATACCCCCTGAGAGCCGCTGGGCAAGTCACATGATTTACGTAGAGTGAATCCTTTTTGCCTTTTTTGACACAGTACTACACAGTGCTGTACAGAACTAGCATGCAGGTAGCCTCACAGACCACTGCAGACCAGGCATAAATTAGAAGAGGATCTGTGCCTGCCCAGATTCACAGCAGCTGTGGGTCTGACCCTGCCATTTACTTGCTTCTTTAAGCTAGCTCAGCTTCTACAGCCACTTGCTGTGATGGCACAGCAAGCACCTACCTCACTTGATGCTTATGGGGGTGTTTGAAGGCAACCTAGAGCAGCCAAGAAATTGGCCATATGTGCTCCTCCTCTGCTGAATGTGCGATTAGAGAATTGTAGTCTATGGATATAAGTCTTGTTCCGTCTCTATCTCCTTTGGTAAGCCTCACGCACACCCTGTATGGTAGATTATGGAGCACCTTTTCTTTTCACATTCCCCTTTTTCCCATGAGGCACACTAAGGCAACAACATTCCTCAGCTATCCACATTTATAACTAGGTATTGTTCAAGAGCTTGAGAGCCTTAGCACTCAACTTCCATTTTGAAATGGATATTCTCTGTATTTCCCCCAAAACTGGTCTAAAAATCCCACCTCATAAGTGCATGTGCGTTAGTTCTAATTATTTTTTTGGCAGTAGATGAAGCAATTTCAGGCACGGGATTATAAAATGCAACTCTCTTTCCAAGAGAAGTAAAACAGCCTTATTCACACTTTTGCCCTTTGCAAGTCACACAATCTTCAATCATTTATGTCTTGCACTCACCACTTCTGTGAAATACAAACAGATGGGTTCTAAATGATTTTTCACAGAAATGGAACTTCCATTTTCCAAGCTGACTACCTGCAATATATCCTTTAGAAAGCTGCTCATGATATTTTTTAGTTTTATTTTTAAAAAGAAGAGCTTGATAAATCCCCCATTTCATTTCTAGCAACTGCTGCTTTCCCTTATTCAAGTCCTCCCTTAAAATCAAGCACTTTCATTAGTTCCCCATTAGGCCCTCCCCAGTGATATCTAAACAGTCCCTCTTTTGTTATGTGATCTTTTTTGTATTATATAAATATATAGTATTACTTTACTGTGCTTTTATAATGCATTATATATTGTATAATACAATGTATTTTTCAGTAAAATACTTTATGAGCTTTTTTGTGTTAAAGCATTATTTATACCTATGATGCTACATAAATGTATAATAGCATCTTTAATAATACTGCTAATGACAGAGGAGGTATGGTAGGAAATAGTTATTGTAAGATTCAAAAGAAACACGGTAATATCAGGGACTAAGGAGCATGGCTTGTGCAATGCTCTGTA
Source organism: Heteronetta atricapilla (assembly GCA_011075105.1). Classification (NCBI taxonomy): domain Eukaryota; kingdom Metazoa; phylum Chordata; class Aves; order Anseriformes; family Anatidae; genus Heteronetta; species Heteronetta atricapilla. Next base: position 101,905,581 of record CM021731.1, read on the forward strand.
TTGGAACAGTACATGGGAAGTTCTGATTCTTAATTAGACCTGTGGGTATGCACAACATAAAAAAAGAAAGTTAAGAACAACACTAAAAAAATAAATCTACTACATATCAACACAAGCAATTTGATTGCAGAGTATGTTCCTGCAACAGCTACCATGAGCAGTCTCAAATAAAATGCTGTTACAAATTTGAAGGATTTTACTTGACTTCAGGACATCATATTTTGGGATCTAAGCAATTCTATCTACAAACTGCTGGTTACAGGAGTGGTGAATTACAAGGAGACTTGACTTCATCGCCAATGGACAAGTGATGGTTGGTTTGCTTGTTTGCTTGCTTGCTTTTGGGGGTGGTGTTTTGTTTTAGGATCTCTAAATAACCAATGACAACATATGACATTGCCATGCAAGTATTCTGTGACAATAACACACAGATTATGAACTTCTATAGCAAGGATTCATTGAGTCATTACCTCTACAGCCACATGTTACAGATAAATAACTTACTGAAACAGAGTAATGGTAACAGGCCACTGGTTTGTGATACTGGATCAATAATTTTCATCTTATGGTAGGAGAGATTTGCTGAACCTCACAGAATGACTGCAGAAGAGAACACACTTGAATCAATGATCCATAATTCAGAATTGCCTAGTAATATTTTTAGTTAATAATCCATATTTTGAAATGTTTTTAAAACCACTGTGATATAATCTGCAATACAGGAGGATTTTTTCCTTCCCAGCTCACTAAATATATGCCTGTGATCTTGTGGAGGAAAAAAAAAAAAAAAAAGAGAGAGAAAGAGAGACTTACTGCAGCATCTACAAGATTTAACTTTAACGTAAGAGTGTTCAAAAAAGGCAGCATATTGCTTTTCTTTCAGAGTGACAATCAACCATTATCATAAGGAGAAAATGAAGAGGAGCACAGGAGAGATTCTTCCATTCCATAAAACCACTGTGCATTTCTCTCTCTGCGTATCACTCAATAACTTAAGTCAAAAAAAATAAAGGCATAAACTACATTATTATCAATTATATATACATATGTTTAAACTAATGTAAGTAGAAATAGATCTATTTAGATTATTAGATTGTATATACTAAGGGCTTGGAATCTGTTCAGTAACAACAGAATATATAAAAAACTATTTTACATCTACAAAAGTATGGATGTTGCTTCAAACTTCTGTTAATTTGATGTCTCTTAGCACTATATTAATAAGCATAGCACACTACTGTGTATAACTTGTCTTACAGCTGAAGACAAGTCAGTAAAATACTTCTTTAATACTGGTACTTCTACTTCAAATATCTAACATATCTTTCAATAATGCTGTTCCAGCATACGTCAATATTACCCCAAATTGGACAGTTACTACTACTGCCAGTTTATCCCAAACATATATTGTTTAATAATGTTTTTATTGCATTACCCTACTAACCACCTGAACAATTGAAGTTTATTTCCTATAAAACAAAATCACCTCAACAAGGACTATTCCTTTAGAAAGGAAAAATGCCCAGCAGACACATTCATACCAGGTAAGATTTTAGGAAAGAGTAAAACCATTGTTTATTCTTTTATTATTATTATTATTATATATATATATAGAGAGAGAGAGAGAGAGAGGTGATAGGGGTTCAGTAAAACACACACACATACACCAACATCAAACAGACTTTGAAACAAAAACTGCACTTCTCAGTTTCGGTCATTGTCTTAAAATGAAATTCTCCTTATGATGACAAACAAGCAGGAGGTGTTAATGCTGTCTGAAGGTGGCATCTATAAGCGTATAGAGATCCCAACAGTAGAACCATCTGTCATACAACACAAAAATTACCACCGAACACATGCACCACTTTCTTCAGTGATCACCAATGTTTCAACATTCAGGACATTCTAATACTCAGAAGTTCTTATTTGTATTTTTAACCATCTAATGATCAACAAAGTCTGCCTAAGTGGTTTAATGATGGGTTGCACCTCAGGAAGGAAATAAGATGAATTAACACTAGAGTATGAAGAACCTGGCTATCTACCAAATTGTGAAGTTTAGATTCAATTTAAGATTGTCTATGTGGAATACAGGATGTGCATGTTTAGGGGATGAACCAACCAGCAGTACTCTAAACAGTAAAAAGGATGAATGTTGAATCCAAAAGGCATTACATGTGCATATGATTTTTAAAACCACCTGCTCTACCTTTCATATTGCGTGACACAGAGTGTCTCTGTTCTTTCACTGTAAGCAGCTGGACAATGAAGTCCTTCAGCACCCTAATAAAGTTGAGCATGACTAGAAAACTCAACTGCAAGGTACCATCTGATGGTACCTGATACATATGCAGCTTCAGAACTTTCTTTTTCTTCTTGGATTTTTTTTTTCCATTTTTATTAAATAGGTACAAGGATAGCAGTTCAAGGCCCATTAGGCTTTGGATGAGTAATTTCATTTTGATCTCCCTCAAACACAAGTAACACAAAAACAAAGTTTACATTGTCAAATTTCTTTTCACTACATGGGATTAGTGAAAAATTAAATATGGGAAAATACAAGCAAAATTGTAAACTTCTGTAAAGAATGAATACCTGACAACTCATTCAGTGACTACAATGCATTGGTGCCTCTGTACTACAACTGAAATATTGTATTTCCTAAACAAAAACAGAAGATTGAATAAACTATGCAAGTATTCCTTTCATGCGATTACTCACTTGATGAATGTTCAATAATACAGAGAATTTTGTTTGAAGTCTGTCAAAAATACATTGATGACTTTTGGCAAGTGTAATGTGGAAGAAGGTAATGGAAATGTCCCTCTAGATCTTGCCAAATTAGCATAGTGACTTCCACAGTTTCTCACAGTGACGATCATTTGGTAATCACAACTGAAATCAGAGGTGCTGTACCCCACAAAGAGAAGAATCAAATTTATGAGTCTCTTGAAACCATGAGGTTTAGTCCAGCCTTTAAAAAAGAATTAATAGAGCTTGAACAGTGATCTTTTGATCTGTCATTTCTTTAATTGTTTCATTTGCTTAAATAAACTTTCTTCTGATAAGCACAAGTCTTCGTTGGAGGGCAACCATCACTGAATCAGAGTTTCTTTTTAGTGAGGACTTTCAAATACTAGTGTCAACTCACGTCTCACACTTTCAAATGGAATGGACAAGTATCAGCATCTGGTTTCAAAAAGCTTAAATGTCCACAGCAATAAAACATACAAATTGGAAATATTATATTTTGCAAACCAAAGTTGCTACATAATTGAAGATTAGCCTGCCTTCATTAAGATTAAAAGAAAAACTCAGTAACTCAGTTTCAGATCCAAGTTGGAGTAAATACTGAAATTAGAAAAGTGATCTAGAACATATATCTCTTCCTTAATTTTCAGACTTTTTTTTAAAAAGATGAATCCAGTGAAAAAGAAGATAGTAGCTGCATGATACTTCTAACAAAGTAATCTATTTCACATGAGACAATTAAAAAATTCAAGCTAAAAGCACCAGGAGCAGAAGGATCTTTAATATCTTGCTTATTATTATCAGCAGGTTAAATAGAAACTTCATCCTCTGTTATGCTGTTAAACCACACCTGAAATGACTCTGATAAAGGAACATTGAATAACAGCCACTTTGTTGTTTAGCTTGAATGTATTCTATTGTATTCTCACTCACTTGAATGTATTCTATCCCTATAATCTCAGGTGTAACCCAACATCACAGAAAATAATGTTCCTTATCTCCAATATGTTAAAAATCAGAGTTAGAGTGGAGTGAATAGTACACACCTTTCCCTAGCAGGTTAAGGTACAGATTTGTACCAGATAGAAACTGGTATAAACTAAATAGAAATGGAAATGCGTGTGTGTAAGCACCAGAATACAAGCAGAACAAAGGTTTAAAAAGAATGGCCTATATTGATAATGAAGGATGTTATTCTCAGGACACTGCTCCCATGAATAAAACTGAGGAATGTGATGTTTATGTAAACACCAAAGATCTGTCCAAAGACCAGACCGTTGTTGTCAGTCAAGAGGAACTGGCATCCCATGTCACACACAAGTGACCATAATCAGCCTACTTAGACACAAACACCTTTGCTCTTTTGAGTATGTAGCTTTGAAGTGTGAATGCATAAAAACAACTAGCTTAAACATCTGGTAAGTAATATCACCTTCCCCCTTCCATAGGATCTTGCACTGAGTTTCATTATACTAGTTTTCCCACATTACCTTGATATATACTTTACAAATACATTGGAAGCTATATGTGAAAGTAAATAGATTTCTGCTATACCCCAATAGACATCCTAATTGTAGGTCCCTTTTGTAATCAAGCTATGACTAGAGAGAAAAATAGATTAAATCTTGTTTTTATCTGGTTTGGACTCCAACCAATCACTAACTACCTCACAATATGATGTTGAAAAACTCTTAACTGAACCTGACCAATGACATTGCTTTTACATCCATTTCTTACAAAGCTGGCTCACCTTTATGTATTTTCACACAAGTTCTCATTTTCAGTTAGATAACTGTCTCTGCAAATAGTCACCTTCAGACAAGCATGTTCATGGGTTCAAACATGCTACAGAGATATGGAAAGAATGGAAGCCACTGGTGCTCTTAAATGTTTTAAACAGTACAAATTTGCTAGATCTATATATAAAGCAAGAGGAGTTATACAGTAAGGTGAGCATTGCTACAAAATCCTAAACTGAGGCTGTAGGAAGATGAAGTTTTTACTTAGACTAAATGAAAGCTTTCATCTGAATTTTGCTTTGTGACTGACTATATAGTGGGATCCGTCTATAGGGAATAAATCCAAATGGCATCCCCAAAAAAGTCACCTGTAGCAAGTTCATTATTAAGTTTCCCAGACTTCCCAAAGCCATCGATAGTCATGACAAACATCTTGTGTTCCTTCTTAGAATATTTTTGCTGTCTCCTTTTTGTCTTCTTTAGATTTATTTATATATAGAATATACCTGGCAGCAACTGTTTCAGATTTGAAGGCAGAATCCACAAAATACAAGTGCAAATGAAAGTTAAAGCAGCATTGCTGTCTTTAATGAATACATATGCCTTAAAGGTCTTAAAAATTGTAATTTTAATTTTGATAAAGATCAACTCACTTTAAAGTGTCATATGGATTTTATATATAAAAAACAATTATATATTTTTAATGTTTGAAATAACACAGTGCTAGTGTGACAGAGAAAGAAATGAAGTATTCCTTAACTACATGTAATTTGGAAAGCCAGTCAAATAAAGGTTTCTCCTCTGTTGGCAACATCCCTTCTCCTGAAATATATATATTATTTATATTATATATATATATAATATTATATTATATATTATTATATATTTTTAATATATAATATAATTTATTAATTTATTAATATATATTATTATATAATATATTATATATATTATATTTATATATATTATAATATATATATATTCCTTAGCAAAGGAGACAGGCAATATCATAAGAGTTTAAGCTTACTTTACTTAACAAAGCAACCACATTTTTAAATAGAAACACTTTAGGCATATGGGGTTTATTCTGGTGTAATTTAGTCCATGTATTTTCTATTTTACTCCTCCTTCATTATTTACTTTACTGAATAACACAGGAACCTGAAGCTGTGAGATTTTAGCACACATCTTTCTTGTGCTCCAGACCTCTGCCATCTCCAGATACTCAACAGAAAACTCCAAGCTATCAGGCACAAGCTTATAAATATTACCTTGGTCTTTTTTCAGGAAGGCTGTACACTGTCCGAAAGGGTGTACATTAACTGTTCTCACATTCTGACTCAAAAAAAAGCAGTTAATATTTAGTGTCCACGTGATGCTGGGAAAAGTTAACATCTTCATCTTAGAGATTGGTTATTGAAGCACAAAAAAAGGTAAGGGAGACAGTTCAAGGTCAGGAGGATAGCTGACAGAGCAGGAAACTGAAATTATGTCCATTTCTAACTAGCACCTAGTCCAACAATGACAAGAAAGACCTTCATGAAGACACAGAAAACCTGGAAATTGGTAGCTTTGAAAAGCAGTCGATTTAAACCCTGATTTTCCCAAGGTGCATGCCCACACTGAATATCAGAATAAACATCAATAACCCCAAACACGTTTGTCTGTCTTTAAAATAAATGAATCAAATGTTATCGTTTTGACTAAGAGTCTCTAGAAAATAGCTCTTACCAGCTCAGATCAACTTTTAAAGTATTATCTTAAAAGAAACCATGAAGAGCAGGTACAAAAAAAAATCTGCGAAGCAAATGTATACAGACACATTGTAATAAGATTGTTGTGCTATTAGCTACCCTTGTTAAAATGTTAATGAGTAGCTTGCCATAGGCTTGCTGAATTGCAGTTTATTTCTGAGCAGGTCAGCATTTTATGGTTCCTACCCCTCTGACCCTGTTTTAGTGTACTTTGTTCAATAGTTGAAACTCTTTTAATGAATACTATTTCTTCTAAGTGAAATACAATAATCTAGTAAGCTGTACAAACACATTTATAAATATCAGAACTGGAAAGAAAATATACATTTTTAGATAGGGTATTAAAATTACATTTTTGGGAGGTATAATTATGGATATTCTCACACAGAGAGATACCAAAAATAGCCATCCCAAATGCCCAATCAGTTTTGAGGTTCCAATCATTAATCCTTTGGTAGAATTCCCTCTACAACAGTATTTAGGAGGAGGTCTTATTCTGCAACCCACTGATATTAACAAGATAGTGCTCCTACTCTCCACCCTCCCACAGAATTCTAACAGTAACTTCCAGATGTGGCCTTGAATGTTATTGAGATACACAGTAAGAGGTGCATCCTAATAACAAAATTATGATAATACAATTTGATTATAGTGAGGAAAAATAAGAAAAAGAATGCTGAAACTCAATTACCTGGGCAGCTCTAACTGGGAGCTATTGTGACTTGGAGGCATACGCTCCTAAATCATATTCAAAATAAAAAAAATATAAACCACATTGTTAAACTAACCAAAATTTCTTAAAGTATTTTACTCACAGATAATTTCTTTTCTTAAAAATCCATTCCTATTGTCATCTATTTCTGTTGGAGTGTTTCACAATGGACCGCATCCGCAGGAGATTGCTGGGATCTGTACATCAGTTCAGCCTGAGAACTCACTGAAGGAGCCCAAAACATCTTTCGTAAGAGAAAGACTTCTAAAATGCAGTGTGTATAGTTTAGCAACATACACCTCAACATTTTGTGTCAATTATGCACAGAAAAAAATGAAAAAATATTTTTTGTGGATCTCATTCAAACAAGTCTGTATTTGTTTTTGAATTCTTCTACTAGAACAAAACTTAAAAAAATCTTCATCATAAATGACTTCCCATCACCCACAACATCTTACAGGCTCACTCACTCTTATGCATGTGCATATATATATTTATATATATGCGTGTATACATACACATATAGAAAGGATGTAACTTTTTTTCTTCTTCTTTTCCATATTCCAGTCTTCAAAATTTTCTTTTGTTCTCAATGCAAATGGTCATTGGTTCATCTTCTCTCACCCAGGACAGTTATGTCACATCACTTGACTAATATGCATGCATTTGCCACTAAAAGACATTTTAACTGAGAGCTGTCACATCCGTCATCTCCACTTGGGCTGGTTAAAAATTTTATCTGCCTTCTTGAATTAATTTCAGCTTGCCTGAGCCCAGCAGGGGACTTTAGAGTGGTTTAGTTACATTCTTCATTTTGAAAAAGCATTTAGAGTCCTTCTATTTGGATTTTTCTCTTGCATCTAATTTTTGTTTCACATTACTGAAACAATGAGGTAATTATGCATTCAGTGAAGGGGGGGGAAGAGGAAAAAAGAAGCAGACAGATGAGAGAGAAACAAGAAATTATCCAGTTTTGACTTTTTCTGGGAAAGCACTTTCCTTTTGCTTTCATGCTTTTTATATGGGTCCCTGTTATTTCACAAATTATCTGTAACTATAATTAGAAGTGATTAAGCTAAAAAGAAAATATGCAGAATGTAAAGTAAAAGAGAAAAAAGAACATTACTCGACAGTCGAAACAAGATGAGAAGGGAAGGAAGAAGCAGTAAATGGAAGAATCTGTCACCAAAATATTTTATTTAGATCATGCCTGTGACAAAACTGAATGTAACCAAGACAATAATCTATCCTTCATAAAGCACTGCTTCAACAGTTTGCTTTTTAGGCAGCAAACACATACATTGGTAGGTGACAAAGTTCAAGCTGTGAATTGGATGGGAGGGATGTTAGAGGCTGAGTAATGGTAATAAAAGACCTAAATCCACTGAAAGATGTATAAAACCATTGCGAACTGTGAGAATATACACTCTGTGACCAGTACTGGACTCCTGATAAATTACACTGCCTTACACTGGAAGCCATCAAAGCATCTCTATATATTATAAAGATGTTTATATATAATAAAAAAGCTCACCAAGAACAGGAAAAAAAAAAAATCTACAAAACCACTACAGCTAACCTATACTAAATACTACTATCTATCTGTACAGAAGAGATCATAAGATCTGTAAAATTCAAAGGGCTTCCAAGTGCTAAATTTGCATGTTTGGTTACTTAAAAATCTTAAGTTCTTGAGATAAAGTCACAGATACACTGTAGTTAATCAGGCAAAATCCATTAAAAAAAGGTGATTGTTTAAATAAATTTTCAAAATTAGATTGATACCAAATTTCAGTGCCAAAGAAAGTAGATGTGTTTAATATAATTCACAAAACTTGAAGGAAAACCCAAATACATCCAGTAAATTAAAAAATTAAGCCCTACAGAACAGCCCAAAGGGAGCATTTTTACTGCTTTACTTACAAGGAAACTGCATTTGAATAATACAACCATTACTATTAATAACATACAATAGATTCTGTTGTTTTAATAGTTGTTTCTATTACATAAAAAGTAACAATAAAAACACAACACTACAGAAGCTAAAGTCCACTGATGAGTTGCATTTACACCCCAGCAAGAGTACTCAGATGCATCAGGTTTTGTGCCTCTTGTGTATCTAAGCAATGTTTCTTGACATCTATAAACATAGCTGAATGTTAAATTAAAGAAAAAAAATTACCAGGTGAAGGTATTTACATTTCATTAGATATAAAACAGGAAAGGAATTAGATTTATATAAATTGGTGAAATATGCTTTAAATTTCCTGCCAAAAACAAAACAGGAACATTAACAAAAACAAACAAACAAAACATTTATCTAAGTGACTATGTTTGGTTTTAAAATAGCAAAAATAAAAAAGAAAAGAAACTAGGTGAAGGAAAATTTGTGGTAGTGGTTGTTTTGTTTATAAATAAACCACTACAGTATCCAACTGTATTTTCATAACCTGAAGTCTGATTTTGTCTTTGAAGCTGTAATTGCAGTATCTTTTGGAATTGTATCCCTAAAGCAGGGGAAGAGATGGGACAGGGACACAGTATCCACTCTGAAGCTGATCAGACAAATGGAACCTCATGCTTATATTCGTAGGTAGCCTGCCTGCAGCACTTCCCAGTCTGTGCTGCACAGGTGATAACCACGATATGGTGCCACAGAAAACATGCACACAGCCCTCTGAGGCACATTTCCAATGTTTCTAAAGGTTGTAAAGATGGCACAAGTCAGCCCTGACAGGGTTTACATGATGTATGAACTCCCAAAGGGAAGTAACTGGTGTTGTATGCAGCGGTCCCACTGGGAAGGGGACACAATGTGGATGAACTCCCACTGTTGCCATTGAATTCAATGGGAGTTTTGTTCCTGTTAATTGTCTTGAGAGTCCGTAAGTATAGAGTCAATCTGATCAAAACCCCTGGTAAAGAAAGAAACATCTACTGAAAAAGACAACTGCATCACAGCAAATGATTTAGCAAGAGGAATCCCCCAAAAATTTGTGTGTTAAGTAATGGCTGAAAAAAAAAAAAAAAAAAAAAACAAAAAAAAACTATGTTTTTGGGCTCAAGGATGACAGGTAAATATAAGTTAAATATTTTAAAGCTCTGAGGCCTTAAAATTTACCAGTCTAACCATCTGGCAACTTTATAATTATTATTATAAATTCTTATTTAAAAGGCAGTAAAAATCCATTGCTGACATGAAATTAGTCATACAGGGACCTGCAGATGTACTACTGCCTTCTGCCCAAGCACTGAAACTCTGTATGCAAAGTTTGAAAGTGCTCATTTGTTCAGTCTGTGTGGGGTACAGAAAGACAACAACTCTAAGATTTCGTTGGGCAACACAAGTAAGAGGAGGAGTCTTTCCGGAATTCATTACACATATTCAGTTGCAAATGCTGTTCTCCTTACTGCAGGACTGACCACTTTTCTAAGATAGCTGAATGTGCAAGATAGACCACAGGAATATGTCTTTTTTTTTTTTTTATCTCCCCTTTTGTCAGCTAACAGCTGTATGAGACAAAGGACTGGAGGTGAAACACTGGAATAAGTTTATTAGAAGCACTGGCTCATTCACACTAGAGAAAAAAAAAAAGCACAAAAACTTCTCTGACACAATAGTGAATTATAAAAAATAAATCCACTTTAACAAGCAAAAGCACTTACTGAAATCACAACTTACAGCATAAAAACTTTACCTTATGAAAAGTTTTCTTCAGGAATGCTTCAAGTAACAATACCAACTTATTAGCAGGAATTTGTTTTAGAAATCACATTTAAGACCATTCTCTACGTAAATGAAGTAAACATTCCTGCATTAGAGGAAAAGAAAACATTCTGTCATCCTAAATTTGGGTTGGTTCTCATCAAGATACAAAGATACTACTTAAAAGTGGAGGAAAAAGGAGTCATCAGTATAGTACTTGTAATTACATATATGTATTTGGGAGAAAAGGTCATTGACAAAGCAAGTAAGATTTATTAACACTAAAAATTTAGTAACTCCGAGTCCCACACATTCTTCTGTAGCTCTCTTCTGTAGTCCATGGGTCCTTTGAGTAAGAATAAAATTGCAAAAGTATCTTCAGATTGCAAAACCTACTTTCAAAGGAGAACTAATCAAAGGGCCTATGCTCTCAAAGCTATTTAGATGCTTATCTTCCTGTGAAGGAATACACATTAATGACCTAAGCTTTAGCTATTTAAGTTCAGGGGATCTAACACCATCTCTATGCATAGGAAGAGCATGATATAAGAACCAAAATCATTCAGGCATTTCCTCTATTATAGCAAAGATCTATCCCCTGTACAGGGCTATACATTAGCTTAATTCAGGCTTAATTCAGTTATTAAAGGGCCTTATTTGATGACATTTAGGTATTTAACTCTAGAACTGCAATTGTGTTGCTATCACTTGCAGAGAATATTACCTTCAACTCAATAAGGATACTAAATAAGTATCCTAAGTAAAAGTAGCTAAATCAGACAGCATCTATATACAATGCCTTGAGGCAAAGAATGATTTTTAAAGCACAGACCCAAGCAAAAAGGTAAGAAATATGTGGAAGAAGCACCAAAAAGGTGGGGCCAGAGAGATAGTATTTTATACCGCTCCATAGGGGAGCACAGTCAATTCTCTGGGCAGGTATGTATGACAGAACAAGAACACGGCCCGGCACCCAATGGTGTTGTATTGGAATAAGCTTTTCTTGTACTTTTCTCAAAATACTGATGGTACAAGCATATGGAGTCTGTTTTCTTGTGCATCTGCTCCACAGATTCATAGATATTTCTCATGTGGAATCTTATACAACAATATTTCTCATGTGGAATCTTTAACAAAAAGTAAAAAAAAAATAAAATAAAAATAAAAATAAAAAATAGATCAAGGTTAAATGTGACTCCTGCTCACGGTAGTGAAAAAATCAAGAGGACTTGCATCTGTAATAATTGTAAATGTATGCCAGCAAAACTAAGAGGACTGGTTATATTAGTTAGCAAAAAAAAAAAAAAGGCTACATTCTGTCATCCTTACTAATGCTGAAGAGCACTTATATCAACTCACATCATGAGCAACAGACTAATCAAGAAAGGTACAGATTCTCCAATCCCCACATTATGTAATCCTTTCCTATCTGAGATCAAAGCTAAGAATAAAAGCAAATAGAAAAATCTGATGCCCTTCTTTCCTCAGACAGTTTATTAACTGCTATGCCCTGATCAATTGTCCACATCTGCTAAAACTCCCGATTTTATAGTATGCTGGTGGAGTCTGCCAAAGTTTCCCTTGACTCCACAGAATCATTGTGACTTGGCTCCTCTGAGCACTGTAATGAAAAGCGCCTGATTTCCCTCCCCCTTTGCCTTCCTTCCCCATCAGCTGTTTGGATTCAAACATGCACAGCTCATGCATAAGCAAACAGGTGCAAGGGACGGGGCTGCCAAACCCCAAGCAAGCACGAGGTACACATGTAGCTTGCTGATTGTGGCATGCTACTGATAGAAGGCGACAAGGCCAGACAATAGGTAGGGTCAGTAGGTGGTTCTTTGATTTTCCTGTCTCTCTACAGAACAGCAGCATGGCAGTTTGCCTGTGGGGGACAAATGCTGTCTTTCCACACAAAACATAAAAGCACCGGGGCTAGCAAACCAACAAGCAACTGGAATGTGGGCTCTGCTCCTTATCATCAAAACTGTTAATATAAAGTGGTACGTATTTACCCACAAGCATTGTTGTCTGCTCGTGAAGAGATGATCAACAGTGCAAACTTTGTAAAAAAAAAAAAACAAATAGCTCTGTGTGTATTATGAGTTTTCCATATAAAATGTGGTCCTCCAGTACCAAAACATACAAATGGAGTCTTCCATGAGAAAGCAATTCCAATTACAGTCTTACATCTTACTACTGTGTGCTCATACACATTGTAAAAGCTTTTTTTTTTCTTTTTCTTTTTTTTTTTCCCCTTTCTCTCGTCCTATTACACTCAGAGTTAAGAGATTTCAAAAACACTTTTCAACAAACATTCCAAGTTCTATCTTAGAAGTCTTGATTATGTTTAGATGCTGTAGAGGGCCAGCATTATCTCCATCTATAAGAGTTGTTATGCAGTAACTTTATTTAGATTTAAGAAAAAAAAAAAAAAAAGTATGGTAACAAGGAAAATTAGCTGAAATGCCTAACCTAAAGTCACTACAGAAACTGCAAGCTCACCAGCTCCAGCACAACAGCATCAATTTACGGTAGTGAGTACTGCCTTTTCTTGCACACCTGTTAGTTTTTCTGCTTATTATGTTTTTAGCCCCATATTCTGAAAGTGACAGCCACTTTTAACTCACTGCTCTGAATTACTACTAAAAAGTTACTAAACTCTACATGACATCATACAACATATTCTGTTTATATTTGAAATTACCTGATTACCTGATTATTGATTCAGTAACTGTAAAGACCAGGCCTCATTTTAAAACATTCAAAGCTTTAAAATACCAACAAATATATGATGTGGCATGCCAAAACAAACAAACAAAAAACACTTTTGGGACATATCATGACACAAGACCACCCAGACTGCTGCATGCTTAGAACCTACCAGTGAATTTAGTGGCAAAGAACTTCTGAAAATCAAGTAGATTGATTGCTTAAACGTAAAAAAAAAGATCTTGATATATAAGCAATGAACCTTAGTCAACAATTCCACTTTTAGAAGGAGTAACATCTCTTGACTCATTCAACAATACACACCTCACCTGCAACTTGAGCCCTAAACATGACCTGAAGCGGTACCACAACGCTATTAAAACACCTGCCCAGTGGGGTTGCTGCTGCTTCTTGGAGCATTTGTAGCCCTGTCTCTCATGTCCAGAGTTTGCCTCCATCTCTCAGCTGAATTACTAAGCGTAAGCAAGTCAAATTCTCGCTGATTCATGGGCATTTGTCCTGGCAAGGTACAGAAAGAGTGGAAAAGCCTCCCTTTTCAGCCTCTCTATTTCCACTAGACTAAAATCTGGCCTTTCACTTTAAAAGCTTTTCTGCCAAATTAAAGTTTTCTGATTATGAAAGCAGAGAGTATTTCATTTTCTATCTACTTTTAATTATCTTCATTAGGCAGATTATTAATATATAAATGACAACTACGTGTGGTAACCTCTGACAGTTCCTTACCATGATCCATTTTCTAAGCCTTTCAAGACAGATTAAGGTAAAACAATCTATCAGAGAGGTAACCATAGCTCATTTTTATCAGCATTCTATATAATAAGCTAAGGCATTAATAAATAAATCCATCCCTCTTTCTCAAATATCACTAGTGTGTGGAGAGGTCTGATTTAAATGTGTTTACACAAATCACTTTTTATTCTCCATGGGGTTAAGTTTATAAGCCTAAATAAAACTACAGATCTCTACAACTTCAGTAACCTCTACTGTACTCGCACAGCTACCGAGTCCTACTTATATTCATAACTTTTCTCTCCCTTCAGCTCTATTTTATCTCAAAAGCTAAAGCAAGTGTACATTTGAATTCTTTGCTACACACTTTGGAGACCGAATAGAGATGGCTTACATGGCTTTAAAACCAGTCTATTCACTAAGTTTTACTGCAGTCAAAATATTTTTCCCTTTAGTTCAGTGATCTCAGATTTCATACAGCAGAGAAAGCATTTGCCACCATGAGGTAAAAAGTGACTTCACACTCTTAACATTTTTGTCACAATACAAAAACTAGCTCTAAATAGTAAAAATAGGCCTTAAGCCATGTTTATGTAAAACCTAAAGATTAATATAAGACTTGATACACAGGTTGCTTTCTTCCCCTGCCTTAAATTGTCATTTTTTCTCCATAAATATGTAGAAATACTAATGCAGATATCTAAAGGCATCTGAAATATTCCCCAAATATTATCCAGTAATATAATTAATCTATCAATCCAGGAAGCATATGACGACTCTTCTGGAAAATTGCCAAGTTAACCAAACTACCAATTTTTATTGAAATTAACTTTTTATATGAAATTTTAACTTTTTTTTCTTTTATAAAGTTTTCCTCTTCTAGTGCATCCCTTCATTACCTCTAACCAAGCACATAGAACAAATTCTGTAACTCAACTTCATTCTTGTCTTATTTTCAGTGGGAAAAATAAGATATATGAAAACTCAGATTGACTGATTTTAGTTTTGATTTGTGATCTGCTTAATGAGACACTGGATAAAACTATTTTTTTAATAGCTTAATTAGAGCAAAAAGCCACGAGAAGCAGCAAGTAAAACCAAGTAGTTCAATGTGGGCAATAAATGCATGACCACCATCACACGAAGGGACAGCATCGTTCAGATGCGTACTGCTCAACAGACTCTGCTGACTGTCTTCTAAAATTTTCTAGTACAATTTTTTAGCATGTGTCATCAGCACACACTGAATTTGGAGGATAGGGAAAATACGGCACCAGTGGCCATATTTGGAGGATAGGGAAAATATGGCACCACTCACAGGATTTTACCCAAGGATGTAGCAGAAATGAACAATCGTTCAGCAAGCCTGCTTGCCCTGCCTCTAATTTATCATGGCTTACATCTCATGCCTGCCAGCAGAGCTGAATTCATATGCTCTTGTCCCAAACCTGTCACTTTCTGGACTGCTTTTTAATCTTCCTCCTAGAATTACATTCAGAAAGGTCACTGCTATCCAATTAGAACCTTATCAAAGATGCACATGCAGCCTGGATTCATGCTTATCGAGAATGGGTCATAAATCCAGAAACTGCACATCACAAAGTACCGTTACCATAATGAATAACTGGCATGAAAAAAAGTGTCAAAAATACCTGTGTATTGCCAAGCATTTGACTATTTCTCTGTATACCAAAGCAGGTGAATGACTAAAAGGGTTATTTATAAATACTGGAATGATGGAAACTGATGATCACCAGTTCTAGTAACACTATGTTTTAGACAAAACTTGGTATTATATACATTTCTACAAACAGAGGCTTCCCTGCTCTTTTTTCTTAAGTCCCCAAATCTGCATTTTCAAGCTGATTTGAATGACACATAGTCTTTTATCAATTAACTTAATCAAGCTCAAAACTTAAAAGAATTTGCTTTCAGTGTTCTCTCTCAGGCACATAAATCCATATATATAAGCCATTCCAACACACTCACATTTCTAATACTGATCTCCATAAAAGTTCTCATATGTCACTTTGATAGCTTGAAAAATACTGTAGTATATGATCCAGTTGAAAGAGTAATGATTTAATAAAGAGAGCCTAAGAAGATTAAGACTGAAAGGCATTACATAAAGACCACATTTTGCATTGGTTGCACTGAGCTCAGCTCCCAGAAGCACACAACAAATGTGCCTGTTTGCACAGAAGGGTGCCTTAGTCAAATTCAGATCCCTGCGACAAAGTTGCACCCTGGACATGGCAGTGATGTGCTGCAGAGCTGTTTCCCCTGCAGATTTTGGGGCAGCTATCCCTGCTAGGGCTCGACCCAGAGAGAGAACTCCAGCTGGTACGGATGCAGCCCTCTGAGCCCCAGGCTGCAGGGAGTGCCTAGGGCCCTTCTGATGCCAGCAGAGATGTCCCGTCCTGCATGAGCTCTGCTGTCAAATGGTGGGTTTGTGGGGGGAAGTGAGCAGGTTGTGAAGTACTGGAGAAGATGAAAGGGAGATAGACAGGATCTTCTCTAAGACACAATACCCGAGGAGCCTCAGACCTCAGCAGCAGGAGAGAAGCCGGCAGTGCTGACACCCCATGTTAAGGCTGGACCAAAGGACTCTGAGGTCCTTTCCAACCCTAACCCTTATGTGATGCTGTGAACAGGGTTAGGTATGTGTTCTACTTAACAGCATTCAAGCAATGGCCTCAACAAGAACTTGATTTCACTGGGGCACTTCCACTCTTCTAGAATACAAAGCAAATGTTCTGAAAGCACAGGTTGAAAGGGCATGTAGAGCAGGCTGTATACTGTTCTTCAGGTCTGTGAACGGAGAAGTATTTCACAACATTATATATGTGTATATATGTTGCTGGCAAAGGCAGTGCACTTAAGCACTCACTGGTCCCTTCCAATTCCGTTTGGTTTTTACTTTCACCTGGTCACAAGAAGGTAAAGATGAATTCTGGATTTTTATCTATTTATTTTAGATGTTGATGGTGACAAGCATGTCAACCATAGATTTATCCACTCATAAGAGGCTGTCAGAATCTACCTTGACTGGAAAGCAATTGACTTTTACTAATAAATACCAAAACTGGCAAATAAAAGTGACCTGAAGAAGGCAGCTATTGGTGGTATCAAACTTTATGATGACAGAAGTGAACTGAAAAGATTTTAAAACCCTTCAGAGCAATAGGAATGCCCAAGAAAGCTTTGCCCTGTGATTGCACTTGGAGTCCATCAGCTAGAGATTCTTGTACTTACATTACCAACTTGCTGTGCAATACGATTTTAAACTGTTATATGAGCAAGGCCTGCTTTAAAGGAAAACAGGAAAAAAAAAAATCAAAAAAGCACACTAAAGATTGCACCCAAGTGTTACGAACAAACAATTAATCCCACAGTACCCTGAGTTCCTCACAAGGCAGTCTGACTGACAGTCATCTCTAAAAGTGCCAGTGCCCACAGCACCGGAGTGCAAATGCAAGTTCTCTGGGACAGGGATAGTCTTTTTGTTGTCTATATTGTTTACAACATAGAGAAGCCGTTTCTCTATACCTTAGTGGAATATAAATCATAGTTAATACTAATAAAATTCAACTTTCAGCAGAGAGTAATGGATATCCTTATTGGTAATCGTAACGGAAAGGTCACAAATTACAGGGCATGGAGCAAGAATTACCTGATCATACCCAGAGATGTCTCCTCTGGGTCAAGGTTAGGGTGCACTAGAAGCACCACAACATTTATTTTTTTCTGTCAGCAATGTCCTGCTTCTGTGATAAATTAAGGACTCAAGGCTCCGGGTCACTTTTGAACCCTTCATCAGTAATAAATTCTCCTTAATAGTAAGCAGAACTCTGTTAGCAAACATAATGATTTACAGTAATGAGGATGCTTGTACCATTTTTCCAGAATATACTGTCAGTTTATTGTATAATAGCTAGTATTTACAGAGCACTTTACTAACATAAACTAATTAATTATATCTTCAACTGTTTCTATTCAAAATTCTAATGATATAGTAAGCATCATGAGCAATCATCAAATGTCCACTGAGACTTCTCTGCTTGACTTCCAGCATCAGATGAGCTCATGGAAAGCAGCCAGTAAATGCAAAGTCAGAAAGGAGCCCTGGTGATTTTCACTGCATTATGTTCTTCAATCATTCCTTCAGTTCCTTTGTGATTCTATCTCATAAGCATATGACTTCGTCTAATAGCAGCTTTTTTTAAAAAAAAAAAAAATCTCACCACGCAGAAGACTGCGTTACCTCTCTGAACTCATTCAAGGGCTTGTAACTCTACCACGGTATTGTGCTTAGGACCATCAAGCAGCACACAAATTCTCAATTCACATTGGACTTGAGAAAAAAAAAGTCAAGGATATGCTAGAGCTCTTGCATTTTGTAATCTATACTGATTACAATTTTCAGCATTTTAGCATACAATTTAGCATTTATACGTGCAATACTGTTTTGTGACATGAATATAACCTACAAAATCATTTGTTCCTATAATAATGCTAACTGTTGATGCTCATTTGAGCTGGCTCCTGGATTTTTGAAGAAAGGAAAAAAAAACCTCCTGTGTTAGGAAACTTGAGAAGATTGCCAATATAAAAATAGCAGTAGGTATTAAGAGAACAACTGAAGACCAATTCTAACAAGACACACTGGAATTCCTGCTCTGACATACCTTACATTTTAGCTAATATTTTCAGTGAAAAGTATTTATTTAAATGAGGCATTGGTAATGTAATCATCCCCATACTATCAAGTGCCCTTAATCATTCATTATTACAGAAATTCTAGCAAGTAAATCATATGCTTATTTTCTTTATATCAAAAAAGTTTAACCTCCACTTGATGATGAGAAAAAAGGAATATATATACTATGTTTCACATGAAGCAAAAACCTGTAATATATAAAAAGCAGAGTATATATATAAAGGTATATACAAAGAAGGTAATATATAAAAAGCAAATGCTGTCATTGACATCTTTCTTAGATGGACAATAGTTTGACCAAGGGTTATTCAGTATCCTCTAAAGAGAGAGAGAGAGAGAGAGCATGCACGCCCAGGACAGAACAATAATCTCTTTATTACTCTAACCATGGGTTCCCCATGGTCCTAACTACGTTCCAACACCTCTAAATTGCAAAAGCCAAAACAAGGCTTATACCTACAGACCAAGATCACTTTATAGGCCTTAAAGAGAAAGGAGCTGATCACAGGAAGGCTTTATTTACATATGCAATTTCAGGGTCAAAAGAGTCATTTAAATTTCAAATTTATTTCCAGCAACCATTCCTGCTAAAATAATAAGTATCATCAGTTAAAGCCTTAATAAAGTATGGTGCTGAAAAATTTCCTTTCTTTTTAAATCATGAAACATTTACATAACTGAATATTCCACCATCTACTCTACAATACAGGTTTTACACGCATTTAACACAGCCTCATAATCTAAACAGCACTGGTATACTTCAGCAGACTGTCTTGCTTCTCTCACAGCAAGAGCAGAACTGCATGATCAAAAACACCACCAACAAGCAACATCCTTCAAGCCAAAGTTGTACTACACAGCCAAGATTGCCAATATATATATCATTTAATATGTTATATTAAAAGGTGCAATAATCCAGAATAAAAACTTCAAATATGCTGTTCAGAAAGCTGCTGACTATATCAATCATGTTTCACTATATTATGATCAATAAATTCTCATGGAAAAAAGGTTATATAGGACACGAAGAATTTGACCACATTACATTTGCATTACAAAATTAGCACTGTACAAATTAAACATGGCACATGCTAAGTGGATATGAAACTGGTAATTGATAAATCCAGAAAGAGGTATCACTGGGGAATCACTGATAAAAAAAAGCAAGTTCCTAGTGGAGTCCTGCTGGCATTGGTTCACACCCTCAAAACAATTCAATATCTGTGTCAGTGATTGAGAAGAAAATATAAGGTCACTACTAATCCAATTTTCAGACAACACACATTACTGATAATGAAGCGGTAAGCAATCTATATAAATAAGTATTGCTTGGCAAACTGGGCACAATTGCACAATTCAACATTCATGGTAAGATTGTATTTCAAAACAAACAAAGCCACCATGACAGAATAGAAGACTGTATTCTAGAGGAAAATGGAAATAACTATGGGAACACAAACACCTGACTTAACAGTGCACCTAAACTTGCTACAATCATCTCCGGAGAATAACAGTAAAGGTGTTTTTCCAGTGTGTCTGCCAATGATTAGATTATGCATGCAATATTTTGCCCAAAATTAGTCTCCGCACTTTTAAAGTACAAAAAAAAAAATGATGTGATAGAAAAGGAGGGGCATAATAACATGAAGTTTAGAAATCATAACTTAGAATGTGATACTTAATGTTCAATACGGTAGACCTACCAAAGAGGAGGTATAGGTAGAAAAATTATGGAAGCTGCAATATTTCAAGGTTTGTTTCTTAGTTTCATCCTACTACAGGATGTCAGTACATCATGGCTGGAAGGTGAATCTACGGAAATCCAACTTGCAAATAAAGCTGAAAAATGGAATAATAGTTACTGAAATGGAAGTAACTGTCCCCCCTCCCTCCCCAAGAGTGTTTCCTCAAGCTATTCTGAATTTTGAAACTTGAAAAATTTTCATCTTTGTCTTGCTTCCCCCTCTGAACTGTCTCTGAATCCAAAGTCTGAGGGTTTCAGGTACTCCAAAACCATCAGACTGCCATCTAAACACAGCTCAAAAGCAATATTTCTTACACAGTATGAGATAGCATCCAGTAATTTGATGCCCATTTTACCACCATTCTACATAGCTACTCAGTGAAAGTAAATGTCAACTGCATGAAACAGCTGCAATATTTAAGACGTATTACATCTCAGAAATACCACAAGGTGTGGAAAACAAAACTTTTTTTTTTTTTTTTTTTTTTTTTTTTACTTTTTTTCCTGTGGAATATTCAGTTTGTAAGAGTTAAAAAGATATGAACTGAAACCTAACTGGAAAAGAACAACTAAAATTCAAGAAGTGGTAAGTTGTACTTTTGAGACATCTCAATATTAAAACAGTTGAGAGGGGAGGTAATTTTCCTTACTTGAAATCTTTTCAAGTTTACATGGAGATTCAATATTTATTCAGGATATCACCAAATATAATCAAGTCCTAAAACAAACAAAACAACAAATATTTTTCCAGACAAAAATTATTGATCCCCCTATAGAAATTGTGGGTGGGATATGCAGGATGTGAAACTGTACATATTGATTTTGAAAACTTATCCTTCATTTACTCAGATTATGCAATTCAGCACTGCAATGGTCATTTAGTTTCCCCTGCTCACCAAGAAGGTAATTAAATAGTTGTGAAAATAAAGCTTCCTAAGCAGATGAACAGATGTGGGTTTGGCAATACTTCTGGGGAAAAACAAAACAAAAACAAATAACCAAAAAAACTGCTGTGTTTTACTTAATTTTTACTGCAGTTTCAATAGATGGAAATAAAGAGAAATTTACCTTCGCAGAGTTCACCCACACCTGCTATATGGTCTGCAGTTTGAGAGCCTCCAGACATCCAGATATAGGCTGCTATTATGTAATGGGGAAAGAAAGATTCCCAGTAGATATAGCACTTTGTTTTACTGTTTGACTGCTGTCATTATAGCCCAAAGAATTAGGCATACAAAAATAAAAAACACATTTGTGTGTGTTTATGTGACCATTCCTAAAATTATCTGCAACAACACTGACATTTACCCTAGCACCTTCCCCACCCCCAACCTCCCCAAAATTCATTACGTTAAATTTAAGTCCATTAAATTTTTTACTGCCAATAAGCTCGGAAAAGCAAACAAATAGGTAACCTTGTCAAGGAATGATTCCACTGGTAACCTCTGGTTGAAGATAAGGTCAATATTGCTTTGCTTCTGAAACATGGCAGCTTGACAGCTCTCCTTCCAGCTTCTCCTATCTGCTTTGATGTTGGCTAACCTCTAAACTATGGCCCATACACTGCCACCACACCATCGCCAATTGCCAGTTGCTCTCCTAGTTGCAATTACAAATTACTGTCCCATCATTTCCTGCATTTAAGGCTGTCAGTAGAGTTGTCAGAAGTATGTAATTGCTGTGCGAGACCCTCACAACTGGCTTCTGCTCTGATCTAGGGAACCACTCAATTCCATGGCTGTCAAAGAGCTGATACTGACTGCAGTTAATGACACCGTGTCATCTCTCTGGCTCGTTTACCTGCCAGCCCTGCAAACAAATGGACACTAGCAGGGAAGATAGGGAAGTGAGCGGCAGATACCTTATTTGTCATAATCACTATGATCCACGGTAGAAGAAAATCAATTCCTCTTAATCGAATAGAGTGACTTATTAAGGGTTATAAGTCCTGGCTGGAGAGCTGTACTGATTTGATTACACTGGGAGAGAAATTAGCAATGAGTTCTTCAACTATCTTTCCTTTTGTCTCCTGGCTCAGAGTTGCTATTATATGATTATCTTCTAAGAGCCTCAGTAAGCAAGCAATGCTTTGATCGGGGGAGTAGTAGGAAAAAAAAGGTACTGAAAAGGCTTCTCAAGTGTTGACAGAGAGAGACGAGAACAAACCCAACACGCCCCTTGCAGCAGTTCGCATCCTGAACTGAACCAGCGCAGCAGCGGCACGCACCCACGACAAACACTTGGGCCCTTCCCTGCAGTTCTTCAATTGTCTTCAGTGCAACACCACCTTGGCCACTTTGCTGACTGACAAGGTATGACATACTGCAACTACAAATTAAAATTGACCCGTCTGCAACAAGTATTTCTTTGTTTACAAAGTTTTCCAAGTTCTAGGATCATCCATGTCAGTGAATCAAAAATAAGCCCTTAAAAATGCTACTTAAAAGATTAGGAAGCAATGAGGTAGAGAAGAGAGATGCGAAACACACATTTGAGTACCAGCAAAACAGAGCTTCTCTTCCCAGCTAAAATAGCACATGGTTATCCTGCATTTTGAATAGACCACTGGCTTCCAAGCGTTAGATTCAGAATTAAATTTAACCAGTCCTAATGGGGAATATGGAGACAGTTTTTTTGTTTGTTTAAACTGGAGAAAAATGTGTGCAGCAAAGCTGCTTACCCTGATCTTGCAAAGGGAGCATTACTGGAATTAATGGCAGTTGTATACCAGCACACCTTGTAGGATCACCTGGACTGCTACAGCTGTGGTGAAGCTGCACCACAGCTCTTATTAGCAGCCGCAGGCCAGGCTGTCAGAGATGCCCACAGTCAAAATTTACATGAAGTAATACAGAGTCCATGCACATCAGCTAACAAGCTGGTTCACTGGTCTCAAACCTATTTCAACAGTCCCTTAAGTTAAATCTTCTTAACATACTAAGATATTAATAATAACAACATTGATTATAAAGAGCTTGGGTATTTATTCCACACATCACAATTCTGTGCTTTAATATAAATTCCAAAGTGGAGAAGCCTTGGAAAATACCAAATTTAATTACTACAGTCCTTAATACAGTCTGTTTGGAGTTACAAGTTTTGCACAAGGGTGACATTCAAGCTGAATAAAAATTAAGAGATGACAAGCTCTGTGTCTTGTTTTGTTCCCATATCAAAATAGTTTGTGGTTAATATTAGTATTCCTGCACTGTAGTAAATCAGTTCTAACATTTTCCACAAGGCTGTACCAATAGCTTTAATCACACTGATTTTGCTACTTATGATTAAAAACATATGTAAAAACAAAGATGCTCAGATTAAAAATAGAAGTTCTGCCAGTTTCCGAATCGTGCTTACGCTGCTCCCCTAGAAACCACACAGACACAGCAGTAATATCCATGAGATGAATTACATTTACCATGTACCTTTAACAAGCTCAACTGTTCTCTGCATGCTAATCTATCACTTCGGGAATTACTCAACCCTTCCAGACCCCTTAACTTCAAATGATCACTACTAGAAGCTACTGAAGCTACAATTGCAGGGAAGATCCTGTTCACCTGGACTTGAACATTCATTACACTGATAAAATATTCAGGGCACCTTGCTGCTTAGATCTTGGAAGCTCGTAATCCACACCTACAAAGAGCAATTTATTAGGTGGACTTTGACGGCAAAATGAAAGGAACCTTCTGATACATAGATGCCTGGTGCTAAAGAACTAGATACAATAATGGTGTCCCCAAATCCTTCCAGAGATTAGGATTAGGATTCCAGAGATCCTTCCTCCTGACAATGTCAGAGCATTTTACTACATTTGAAAAGCCAATTTTTAGAGAGGGGTGAGGTTCTAACTCTGTTTCTTTGCTTTTCTCTCCCCATCGCAGCACTCACAAGAATTCATCCTGAAGGTAGTCAAACATGGCCTCTTCAAATGTGGTGATAACAGCTTGGTAAAGTGCAGAAAGCACAGAAAGCATCCTTATGTTGGGGAAAAAAAAAAAAAAAAAAAAAGGAGTAGGCAATCTTAAAAGACACTAACAATCTGGAATATAATGAATATAAATGTACTATATACAAAAACATATAGATGTTTTACAAAAAAATCTGTTAATACAGACACACACTTTACAATTCTTTCGGTTCGGTATTTCATTAAATGTAGAATGGGTCGGGTTGGAAGGGACCTTAAAGACCATCTGGTTCCAACCCCCCCTGCCTAGGTGGGGGGTCCTACTATTTTAATTCACTTACTAGTCAATACTAACAGGAAATTAGCTGGTATTGTAAATTGCCAAAGAAATTGCCCTACTCTATGTTAACAGAGAATTTAATAATCAATTCACTGATCAGATCTACAGTTCATCCTCTGTCTTTCCTCCCTGTATAGCATTAGACAAATAATTTTTAAATGAATGCCAGTAAGTAAAGCATTCTGATTTAAACGTTAGAGCCATAAGAAACATTTAACTATCAATACATGAATAGCTGTGTCAAAATTGTGTCCTTTGACAGCTACTGCATCTATTTTGATTACTTTGAATATAATGTAAATTCCCATATTACAGCAGAAGATCTGTATTAATCAGAAGGGCTAAGAACAGTGTTTGCCAATAAGCCTGAACTTGGATCACTTCATTGCTTTATCACGCCAAAGCATTCAGGTATACTGAAGTTAAGGGACCAACTAGGAGTGGCTTTACAATACACAATGCCAAAGTATTACTGCAAACATTGATACATTTTATTCCTAAATACAGAGACAAAACTATTTTTTGCTATCTTAATCCTCAATACAACAAGTAGGTACACAAGCATACCAAATATGTAATTGAATTGATTCTAACCTGTAGAACCATTCAACAGGCATCACCACAAGAATACATTACACCTTAAGGAAAATATGTAAAAAATGTCCATTTTATGTATTAAGTCTAGGGACACATACCAGACAATAGCTAGCTTCCTTCTGCTTCTAGCACCAATCAAACTATTATTTAGTTCTAACAAAGCTAAGCTCCTCTAATTACAAATTGTATCCATGCATTTGAATATTTCATATTTTTATTTAAAAATATTTTTTAAAATATTGTTTAAGGGTATATTCATATAGGCAGTATCTTTTTATAAAGTTTGTCAAATCCAAAAAAATAATGTCCCTAATAGGACTTCCATCATTAACAGAACTAAGGCTATTTCTCCTAACATGAGGGATTAAATACAAAATGAATGGAAAACTTCATTTTATATTGAAAAGAATGTCTTAATAGAATATCTTCTAAATCCATCTGCAAAATTAAGTTACAAATTAAAACTTAGGTAAAGAAAGACCTGCTAGTCACTTTAGCACTTTGTTAGGGACAACCTATTTGAGGCAGCTGCAAACCTACGTCTAATGGCCATATATTTTCTTTTAAATCAGCTTCCAAATGCATCTCAGAGAATGGGCTATGACAATGGTTTAAAGCTTTATTCCCCTCCGCAGTTACAAGTCATCACAATGCTGACTCTAATCAGGTTACTCTGCATCTGTCTGTCACAAATAACCTAGTAACAACTAAATGGATTGCCATAAATCTTTCAATTAGAACTTATAACTTTATTAGCACAATATTTTTGAACTGATTGCATTACTTTGAAGAGCAGCTTTCATTTATTTTGTCATTTGGGGGTCAAATGTGTACAACGGCTGGAAGCTGCATACACAATAGGAAGCCTTACTTCAACTTCACAGTGATCTCCAGAATTTCTCTTCTTAACAGAATATTGCCTTTAAAAAAACAACAACAACAAAAAAAAAAAACCAATCCTTTGCATCCTGTGCTTCAGTTGAATGATGATATGCCACTTGGCTAAATGTCACCAAGTTTCCTCAAGACACACAAGGGTCATACTGTCACTTTTTTATGGCCCTGATAAGGCTTCATAAAAGAGTAATTTGCCAGTGGGTAAGCTTTCAAAGGATTTTATGTCTGTTTTTTTGTTGTGGATTTCAGCATTTCAAACCAAGGATCAAATCTCTATATAGGGGATGAGTATCAAGTGATATTCAATAGTAATAACCAATATGGCTTTAGATATCTCTATCTGATTTCATCAGTTAGGAGAAAACCGAATAGCATTTGTTTCCTAAAATTCTTAAATACTTGTTTCATTAATATATAAATACTGTGCATTTTGTTTGCTGAACTATAATGCTTCCAAACCACACACTAAGGTTAAGAGGAGATAACCTGAGCAGCTGACGTAGATGAGTATTCTTCACTATTTTAAATTAATATACTGGAATACAAATAGAAATGCATTCACGTTAAATACATATATTCACATACACTCACTCTCAAGGATCAAAGTGCAGTTCAAATTGCATTTTTGTTTTATCTTATACTAACTTTCAACTAACTTTTACAAAGTTTAGACATAATAGATAAAAATTGAAAAAAATATCAATAACAACAGCTATTTTAGGGAAGCTGAAGCTAAAGCCACTTTCTTACTTGAAAACTGAAAAAGATCAAGAGTTCAAGAAAATATGAAAACTTTCATGAAAGGAAGGCTCAGAAATACCCATGTGTTCCTTTGCAATCTGCTTATTAGATGAGACTTTCCCAAGTTCTGTAAGACTATTTACACACTCTGGATTCTCTGGTATGACCTATGGATAACTTATCAGCACTGCATGGCTCTGTGCATGTAAAAGTCAGCAGGGGTACAAGCAACAGAGTTCTCTACTATTTGTACTTACAGAGGTAGGTGAAAGGTGCAGGTACAGAGAGACTGTGGTCTAACAATGCCATTAAGACTTCCAAACGACAATAGAAAAAAAAAGATCAAAAAAACCCCACATAATTAATTAGCCTGATAGCTAGAAAGCTAAGTCATCGGTTAAGGTATTATACCTTGATTTGATTTACAAATACAGAGAACTTTGCTCAAAAAGAGGAAGTTTTCTAAGTATTTCCAAGTGAAATGCTACAGAAAGGTACTAGATGTACTAATTTTATAATTGTATTATGACGGTCTCACCAATTGATGATGATCTATTTATTTCCTGTAAGACCTTTTATCTTCTAGTACCCGTTGCAAAGCCCCTTTCAAATGAATGAAAATTTGATGAATTGTCCTCTGGCCTAGACCACTAGTCTGAGAGTTTGACATAAAAAGTCAGAGCTGTGGTATACTAAGTGAGCTGTTCAAATTTCTCTGCTCCCCTTCAGTCTTTGATACATTAAATAGTCCTAACACCAAGCCACTCTTTTTCCATTCCCTGGACAGGTCAAAAGTCAAACGACAGTCATTGAAGAACAAAAAGTACAAAAAGTTGGTCTGAAAGACCCAAGCTCTACATTTGTCACAGCCTCTTCCGCCAGTACCACTTAACTCACAAGCTAGTCTTGGCATTGTTCTGAGTCAACATAATATTGCTAATGCTGCCTCCTGTATTCAAGATAAGAAGTGGAATGAGAACAGTACTAAAAGCTGTAAAGAGGGGAAAAAACCACACCCCACTTAATTTAAGACTTCAGCAGTACACAGCAACTGAAGTGTAAGCAAAACATTGAACAAGCAAGATGTGAAAAATAACCAAGCACCATGTATTTTGGGCACTGATTCAGACTGTGGTCCATCTGAAAACAAAGTAAATGGTCATGTAATTGCACACTACTGTAATAAAGCAGAATAATGTTTGACGGGCAAACCTTTATCTGCATAAATACACATGCAAATGAGATGTATATACAACATACACATGTATTTCAGACAAATTTACATCATTTGAAAAAAGCATATCATAGGCAAATGTAACCCTGCTGTATGCAAATTAAAAGGAAAAGAAAGCACAACAAAACAGCGACAAAAGAAACAACACAAAAACAAGCAAACAAACCCCCCACAAAATAATAACAATAATAAAAATTACATGTTACATAACAAACGCCTCTGTCCTGCTTTAGCTACTGGCAGTCTAGGTTATTCAAACAGTGGTTTGCACACGCAAATCGGACCTCACCCCCAAGCACACTAAAGCACCTCAGCAAACAAGTCAGAGCTTGGTATTTCCACAAGCTGTACGGAAATGGTTTGCAGGAGCCACATGTGCCTCTCAAGCCCGCTGGCCAACCAAGAATCAAAAACACCCAGAAGTAACTGAAACTCACAACACACAGACCACCCTCCTCCCTGCTTCTAAGTACTTGCACGCTTCCTTTAACAGAACCTCCACCCAAAATAAATTTGTTAAAGGCTATACTAGCCCATTTTACAGATGGTATGCAGATGGCAGTTAGAAATCACACTATTATTAGTTTTCAAGTGTTCATGTAGTAAGAAGCCAAAATAAATTCTGGTTTGTCTTTACATACCTGCCTCTTATTGAAGCAAGCTTAGGAAAGAGTCTTTAAAAATTTTAGACTGTTAGCTTAAAATAAACCAGCAGTATCTGATTCTTTAATAATGATGTATAGTAGAAAATAGTTAGAAAAAAAGTTTTATAATGGTTTCTGTTCCCTAATATCATATCTTCTATGCTAGAACCCCAGTAAAGATTTTTTTTTTTTTTTTTTAAAAAAAAAGGTGGGGGAGTGTAAAAATAAATTGATATTTATGTACTGTCTAAAATCTACAATTTCTTCATTTTAAAGCATCTCCACAGGTACTCATAAGGAAAGACAGCAGTTAAATGTCTTGTTAACTAGTCAGTTATATAGATAGACAGGTTTATTCATCAAAACTGCTCATCTTTTACATTCAAGGGACAGGGCTTTATTCTTTTACCAATTTAACTGCAGATTTAATTATAAAAAAAAAATAAAAAAAAAATAACTGTTTTTGAGTACATAATTTCCTCTGGCTCCTGGCTGGCGACCACCATGAAATTGTCTACATTTATCTATATTGTATAGCTAGAATGCAACCAATGCAGGAGCATACTGGCCAAGGACCAGGAAGGTAAGGACCAGAAGATAAGAAAAAGGAAATGCCATCCGTGTTCAACTTTAAATACATCAGACACAGTTTGTGACATTATTTCACGAGAACACCATGCTTTCATGATGAGAAATCACAAGACTTTTTTTTTTAATTTAACACTTGGCATATTAGTAAAATGCACTGTACTGAACAAAGCCTTGGGTTAGGCTATAATACACAAAACCTTCACACTCCTGGCATAAATTTGAAAAGGCAACTCCGAATCTAACACTGTAGGCACTGCATTCAGTTTTAGGAAGCTTTATTAATTTTTCTGTCAATATTTAAATGGGAAAAATACACTGATAGACCTGGATATTAAAGCACTAAGCACCATCTACCTCAATAACTGTTAAAGAAGGTTCTTTTTTCTAAGATGAGTTGTCATTCTTAGGTCCACCTAAGACCACCTAAAAACTTAGTAAAAACAAACTCTACAAATTTAAAGATTTAAACACTGCTTCTCAATACAAGCATGTTTCATTAAAAAAAAAAAAAAAACTTACATACTTGCTAATTTCCTTCCTAATTAAATTCCCCTTTTATTTAAACCTAGAAGTTTTTATCAGTTATGACTACGTGTTTTAAAAAGCTTATTTTTAACTCAAGCCCATGCAGCTGTAAAAGCAAGAAGTACTTAGTGTACCTGAAACCTCATTAGATTGATCTGTATTATACTTAACCACTGAAATGGAAAACTAAGAATATTAATATGGCAGCTTTGACATCACAACAATTGATGCAAATTCTAGGGTCTAACATGTTAATTCCTGCATCCTTCCCCCAGTGAAAGAGCAGAACTATTGTCATATTATCAGCATACATGTAGTTTAACCTTACTTCATTTTTTGTAACAGGGAATTATGACAAAGAACTGGAATTCATTTTCTAAAATAATAAAGCTTACGTGTCAATAAAAAGAAACAGGAAGAGTCACAAGAATTAATGAGGTTGATTTAAATCAGAGATGTCAAAAGGATATTATCAACTCTAAAGCAAGTCAAATGTCAACCTTAGGTTGAAAGTAATTTCAAGTACTGTATGTGTTCTTCAATGCTTTTGGATAATCCCCTCTAGATTAATGCCTTATCACTTCTCAATATATTCAAGACACTTGAAAAATCAAGTATGCAGTTGAAACTAACATGCCTTTGCAGACATGTAAGAAAATGAACAACCATATGCATGTGAAGTCTCTCTGGGCTTGAGGAACAACTTGTATAAAAGCTGCATATGTGGTTAAATGCAGATCACATAAAATGGGTGAACAAAGCTCTCCTCAACAGGAACAGAATGTCTCTCAGTTATCCGTGGTAGTCACGTTATCTTAACATTTCACATCAGCAGTATATTCATCTCACAAACTCTTTTTTGAGATAAAGATGTGTTCACTAACATTTTGTGAAAGAGAAGGAGGTGGTAATGCACAGATCTGTAGCAGAACCACCGAAACCATAGCACACCCTCATCCATTCTGATCGAAACCCAGATGGACAGTTAGCTAAAAGGATGAAATCAAAATCTATACTAGCAAATACTTCATTCAATGAATGGACATTATAAACTGAACAAAAAATTTTGTTTCTGCAACCTGTTCCACAAAGCTTGAATTCAACTTCATTTCCATAAGCGACAATATTTTGAGCCTGTGAAAGAACCTACAAGCATGAACAATATCCATTCATTGCTTAACTGACACAAGCACTGACTGAAAAGTTTGGGTCTGACTTTTATTTCAGCACTGGCAATAAAATTGTAGTTTAATCCTAGGGGGAGAGAACAGTACAGATTTTCTTTTAAAAAAAATCATTCAGTGAATCAGTGTACTTCCTCCCAAAGCATCATATTTCCCCTTTGGCTGCACATGACATTAAGGTTTCAAATGTCATACTTGTAAACTTTTTGGAATTAAATGATATCTCTATAGAACTGCTATATTAAATGGCTCCTAAAGTGGATGATGATTTAAAAGAAGACAACTAGGGATTAGGTACTTGTAAGACCTGGAACTGGAAAGGAAAAAGAAAAATTCTCAAGCCTCTCAAAAAAAACCCAAACCACACTAGATTAAAAATTGTAAGAAATTGAGTTACTACTCTTATCCATAACGTGACTATTAATCCACTACAAAGTTAAAATAAATAGTTTCACTCGTATTAAGATGTTTGTTAACAGCTACTATAATGCAAAACATAGAAGCTTTTTTACACTTTAAATGATGAAAATTACACTTCTCTGTAAATCCTCTCTCATCATCCCCAAAGAACATGCTTTAGTAGGGTAGCACACTTGTACTACAGCTCTTTATGCAGCTGTTAAGTACCTAGTCTGTCACGATTTCCACTTCAGCAGCAGTAACTTGAGGCAAAGCAGATGTCCAGTTCCACTATGGAAGATCATTGCACATCACAACCCATTCTGAAAAACTAAACCTCCTATTCATTGTTATCAAAACATGCCTTAATAAAGGGATAACTATACATACCCTATAAAGTCACATTTGAGTGTCACTTAATGTGACAAGATGTATGCACTATCAGGTAAAGGTAGTGAACTCCAAGTTATAGAATAGTAGCACCCTTAAATTAAGGTGAAGAAATGCAATGGTTAGTCTCTCCAATAAACTGTGATACATAACGAACAAGAAGAGCATGGCCAATATTCCATAACTGCTGCCTTGCAATATAGCTCCATATATTAACTTATTTCAGTAACAAGGGATGGTATCTCCCTTTTATCCTGTAATAACCTTATCACAGGCCTCTAATTTTGTTTTATATCTTGAGTGCTTACAGTAAATAAGGATATGTCAACATAAGGAAATAACAACTGGAAGTGGTTTTCTGTCTGAAATGATATGTATGTCATAAAACATTCCAATAAAGCCAATAAATGAAAAATCCCACCTTAGGGTCTTAACTGCTGAAGAACAAAAAGTTGCATTTTTTCTTAATAAATGATCTTCACATTTTCTTTTCCATTCCAGTTATTTACTTTTTTTTTTTTAACCTCATCTTTTCCCTCTCTCATTACTTCCTACATAACAGAATAAAAGCACATCTAGGAGAAAAATGAGCTCTCTTTCTGAAGTGCATAACACAAATGAGAAACACAAGAATTATTCAGTGAAATAACAGGCCAGAGCAAAGGAATTTGTCTTACTAACCATTTCCACATTGTAGCAATTTTTTTCCTGTGGAAGGAAAGAATTGCCTGATAAAGGAACTGCTGGATATCTGGTTATTGAACACAAATGTAAAGCTAGTTTGAACTTGCATATAACACCCTGTGCCCCACATTTGACAAGGATCTGCAAGAATGTGGTGGGAAGATGCTATGGGGATAGATAATGCTACAATAACGTTGAAAAAAATGCAATTTGTTTTCTTAAGACCAAAACACAGAAGGTACGAACGTAATGCTTCCACAATTGGAACAGTGGAAGTCTCCTTCGTATAAGTGTAGTGTAATTACAAGAACAACAACAAAAACAAACAAACAAAAACACTAAGATGGATCTCAAAATCACAGAATCAGGGTGGAAGAGACCTCCAAGATCACCAAGTCCAACCTCTGACCTAATGCTAACAAGTCCTCCACTAAACCATATCCCTAAGCTCTACCTCTAAACATCCTTTATAGACCTCCAGGGATGGTGACTCAACCACTTTCCTGGGCAGCCCATTCCAGTGACTAACAACCCTTTTAGTAAAGAAGTTCTTCCTAATATCCAACCTAAACCTCTCCTGGTGCAACTTTAGCCCATTCCCTCTCGTCCTGTCACCAGGCATGTGGGAGAATAGACCAACCCTGACCTCACTACAGCCTCCTTTAAGGTACCTATAAAAAGTGATAAGGTTGCCCCTGAGCCTCCTCTTCTCCAGGCTGAACAATCCCAGCTCCCTCAGCCACTCCTCATAAGCCTTGTTCTCCAGACCTCTCACCAGTTCTATTAGAGTAATTTTTGAAAGATTAATTTTCCCACCATGATACACACTGTTTCTTTACCAGTCTTGGCAATGCTCTGGTGTCTAAAATGGTTGCTCCTCTTCATTCTTTATACGTCCTGCATTGCCTCCTATTTCATGACAAATTTCAACATAAGAAGTCTCTGATTGTTGTAACCTAGCAATGCAGTAATCACCATCTCCAATTGGGCTCGCCCTCAGTAATTTTAGGATTGGACACTAGAAAAAAAAATATTATTCTAAGCTGTCACTCAGTAATAAGATTTCCCATGTAACAGGAATGAAAACTAAAATGTCCCTATAAAGATACCCATTTCAGTATGAAATAGCCACTTCTACGCTCCAAAAATCATTACTTATTTTCTGCCTCATAAGTGTACAGTTAACCATCACATAAAAGTCAAAGCTCCTCCAATTCTGAACTTTTATTTCTTGAAATGCTACAAGAAAATATAAATACAGGTGGATTACATCTTTGTAACTTATTAAGCTTTCTACTGGCCCCAGTGAACTCTCCAGTAGTTAGTACTAATAGGAGCTTTTATCACCACAAAAGATGATGCCCTTCTAATTTCTGTGACATGGGTCCTATCAATCCTGAACACAATGTTCCCGGTACCCAGAACCCAGATCACACAGGTAGCTGAGCATGTTATTGCTCGGGCAAATGTGTTATGAATGCTCAGATGATGAACTATGCTAAGGCCAGATGTCAGAGGTGATGAAACTGATAATCCATCAGTAATTTTCTACCCCCACAACAGCTCTGACCCATTGAACTAAATGAATGTATTTAATCACCAACTAGTCAACTGATCAGAAAGTGCCACGGGGTAAAGAAAGCGTCTCAACAAAGAAAAGATAGATACAACCTGAAGCACTGTCACAGCCAGGAAAGTAAAATTATACCTTATTATCTCAGCATCTTACCTGCAAGTATAGATTCAAGCTGAAACCACATTAAGACAATATATATATATGTATGTATGTATATATAAAATATAAGGCAATATAAATATATATATACATATATATATATAAATATATATATGTACATACATGTATATAAAATAAATACATAATATATATAATAGATATATAAAATAAATACATAATAATATTAAATAATTAAATATATATTATTTATATAGTGAGAGGAGTATATATACTTCCCTCAGGAGGTCTTGTGTATTATATATATACACACACACAAGAGGAGTTTTGTGCATTTTGCTATAACATATACATACATATATGTGATATATATGTATATCACAAAACACAAAACTCCTCTTGTAAGATATTCCTTAATCAGACATTTTTTTCTTGTAAACAGCGTAGATTAAAAAAAAAGACAAAAATCCTCCAGTTACTTCTGCTGAACCTAAGCACTCATAGCACATGATACAAGCAAAGGGTACTGCTTTCTTCACAGGTTTTTCAGCACTGTTGTGGATGATATATTCTATCTCTGTTCTGACTGCTGCCAGCTTCATGACTAAGAAGAATGGCAGGCCAAATCTTCACAGAAGTCTTAAACAAACTTTTCCTGGCATGCAAAAAACTGATCACCTAGAAAGTGGTACTTTCCCCAGGTGTTCCCATGGCAAAGCAACATGACTCCCCGGCATCACATTATTAATGTCTCATTTTCCTGATGTTCTGTGTTGGCAGCCATGACAGAAAGCTTTGAACTTGTTTATTCACACTTGCTTGATCCTGTTTCCAACCAGCACATCACAGTCTGTGGGGCTAGGAAGATGGATGAGGAGAACCAGGGCCACGAGAGGGTCAGGGTCACGGTGTCACTGGATCTCATTAACTACATCACTCACTGCAGCAGTCACTTCTGAGGTCACCTCAGCTGAGGAGTTTGGCATGGGTGGTGGAAGAACGGCAGAAGTGTGCACGTTCCCTGCAGTTGATGCATATGGAAACAAGTACAGTTGCTTACTTACACTGTCCCTTGACTTTCTAGGGCTTTTTGTCTCCTTGATTAAAAACAACAACAACGCATTTAACAAATACCCAATATTTGTTTTCATAGCAGAAGCATGAATGCTGCAAAAAGAACCACTAAAAATCATTTAAAAAGTATCCATTTAGCATTTCTTCTATAAATATTTTTGCATATTTACTAGACTATTGGAAAGGGTGCAAAAAGTATACAATGTTATAGACTGTCTCTGGTATACAGTGAGAGCAGACAAATGCATACATCTTATACTCAGTTGTATTGCACAGACTGTGTTCCTAACAAAGAAGCTTCTTTAAAGTATAGACAGTGACAGACAACACTGGAACCCCTGCACTGTCCAGTAGACAAACAGCAATATTCATCAAAGAGAGTTTATATATAAATGTATGTGTGCAAAATATATAAATTTAAAATTACATTGTATTTTAACTCTATCATATATTTAATACAACTGTATGCAGTACAGATCCCAAACAATATTGCTAATAATTCATTACAATTTGCTAAAGCCACAGGAATATGAACCCTCAAATAAATAATTATTTTGAGCACTGTTCTGTATGTCAGTGTTAGGACTATAATGATGTGCAGATACACCACTGTTCCTTTCTTAGAGCCGTTAAATTCCATTCTTT
Source organism: Heteronetta atricapilla (assembly GCA_011075105.1). NCBI lineage: Eukaryota > Metazoa > Chordata > Aves > Anseriformes > Anatidae > Heteronetta > Heteronetta atricapilla. Next base: position 101,941,720 of record CM021731.1, read on the forward strand.
ACATCTCTATTCCTTGTAACAAACCATTCTGCAAAAGCCAAATTATTTTCAAGAGAGGTGAAAACAATTATTATTAAACTATTTCTAAGCACATCTGCAGCACTGTAATAAAATGACAAACTAAATCCTCATTTGTTCAATATGCAGGTGTATAATGAGAAAAGTGACATATAAGCCTAGGTCTGCATATATGCACAGTGTATTTATGATTACTAGTCAAAATATTTTGATGAATGGCAAAATTGGGAAATGAATTAAAAGCAGAATAGTCAGACATGCTTTTATTCTAGCAAGTGAAAGCCAACCCTTACAATCTGACCAAAATATCTATTCCAGAAAAAAAAAAAAAAAAAAAAAAAAACCACACACACAAAAACAGGTGTGTGCGAGGCCGAGGCCTCTGCTCCATACTCCCCACTTCTAATTCCCCCCCCCAAAAAATGCAAAACCATGGGCTCCAGTGGAGATATCATTCACACTAATTACAGTAGTAGGGAAAAAAGTACTTCTACAAATTTCTAATTAAGCTATAACTACTTTCCCCACTCTACCCATTTGTTTAAGATGTCAATTTCTTGGAGATGAAGTTTTTTAGTTTGGATTTCTGAGATTTCTTTTTCTATGACCCACTTCTCAAGAAGGCTGGTTTTTTTTTTGTCCTTTTTTTAAACATATATGATGTTTCTCATGGGAGGAAAAAAATCCACATCTTTCAATAAGTTTGACAGAATCCAAGTTCATATAACACATATAAAAGAACATTAAAAAGTCAAAAACTTAAAGAAATTAATATTCATAATCAGATGCCGCTCGGATGGGAACACACTCTGAACATGAAAAAGCATGAAAAAAATCACCTTTTTTATTGGTAGAAGGCAGAGGGAGATAAACTAAATCCTTCATATTCTTAAAATACACTAACAATCAGAAGATTTGCCTTCTGCAATCAACGTGATACATGACCTTGACCAGATGTCTCTGAATCTCAAAAAAGGCTGATGTTCAGAATTGTCACCACTGACTTTTAGGCACACATCTCTAGGACTGGAATTTACAAATTTGAATCAGGTACTTACGTTCCTCCTACAGTGGTAGGGCAGGACAACAATTGTATAGATGCTGACTATACTAGGGACTAGGGACTTTAGCACACAGCATCTCACATCACATTTCCCAGGTAAGTGTCTAGACTGGAGGCTACTTATCTCCTCCTCCAACAATCCAAACAGCGAATATAATCTAACAAATCCAGAGCTGGACTACTTCAAGGAAGATATGATTTCTAGTTCCTTATCCTAAACTTGAAATATAGAAGAAATACATAAAAATGAGATGACAGAGGTAGAAACAACATAAATGAAACAGAAAAGCAAATACTTTTCAAGAAAAAAAATCAAGTTTATTTTTTTCATCTTTTCTTCTTTGGTAACCAAGATACTTTGATAGTAAAAGAACCAATCCTGACATGCCTTCCAGGCTGCCTTTAGTAATTTCTAGTGTATACCCAAATTGCTCCTTCTCATATTGGCTTTGTTGTCAACTTAATTTAAAACAACAACACAATCACAACACACATATATATTCCATACTTCAGGAGAAAAGTGAATGTAGACAAAGAAAGGGAACTTATAATTCTGTGCTCACACTTTTCACATGGACAATCTTGAAGTAAAGATAACAAATATCTCAATTACTAAGATGACTCAGTGTTTCATCACGAACAGATGCTCTCAACTATTACAGTTTACCTACTACCTTGGCCTTTTTCTGATGCTAACCAAGAAAAGAAATGAGTGCTAAAATACTGCAAGGGCCTTTTCTTGCATGCACATATTTTCTTCTCCTAAATGAACTAGCTACATATAGAAATTAAACAAACAAACAAAAAACCCTCCCAGCAGTTTTGTGAATGAGGCAAGAAAAGACAGCCTGAAAAGATGTTAAGATTAAGAGCCATTTCTAAAGTACTATCGAGGTGGGTGGAAAGAGAACAACCCTTTGCAGCACTTCCAAGTGGGGAAATCTGTACGTAAACTTACTGGCCAGCATTTCTCACGGTCTCTAAAGATGTTAAGCAAAGCTTTTGAGCTGATGAAGAGGAATTATCACAGTAATTGTATGAAGTAGATAGAGCATCTGCCTGTCCACTAAACATTTGTGGACTCAGGAAAGATGCTAGCTTGCTACAGTTATTAAAACAGCAAAAAGCTACCAAATCAAACTAGCAGTCTGTTTGTTTCTTCTTATTTACAACTCTCACTCTTCCAGTTAGGAGGCAATGTCCAATTTTCTTCATCTGACATTTGCATTCCCTCAGAATCCATGAGGTGAATGAACCACTTAAAGTGTTTAAACTCACGTCTTCCCTAAACAGAATCTTTGTTTGACACTAAGACAGACATTGGGCTGAATGGACCAACTGGTGTGACCCAGTAGACCATTATACCATTGCATTCAATAAAAAAAAAATAAAAAGAAAAAGAAAAAAAAAAGGGTTCAGTTCTTAAAAAAAAGTTAGGATTCTCAGAATTTGTGCATGGCCATATTGCAACCAAAGCGTCTGTTCATACTGACAGCTGATAGTCTGCATATTCTAAAGGCTATATATGTGCATTTTAATCCCATGAAGAACTGACATTTAACATGCAAATTAATTAAATGCTGTCTTGAGAATGTCACTAATTTCTTTCTTTCATATTTTTTTTCTGGACAAAAAGTAGGCATTCTTACATCCTAACCACACCTAAAATTGCACTTAATATCTGTCTTTGCTAAAGATATAAGATGATCTCCTATTATCTGTCAGCTTTAGGCTTTTATAATACTGTCAGTCATTAAGAGCACAATGTATAGCACCAAATAATTAATTCCTAAAGTTACAGTTAGAGGGTTGCAGTGAATTCTTTTGTTCTTTTTCCATGACTAGGTTATTCTAAAATATACTTCCGTGTGCATGTGTATAGCAGAGGGGGAACTTTCTGTATATATTAGGGCTTAAAGTTAATTCAAAAGATTAACCAACATAAATTATTTTGCAAGATCACTATCCACCTTATCCAGTTGAGCTGGAGACATTTTCCTCTAAAATTCTTACATACAGATTGGTGTTTTGAAATGCAACAAAAGCAGAGCGAGATTCAGTGAAACAACTTCCTTCCCACAAGCGATGCTCCCATGTTTCAAGCTTTCTGAGAGGCTGGGTTGGTATTCTGTTCATAGGCTTGCAGAAACACATCTATTTCCCATTTATTTCATTTGACAATTTTGTATAATGAATGGGCAAGAGAGAGGTTCAAGTCCAATTAGTAAAATTGAAGTCCTCTCCTGCACAGTACAGGTGGATTATGAGATTGCCAATTCTGAATGCCAAAGCAACCTTCTATTTTGACGTACAAGATAGGCAACAAGCCCAACAGAACTCAACAAGAGGATCGTATTAAACAGGAAGAACTGGATGATACTGAAGACTAGCACAGGACATGCTAGATAAACTGGAATAATGGAAAGAGCAATGTCATATGCTTTAGAACTTATCATAGGGAAATTTGCTTTAAAGTGAAGGTTATCCACTATGCATTATAGAGGAAGAGAAAGATCTGTGTCAAGTTACTACATAATGACTAAGGAACTACCAAAACTTAAAAAAAAAAAAAAGTCAAACATGATCATAGGACATATAGATAAGGGAGCAGAGAAGGTAGTTATTAAAAGCTGATTCATAATGCATGGCATGCCAGTCTTTAAATATTGCATGCAGTCTAAACCACCCACATCTCAGAAAATAAATTAACACTAGAACAGGTGAAGAAAGGACTGCTAGGACCAAGTAAACATTTTCCAAAAGAAGATACATCTTTCTTGTTAAACTTAGCAACAGGATGGATGAGAAACTACACCACTGTGGTCTATAAATACACAGGAGAAAAAATAACTGAATTAAAGAAAATCTTATCACAAGAACAAGCATAAATAAAGCATGTTTATTTTTACATTGGAAACTTCGGAACTATTTTTCTCACCATTAGAAGACTTAAGTTCTAAGGCAGGCTTCCAACAGAAATAGGGATTGGAGTGAGCTCAAGGGATGAAGGATAAACCAATCAAATTGGTTTTCAAAGGGTAGCTTGAAATGGTTCTTCATAGAATTATAACATACAGCTGCACAGAATACAGGTTTCTCAGTGACCTGGGGCTCCTAGTTCTTCACATCTCTGCATCCCTTTGTACAACAGCAGACACATCTGAGACAGCAGAAAGTAACTGTGCACCTCCCTCCTTTAACATGATGAGGCAGTTTGCAAAGCATCAGTACCAATTCACATCACTGCCACCTCAAAAATTCAAGCAAGGGGAGTGGAACAAAAATCCACCACTTCATTTCCCACCTAAGTTCAAAGTATGAGAAACTTATTCAAGGTACAACTGTGACAGCTTCTGAAGTGGAAGTATCACTGAAGGCATGATTATATTTTAGTCCTCCAAGGATGGAGGAAGGGGGAAGATAACCAGGATCTCAGCCTGCCTTATTTTTTCTCCTATCTTTGTTCAGAGATGATTTTCTCAAACAAATACAGTGATTATCAGAATAAAAAGCTATACACACACATACATCCATACCTGTGTGTATATACATATATATAAAATATCCACCCATCTCACCCTAATAATTGCTGTTAATTAGCATAGTAATGAACTTCATTTGTATTGAGATCATGCAACATTTGCAAATGAATGGTCTGGAGTACTGCTTCAAATTAGTATTTTTTAAGCCTATTCGACATTGGAGAATAGTACAACATGTCTGAAGCACAAGCCAACAATAGCTAATATTCCAATTAATATTCAAACAGTGCTTATAGGTTCCTAAGCAAAGAGAACAGAGGTGTAAAAATGCAGTGTTATCTTGTTCTCCTTCATTTCCCAAATGAACTAAAAATCAGAGAAATGTCAACTAAAAGATGAGTATGAGACATGCACACTAACTGAAGATCAGCCAATAGCTGATCTCTTTCAAGGTTTCTGTAAAGTCATCAACAGTTCCTCTGCTTTCAACATTTTATCAGGTAGAACATTCAAAGATATATAAACAGCAGGATTTGATAAAAAAATAATCAAAGGCAAAGGGAAGGAAGTAAGCCGATAAAAATCAAATGAGGAAATGTGCAAGAAATTATTAGAAGCAGATTCAGATCAAGAGCACTGCAAATGGGTTCTAAAATGTAATGTTGAAAGTTTTTTTTTAGGTGGAAAAAAGTATAGACCCTGGATAGAAAAAAATCAAGGAATAAATCAAAGATCCTACAGAAAGCTTCTTTAACCATTTCTGGATGAGAGAAATTGGAAAGCTCTGGATGTAAGCTTTTACTACAGTAAAGCTGGGTATAGTACTAGGGTGTGTATGTCTATATAGAGCAATGGGGTACATTGCAAAGACATTCTGACCAGTTCTGAAGGAATTCTTTCACACACTGGAAGCAATTTCCTGTTGTTAAGGAAACTTTTCACTGGGCTTCTTCTCAGCATACAGGACCAGCTAAGGTAAAGCGCTCACAATGAACACTCCCCAGGTACCAAAGCCTGAACATCTCTCTTTCAAGCTCATTGTGTTGTGAACACCCACCAAAAAATCTATTATAGGATGACTAGAGTACAAGAAAAGAGAGAGAAGAAAATAGAGAAATCAGAAGCATTCTACAGCAATTGAAATCACATTAAATATCTTTGGATCAACCAGTGTGATAGCTCTTAGATTTGATAATCCATTAGCATTTTTAGCCTTGAATTAAACATTTAGATATTGGTGTCTAATGGTAAGAAGTGAAGATTTAGTGATGCAGTCGTATGCTTAAATCCTACTGGACAAAGACAGAAAGTACTGTTTTCATCACATTGAGGGTATTAAGGCTGAAGCATAATCTTAAACAGTTTGTGAGAAGTGTGTTAAAATCAGCAGATACAATTTAGCTTATCTCAATGAAGAGCACCTCTATCAAAATTCTAATTTGCTCTGGCAACTGGGGCAAAAATCACACCCTTACAAGCATTTATACTTCTAATCCCAGATGAATTCAGAAGCAGCAGAAATGCGCACACAGTTAAAAGCCAAACTAATATATGAAATAATCAGAACTTTTTGATCAAAAGGAGACTTTGGGATGAGATATTAGTCAGGGTTTGATTTATCTGATACGCCTTCATTCATTGATATTTATTAACCTCTCATTTAAAATAACGACTGTCAGAATTAAATTATTCCCTACACAAAAAAGTGTTATTTAATGGTTTCTAACAATAGTATTCCCAATAGTTTCAACCTAATCAACAAAAATTTCTTACTTTAAGCTTCAGAAGTACACAGGTTAAAAACGTTCACCCCATCTTACAAAACCAGCTTTGTCTGTGGTTATCTAACCAGATACAATTTTATGTATTTTCTTCTTATGGGGGAATGTTGTTTTCATTAAGTGTGCTGCAATAATAGTCATGGCTTGTCACTTTTCTTCTCAGAAAAATGAAAAGCAAGAAAAAGCACAACGATTTCAGTGTCCTACTATGGCTCATCCACCGTGCTCTATAAGAAGCAGTCTCCAGCATTTCAATTTCTACACTAATTACTTCATTCTTAATGTGAGCAAAAGATTGCAGGTTCAGATAGGAAGGTTTTCATACACTGTTGTGAAGAATGAGGATGAAAGGGATGCAAGTAAATCAACTTATACACATTGCCTGCCATCACGCGAAAGTAACCCTGACCAAAGCAAACCAGACTTTGAAATTATGAGCAACAGAATTAAAAAAATATATATATTTAGATTTTATGTTTAACATAACTTAGATGAAAAATCATCCACCCACTTTACAGTTGTGCATTTTGCTGTTTTTAATGCTATTTTACAGGTGATCTTTATCCTATCTATCTCAAATGAATTCCATTATTATGAACATATTGCAGCCTTTTGCAGATGTTCCAGCAAATAGTCATTAGCATCATGCTACAGAGATGATCGCATAGCATGCATTTTATACCTCTCAGCCTTTATCCACTCTGTCTTGCAACATATCTGTTTTATTTGTAAAATTACTGCCTCCCATGTTTAAGATGTGGCTTATGCTTGCTTTGGAATACACCTGTGACTCTTCACACTAAATTCAGTGTACTACTATAACTGCTGTTGTTACAGATAAAACATAATTCAGTTTTGGATTTAACATAAACAGGATCATTATGTTTGGAGAGTGTTCCACAGCCTGCTATTCAAGCAATCTGTGACATAAATAATGCAAGACCTCTTCTTTCTCCAAATGACTTCAGTTCGAGCACAGACTCAGAGAGATGGAAGCCCAAATTTGTACTGCCGTCACAAAATTCAATCTATTTCTGGTTCTCCAATTGAATTATGCATCCTAGTCTTCCACTGTTTTCTATTAGCACCAACCCACACACTCCTACCCTTTGCCAAGCCATGCAGAAAATAATTTTATTTGTGAATATTCCTGAGGTTTATTCTTGTATTAAAATGGAAGTAAATCCCGGCTAATCTGAAAAGCGTTGTTTTCTTTCAAAAGAAAGTAAGGTAGAAAATTGGTCTTTTTTCCATCCCTTGACCCACGACCTTTGAACCACAACCTCCTTGCCACTAAAGCGTTCAACACCTCATTTAATCTCTCCTTGCTGCACTGGCATAGCACTGAAAAAGGAAAAGGGGGAAAAAAATAATCTGGGGACTTCATCAATTTTTCATGAATTTTCATTTAGGCCAAAGCCCGCTCTTACAGCGGTCGATAGATCAAGCTGCTGTCACATATTTAACACCTGGGGCTACAGCTGCTCTCTCTGGGGGCTGCTGCTGACTCAGGCTGGATCAGAGGCTGCCTGAGTCAGTGCAAGGACCCCTCGTGCTCTTTCTGTTGCTTACATGTGGCACCCCAGTGCTTGCAACTGAAATCCTATCTAGGGTAGATATTGCAAATGCATCTTCTGATATTCTCAATGGAAAACTCAACCACAGTTTCAGTTGTGTCAATTCTTACACTGTGAAAATCTGCTTTTATTTTAAAATTAAAAGTCTAAAAGAATGGCTTTCAAAAATTAAAGCAGATTTATAAAGTGTGTAATTTTATGAGATTAATTCAAACCTATCTCCTTTTCTAAAACCCTCTCAAGACAGTTTCATCAAGATGGTTCTAATAATGCCAATCCCTGTTCAGTTTCACTTAAACTGCAACATTTTAATACACTAAAATCAGAAGAAGAGTTTTATTTTGAATACAATTTTTAAAATAGTTTTATGACTAGAACATTTATTTTTTAAAGATTTAACTATAAAATGTACAAATACATCAGAATTTTCCACACACACAATGGAAGAATGGTTTTGTTATTGGCATTTTCTTTTTTTTTTCCCTTTGAGGAAGCTCCTACAATGAAAAAAAAAGTGACCCACATAAAGCACATCATGGATTAATGTATTACAAGAAGAATGAAGTGGAATATATCGTGTCGATCCTAAACTGTGCCTTCAAATACAAATACGTATTCCTTCCTAGATATCCCTCTGGAATGGATACTTCTAAAATTAAAAGACAATTAAAGCATGGTCTATGTGTTAAGAACGTTGTTTAAGTAATTTCTCAAAAGTTCTTCAAGTTTCCACTGACTTTGAGACTTTCCGTTTTCTGAGAATCATATTCTGTGACTCCATGGTTCTGTTTTTCTGAGTATATCAGCACAACCAAATATTTGCTCTTGATTGCATGCACATGCTCTGAATAGGCATGGATCTAAAAGTAGAGTTAATTGCTTTGGGTGGTCTGGCATCTAAACTCATCTTGCTTGGGAAGGTTGTTAATTGCTCCTAGATCAGAAAGAGCTCAGGGACTTGAGCAACTTGCAAAAAACACTCCAAAAACAAAGAGCAAAATGATTGTATTCAAGATGGGCTACATTCTGCACTCTGAATCAATACATGCACTGACTGAATTTCACTTAAGTTTTTTTCTTCTGTCTTTATGCTTAAAAAAAAAATAATAAGATTTTCAAACTCAGCGCCAGGTGTCCATGGAGGGGAAAAAAGGAAAGAAAAGAATGAACCACAATTAACATCTCTATATCATCTGAATGCACAAACATGACCACACTTAACAACAGATATGAAAAAAATATATATTTCTTCATAAAGCATTCAAAAGTTCCAAGTGCGCATTGTTGGGGACTGACAATTTAATAAGCAAAGTAAATCAATTACTGATTCCTTCAGGAAAACAGCAGAGTCAAGCATTTTAGACCCACAAAAAGCAGTGGTTTGTCTCTAATGGCACAATTCGAGGCCACCTACAGTCAGCTAACAATCCAAAACCCTGTTGTCAGCAAAGGATAACCCACCACCCTTTTTTTTTCTGGTGATGAAAACAGCGTAGCTTGGTGTGGAAAGAGCAGTTTTCAACACCATTAGAGACAACACAAGGAAGCCCTGATAGCGTGGGGCTGTCTTGGTTCCCTCGGGCAGGGTGGTGGTACCCAGGCAGCCCAACCTCCTTCAGTGGCAGCAGGGCACAGGTGGAAGAGGACACCCTGCTGACAGCGGGCTGTCAGCAATGACTCATTTCCCTAGCATGCAACTGGACTGTTGCAGGGCCTGCCCACCTTCTTCAGTCCAGAAACGCTGGCATTAGAAAAAGAGTTAAGAGCCTTGAAATAGCTGATCCCTGAAAGTCACTTGAAAACTTGATTTAAAGCCAAAAGTCAAACAAAAAAAAATTCTCAAGCCCAAAGAAAACAGGATTCTTTCGATACGTGAACAGCATTGCCTTTTGCTTTCACAACCAGTGAGGATAAAACAGCAGAATCTCTAAAATTAAACAAGTAATGAACACAATTAGTTTTTGTTTGTTTGTTTTTTCTTTGAAAATACCTTCCTATAAGCACAGCTATGGTATGGTTCAAGGAAAGACAAAGCACTATTTAATTTAAGTGGAAACGGAACACCAGCTTTAGACTGCTAAACCATTTAATTGGAAAAATTCAGTCAGTTAAATTTCAAAGCTATGAAAACAGTAAAATAATCTGGTGTCAGGTGCATGTTGCTATTGCAGAAACTTTGGCTGTGGTTTCAGATCTCAGGTTCTATGACCCTTCCCTAAAATGCTTCTGACAATGAAATCTGATTTTGTTATTTTGAAGTCTTCTACTGGTCTCACATACAGTTTATGCATGACCTGCCACCAGCTACAGTGGTTAAAAAAGTAACTCCAAAGACTGGGGATATTGTAACAAGAGTCACACAGAAGCCACTGAAGAAAGGAGCAGTAAAAATTGACAGAATATAGAGTATCTCTGAATTTTAAAATAACTAACCATGTTAATTTGATGACTCAAAGCATACCTTGAACAATCTTCTGAGCTTCAACATGAGAAGTCTGAATCTCCACAGGATTGCCATAAAGATTTCAAAATGTTTGTCTTTTTCCCATAGGAGTTCTCTACAGACAGTTTAAACCATACATACAAATGCAGAAATTATTCAGTTCAAGTTTATATATAGTCATACTCACCCAGCTTTCAACTTTCCACAAATCGGTCATCTTCTCAAGTCCTAAATACCTACCAAAGCTGAGTAATGCTGTGGAGCTTTTATCAGCAGATGTACATTTATTAGTGACTTGAATGAACAACAAATCCGTTTTCATTTTTTGTTTGAAACAATTCCGATTCTTGGTTACAACAGGTGAAAGACAGTGAACTAGTCTGTTCTACATGGCCTATGCCAACATCTAAATAATTTGAGAATAGCATTTTCTGCAATTTATGAAAATATTGAAACCTCAAGATTACATAGCAATAGCTATGAGAGTCTGCAGACTGCATCACGAATATTTTTTCTGCCTTTTCATTATTTAAACTACTATGCCTTCTTGTGAATACTTAAATCCATTCTTTACCAACTAAGTGATGCAAGTTTGTGCTGAAGCCCTACTTCAAACACATTTTGCTGAAACTACTATAAAATAAAGAATTGTGGGGAGAAAATTGAATTCCAGCAAGAGAGCAATATTTATAATTCTACTAAAACACATGTATGTGAAGAAACAGAGCTACCCTTATTGATTATCTGAATTTTTTTAAAAAGTATTTTTTTCCCCAACATGACCAAACAGCAAAAATCAACATACAAAAGGCTGTATTTCACGTATGATGAGCTTGTCTGCTATATGCATATAATGACTGCCTCTGGTAACTCTACTGCAAGCATATCATGCATACTGGGTGGTCTCTGTAAGAGCCGTGTTGACTTCTCTTTTAAGACAATCAATAGAGAGTAAGACTGCTCTGGATGGTATGAGAAATGGCCAACAATTTCACTTGCCATTCACATAATGAATGAGGTCTGTATCAAGTTTATGATAGAGGAGCATGCACTGAGGTTTCCAGCAGTACAGAACATGAGTCGCCAAGAAGCTGTCTGTTTCTATTGAGGTAACAGATGACTAAATAAAGAGAAACAGACAGTGCACCTTATATTAAATGATAGGTATATTTCCACATTAGTTTCAGTATAACCAACTTTAGTCATAATTTAAAAATTAGATTATTCTTTAGAGGAAGATTAGCCTTTGTCCATGCTTGTGCCAGTCATGATTATACACTGGTTAGAACCCTCCTTCAGTATAAATCACATTCTGTATGGTCACTGCTACTGAATGCTACATAGAAATGCCTTGACTAAGAGCTATAGCTAACGACAAAATGCCACACTTACCTGCATTTATCTCCCAAACTGCTGAACGTACACGAGTGCTGGATAACAGTGTGAAAGCAACTTTAAAGACTTACACAGTGCTAATTATACAAAACTTTACTCACATGCCACTTCCAGAGATGCGTTGCGACTCACAGCTTCTCCAAGATAGTTCCTTGCTACGCAAACATAACTTCCTTCATCAGGTTTACTCCTGCGTCCATGCACAATACGTAAGAAAAATAAAGATCCGCTAGGCAGCAGCATACGGTGGGAGCGAGGATCATCTTTATCAGTTTCTACTCGCTCTCCATCTTTGTACCACTCAATAGTAGGAGTTGGCCGTCCTTCAGCTTTACAGTTCAGGGTCGTTGGTTCTCCTTTAGAGACTATCACATCTGAAGGATGCTCAACAATCCGAGGCGGAAAATCCTCCTGGCGGAGACGAGATCCTAGAAAAAGAAAAGGGTGGGGGAAGAGTAATTTATTTGTACTTTTGACATCACAGAAAGTTCTCAGAAGTTTTTCTTTCAATGCCACCAAATTTTTCACAGAAAAGAAAAAGACAACCTCTACACAGATGACATCATCTGATATTGCTTTTGTCTGATATCAGAGACTGTATCACAGACTTTCACAGCTAAAAACCTGACTTTGTACTAGAAACAATGCCTCTGACCAAGGCATTAACAAATCCATACCACATGTAGACTGGATGTGTATGTAAGAGAATCTCTTATATATACCAGCATGACAACTTTTCCTTGTAATATAAATCTTTCTATTTACATTAGCTTATAGATCCCTGTGTCCTTTCAAACTCCACTCATGGCCACTGCTCTCAGATGAAAGGATTTTCATCTGCCAGACTTAGCATATGGACATCTCCGAAAGTCCTGTGTCTTACCACCAATTGGTTAACTTCCCCCCAGTTTTAACGGCGTGCTTTGTACTCCTTTCCCACAAGCAGCCCATGTATGGAAAACAAAGGAAAAAAAACAATCCCAATACAAAACCAAACCAAAACAAAAAACACAATGGACAATTAAACCCTGACAAGTATTCCTTCTTTCATTAATTTCTAGTGCAATAGTTGGCAATTTTAGCTGTTCAAAGTATCTGAAGTCACTCAATCTCTATTTTTATTTGGAAATCTCTAATGTCAACTACACTTCAGAAATTTTCAGTGAATCGCATGCATGTACACACACTCGCAAAAATACAATACAGGCATACATGCACCTAAAAGTGCATTGCAAATACCAGTGTCTGAGAAATCATTATAGGTCCACTTCCCTTTTCATTCTCTCTGCATTTATTGTTTCCTCCACTCTGCTTTCTGCTGTCCCTTTCTCTGCAAATGCACTAACACATTTGCAATCCTAGATTCCTACTAATATTGCATCACATGCCCTGTCCAGCTCTAACAGTGGAAAGTAACTATAAAAGCTCCAACATCTCTACATGGTACAGTCTAATGGGGTCTGGGAACCCTGCATCTGCCCTGAATGCGCTCCATGGGCTCAGCCTCAGTGCAGTATACCTTGGAAAGAATGTGTTTTATATACTTTTTTCCATCTATTTCTTTTTCAGTACTAAATAGTAAGTAAAGAAATAAACCTGTACTAACAAATATAGAGTTCTTAAGCCTTCACAACTATCGGGACCATGAGGTATAGATAATAAAGAAGTTTCTACAACATTAATTTAGTGGCCTCTACAGTAATAGCTCTGTGCCTTTCTCTGTACTTTTCTGTGCAGACACTTCAACACGCCATTCTCCTATAGTTCCTGTACACTCAAATGCCTTTCTACAGCACAGGGCAGCAAAGCTGGATCACTGTCCTCCATCCCTTACCAGCATACCCTTACTCCCGTCAGTAACACCCTGGAATAGAGAAGAGAGGTGCTAAAGGAGGAGAAAACCCATAAAAGTAGGGAAATGAGAAAGCAATGAGCACTGGGTTAATCATTCTGGAGACAATCCAGTGCCAACCTTCCATCACAGACTTTACCTCATACTTCAGTTTCACAAAACAGAGCATCCCAAACTTCACTGAATTCTCGTGGAAAAAAAAATAAAAAAAAAAAAAAATCAACAGTATCACAACAGTATACAAATTTTGCAATAGCCTTTTTCCCCAAAGAAAGTTTATCATTTTTTCAAAATGGTTATGCTCCTCATTACAGCTATTTGCAGACAAATTGCAGAGATGAATATTTGCAAGAACAGCATCACCCAACAGAAACACAAAGTCCAGCACTCCTAACTTTAGCTTCAACTATTCAGATATAGTTCATTACTGCATATTTAATATATTAGCTTCGCAAACAGCTTCTCTGCAACAAACTGATCACAGTGGTTCATGCCTCTAAATAGCCTCTCATAAAAGCTACCCTCCTATTTGCTAGCACAAACCATCTTTTCTAGCATGGGTCATAAAAATCCTTTGAGTGGTGCTGCCATTCCAACACAATTGGGCCTCACTTCTTAAATACAAGGTCTATATCGGCTTCTGCAGTTCAGTGAAACATTTGTCGCAATATTCCAATCAACAGTTTTGCTGAGTATTAGAAAAGAAATTTAATAACAGTATCTTAACTATATTCTAGGCATTATACATTTAAAAATATTGTCAACGCCTCACTGATTCCAAAAGTTATGAGGAAAGGAATAAGGACCCATGCTACATACTGAATCCATCTTTGGACTTAGTTTTACTAACACTTTGGTCATTAAACTAAGGCTTGACATAGCAATAAGGTGCTATGCCACTGCTGCACAAATGGATTCTCTCAGCAGCCACCAGATTCTGCTACCAGTAGTCAAGGTATCTGTAATCCATACTGCTAGCATACAAACACAACAATTTATATCCAAACAAACAGATATACTTAGAGCACATTTGGAAGAGTAAAAAGTATTTCATTCTCCCCTTCTACTGCCAAAAATACATTTACAATCCAACAGGAGAATTTGCAGTTAGGTATCTCTGTGCTATACCTGCATACACAACATTGAAAAAGACTGAAATCACCATTACAGATTATAAATTTCACAGTACATAGGACAAAAAAAGTAAACTGCAAACACTGAGACACATATAATGTTCTCTACACATATCTACAAGCTTACTTCATTTCTTACTCTGAAGACAAAACCACTCACCAGTTGCATTAAGAAATTCCTAACATTACCAGTAAGAATTTGAAAGCGACTGAAGTCAGAGAAGACTGGCAGATCTCACTACATTTTTAGACAGTTAGCAAAAAGTAACCAAATTTGTAACAACAGTGAAAAGTACATATCCAAAATACTAAGTACTTTTCTTATGCACAAATATTTGGTGGCAATGCTCAGAAGTCCAAGCAGCACATTCTACAGACAATTACAAACCTTATCCAATCCCTTGAAAAGGGCTTTCTACCACTGCACATGAAATCTTCCGCCTTCTACAGCCCAATTCAAAGCCTCACCTCAGGTCATAAAATGACTAATGCTTCCTCTTCAGTACTGATGTATATCACAAAACTAATGGTTACTAATGTCTGTGCTCAAGAAAGGGCTGAGCTGCAGGCAGCAGAGATGGTGCCAATGAGCAAGGAGAGAGGCTGGGGCTATGTTTGGAGGGGGGCTCATGCAACGCGTTCCTGGGATGTCTGGGTGTACCTGCTGCTTTCAACTGCTGCAAGTCATTTCCTTCAGTGTGCATTTAAGAGAGGGAAAGGAAAACACACAAAAAAGTCATGGAGTACTGCAGACTTCCTCCTTCAAATATGAACAGAGCACCAACTGATTCCAAAAAGGTACCCCAATTTTAAAAGAGCAAACCAAACCAAAAACCTGACCCCATCACCTCTTTTCTGATTGTCTATATGCCTGAAAGTGACCGTGTCATGTTTTTTTCCTTGTTAGGTTTCAGTTCTTCTACTTTAGCTCCCCTGCCCCAGATACTCCTACCAAAAAAGCGTAATTTAGAAGAAAGAGAGATATTATCAATCTTTTGAGCTAAATGACCAGAAGATATCTTCTTTCCTTTCACTGGAGAGTGAGAAAGAACCATAACCTATCAAAGACAGCAAAGTGCCTCACTGAAGCAGGCAGTCTGTGTTGCATCCTGGGCTATCCATGCAGCTTCCTTCTCAATTTTTCCCTCAAGGATTTCCAATACACTTACATCTCAGGCATACATACGGCATGTGAATAAGCCCTGAATTTAAGAGTCCCTAAGTAGCCATTACAATGATGGACTGTAACGATTTCAAATTAGTTGTTACATGCTGTCAGACAAAAACACACTTTTGGAAATGTCCTGCAATATCCACGACTAATTCAAAGCTGCATCTATGAAAGGGAAACCATTAACACTTCTCTGAACACACACTCACAGAACATTCTAATGATTGTTGGGTGTTCGAGTTTGCATAGTTATTGCAGATGGATGACTGCTTATTGCACATTTCTAGAAGAGTAGCTTCATATAGGCCTTACCAACTAATTCACAGATAAAGTTTTAGGCTCACGCTTTTGCTTATTACTACACAGAATAATTAAAGCCACCTTTAAAAACAAAACAACAACAACAAGAAAAACACCACATAAGAAAAGAGCTGAAGTGCAAGCCTATTACAGTATCCTACCTTTGAAATTACTGTTTCATTGTTCATACTGCAGCAATAAACAAAACGGTTCTAAAATCACTGCAACAAATGAAAAGATATAAGCCACTTCTGTTCAGCTTGCCTCTCTATACACTTCTCTGGTGTACCTTGAAACCCTCATCTCATATTTTACAAATTCTGTCAGGCAGAACCAAAATAAATAAATAAAAATTAAAATGAGCGATTCTACTGCATTTCTAACATCTGCCACAAAATCAGATACTCTTATATTAATGCTACTACAACTCAAGGATAAGAACAAGTGAAATTATAAAAATTAGGTGTAGTGACATTCTGTCTTGATGCTATCATGAAACAAACAAAAAAAAAAAAATCACAAAAAGCACAGAAAAAGCCCACAGCATTCACACAACCTCAGTGTCACCTGCAACTCTGCTTGTCACACACCCCAGCAATGTGGGGGTGCTTGTGTTAATACCTTCACCACATATTGAAAACCATCCCAACCTATCTTCTTTGAGCTCAGATTCTCATATACAAAACTAACAATGTATTTGGATTTAATATTAGTTCAGTATGGTAGCCTTGAAGGAAAAAGGAAACAAAAAGAACCATTCTGCCTTAATACTGCTGGGGTTCCTTATAAAGTTTTGCTGAAACCCTGCTACAGCCAAAACCACCACACTACACCAGACAGCTCCATCTTCTCTCCCCCAAACAGGGTTTTTCTGTTTGATTTCTAAATGAGGATAAGGCAAGGAAGGAAGCAGCATCTGCAGAGTAGCTTCTCATACCTACTTAGAAACTTATTAGTACAAATAATTCAGGCTTTCAGAAAACATCGCTTTGGAAAAGTGTGAAGCGATGTATGCTGCCATAGTACCTCAGATGCTCCCGCTGCTAGAAAATGTTACATGGTCAAGGTTCTTATGCAGTATTTCCTCAGTAACTTAAGGGAATTCAATAGTCCTCAGCAAGCGAATGAGAACTACTACAGTATCAGGAGACAACTTATGGAACAGTATTAACGCATGGCGTTATCTCATGAAGTTTTCACCTTTACAGATTAAAACATTTTCACTTTTTTTTTCCTCCCAGGTAAACAGCAAAATAAGAGTTTACTGGTGTTTGCTATTGTTCACCCTGACTCCATTCACCATTGTTCAACTTTCAGCCACAAGCCAGCACTGAATTAAAAGAAACAGTTATAAAGCTAACTCTATTAAAAAAAAAAAAAAAAAAAAAAAAAAAAATCTTCAAAGCCATTTTGCCAATAGAAACATTTATTTCAGTAAAAAGATCTATACAAAGTTTTCAGTCATTGACAGGAGTAAGTAAAGAGTAAAAGAGTAAAATTCTGAATTGTCTAAGTCCAGCTTTCATATTATTTCATTTTGCCTTTATTGGTAGATGCCAATACTTATACTTAAATGCAGACCTTTTCCACATTTCCTAAAGAATATATCTGAAATTCATAACATAGTAAAATTTAAGTTATTGCACAGTTAACAAAGGAAAACTACAATATGGCTCATGAAATCTTGAATTAAGTTGTTCGCTAAGCATTAATGCTGTTCTTTGTTACATTTACTTATTAATAAAGTCATCTTCATTTAAAATTGAACATCAAGTTATCAACTTGCATGGTCTATGACACTGCAAGACAATGCTTTGTCACTAACATGTACAGTTTCCATTTTCAGATACCAAAGCTTGTTGGCAACTTCTGACCTGTTAAATGTTGGCTAATGGGAAATGCTGTAGTTCTTGTAATAATATTTTCTGACTTTATAGATCTGTAATCAACTATCATTTCACAGGTAATGAGCATGTTTGCATTTGTATCTACCTTTATGTGAATCACTTCTTCATCAGTCATGGTTAATGTCTACAAAGGTCAGGACACTGAATATATGAAACCCAGCTGGAGCTGAGTGAGAATAGGCTGCTGGAGGAAACACTGCCACAAAAAGGCAAAAGGAAGCTCTAGTTACTAGATGTACAGATGCAGCACTGCCATTGAAATGTATTTGCCACCTGATACCCCTTCCTGTCATGACTTTGTATACTTACTTTGCACGCTTACTTCCTAATCAAATTAGTGAAAAGAAAGTAAAAAGTGAGCAAAGATGACAAAAGTAGAAAAATAATTCTGGAATGCACATTATACTATAGGCATCTGAAGACATTTTATCTCATTTCAGATGCGTTGGACATGGTGTTTATGACACCAAGCTGAGTGGTGCAGTTGCTACAGTAGAAGGAAGAGATGCCATCCAAAGGGACCTAGACAAGCTTGAGAAGTGGGCCCTTGTGAACCGAATGAGGTTCAGCAAGTCCAAGTTCAAGTGTTGCACCTGGGTCCGGGCAACCCCAGACACGAGTACAGACTGGGAGAGGAACCCATTGAGAGCAGCCCTGCAGAGAAGGACTTGGGAGTTCTAGTGGACCAAAAGCTCGACACGAGCCAGTAGTATGTGCTTGCAGCCCACAAGGCCAACTGAATACTGGGCTGCATCAGAGGTGCGACCAGCAGGTCAAGGGAAGTGATTGTCCCCCTCTGCTCTGCCCTTTTGAGGCTCAACGTGGAGTGCTACGTCCATGTCTGGGACACCCAGCACAAGAAAGCTGTGGGGCTGTTACAGCGAGTCCAGAGGAGGGCCACAAAGATGATCAGAGGGCTGGAGCACCTCTCCTATGAAGAAAAGGCTGAGAGAGCTGGGAATGTTCAGCCTGAATAAGAGAAGGCTATTGCAGCTTTTCAGTAGTTAAAGGGGGCTTATAAAAAAAGATGGAAAATGACTCTCTACTTGGGTAGATAATGATAGGACAAGGGGGAATGGTTTTAAACTAGAAGAGGAGAAACTTGAATTAGATTTTAGGAGAAAATTATTCACTCAGAGGGTGGTGAGGCACCTAAACAGGTTGCCCAGAGAAATTGTGGATGTCTCATCCCTGGAGGTGTTCAAGGCCAGGCTGGATGGCGCTTTGAGCAACCTGGTCTAGTGGGACATGTCCCTGCCCATTGCAGGGGGGTTGGAACTGGGTGACCTTTAAGGTCCCTTCCAAACCCAGCCATTCTGTGGTTCTGTGATCATCTTCAAGACTATTATTTTGAAAGCATAAAAGACAACTGTCACTCATTCATTTCAACCATATCAACACTATTGCTGATGAATTCTATTCTCATAATTAGCAACAAGCCTTATGGATTTGCTGTAAGATACTCTGACCTCTTCACAACTTTTCTCGGAGATGCAACGTATCATATAGTTACAGCTGCACCAATAGCATATAAGCAGAATACTTTTGATTTTCAATTTAGCCTGTTGATTCTGCATCCAAATAATCCTAACTAAATTTGGACACACAAAAAAATCAAGGAATCAAATAAATTGATTTGTTATAGAGACACAGCAGTAAGTAGAGAAGAAAACTGAGTCAATATTCTACCCTTTTCACCACACCTTCACAAAAGGTAATGGGATGAATGGGTATGATACACACATCTTCATAGAAAAAGGCATTTGGCAACTTCTAGTCCTCCTATGCCACCATCACTCAAATGTCAAGGAAAAAGCTTTTCATTTACAACATTTCACACTCTTCCAGTTTAAATTCATTAGCTTCACATCAAGACCAAAAGCTGATTTCACCTATAACCCTCCTCTCTATATAAGCAGCTAATAAGCACGTGCTCTGTCATACAGCAAAAGCAACAGGACAGACCAAGTTCATAGTGATTTCATTCATTTGTAAAGTAAGTCAGCAAAATGTTCATGGCTACTGAGCTAATCAGGAGTAATAGAAAGGCATAGAATACATGTCAGAAATGCTACTGGTTTTATCATAACTGATGAGCAATTACATATATGTATATAGTATCAGCTTAAATGTTAGTGCTGTGATACGGTATTTCACATCTCAGAATTGCCTTCAGGAGCCTCTTCAGTACTCTCTCTCTCTCCCCCTTTCTGATTATCTCCTCCTGTCACCACTTTCCACTGGCGATTCTGCCACTTCACATACCATCAATTTGCATCTCTCCACCCCTTTTCCAGTTTTCTACTACCTGAGTGCCTACATACAGAAAAGCCCTTTCTAAATTGATCTCTAAGGCTACCACTCCTTTATATCCTTTCTGAAGATTCACGTTTTCATTTATTTAAAATTCTGAAGACATAAGTGTAATATATTTTGATACAAAAGGAGATGGGACTAGATTTTCAATAGTAAGGCTAACAGCCACTTAACACGACACATACCAGAAGACATCATCCTTACTGTAGGAGTATTTATCTAGTATTCTGTCCCCCTACTGTTTTTACTTTACTGCTAACATACTTGGATATAACCCCAAAATACAGAGGTAACAATCTTCTATTGTACAAATACTGACAGGTACACAATATAAAAAAAAGAATGTACTATGCAGAATTTAAAATATATATTGCATTGTGTACTACATTTAAAATATTTTCAGTTCAATATTTCTGAAAGGTCATTCTTAAAAGGGGTATTATATATATAGTCCAAGAAGACTGATGTCTCAAATACAACTGAACTTGAAACTTCATGATGTAGAGCTTGTTATAAAACAGTAGTGGAATACAGAAACATCTATCAATAAAGTCATACTGCCATTTGAAAGTTTATGCCAGCTACAAGTGAAAGCAAATGGCTGCATCTGAGAGATTAGTAGTTTGCTGTACCTTCGATAGTATTTTGAATGCACTTTAAAGAGTTTTGCCAATTATGCACTCTTCCTCAGAGAGTGCAAACAGCCTGGTTAGCAGGAAAAGAAACACCAAAACTAAAAGGAAAAAAAAAAAAAAATTAACCTACAACAAATTAATAGACACAGGAAGGAACGGGCCTGGATATATTTGATCTTACTGAAAAGACAGCTCCAAAACTGTATTTTAATGTCAACTAACCTTCTTTTATCCTACTATCTTGTGTATTTCCCATGCAGCAAACAAGAAAAACAACAGAAAAACAACCCACACAACTGAAATTAAGTTATTAAAATCTCAATTAAATGACTGATGTGCTTTATTGACATGATGGATAGCTACAATAGCATCTTCAGAACATTTTCTGGCCATGCAGGATCTTTAAGGCCAGGCTTGGGTTCCTTTTTCCTTATGAAAACTAACATTTTCATGAGATAACATTAAGCTTGAAAAAAGACACTCCTGCAGCTACTTAGTTAAATCTAGTGAAAGCCAGTCACAGTTACTGTTCATTTTCCTGCTTCTTCATATGCCTTATTCCACTTAGGAAGTGCTTATCAGACACATTTATTATACATATCTGTTAGATATAATGAATAAGTGTGTTGCTTTCACTACCCTTTTAACCACAGAATTGACTGAAAGCAAGCAGAGATCTCAGAGATCTAGTCAGTCACATCCTAGTTTGAACAAAAGATAACGTACAAAAAATTCAAGATAATGAGAAAACTCAACTGGAGTACAGGCTGATGTACCAGCATCAGGCTGATTATCCCAGACGCATTCCTCTAGGCAAAGTGACAGGGTAAAGATTACATTTTGAAGATTTATACTTTACAGTCTCTCCCTCTCCCCTGAGATTTGGCAGATGGGAGCAGATTCCAATAATATGACGTCTTCCCAGGTAAGGTTTTTGTTCAAAGACACGCCAGCTATGACAAGGTCCTCTGAAAGCTTTTCCTAGAGCAAAATTAATCCATTAACCAACATACCCTAGCTTCCTCAGGACATGTATCCGCAGATAAGCCACCTTTCGTATAGCACACGTCTGCCAAGAAGGGAGAGGGAGAACAGACACCACAGAAAAGATAGATCAATAAAACTGTCATTAAAAATATTTGAGCAAATCTAATTGCAAGGCTGATCCTATTAAGTTTCTGTTGCATAAAACTGTGACTTTGCTAAGAGAGGTGTAATCGATTTTAATCATAAGGAAACACTGCAAACAAAAAATTGACTCTCCGTTTTGTTTGTTTGTTTAAACATGGACATTAATCCAATACACAACACAACCACCCTATTCCTTGTATTAAATTATCTTAAGGGAAATATTCCAAAATCACTATGCAGACTCAATGGAAATTTATTCCAATTCACTTCTTCCCCAAATTTTTCTTACTCACACACCAATATACAAATTTCACACTTCAACTGCAGGGAAAATTCAACTGCATTACAGGTGGAAAACCAGAATAGCCAGCACAGAGCAGAACAGTTTTGTGCAGTTTTCAATTGGGCGAATTGGATCTTGATTAAGAGGTTTTCTAGTGGATCATCTTTATATAATTTGAAATAAGAAGAGCTACCTCCCTTCCTTTTCACACTGCACTTTTTTTCGGAACTGTATTAGCACTGTCCAAGTCGCAAATAGATCAGCTACATTATTTCAACTTAAATCTTGATGCTTGTGCTCTTTGTTTTGTAATATTTTCACATGGACTTACTACTCCCTGAAAGTCACTGTATTCTACCGCTCTGCTGTTAGGTGTGTGAGATGCTCATTTATAAGAGGAGTGTGTATTATCACAATATCCACTCACAGGCAAATGAATCCCTTTTTCCCCAGGTGAAAAGGGATGTTATGAATACAAGTCACTGCTTCAATGAGAAAAGTAAATTGATTTGGTTGTGGCAAAGCAGTCTGGTTTAGAGTTCAGTTAACAAGTAAAAAGATCTATTGTAGGCATGGTCTCTGGAGGCAGCCAACAGACATCTATTTATTTAACTAAAAAAAAAAAAACAAAAAAAAAAAAAAAACACTACCACCACACCCTATGTATAGTAGTTTGTTATTTTATTTTTCCCCAAAAAATCTCAGGCTTTGGAAATTAATAGCTGTTCCACTTCAAGTGTGGGTTTCATAAATGTTCAGTGGCTCTGAACAATGACATGACAAAAATCATACCAAGAATGAAGAAAAGGAAAGAAGATGAACATTTCCAGTTATGAAAGGCAAAACAAAGGAAAAGGTTTGTGTATATATGTATTTATATACAGCAAATATATACAGGGAGGCATGCCATGTATATGTGTATGAAATGTATGGACACAAATACACACACACGCCATACAACCCCCAGAGGTCCCTTTCAGTCCAAATTACTTTGTGATATATACACACCATGTAACAGAAGGATCAAACAGATACAAAGAGACTTTCCCCACTCTCTTCATCCAGGAGAGCTCAAGCACAAGAGCTCTTCCTTCAGAAACCTTCCAGATCCACTCTGGAATTAAGCAAAATTAAGCATGAGTGTATGCCCAACACCGCCAGACAGCTTTTAGGTCTTTCCTAGGTCAAGGGTGGACAGGGAAACCTATACACATTGTTTACAGACATCACAGTAATTTCCTTACTATACAGCCAGCATACTATCCATCATAGCACTGGGGAACTAACAATGGCTTCTTATCAGTATTAAAAGCTTCACTTTGACTGCCTCCTACATACCATTGTTTAAAAAACAGAAACAAAAACCCACACCCACAATGGCTAATTAAGTTCAAGTTTTTTTTTTTTTTTTTTTTACTTTTACACAGAAGGACTGATAACCACAGATTCTCCATAGCCTAAGACTTTCTATTGGTAGATCATAATGACCATCCAAGACATCATTTAAATATTACTTAAAAGCTTTAAAAATGAGTAAACTTGAAAATAAATTTAAATTGAAAAATACAGCTATTAAAAAAACCTTTCAAATGACAGTCTGGTCCAGATCCTTTCAAGAACCATGTGTCAAAAATCTATCAGAGTAGGATACAATTGCCATAGAGTTAAGATTGAAATCAGAGTGACTTTGCAAATATAGCGTTACAAAAATTGCACAAAAATCAAAGAAGGTGGTTCTCCAATTAACTACTTTGAACATGTCTTCAAGAAGGCTCTTCAGAAAATTTAAAGTGATCTGGTCTTTAGTTTGCAGATAAATATTTTGAAAAACAAGCTAAAATTTCTCAGTGTTGCACCATTATAAACAATGATGAAGTTTCTTGCTTGTATTTTAGTTCTGATCAATAACTATCTTCTCTCCACAACACAGCTGTAACAAGTTTTGACCATATTTTCACGTAGGCTTGACAGTTCTATCACCCCAACCTTCACAGAAGACAGTAGTACATACAGCTACTTAAGGCAAGGAAACTTACTCTCTTGATCTCTTCCTTCATCCTCATGCTCACAAAAACCTCTCTGGGGTCACTAACACACTCCCCCTTATCCTGCAACTTGAAAGTCTGCCATATTTCACTGCTAGATGAAAGCCCTGCAGTCAAACAAGGACAGATAAATCTCAAGGTGGTTTAAAAGTTTTGTGAATGGAAAACAATAGTTTGGTCTCCTCAAATTTCAAAGCTATCCTCATATGCTGCAACTTAGAAAAATCCTGCTGAAGTTAGCAGATGTAAAAAATTACACATTCTGAATACCATAGAAATAAGGTCTATGGCTCCAAGTATTACTAAAAAATAAGAATATTAGACAACTGTTATAGAATTCAATATAATTTCACCCATCTGAAATGGACTTGATAGTATTTTGAAGAATGTGGGGGATTCCTACTGTGAGCACATCAGGCACTTGACCTTGGTGCTCTAAATTGTTCACTGCTGACATTGGCAACAAAGGCTGCCCACCCTGTTCTACTGAACTGCACTAGTGGTGGATGGCCAGAAAATTCCCACTAGATAATACCAATACTTTATGTAAGACTTGAGCCAAACATCCAAAAAGAAAAAAAGTATTTGTAAATTTCTAAATAACTATCAGCCAATTAATATTAATTCACCAGCAGATCTCAAAAATAAAATTGGAAGTAATACAACTGCTGTCAAAAATCCTTTCACACAGAAACATACAGATTACACCTTGGACATCTGTCTAACAGTTTCTCTGTCGAAGCTTCAACTAGATATAAAAGTTTCTCCAAAAATCCAAGGATGAAAACAGGTCAAGCTCTTACAAAGACAGGTTCTAATTCTACTGTTTTTTTAAACCCCATCTTGAGTGAGCACTCCTTCACACACTCAAGAGTAATGACTTTCTGAATCAGCATAAACTTCCTCGCAACTGTCTCTCTGCTATATACATCAATATACAAGAACCAGGTGAATAAGTACAGGCAACACAAGACTTAAAGGGCATTTGAAAATGCCTCTTGCTAGCTTGCTTTTTAAGGACTCAGACACATATAGTTCCCTATGTTCACAGGAAACTTTTAGAGAAAGTTCATTCACTTGCTATTTCCATGTAAGTCACGTTGATAAGATTTCTGACACCCTAAACACAAAAAGATTACTATGATTTTTATTCCAGTGCTTTGTGACTTGTATTTGTCCCTTCACATATTTGGGGGTGGAGGGGGATTTAGAAGATGTTTTTAAATAAATATTTTACTGCAAATACTGCATCTTTTTGTGTACTGCCTAGTTTGATCACCACAATGCCACAAGCTTTTAACTGTTACTGCACTCGTATCTGAAGAAAAAACATCAAATCCCTTTCTAACTAAGGAAATTCTCATCAGTAATAATTATGAACTTAGGACAGCATTTAAATTTTTCTGCAAATATCTTGTTAACTCTCGTTATTCTCTTTTTTCTTTCATATAGTACAATTCAACTCACCTGAGAGCACTCAACTTCATACACTGTCTTAAATTAAAATATTTTAAATTATTATTTTTGTTTTGCTTCCCTTCCACCCATGCCAACATCCAATTTCACAAAAGCATTCCTTTCCTTGTGCCATTTACTTTCTTTTTGCTCTCTATGCACCTTTCACACATGCTTCATTATATGCACTTAATTTGTAACCTTTCTACCTTGCAACTATTATACCTGTAGCCAATAAAATAGTATGTGTCTTTATCAAAGACTCAAACGAGCTCTACCAATCTATTTAAAAGGAAGAATCTCTTTTCTTTTCCTTCTCCCATCCAAAAGCTATCCAGTTATCTGTCCCATTAGATCACAAATTGTAAGTCTGCAACTTTCACAGCCAGAACTGAACTTAATGCTCTTGGACCTGGTGACAGAACACAAACGCTCCCAGTAATTGTGCCAATTCTTGTATTTTTTAAAGTAGCCTTTACTGATTTTTCTCTTACCTCTGCTATTTCTCTTATTTACATTCACAGCTGGCACACAGCAGAAATGTCTCTTCAGACTGAAGGCACCAGTCCAATGGCTTTCTTAGACCAAATTCTGACTTGGCCATACACAAGTAATCCTACTGTTGCTAATGGCAGTCCCAACTAGGGAACTGTTGGCTTTTAAGTGTGTTTCTCTAGGAAACAAAAAAAAAAAAAAAAAAAAAAAAAAACTATTTATGGAAAAATGGAAAGACAAGTTCCAGGTTGACCCCACACAAAGAGGCTAGCATGAAGACCTGCATTTGCCCATGTTTGTTTGTACTGTAAGCTAGTAGCTTAATACAACCTTACTGCATCATACTTACATGTACTTTGGGGAAGGAAGAAAGAAAAGTAAGTACTCCTTTGTATTTTTACTAAACATACTTGAATTTAATTTTCACACTTTCATTTCCAGAAGACTGCGACTTAAAAAAAAAAAATAATACCTTCACAACTTCACAACCCTGTTATATTTTATATATTCTACAGGTTTCTTTCTTCTTGTAATTCTTCTCCATCTAATGGAAAAATCATTCATGCTGTCATGTCACTTTTCATAGTTTAAGTATATATACCTTCTACAATACAGCTTAAGTAAGAGAAACACACTTAAAAGCCAAGAGTTCTGTCACCAGCCAGTTCTGCAGACCTGAAGACATGCCTCTTGTCAGATGTTTCGGGTATAGCATGTTTCTTCCACACAATGTTTTCTACCAGAGTTCTTACATACACAAACATGCTTGCAAGCCTTTTTTTCTCCCCCCTCTCAAAGATCTGCCTCTCACCATTAATGTCGTATCTACATCTTGATCATAAAACAAAATGTTACTCAACTACATAAAATAGAATATATACAATACCTTATTAAAACCATGAGAAGGAGGCTTATTACTAGAAGCTAGGGATTGATATGCTGTAGGCACGAAGACAGGACTTCAAATAACTATGCTGTTGGATTTATGAAGAGAAGTTTATTGCAGAACAAAGCTCAATAAATTTCATTTAAGCCAAAAGCAGCAGTAAGCTTGAGGAAAGTGACACAGGTCTAGCATAACAGTCAACTGTAACTAGCTCAGCTAAAGAGAGATTTCCATTTCTTGGCACAACAGCAAATCCTCAAGCAGAGAGGTGCTAGAGGTGAGATTTTTCCCTCTGTAAGTAACTTAATGAATGAAGTACTAATTAACATTATGGCATTGATAAATGGAGAGAGAGATTAGGGATGTACTCGATATTCAGGCCTTCCCAGATGGACTGTCAAAGCCACATTAATTCCTATCTCATTGGAGCATCTGCTTCTCCCATAATCCACTGCCCCTTGGTACAAACAACACAAACTGTTGTGACTCAATTCGATTTATATCAATCTAATTTCTTTTAATCCAATTTGTATTCCAATCTACTACCTTCTAATCACTTAAATCTTCAGCCTCCATCTGGTAAATTTTCTCTCAAAATTAACCGAGCAGATGCCTCTGCAATTGTCTTCCACAGTCAGGCTAATCATGCCCTCGCAGTGGCCTACAGAGCACACTGAATAGGTACGTGACTTACAGCATTGCCCTTCTTATTACAAACATGGCGATGCAGGAAGGCCATTTTGTCTGTCATTAATTGGTTAATTTGCATAACACTACCAGGGAAAGATGCCTAGGAGACAAAAGCCAAGAGTAAAAAGCTTCAGGAAGGCAGTATGACATGCTCATCATTTGTCACATGGCCATTACACTTTGAACCATCTATTGTTTGGGGTAGCAAATACGGAACTGGATTGCAGCAAAACACAACATCTACATGCAACATCAGATTGCAGAGGTTTCTGAATTACTGCCACTGAACTTGATGAAAGCAAGGAGACTGTCCAAACAAGCCTCCAAGAAAAATGCATGGTACTGAGAAAATTAGAAAGCACGTTGTTTTGCCAAGCCCACAAACTTGAAGCCTTCTCTCTCTTTCTCTCTCATGAATCAGCTTCTACACATACACACTACAAAATGCACAAACAGAGCCAGACTTTGTAACTAATAGAAGTTATAGTCCTTCAGGCTTCCCCCAGACTGTTGCCACAGTAAGGGCCTGAGGCTACAGAATACATTGTTAATGGGATGAGAAAAGGACTTAAGAATGAAGGCAACTTTCTGAGGCAAGGACCTAAAGAAAGAGGCAGAAGGAATAGCACCTCTCCTTTGACATCAGTTGCCTTATTAAGGATACAAGCTTGATCTTTCCCCTTGATTAAGGCTAGGACATCTCTAGAAAGCTGAAGGCAAAATCATTATAGAAGTACATATCATTATTCATATGTTTGCGTGATCACAGACTGCTACAGTTAAAGTGTTTTTAATCTTCAAAATCCTGGGAGGACAGAAGTATAAGAACTGAATTTTTCTGAAGCT
The DNA here is from genome assembly GCA_011075105.1 of Heteronetta atricapilla. Taxonomy (NCBI): domain Eukaryota; kingdom Metazoa; phylum Chordata; class Aves; order Anseriformes; family Anatidae; genus Heteronetta; species Heteronetta atricapilla. The sequence continues at coordinate 101,970,624 of CM021731.1, forward strand.
ACATTAAGTGAGAAAATGATCTTAAAAAGGGAAAGAAAAACAAATACACACAAAAGAAATCAGGCCTGGCCACAAGAGGAGTAATGTCTCTATCTCACATAATCAGGTAAAAGGGGAGAAAAGAAGACTTCCATATGGCACTTACTCAGTGCTTTGCACTGTGAGCTACATTCCCTGCTGGCCCACAAGCATTTCTGTAAACCCAACCATTAAACAAGTCTATGGATACAGAGAGGGAGGCATGAGTGCCCTTTTGCCATTAGAGCTTCTACATAAAATATGTAGCTTCGTGTTTGTCAGAAAAACCATAAATCAGACAACTAGGGAAGGTTCAGCCTCCAATCTTCATCTTAAAGAAATATTTGTGTCACCCAGATTTCCAGTCACTGGGAGATAGGCTTACCGGGATGATTTGTCTGAAGTTTGCCTCTTTTTCCTTCTGTCCTCTCAATCTTTCATATCTCCTCCTGATTAAGATGTCTGTTTTTTCAGCTAATAGGTACCTAGTAAATTTCTCATGACCTGAGGACAGCAAGCAACATAAATGCAATGGATTCAGGCCAGAGGATGCCAGAGAAGGAAAGGGAGGGTGTGCTTGGCTAAGGAGGGGGTGGAGTGGGCAGCCTTCCTTCCCCTCCCACAAGCTGTCAAGTCCTTCTGTGCATACCCCCTCCCTCAGCCCTGCTAAAAACCTTCCTCTGTGTGCCTGCCATGACAGGTGGTCCAGATTTTCACTTAGGAAATCTGGCCACCCTATGTTTGCAACACCTCCCCGCTTAGTATCATCTGTGAATTTAATTAGCATGCAGTTTACCCACTCGTTCAGATTATTAACGAAGATGTTAAACAAGACACAATCCAAATAAAAAGATCCCTGTGGCAAACCAACTGATGCCTTTCTTTAAATCAGTTTATTGCTATCTATTGTAACCCTTTATTTACAGCCTTCAGCCAATTAATTGTTCATCTATGTGGCAGCATGGATACCCAAGCAAATTCACTGTTTTTCCCCAGCTAAGAGACTGTAAAACATTGTATTCTGTAGAGTTACAGAACAGAATTATACTGACCTGTCCCCATATCCAGGAAGAGTCCTAGTTCTCACCTACTGCACGTTTTATGATGCTAGATTATATAACCTCCTGCTTCTGTGGTTTAACTTGCCTCTCCTTAGCAATACACACAGCATGGGTGCCAAATAGTCAGGAGAAATGCATGTTGTCTGTAAGCATATCCAGTGCCACAACCTAGAACCCATCTGTAGAAATCCAGCAGAGGGTGACCGAATCATTAGAAAAAGAAAGATCAGGATAGATTTAATGTGTTCCATGCAAGGAATATGTAGGAAAAAATACTATTTTTATTAATTAAAAATAATGCAAGAGCACTACACTGAGTCACTAGCTTCAATAAGGCCATTACAGTTTAATTAATCAAATAAGCAAAACTACAATGCAATGATGGTGCATTGATATTTAGTTTTTGAAATTAAAATAAATTTAATGAGTTTCATCGGTAAACCATATCACCTTTGGGGAAAAGACAAACATGAATGTCATGAGAGAACCTCCCACAAAGAGCATGAGAAAACTTCACAGAGATATCACTGAACAAACACACAGACAAATAGATATAAAAATACAGACACACACCTTTATTTATAAAAACAAATCAAATTTGGACTTAAAAACATTAAACAGAATCATCTTATCTTTGCAAAAATACCTTAATACAAGAAACAAGTCAACATTTGAACATGTTCAAAGCCAAGTGTAAATCCTACTTTGGACCTCTCTAAAACAGGTGATCTCACACACACTATCTAAGTAACAAAAACTTCAAGGTTTTCTATGGACTATTTACGTATCTTCTAGACCTTTCTTTAGAAACAAACGAACAGACAAAACAGTTATTAGGTGGTCTCAAAAATTCACCGCAAAACAGTTCCACTGAACATAACTGTAACTAACACTTTTGCAGCCTCACAGTGTCTTTTTCAACTAACTAACAGGACAATTATGGAGCTTCCCTTCTGACTACACTGCAGTACATGGCTCAAAGCATGACATCCTCATCCTCTCAGGTAATACCATGATACTACTAAAGGAAATCATAAAAGCTAAGCACAACAGATTTCTCTCCATGATCAAAGTTATCTTTAATCAATTCTGACAGAGAGTAAATAGCCTAAGCAGAGGTTAAAATAAACTTCACTCTACAAGTTCAGTCTACTTTGAAGCAAAATAGAAACCTAGCTTTTAACCAGAACTATGCAACTCCTGCTTACTGACCGATGGCACTCTCTCCCACTTTTTAGCAGCTCCTGAACATAACTATCCATACCACACTATCATACTTTTACAAACAAATAAACAGGAATATATCACAGAATACCCTGAGTTGGAAGGTACCCGTAAGGATCATTGAGTCCAACTTCTGACTCCACACAAGTCTACCCAAAAATTCAGACCATATGACTGCAAACATAGTCCAAATGCTTCTTAAACTCTGACAGGGTTGGTGCAGTGACTACGTCCCTGGGGAGCCTGGTTCCAGTGCACAACCACCCTCTCGGTGAAGAACCTCTTCCTGATATCCTGCCTGAACCTCCTCTACTGCAGCTTGAACATACATAATTTACTTGAAAGACATACGTCAACAATGCTATAAGGAACAGAAGCATGAGAAAGGGGTTCATATGAAAGAGGAGGGGAAGACCGCTATGAGAATAATCAGAAAAATAATGGGACTGTTAAGTTTTATATTCCAATATAATTTTCAGGTCAGCTTTTTCTCAGATAGATACACTCTGAATACTGTTGCTTATCACTAAAATTGTAAAATATTCAGCCCCATTTTTTTTTTTAACACAAAGTTCAGTTTCATAACAAGAGGCATCTGCAAACTCTTAGCTGCAAAAAACAAGTCTCTTGTTTCATTATCCATTTAGAAAGCACAGGATTGCATCCTTACACGCAAGACTTGTATAATCAGTGAATAGATGAGCACAATATGTATTTAAATCAAACATGATCTAAGCATTTGCTAGAAATATATTAATTCTTTTTCCCCTTTCTCAGCAGCTCTTTCTTCTGAAATGATGCCTTAAACAGAGAAGTCACTTTAGCTATCTAACTTACACAGGCTTGTTTGATATTCAGCAGAAAACAAATGTGGTTCCAAAGAGATTCATACCATCCTAACATAGGTCTCCTGGTCAGGAGGAGCAGGATGAACCACTAACACAAGTCTTTTCAATGGCCACAGAAGGAACCTAATCAACATCCAATTAAGACACCTGATTGTGCACAGCCTGTTTCAGGGAGATTGGTTCCCCTCTACAATCAGAGAGGAATAAGCAGAAGTTTTTGTTCTCCTTTAAGATTACAGAAACAATTCAAACTGCTCCTTGTTTTCAAATCTTAAGTCTCCACAATCTATTTAAAAACTTTATCAAGCAGATATGACCTTCACTTTGAGTAACAATTACATTTTTAAACAGTGTGTTTTAATATGCCATAAGAGATTTCCACTTTCCAGAAGTGACATTGCTACACTCTAAGTAACCTGGCTGAAACCGGAGATATCACAGGTATTCAAAAGAGGAGGGGTAGTGTATCTAGTCATTAACAGAGTCAAAGAACCTATGTGGCATCAATGCCCCATCTGCTAGCCCCTCTACACTGAAGGAACAGTTGGTGTGATGCACGATTAAGAGCTAAGAGGAACGTAACAAAAGTATATGCAGGTGGCAGGGGTCACTGTGGGATACTATAAAGGAAAGAGAGGGTCAAGTTATTATCTGGAATGCATCCACAGGGTACAGTCATCTTTTAAATCAGTTTTTATAATAGGCATGCCTGTATTGATTTAATAATATCTTTATGCTACAGATTTACTTAGCACACTATGAGAACTACATTGAAGATCAAGCTGTAGACCAGGTCTTGTTTCTTTTCCTAACACAAATACCATAAAAATGAAATTCAGTTTTTTAATCACAGTGGCTAATATACCTATGTGTATGTGGTAACTAGTATACCGTGTCTTTTAAGTCTGTATTAGCTTACACATAATGTTGAAATGGAAAGAAGAGAGATCACCCATGGGAAAGCATGGCTGCATCACAGCGAGCAATACAGTATTTTAGAGTATTAGGCCTCTAAAGAAAATGAGTTATTGTAAACCACACAGCCATGACAAATGAAATAATCATACCTACCGCTCAGCAATTGCGGCCACTCTCATAAACATGCACAGAGAAGAACAGCCCTTTCTTGCCTTGCATGAACCAGAATGCTGACTCATCATTAACTTCCCCAAAGCTACCACTTACTTAAAGGAAGGAACAATCAGCACCATGCACCCCGTAAGCAACTGTTCCTGAGCGTTGCCTGCTCACCACTTGCAAGTCAGCCCACAAAAGCTTCCTTCGGGCATGACAAGGAGGGGCGAGAAGGCTAGTTCAAAAGGGCAGGAACAACAAGGGCCATTTTAAGTGTTAAGGTCAGGCTGTGTGTGGGAGCCTGAAGTAAAGCAGCTACAAGTCAACATTGACCCTGGAAAGGAAGTTAATTAATATTCATGTTGACAGGAAAGAAGAAAGGATTAATCATGTGGAATTAGCATTTTCATTGAGGAGCTTGTTTGAGTCTTGTTTTCTACTTTGAGGAGAAGACGACTGCTTCACACCAGCACTTTACATCTCTCATTTATCGAACCATTGCAGCTTGCTCCTAACTGTCATTAACTGATGAATAATGAAAGACTTCTGTACTTTTACTTCAGATTAATCATGCCGCTCCCTTGGTCTTTTGATGCCTGAATGCGTGTTCTGAACCTTTGTTTTTTATAAATACATGAGGGATAAAAAAATCTGTTTAATTAGATTTCAGTTCTGTTGGGAAAAAATGGTCTCTGCTGAAAGGGCATCACCTCATAGTTTCACCTCACCCTCACAGTGTTGCAGTTCTACTGTGCACCATTATCTCTTTCAAATTGTATCATATTTATGTTAATTTCAAGTCATCCCTGATATTACAGAAAGCAATCATTAAAAAAAAGTCAGTGCAGTTACCTACGAATTGGGTTTATGTGGCAGGTTTCAGTAGTGGGGGCTGCAGGGGTGGCCTTTGTGAGCAGAGCGCAGCAGCTGCCCCATGTCAGAGCAGAGACAGCTCCAGCCGGCTCCAAAGCAACCTGCTGATAGCCAGAGCTGAGCCAGGGAGCAACGCTGGTTGGGCCTCTAAGAGAGCAGATGGAAGGAAGCGAAGAAAAAACTGCTGAGACACAGCAGCTGGGAGACATGAGTGAGAAGCAGCCCTGCAGCCCCCAAGGTCAGTGCAGCAGAAGGGCAGGAGTTGCTCCAGGCAGGCAGCAGCAGTTCCCCTGCGGCCTGTGCAGAGGCCCCTGGTGGAGCAGGCTGTCCCCCTGCAGCCCATGGGTCCCACATGGAGCAGATCTCCACGCTGCAGCCCATGGAGGAGCCCCCGGTTGGAGCAGGTGGATGTGGCCTGGAGGAGACTGTGGTCCATGGAGAGCCCCCGCAAGAGCAGGCCCCAGGCCAGAGCTGCAGCCCGTGGAGAGAAGCCCATGCAGGAGCAGGGGTCTGGGGAGAGCTGCTGCCCATGGGGGACCTTTGTGCTGGCAGGGCAGAGAGTGACCATGAAGGAACAGCAGAGACAAAGCATTAGGGACTGACCACATCTCCCCTTCCCTGTTCCCCTGCAATGCTCAGGGGGAGGATGTACAAGACAGTGAATGGATAAGGTATTTTTTTGTTGTTGTTCACAGAATCACAAACTCACCTAGGTTAGAAGAGACCTCCAAGATCACCAAGTCCAACCTCTGACCTAACAACTCCTCCACTAAACAATATAACTAAGCTCTACCTCTAAACGTCTTTTAAAGACCTCCAGGGATGGTGACAACCACTTCCCTGGGCAGCCCATTCCAATGCCTAACAACCCTTTCAGTAAAGAGGTTTTTCCTAATATCCAACCTAAACCTCCCCAGTGCAACTTTATCCCATTCCCCCCCTCAAAAAAAAAAAAGAAGCACTCATACAACCCCTGAGAATTGGCAAGAGCTGTTTATTGATGGGACATCTTGCAACTAAGCCTGTGAGATGTCCATGGTGTTTGGTGGCTCCAAGCTAACACTTGCGATGGAGCCTGAGCAATGAGTAGGGGGCTCGCTGGGCACTCCTGCGATGCGGTTGGTGCTCTTGGATGGCAGAGCACAAAGACATGCCACAGTAGTCCGAGGTCTTTTCTGGCCAAGGTGGATCCAATTCCATCTGCTCCTCCACATCTGGTGGATCCAGCTCCATGGGCTCCACAGTGTTTGGCAGAAGGCTAAGCCAGTCCTTGCCTGGGACTGCCCAAATGGGATGCCTTCCATCCAGAATGTTCTCAGGCCACGGTGCTGAATGAGGGGGTCGTCTAGTTCCACACCTTGTTCCCATGCCACTGTTGGCTTGATTTTCATGCATGGGTCCAATGTTTCTGTCTGTTTTACGGCCATTACTGGATCCTGCACTGTGCTCCGGGCTATGGGCACACCTCTGCTCCCTGCAGCTCTCTGCCTGATGTTCCCACCTTTGCTCCACATCACCGTTGCTCCTATGGTAAGGCCCAGGCCCCCTTGCTGGGTGTTTGAGGGGCCAGCCTGTTCCCCGCATTGGTGCCAATGGTACCACCTGTATCTGTGGGCTGGGCGCCAGAGGTCCTTTGGGCACTGGTGTGTGTCTCTTGTGCCACCGGCGCTATCCCTCCGCCCACAACACATCTCCTGGTCAGGTGCATTCCTTCTTGGTGCTTCACCGGACTGCATGGCTGTCCTTGCACACCAAGGAGGCCTCCCGCTCACCTTGCTCTTCTAACCTCCTTCCTGCCACACAAGCTGGCAGTCAGAGGGCCTAGATGCTCAGTGAATGGTGGGCCAACTGCAGGGGTCCTGTTTTATAGGGTCCGCAGCAAAGGCGGGGCAGTGGTGGCCACTGTGACCTCGCAAGCCTCTGTGATGGAGTGGTCCATGTGTGGCCAAAGGCAGCTGTGTTGGGAGTGGCCTGGAAGATACCCTCATGCGAACAAAGAGGAGGGTTGGGGGGCCCTAATTCCCATGTTTGCTTTGTGCTCCAAGTGAGGAATTTCTTCCTCACATCACATCCAAGTTAAATCTCCCCTCCATTTGTTCAAAACCGTTATTCCTGGTTCCCTGGCTAGACTCCCTGATAGAGTCCCTCTCCAGCTGTCTTCTAGGCCACTTCTATGGGTAATGTTAGGTGGCAAAAATGCAGCACCTCACAAATTACAGCCTTATCTACCTTGTTCCACACATTCCACGTGATGTTTTCCATTTCAGGCTCTAGCCTCTCATCAGTGCAACACAGAATTGTTAAAGTTGGAAAAGACCTTCAAGATCATCTGGTCCAACCAATGTCAACCCTGCTACCAATGTCACCCACTAAACCACGTCCCTATGCACCAGGTCCAACCTTTCCTTGAACACCCCCAGGGACAGTAACATCACATTGCTGAGTGATCTCCCTGTCCTTATCTCAACCCTTAAGCCCTTTCCATCATACTTTCTCCCCCTTTCCATTTTAGGAGGGGAGTGAGTGTGGGTTTGTGGTGGAGTTCAGCTACCCAGCTGGGCAAAAGCACCACAACCTAGCCCAGAGAAGTGTTGTAAAAATTAACTAAAATTATTACAACAATATGCAGATATTTATAATTATTGTCATAAAGTAGAAGTACAAATCATGTACCAGTAACATATTAATGTCTCTTAATGCAGTTGCTTGATATTCACTTGCAATTTTTTTTCAAGATTATGAAAATATTTTCCCCCAACTCTTCCCTTTCTGTGCCCTTCTCCAAAGTTCTTCCATCAGTTATCAAATACTAGATTTGACCTCTTCAACCGCAAATATAAAACAAATTAGATTGAAATACTCATTTTCCCCATATCAAGTGGCACATTGATTAGTACTGTACATGGGCTACTTAATGGAGTCAGATCTCTTCAGAATTTTAGCCCTGTGGAAGCTGCCACACCACATGAGCTGCTAAGTACATCATCCACTTTATGATGACGTGATGATGTTATGATCACTTTACTTATGATATTGTGGCATCCCTGCCTATGGTGGAGGGTTGGAACTAGATGATCTTTGAGGTCCTTTCCAACCAGAGCCATTCTATGATTCTATGATTGTACTCAAAGTGGGGAAAAAAGCAAACTCACCGCAGCTGTACAGAGCTGCACATGGGCAGCTCCCAAACAGCTGCAGATGATCAGGTTACTCCTTGAAGTACACAGATTGATCAAACACTCCATATTTTATTTATGTAGCTACAGGTATCGCTCATAGTTTAAAAATCCTTCAGCCCTGCTGGGGGAGTTAAGGAAAAGAAAAACAAAGTACACTCACTCCCTTCCTTCTCTCTCAAAATAATCATAGCAAACTTAACCAATGCTTTACAAAACTTTTTTGAATCAAGCCTTTTCATGATCATCTTCCTCAGAGTCTGTCAGCCTGACAATCATTGCAGCACAACACAACATAGTTCTTACCATTAAATGCCTAAAACACTGTGCCTAAGATAATGTTTTAGGATATAGTAATTTTGTCCATATATAACAGCCATCTAAGAATAATTACACAAATCAAGCATGTCTTCTTTTACTATCTGTTAAGCATTTTCATCCATCAGCTACAAAGTGATATCTAGCTTTGTTCAGTCCACTTTAAAATGACTTAAATGTCAGGTACTTTCCCTTATTTTCCCCAGGAGTGTTCCATTCAAGACTAAAATTTCATGTGCATAATTCCAGCTCATTATACTGAGTTAAGCCACGTTCTACTACACTTCTGAAAGACTTGCAGATGGTTACAGCTCCTCATTTTAACATGTACCTATGCATTTCAGTGTTTTACAGTGTTTCAATTTGATCAGAACTTGCAATTTTCAAGTTTCAGTTAAATTAGTTGCAATGCCATAATCATATCTTTTTGTAAGATGCAGATATACTTTAAGTTTTAACCCTTATCCTAAGTATTTTGCCTGAGAATATGAAGAAACATGCAGAAGATGAGAAAAAATAAAAATCATATACAATTCACACAACAGTAACTGTCTGCCTGATTCTTTTTTCCTTCCCGACCCGGGGGCGCGGCCCCCCCCCAATAAATCTCCTCTGGCATACTCCCTTCTAATTCTTCATAAAACTTCTTCCATGTTTTTACTGATCTCATCATTACTTTTGAATTCTCTCTAGTTTGCTAGAGAAAATTTGCTAGATTTTGCTAGAGAGATTTTGCTAGATTTTGCATCAGGAGACTTAGAATTGCACTTGTTAGAGAGCTAAATTCCCTCATCTGCAGAAAGCTGGCATTCAGAGCTTATATTCAACAGAAGTTTTAGTTTCACTGTATCCTCTTGCGAGGCTGTTTTAATAGCTTACTATTCCTAAGAGTGACGTACTCTACTAAGCCACAATTTCCCTTGTCTTGCAGTGGCTAACATAGCACTCACACATATCCTAGCCACATCTAGGGTACACTGTAGTAAACGGTGAGTATAGAAATGCCTTTCAGAGGTCTTTGGCAGTCATCTTATTCCTTGACACATAAGGTCTGATTATTGAGTTTTTCTGGATTATAACACATCTTCTTTCCTAGCCATTCTAAAAACTTCCTGAGATCCCTTGGTTTTAGTAACAGTGTAACTACACTCACTCCAGATCTGAAAGCCCAAATCATCATTTTCTTCCCTATTTCAGTGTAAAATTCTCTGCTTACAATTATCTCAAACAAGAACATTTTCATCTGGACTAAATTCACGCATATCTAATGTTAGTCTTTGCTTCTCACTCCTGCTATCTAAAGGAAGTGATATTATCACAGCCTACAGGATGTGTGTGCTCTTTCAAAGCAAAACTGGTAACTGTAATAACTTTCAAAACCTATGTTAAAATGTTACAGAAAAGGTAAAATTGTACCCTAAAATTGCATGTGTTTTTCTCTAACAAACAAAAAAAATGCAATTACTAAAGAACTTAAAACGGATTTTCATTTTTCTTCTGTTATAGAAATATAAATGCCTTGATATTTTATTTTGCATTTGAGTTCTCACCTGGAATTATTTTCACACTTAAACTGACATTATATATTGCTTTCATTAATCTTGTTTTTGTTCAAGCTGGACATTTGTTCACAAAGTGTTGAAATAGAATAGTACCAAATCTTGAAGTTTGTTACATAGCACCATATGCACCATACACACAGATTTGCTATCGGATGGATCAAAGTAACAAGAAATCTTGTCACTTCAGAACAGGGTATCATATAAGGACAGCTAAACACAGTGGGAGCTACAAAATAGTGTCCTCTATTTCTGTCACCACTTTGTTCTCCCTGTGGATGTCAAGACATTTCCATGGATTCTGTGCTGATCAGATTATTTTCAAACCAAATTCATTTTGTCAGGGTGCATATGCCACTCCAGCACCCATGTATAGTCACACATGTTCCTTACACATGACATATGAGTTGAACTCCAGGCTCTGTCATCAGCCTGATACATGGCAATACACTCTCCCTTTACCTCATTTTTTCTATTTTTAAAGTGCAGATATTGGCACAACTTGTTTGCAAAACATTTTGCAATCTACTGTTGAAAACTGTATGTAATAAATAGTATTGTCATCTTACCAAGGTACCTTCCTGACCTATACTCTGCATGCACAGATGGCTTACAATAACATGTGGCTGATACCACTCTTCCTACTATGCCACTGCACAGCCACAGCCAAAATTTAGCTGTGAGTTCTTGATCTGTTGTTCTTGATCTTTACCCTCTGTCCTCTTGAAATGCCTGGAAGCATAACTGTGTTTCTAGAACCACTGAGAGGCAATTTCACTTTGCTAACATGTTTCTAATGTTACTTTAGTCACAGAATGAAAAGAAGGCTTCATAACTTCAAATTAATTTTACATACATCCTATGGAAATTCTCACACTACTAGTTTTTACTACTACCAACTCATACCTTCCAAAAGGCAGAGTCCATACAATAACTGTCTTTTATCTTTTTATACATACCTTGAAACACACACACACACACACTTCCTCACTGGATGAGAAAGACTTTCTATTTTCTATGAGGCCAAAAGAAATAAATATATATATATATATATATATATATATTCTTAAAAAGGATGATTATTGCATAACAAATCTGGAAGAATATTTATAATACTGATAGAGTAGATACATAGGCTGATATAAAAAAATTAAATCATTGATGTTTCAGAGCAGAGTTTATAACCCAAATCCATCATTTGTGTTAGCAGCCCATCAGAATTTACGTCACATATCCATTTCCCTCATTATCTACAGCAATAATGCAACAAATTTCCTCTCATAAAATCACCAAGACATGTTGACACCATCACCAGTAATTTTATTTACGGCTAAAATAACTCCGGAAAGACTTGCCCTCTTCTTGTACTTGAATCAATTTGTAAGTTTTAAAATTGTTTTCAATAGGACAAGATTACTACACAATGTTTGTTATTTCACTTTGCATTGTAGCTTGGTGTAAGACCAGAAGTCTAAGGTGCTTTCCACACTCTGTCACAGAAGGCTTAACTACAGATCAGGGCTTTGCTGTGTGTTTAAACACAGTTGTAGAAACTCACATTGCAAAATCTTCTCAGGATGTGGAAATACTAGAAAGAGTAGCAGCAGTATCTATAATACAGGATTTATGGAAATTCTGCAATATATATTTACTTATAGGACAGCAAAATGTGTTCCTTTCATCCTTTTCTGAGAAAAATAAATGTTGCTTTATGGCCTGCATGCTATTTCTAAAATAAAACATAGTCATCCAATTAAATTTGAAACAACCTTGACATTGAACAAATTGATTCAAAAAAAGACAAATAGAACCTGCTTTCAGCAGAGATGACCCCTTAAACTACAGTTTAAGTAAATGCACTTCACTAGTGCATTTACAGCAAATGCACTAGTAAAGCCCTGGTGAAGAGGGCTGGCCAAGCTGGTCAAGAGGGCTTTAAAGTTGCCAGGGGAGGGGAACCTCAGGCCACCCAACTACTACCAATTTGATGTCAGTGCCAGCAACAGATGCCCAGAGCCTGGAGAAGGATCACAGGTCAGTGAAGAGCACACGAGGAACAGCACAAAGGAATTGCAGCTGCTCCAGCCAGCATGTCAGCTTCATCAGGGGCCCAACTTAAATTTTGCTATGCTAACACACATACCACAGCGAATAAACAAGTGGAGCTGGAGATGTACACATGCCTGCAGGGCTACAATTTCATTGGCATCATGGATATATGGTGGGATGTCTCCTATGATTGGTGTGTTGACTGTAACAGGAAAGGAAGATGAGGAGCAGGTGTCACCCCCTATGTCAATGAGCAGCTGGAGGGCATGGAGATCCACCTGGAGATGGGTGAGGAGCTGACCAGTCTTTGCCTCGGTGTTGTTTGGCAACAGCCCACTGGGGAGTGTTGGTTGTTGAGAAACTTGACGTGAGTTGGTAAAGCATGCTTACAGCCCAGAAAGCCTACCGTATGCTGGGCTGCCTCAAAAGCAGTGTGGCCAGCAGGGCAAGGGAGGTGATTTGTTGAACCCCTTTTTAATAGTATACTGAAGACATATTTGAGATAATGTTATAGCCAAAAAAAAAAGTTTTTATTTTAAAAATTTTATCTAGAATGCTGTTCTTCACAAAAACTCATGGTAAGATTTGCATCAAAATTAACTTTCACCAACTCTTGGGCTAACTCTTTACTAACAGAGGTCAAGAGGGAAGGTTTAGGCCCACAGCTCCTGATCTTCATTTAACACATTACAAGACAGTCTCTCACAGAGGTCAGTCACTCTCTCCTTCCCTCAACAGCCCTGCAAGCCTTTTATATTCTTCAACAGCTACAGCTCCCACTTCACTCCTTCATGTGAGCACCAAGCTTTCCTTCTTTACAGCCTGCTTAATGGGCAAGATATTATCACAAAAAAGCCATGGGCTGATCTCTTAACTTCCACACAAATGATGTACTCATTTCCTTAAGAGTTTTTGTGTATCTTGTTAATAGGTAGAACATGCAAGTAGTCTCTACTGGAGCCCACACCATCAATATTAATTTATAATCACATAAAAGTGGCTTTTCAACAAGAATTTAATAATAAAAAAGCAACAACAAAAACACACCTTCCATTATATTTGAGCTAGTAGGACTACGTTTCTCTATACAAAAGTCATTCACAGGTTTCAGAATCATATCCAGAAAGACTTACCAATTAGAACTTATCTTCCAGAGAACAGCTTTGTGAATCCAGGCTTTCATTTCTTACATTGGAAATGTAACTAAGAAATAGATCTAAGCAAGAATAATAAACTACTTTTAAGAACCAACAAACAAGAACTAGAAAAAGTGATTGCTACAACAGACAAATAGGAACAATTGGCTTGCAGTTCAGGGCATGTTTCAACCAGTTTCACTCACTGATTGCCTCAAGGAACTTCAGCTGCTACTGCACCTACAAGATCAATGCTGCTAATTGTGAGGAAAATTATTCAGAACAACACAGAGCCTCCTATTAATGATGCCTGCCAGAAGAAAGTCAGTTTATCAGCTACCCTTAAGGTTAGCATCAAAAGCAAATGCAACAAACTCAATTATATTACTAACCTTTCAGGCAAAATCACTACAGTTGTGAAAAAATATAATAATTCAGGATTTTCTGCATTTTAAAAATTTATTTTAGTTCTCTGTTCAAGAGGTGCCAAGCCTGTTTTCAGTATTTTATATTATCTGATTTGACCATAGGGGGAAAAAAAAAAAAAAAAAAAAAAAAAAAAAAGATGTCTATGTCAATGCTTTCAGATCTGTTGGTAGTCTTTGCTAACTCTAGGCAAGAGAGACAATCTATGGATAGACATCAGCAAATACTACAGGAAATGGTTTGTTGGAGTGGTTTAGTTACTTCTACTCAGAAAGACTTCAAAAAGCAATGAGTAAATAATTGTTGGGTAAAAAAAAAAAAAAAAAAAAACATCTGGCTAAATTCACAGAAGAAATTAACCACAAAGACAGAAAGCCACAAACACTTAGAAACTGGGAATGACTCATTAAGTGCTCGTCCCACCTTTTTTTTATTTATTTTATTTTAATTTCCTAAATGCATTGTTTATGCACCATGAGACAAGACAACGGGATGGTTTGGTGTGATCCAGCATAACTTAAACTTTTTGAATTTAGTCATCTGCAATAACAGGTGAGAACTTTCACCATTTTGAAGTAATTTCAAAGCTACAAAAGAAATACCTATCCGTACTATTCAATATACATTGAATATGAACAGCATTAATAATTTGTGAGATGAAAGCCACAGATAAATGCAGTATATGCTGGAGGGCTAGAATAAACTTCTGTTTGAATATGTTCTAACTAGTTCTTAGTAGGATATACAGTTAGAAAGATCATGGCCTGATTAGCAAAGCAATACCTTTACTATTCCTTATTTGAAAACTACTTCATAATTGACTGTTCACTTTTATATTTGATTCAATTAAAACAATACACTTTGTTGAAAATAACAAATAACATCTTTATGATCTCTAAGAGTGAAGTAGAATACCTACAGTGTAGCACTTCATTTAGTAATTACAGTTGTCTGTGTGTAAATAAACATATAAACATATAATAAAACACAATGTTTTAGAGAGCACAAGAGCTACCTCATGCTCTATTAGCTAAAACCTAGACTGTTGCAGCTAGAACGATAGATTGCTTAAAATCTGCTTCAACTCTTTGCAGCAAAGATGCATTTGAAATGCAAAACAAGGTGGCCTGTCTCACCACAGCTGATATGACAAGAATGCAGGGGAAAGAATCAGAGGCAACAGGCATTTTTTTTTTAATCTTTCTGATACCTGCTTGATCTCTGCCTACAACGTTGTGCTCTGACAAGACCACAGTACTTTCAGTTGAAAACAACTCATTAATAAAGGAGGTTATCCAGTTCTGTGCACCTCCTCCTGCCCTTCCCAACTAATAATCACAGAAGCCAGCATTCAGAGACAGAGTGACTATCCGAGTAAAGTCAGCTGTCACCAAACCTTCTTAACTTTCAGTGGGAAGTTTCTTTTTCCTGTTTGTTTTTTGTTTGTTTACTTACTTGTTGTTTTTTTTTTTCCTTCTCCCATTTGTTTTATTTTTTAACCTTGTTGATGCTTGCCTGGCTACCAACTATGAAGCTAAATGGTAGTTTATAGAATAGAAATAAAGCAGGAGTATTCGATCAAAAAATATTTAAAATAATACTAACACACACTGAAATACCAATCACAAGTTTGAGCTAAAAAGCCTACCAAAACAAGAGTTTGTGCATTCTTCTCCCCTAAATTCACAAAGCTAGTCTCCCATCAGATTAAAAAAAAAATCCCAAAGAAGAGAATTCTCAGCATCATTACTCCAAAAAACAATTATTTACTGACTCAAGTAGCAGTATTTACCCCGAAGCATATAAAAATGAAGTAGCACAACAACCAATAAACAGGTTGTCATCAGAGCATACAGTTCTCCTGTCATGCCTGTCTATTCATAGACTGTCTTACTCTAACTGGCAGTTAGTAAGAAAATGGCAAAAACAACTATGAAGACGTGAAGACAAAACATGAGAATAGTATCCAATTGGATTTATAAAGAAGGAAAGAGAGAAGGAAGGAGGGAGAGGGAGAGAGAGAGGAACAAGTAGCTAGAATGATTCCTTGTTCAACAACTCTCTTTCCTTCTGTGTGCCTGGTTAAGTGTGATGTCTTCATTAATAAATCCTCTGTGTAAAGTTAATCCCTTTTAGCTACTTAAGGCTTAGGACAGATCACATCTCCCAATCCTGCCAATAAGTTCTACAGATAATACAGCAAAAGACTACATGAGGAACATGTTTTAATAAAACTACTCATCTAAGAATATTTATCACAGAACTCTATCCACCTATTATCACTAGAATTCCTAGTAGCTACCTAGCATGAATCACAACATAAGGCAGTTCCACGTTTTTTTGGAGAGCATGACAATTGAAGAGGGCTCTCTCACAGACACCTGTTATCAAAACAAAAGGGCCACATTTTCAAACACATAATTAAATTTGACCTAATAGACCCAAATATTTACTTACTGAGATTTAGAACATGTATATTAACTTATATAAATTTCTCTATGGACATACATGCAGTGTTTTTTTTCTGATTCCTTTATAACTGCATGCCTGTATGTGTTATAAAAACAAACCAAATGCCACTGTGTATTTTTCAAGTTCTCAATTTAAAAGGTTATCTGATAAACTGAAGATATTTTACAAATGATTTTTCAATACCTTTTTTTATAGCCAAAACAAGTAAGATTTATTATCTGCTTTCGAATAGGAACATAAGCTATGAACAGGAAAAGATACTGTAATCTTTCCTGAATTTAAGGAAACTGTTCCCTAATTAGCTCAGAAATAAAAATATATGCAATTTAACAGGTTTTCCATTTTGAGATTGCTTCTCTTCTTGGTACCAGAAGAGAACAAAGGGCAAATATGTCCTTACCATCTTCCTGAGCTTTTTGCCTAATCCTTGTCTACTCTATATCCCTCCGTCAATTATTTGCTTGTATAAACTCTGCATGTTTGGGGAAATATAGTTCTCCATTTATACTAATATAGCACTTAACACATTATGCCCTCAACTGGAACATTGCCTTAGATAACAGCAGACCAACTACACTGATTAAAATGCAACTAAAGCTTCCTGCATTGCCTCCTGACGCTTCAGTACATGCTAGGGGTTGAGGCACTGATTAGAAGTTGTTTTCAGTCCTTCATTGCTCCAGGTCTTCTTCTGCCAGCTAAAACAGGGAGGTACAGGACTCTAGCTCCAAAACTTCAGTCCAGCAGACAGAAGAGCAATAGCAGGAAAACAAAAACTCTTCAGCCAGCAGCAGTACAATGCATATTGCTTTTCCCTTGGAAGAAGGATAGAAAAGACAAGGAACTGTGACTCCTTGAGATCCTCCTGGGAAACTGAGGGAGGATGGATACATTCATGCCAAGTTCAATCTAGCCATTAGTAAATAATAATATATTCTACATTAATTTGTATTCCTTTCCACATCTTTCAGAGCATTCAGAAGACTATCATTGAACTTTTAGGCTACCTGCCATTAGTAAATGATGAATTAGGCTACTTTAGTGTCTCTGAGCATTTGAGTTGTTACAAGATATAAAATAATAAGGTCTCTGTCTCACTCTCATTTGCTCTCTTTATATCTTTATTCTTAAGTGTGTGGGGGTTTGCTTGTTTGTTTGTTTTAGTTAAGAAGATAAATGGTAGCACTTAAACCATTCTTGACAAATCTTTCAGCAATGGCTTATTAACAGAGACAGAAGCAGATTTTCTTCACAGACCTGACAATGACATTTACCCTGACCTAGAAGGAACACCTTCCTAAGTGTGGGAGGAAAAGTGGGAGGGACAGCAGGTGGAGCAAGAGGTCACAAGTATCCAGGGCAGTCGCGTATACGGGTAGAAGAGGCTATGTTACGCAGCAATAAATTGGCACTTGAGCTAGACACGTGGTGTCAGTCTCTGGTGTCCCTGCTCGGGGAGCAGACGTCTAGGCAGCCAATAGATGTTGTCTCTCGGGCTGGGATAGCATGGAGAGAGGCAACACTAAGCAATAAGAAATAGTTCACTTTCAATGCCAATTCAGTCCTAAGAGAATGCCAATTATGCCAAGTGTGCAAAAACAGATGTACGGTGATTTTGTAATACAGACCACACCAGGGACAAAGCTAAAATCATTCATCTCAATTAACTTAGGATCCAACGCTTAAATTAAACTGTTGCCTTAGAGGTGAAAGGCCATCACTTTATCCAACAACCCACCCATACCTTTTATAATAAATATAAATCTCCCTCTTAATGTTTAATATAATTTTCAAGCTATCTTTTTACAGTCCCAAAGACTGTACACCTTCCATGTAAGGCATAGAAAAATTACTGCTGTTTTACCTGTGCCTAAGTTTCAAGAGTCTTATCTGTAGTTCAAAAAGATGGTCAGTTGCCCTAAAATAACATAACCTAATCAATAAAAGCTACGATAATGATTTAAATTCCTCAGATTAGGAGATCACCTCTCATAAATAATATTAATAACTGTCAGATTTCCACATTACTTTTAAAGGTTGCCCAAGTGCTGCTTGAATTAAGATGCATTTTGCAACACATGCACTAGAATAAAACAATAAATGAAGGAACACTATGAAAACACGGTTTGTGCTGTCTCAACTGCATCGATGTGTCATTCAGTCTTCAGACACACGGCATGCAAGAACACCCACAGCTGTCAGTTCAGTGTCTACCAACACTGCTCATGTTTTTCATCAATAGCTTTCCAATACATACATGGGGCCTACAAGAAAGATGGGGATGGACTCTTTACCAGGGTGTGTCGTGATAGGACAAGAGGTAAGCTTAGGATGTTAGGAGCAAATTCTTCACTCAGAGGGTAGCAAGGCCCTGGAACAGATTGCCCAGAGAAGCTGTAAATGCCCCATGCTTGCAAGTGTTCAAGGCCAGGTTGGATGGGGATTTGAGCAACCTGGTTTAGTGGGAGGTGTCCTTGCCCATGGCAGGCAGGGGTGGAACAGGATGATCTTTAAGGTCCCTTCCAATCCAAACCATTCTATGTTTGCTTTTTTAAAAAAAACATTTTTTGTTTTTATTATATATTCATCTCCAACAAGTGAGCAGGGTATACTGAATCTAGTTTTGGTACAAATGTCAAGACTTGTACCCTGTAGTTCTCAATGTGGAAGAAAAAAAAATCCAGGCAATTTTCATTCCTGTACTGTCCAAATGCCCAGTTTATCTGGGGCACTCTTTGTCTTGGCTCTCAGGCTTACAATTAACATTTACTATCTCTTATAATTCCAATTTTAATTTATTATATATAAACTCTATTCAGTTTACTTCACATTTTTAACAAAATCCAAGTTCCATTATTTGCATCCACAAAATACTCAGAATACAATATTTTTATAGGGATCTTAAAATATATTGTCCATATGAGGAGATTTACTAGTTGGGTGTGGGTTGTTTTGTTTTTTTTTTTGTGGTGGTGTTTTTTTTGTTGTTGTTTGTTTTTTGTTTTTTTCCCCTTCTTGTGTTCCTGTTTGGATCTGCAGATGTGAAGTTGAACCTTAAGCTCTCAAATTTGGTTGGAAATAAATAAATTCATGAATCCTTCCTTTCACCTAGGTTGCTGGTGTTCTGCAGCTTCTATCATAAGGCTAGTCCAACTGCTCAGACCACTTTGAAGAGATTAAAAATAAGCATATATGTAGATTATAAGGTACACTATGAATCAATCTCTCCTCTTATGTGGCCAAGTGTTAAAAAAACAAGCTATAGCAACTGTTTTTTCCTCTGTTTTTACTCTTTGTTAATAATCTTCTATCACCTAGTTATATAATTAAGGAATCTCACCAAGTCTCAATGTTCTCAACTCTGTCAATATTGAATTAGTTGAGAAGCACTTCTCACTTACCTCCAAAGCATCTCACTGAAGTGAGCAAGAAATGGCAGATGGCAGGAATATAATGTTTTAACAATATCTCCCTAAAAGTTCCAAATATTTGGTTTATAAAAATAACAGGCATGCTGCCAGACAGTTAACCATATCCATTCATTTTGTTAAGGGCAGTATTCTGAAGCCATAAGTATTGATCCTTCCTCCATGAGGGGAAAGGGGAAAAATAACTAGTTATGTTTACATTACCTTACATACAAATTCTATGAACACTCAAACACTTTAGTGGACTAATCTCATACCCATTTTTTTCCACATTTACAGGCAGCTTGCAAAGCCTCCAAATTCTTCCAATTCTTACATAGCAAAATCTCTTCCATTGCTGAAAAAGAAAATAAAACATGCAAGACCTACTTTTAAATAAAATGTTACCGAAACCACACAACATTTTTGCTGATTTGGACATATTTGGAAGGGAGAAAAAGAAAGTAATAATATGTCTGTGTGATGGGTACTTTTTTTCCCTCCTTACTTCTCTAAATTGTATTAGGTCAAGTTATACTTGCTGAAACTGCTGTTCCAATCCCCTGCCCCCAGCCCAGCTCTTTCCACAAAAAAGTCCAAGGATAAGACAGTATACTTAGAAAAATGTTTATGAACCTTCTACAGAATTTCTTCTGTGAAGACACAAAAGAAACATCTTTAGTAATTTGTTTTGATAATTTATCTATTTGTTCCAACATTTAGGCATTACTAACATATTTTAAACAAAGACATTCATTCTTCTCCTCAAAATGATCTATGCTGTGATTTTAAGGTCTGTTAACAATACCTTTATTTGCCATTTAAAGATTGCAAAAAATAAATGCAAATAAAAGTAATATGTGATATATATTTATAGCTCTCCAAGACAGTTGTACCAAGAGTATAGCCAAAACAATCATTGGCTGATTTATTTCCTTTGCTTACAACATTCAGTTAGGTGTTATTTATATATTACGCATATGTAACCAATTCATACCAAGTTTTAAAAAGCTTTAAGATATACAAGCAAAATATGACCTGAAAGGCCTTCTAAACATTCAGCATAGAATATTAAAGATATTTACAAGTATTCACTGGGCAGTCTGAACAATTTTGCTCCTACAAACCCGTCTTTGTCTGTTACATTTTCTCCACTGAAGTCTTGCTTCCAAAGAAACTTGTTCAGAATGCTCTGTCTTGGCTAGTCTAACTTGTAATCTAGCATCTTTCTAAAGCAGACACAAGAATTACGATATGACCCTGTGAGGCTTGAAAGTGAAGGAAGCTAGACAAGAATTGTATTTGGACAAGAGACCACTAGCACTCATAATGCTGCAGGATGTGGTATTAGTGATTCATTAGGTAGCATGCCTCCAGCCAAGTCCATATTAAAATTAACTGTCTCTATATTTTCTCTCCCTAGCTTAATATATCACTCTTGTTAGATGTGAGAATGATGCAGCCTGCGCTAAACAAAAGTCTGGAGCACTAGGAAATTATCAAAACTGTTGAGAAAAAAAAAAAAAAAAAAAGAAGGGAGAGGAGAGAAGGAAGGAGGGAAGGGAAGGGGGCATCTATCATTGCATGGATGTCTGTCTAGAGAAATTTCCACTTCTCAAGAATCCATCCGCCTCTAAAACTTACCTTAGAATTCTCCCCACCCCGAATCCTGAATACGTACAAAAGGTATTATGGGCATACAAGAAAAACACTATGCTTTATTCTAGCTGTTGCTAATGCATTTCACCTCTATAGTTTCCACAAAAGCAGAATTTCCACAGTGCAAGTAATATATAAGAAGCATGCTGTGACATGGCACCAGCTCTCAGCTCCTTGATGCTCCACCTTCTTCCCTTTATAGGTCTATCAGAGTATGACTGCAAAACATACCAAGTATTCAAAAATTATTCCTTTATTCCAATTTGAAGACAGACTCTGCCTGTTTCTCAGGCAGCTTTCTTGATGATTTCCCATCAGACAGAAACACCATTAGTGTACAGTAACAGGACTAGCATGGGATTAATATCATGTATCCCTTATCAAAGTCTAGCCTAGACTGGGATGATAAAACGTATGGTAAAATACAGATTTGGTCCCTTAAAATACATGCTGAGACTATGTCAGAAGATGCCAAAAGTATCACTGCAGATTGCAGAAGAGACCAACTATTGTGTACAGTTATTCTCAATCCCCCCTCAAACAACCACTAACTCATGTATGATTCTTCTTCCAGACAGTGACAGAACTTATTTCAACCTTGTCACTCCTCTGGAAATACAAAACAGCCTAACAAGAAACCTGTTCAGAAATGCTAAGAGGTACAGAGGAAATTTGTTCATCAGATAATGCATCTGCCTTTCTACTTCACAAATTTATCACAAATGAGTTTTAAGAGATTAGTGTGTTTCCAGATTGAACGGAAAGTTACAGTCCTCGTGGCAGATACAGCTGAAGGTGATCTTCATAAATTAAAAGCCAACCTTCATTTGAGGATGAAATTATGTAGTTTGTGTGGTTTTACAGATTTCTTTCTCAAGCTGCTGACTACACTGTTCGCTACTGGATGTGTGTTGTGCATCATTATTTCGGCTGACTGGTGATTGCCTAATGGATAGAGCGCAGGTGAAGCTTCTTGCATCTGTAAACCTCCTGATCACAGTACTATGGTTAGTTTTAAGTGTCACTTATGCTCTGCATAATTTAAAAAACAATCAAACAAAACAGAAAACCACTTCCTTCTCTGCATTGGTTTCTCACATGCCAACCACCAAGCACTCCCAAAATCAAAACTGTGCTGAATCACCCTTTATACCTGTTCTCTTCAATAACGTAGTGTAGTAGGACTATCGAATCCCAGGAAGACAGATTACCATTTGAGGACAGATGTATGCTCTGTGATTCTACCATTTGTGTCCTCTTGTACCTCAAAAGTTCCCTGGCTTTTAGGGGAACGTAAAGAGCTGCAGGTAGTATCATCAGCTTAAGTTACCCCTGTGCCCTAAGCCATGCTGGCACACTTCTTAGAGACTAGATCTTTCTCCCTTCTGCTATGGACTTCTTGAATGATACTGGGCACATCATTTATATTAACATATTAATGACTAATTCATCATTATGTATCTATTATTAAATATATTTATTTCTTATTAAATTTCAATAATATCCACATACAATGACAAAATCACATCCACTTTCCAGAAGGAGGAAGGACAACACTTTTGGACTAATGCTGAAGAATGACTAAGGCAAATATCTGCTGTAATTTATGAGGGAAATCTGGTCTCAGCAATTGCAACTTTCATGGAAGTAACTGAAAATTCAGTTGTAATTTAGATAGCATTTAAATTATTCCTAAACCTGTGTGGATCAGGAAAAACAAAACAAAACAAAACAGACAAACAAGCCAAAAAAGCAACACACACTACACATACCCCACTGTCAGCAGATTGCAAGATAGAGTGACCTCCCTGCAATTTAACTTACATCTCTTCCATCTTCATCTTTCCCCAGGGGCAAATTCAGCCCTGACCTAAACAGACACAGATCCCATTAAATTACACTGGGACTGAATCCAGTAATGCCAGGTCACCCAATAACCTCAGAAGTATGGGTGAAACCTATTTTGTTCAAATGTGAATAACAAATCGGTGCAAGTTGCTGCATTATTTTTCCAATTACATCATCATTGAATTTTTCTATTATCTGCATGTCACTAAATTGAGTCAACAAGATATTCTAAATTGGTAATGAGATCCTTAGCCATTCAGCACTTATTCCTGTTAAGGAATGATACATAGAGGGGCCTGCTGTCTTCAGTCATCTGCTTTTACAGCACAAATCACAGCTCTCTGCAGTGATGGGTTCTATGTCCTCATCCACAGGACTTGCACGCGTGATTTCAGCTCTGTTTCTCAAGAAACAATCATTGTTTTAAGACTGTTTTCTTTTAAACCTACCTTAAGGATTGGCTTTCATTCAGCATTTGAGGAAAGAATATTGTTTATACGTTCATTCTGCAATCAATTTTAAATGAAATCTGCCAAAATTCTAATGATTTTGATATTCTTAGTATTGACAATATTCTCTAATCACTTCTACTTGCTACAATATCTAGCTATGTAAAACCACTTTTCATTACAAAGGTTTAGAAGTAGCCAATGACATCTGGTTAAGCACACCTTTAGCTCCTTACCTGAGGTGATGATCAAGTAATTCTTGCCAGAGTACAGAGTTAATTCAGAGAGCATAATTTAGGGAATCAATAAAAGGACTTCATAAACTAGAGTAGCATGATTATTAGCAATTTTTTCTTTTTCAAATTTCAACAAACATACGCAACATTACCATCTGATTTCTTCTTACATGCTTTGAGAACACTGCGTACACTGAAGATTGAGGATAGTCTGTAAATAATTTCAAAATCTAAACATGAAAACAGGCAGGATTACTACGAAGACTTTCCTGTCCTAGCAAGGAAAAAAAAAAAAAAAAAAACAAAAACAAACTGAAGGTATCAATCATCCAGTTTTAACAGCAGCTGACTAAAACTATTCATTGAATTGTGCCTGGCTGCTACTGTGTCCCCATGAATAACTCTCAAAGTCTCCCCCCCGCCCGCCCCCCTTTTTTTTGTTGTTTCTCTGAGTGGACTCTTAACAGCACTTTTTCCCCCCCTTCTGAATAGCTTAGAGGGATCAGCTGAAAAGAAACACCATTAGGAAAAACAAAAGTTTTCAAAGAAAAAGTAAGAACAAAGTGGACATACTAGTGACAACTTGTGATTCATGGCCTATGCTAAGCTTTGCCCTTCTCTTTACCTCAATACACTCTTCGGTTTTACTGCTGGGTAAGAGCAGGGCAGACTATTGCACTTCTCCTAGCAACCAAAAATCACTTAAGGAAAAAGGACATGTCTGCTGAAAGGGAGAACAGAGAAATTTGGGGTCATACAAAGCCAGACATATGTTCTTTTGCATTTCATCCTAAATTGGTCAGTTGTCATAAAGAACTCAGTAAATAATAGTAAAGAGTTGTGTTTTGCACAGATTCATGTTTGATTTATTTTTCTACCTGTCACATATTTCATTTTCTTGTAATTCAGTTTTCTAACAGTTCCTACTACTGTTTATAGTTTTGCCTTCAGGGACATTATATTCTACTCGTTACAGTTTCTACAATTACTTTCCTTCATCATAAGTGTGTATCAATATGATTATATGTAATTCTACAGAATATAGATTTATTTATTTATTTATTTTTAATCTAGACATACACACAGAACTACTCTTACAGTTTTAAAGACAACGGTACTAAAAGACAATTTTATCATAGGATCCCATTATTCCACATGCTGTGATTTTTATTCTGTGAGACTATCTTACAGAACAAAACTGCCTAGTCTCATTAGGTAACCACCACATTACACACCTTAAGTTAATGAATCAATTTCATGCAGAAGAAAAAACAAAAACAGAAAAAGTTTATAATTTAGGCATACATCTGAATAGACACATCACACTGATTAGTTTGAAATCAAAGCATTACATTTTAACATCCAGTTTGGTAACAAAACAGATGAAATAAATAGCTCAAGGATAAAATCAGTAGTAGTCTGCAGTATTTCTGATAACTATTTTCTGTCCCAAATAAGGTTCTTTGTTTAATAGCTGTTTAATACCTGTTGCCTTGACTTAAACTGAATATTTTAATTAGCCCACTGAATTTCTCTTACACATCATAAAAGTATATATACAAAAGAGTCCAGCCAATCTATCACACTTCTGCAGTACATTAAGTTAATGGCACTTAACTTACTTAGTTCACTGCATCAAACTACAACGTAGCATTGTTTTGCAGTCACTCCAAATAAATCTGGTCTCTACCAGTTTAACAGAAAGGTTCCTTCTCTCCATGAATAAGTAATGCAAAAATAACATAATGATATAAAGCCTAAACACACTGTGTATAAAACACCAAAGTTACTAGTCATCAGCAATATTATGTTAAGCGTAACAGCTGCATTCTGCTCCTTTCTTTACTCCCCATGCCACATTCCCTGTAACCCTGCTCCCCTGCTATTCTGTCCCTCCCCTCACTCCCTGCTTCAAAATGGGGCAGCCCTTTAATCCATCAAGCCCCTGGCTTGGAACCAGGCTAATATACCCCTCCTCCCAGCTCACAGTGCCATTCCTCTCCCCAGAGAGCACCCTCATGCTACTGTGCACACAGGACCAACAGGCTCTTCCAGGTCCTGAAGGGGACGCAGTGTGCTGAGCCCAAGTCTGAGGTTTTAATGCCATTTGAATGCTTCGTAATATTGATATGCATGAAACCTACCCCTTATTTACAGGGTTCTCTTCAGGATACACTATAACTCTTATGCTAAAATTGATCACTCCTTTTGCCATGATGAAATCATTTGGGCTACATGACATGCAGACCTTGAAAACTGCACAGAATGACAGCTTGAAAAACCATGATTACAGGGCTCATGCAGCATTAAAATACTTCTCATAACTGCTTCTTAACTCTTGACATTTTCACAGCAGTAAAAAAGTACTGCTGGTACCCTGGCATGAACAGTTACTCCATTCAGTCTGACTGAGAAAGAAGTTGACCGATGTTAGTTACCTGACATTTTGGTTTTAAAAGGTTATTTTTTTTCCACTCGGTTTCTCCTGCAATCAATGGCAAGTGATGAATAGAAGTGAAATACAGAGTTTATTGTGTTTTACAACTTGCTGCTGGCCACTTATTCTTCACATTATTTGTCCAATCTTCATTTCTGACAAGCACGTTATAGACATTCTCCTGGCCTTGGCACACCACACTGAAGCTGTACTGGTAACACAAAGACATATTAAGAGTCCACGTGCTACAACTCTGTAGCATAATCATCCAGGTGAACTCTCATGAGTAAGACCATACTTCAGCCCTTGACATCCTTACTCACGCTACCAGATGATTTCCGTACAGACAAAAAAAGCCGATGTCTCAATTAATCTGAGGAAAAACAATGAAAGAAAAACAATGAAAGAAAAGGTAAATTATAACCTAGTATAAAGCTGTACAAGGGCAGGCCACTGTCTCTCACTGTAGTCAGGCTGAAGACGTACAGTGAAGATGCGTTGACAAGAAAGGTAATTCAGCAAAGCAAGCCATCAAGGTTGCTTTTGCAATGAGCACCTGAATATGACGAGGAGTTAATCTGAAAACGCTCTGTTTTCTTCCAGTCATCATTCACACAGGTAGTTAGAGCCAAACAATTCTCTCCACAGCCAGGACTGATAAATGGCATACAAAATTTGCAGTAAGACCTGGAATCACCCTATCTCAATTGGTTTTGAAGCATACACTGGAGTCACCAAAAGATTCGATGCCTTCAGTTATCAGCAAGCCAAAGATGATACTTTCACCAGGAAACAAAGCAAAACAAACAAGTCATTTTTAACATTACGCTGGGTTTTACTGTGCAACTAAGCTCAGGGAAGGATGTTTACAAATCTACCTAGGCTGTAACCAGAAAGTTAGCTCAGAGTCCAGTTAAACTGATATGATAACTTACAGAGAGCTGTGGATAACAACCATTATTCAGTGAGTTTACAGACAAATTGCTTAGCCAAAAAAAATAGCTGGGGAATAATACTGAAGACTGCAAATTCAACACATATACACATGCAACTTCTGCCAAAATATAGCTTAAATTAACATCTTCACATCACGATTGCCCATAATATAAAGATGAATCTCAATTAAGCTTGGCTACTATAGCACAGCAGCACAATGTACGTACCAGCAGGTTATTACATGGGGACTACTGGTTAGTTTATGTATTGTTGCTCATGTATTTATTTATGAAGGATATTATTTTAATAAAATTAAGAGCACATCTTGGCTCTCTTCCATGGCAGCAAAGCTGCCGAGATGGAATTAAAAAGCCATTCCTTACTTCATGAGCACTTGGCTTGGAAAATATTAAGAATTCACATCATTACATCCAAAACCCAGCACAAGCAGCAGACTTCTGATTAGGAAGGGATACTCTGCACTAGTAAGGAGAGCACTACAGAACAAGTAAGGAGTAGGTATGACTGAAGCAGCAACATGCACTTCTACCCTCTATTTTTTGGCAGCTATCTCCACGGAAGGATGCAGTAACAAGCCAACTTTATCTTGTAACAAGCTTGCATTTATAAAGATGAAATAATGATTTAAGATGCATGTCTTATAGTAACTCAAGATATTGCCTGTTTTCAAAGGTCTTTCTCACGGAGGGCTGAATACGAAAATTGTTATAGATTTCAGTGGTACAGAATCAGGTCCTAAATTAACAAGGCCTTGTTTAATTATCTGATACAATAATGAAAACTATTAATCACCTGTGGTCAATACTTATTTTGTTAAGGAAAGGGTTGGAAATGGGGACAACATCAACAACTCAATCTTACCACTGGATGTGTAACCTTAAGGGCAGAAGATCTACCATTTCTGTTGTAGAGTAGAAGCTAGGTCTGAGAGTAAAGGTGATGAAACTAAAATCTACATCCACCAATCCTTTCTTACATGTAATTGTTTTGCAAAGTTCTCATTAGTAAAAATCCACATAAATAGTCCTGTATAAAAGATAGCCTTGACACTACTGCTGAAATAACAATTCTGTATCGTTAGATTCTGTATTGTCCTCTGTATCAAAATTTAAAGGAATTTTCAGAATATATATGGAATGCATATTTGAAAAATGAATGTATGAGAAGACTTGGGTAACACAATAAAATTTCAGTTAAAAAATTAAAAAGTAAAAAAATGGTACCTACACATATGAAATACCTGCTCAGTCTGAAATGAAATAAGTAAATAAATATTTACTTGGGAAGAGTGAATACATACTTTCTTCTGCACACAAAATAAAAAGATTCCAGGAGAAATTTAGAAATGAGAACCAGTAACCTAGCCTGTTGGCAAGAAACAGCATGATTACTAAGTATCCTCTGCCAAGGTTGGTACCAGAGGTGGCGAGCCAGATGGCAGCCACAAGGAAGAGCAACCTCTGCCATGCCAGCTAACAGATAAAGCCTGACAGCAGTGTTCCCCCTAGGTGGTTGAAACAGAGTGTACAGAACCTGTTAGCAATCTATTTAGCTGAAATCAATACATGAATAGCAATTCAAGGGTAGCAAATGGCTAAAAAGCCATTGCATACTCTTTAGTAATTTTCACTAAATGGTTCAGCAGTGGACAGAGCATGCTTCGAGGTTAGTGCAATGACTCTACATAGCATTGCTATAAAAATGCAACTCCTGGAAAAGGAGTTGACCGGACAGACTAGCCAATGCTTCCATTTTCTCTCAATTAATTTTTAGTGCATGTTCTTGATGCTTTTTATGCATCCTTAAAATATACTGACATCCTTTTGTCTACTTTTAAGACTGTATACCTTTGGCTCGCATTGCTATAATTAGCTTGCATTGCAACAAGTTTTCCACAAGCAACATCAACCACATAACTCCAGAAAGCTACTAATGGAAGGACTATTATACTAAGTTGAATTCACTGAGAAGTTTTATTTTTATTTTTAAACAAACAAACAAAAAGATGTTCTGTCTTTTCTAAAAGAACTGTGGGTATCAGACCATTTGCAGTGTCCACATTAGCAAATGAACAAAACAAATTACTTGGACTACCAAATTACTTTTCAAACATATCCATCTCTGCAAGTGCTATGACAGCATTTTCTCATTGCCTATCTGTTGCACATAAATATATGCTGTTGCAATTACAACTTAGGAGAACGGAAGTAAGGAAAGCACAACATTAAGATTAATTCAGCAGAACTTTTCATCATGGGCATAAATTCCTCCCTACTCAGCAAAGTTTTTAAGCATATGATTAACTTCGAACACATGTTTAAATTCCCATCAGCTTCACTGAGGTTCTGTGTAAGCAATAGCAGCACACACCTAAATGCTCTGCAGAATTGGGTCCTAGGGAAGAACAAGATAAAGGAAACAGAAAATCTCCATTTCAACAGACTTTTTCTCTTAAGGTATTAAAATGCACACATTCCACAGAATCAAAGGTTATCCATCAACACCAAAACTCAACATGAGAGATCAAGACCCTGTCAGCTCAAGTACGCACTGGAAGAATATACTCCAGCTTTTTATGTAAGCCATGTTCTCTGATGGACAACTGAGATCTGCAGAAGGCCACAGATATGTACCCCACAAGTGGAAGAAATAAAACATTTTTTTAAAAAGAAATAGAAAACATAAGATAAAATGCTTGATCCACCATTTTCCATACTTTTCATTAAGAAAATAAGAGCTTTTTGTAAAATATGAAGATAAGAGGTTGCTTTTATAAAATCTTTCTTGCATAAATTTAACACGATCACACATAGGAGATTACCACACTTGCAGTTTTCAAGAGCCAGCCAGCCTAAATAGCCAGCCCTGACATAAAAGGTTGTCATGTTCACTGAAAGCACTGGAAGTCCTACCAGGGCTGAATTTGGCCCACTCAATCTATTTTCTATGGCAATGTCCACATGCCGGTGTTCACAGTAGCTGGGAACTTTTCTGTTAATATTCTTTCTTGCAATCTTTACTAATGATTGGAAGAAAGACTAGAAAAAAAAAAAAAACACACACACAACTATGAAAGTCAACTGACCCCCATGATAAAATATGTAATTAGCTATTTTAACTCTAATATCTACCATTTGATTTTATGGTACAGTGCCTAATATTTTAGTTAGTTAGTTATTTAAAAAGAACTGTAACCAACATTGGTAGCTAAAGAAAAAAGAAGAGACAATTGCAGTTATTCCCTGAATAGACTGCAAGTATATGGGCAGGGCTACAAGAAAATCAAAAGCACAGTAAAAACATATATATGTGCCACATGCTTTCTGCCATTTTCATTGAGCTCTGCAATTTTCAGGTGACACAGAAGCATGGACAGAGAAAATAACACAGAAGAAAAAAAAATACCCTATTGATCTACACCACTGTGCAATACCATTTTAAAGTCACTAAACAAAGTTAATCTCATAGAAAAAATTATGGCTATCATGCATCAGATGGTGGTGTCTTTCTCTGGACCTCATACCAAGAGAGCAAAATAAATAAGAAAACCACACCAAACCAAACAAAAATAACAACAAAACCACCCTCAAAAACAGAAAGGCATTAGGAGGTAACTTTTAAAGACAGAAAACCAACCAAGGACTTATTAAATTAGTGGTCAATTGGGGTTTGCCTTTTTCCTTCAAGTATTATAAATAGCGCTAATGTTGATGTATATCTTTTCAAAGCAACTGGTGGTATATGTCACCCAAAGGTATAATCACAATTATTATGCTTCCAAAGGGACAAAAGTATTTCATGCCAAGCTTGCATGCCAGTATTTCTCCAAAGCTACTTGTTAGTCACTTATACAATGACAGCTTGACTGTACTTTGTCATGATATGCTATCCACACAGTCAGTGGGTTTTTTTTGTATGCATTTGTATTTTATTTATTTATTTTAAAGAGTTGTTAACATGCAAACCTGACACAGTCTCTGAAAAGTCCCCCCAGGAAAGTGGAGTTTGTATTCTGGGCAGTTTCTTGGCATTTTTTCCCCTGTAACGGTCTAGCTATACACTAGCTATGTGCTTCACCCGCTCCCCCACCCTCATCCTATAAGGCTAAAATAGGACAAAGGTTCTACTTGTGTTCCCCGTGAACTAACTAAATAAATAAATAAATAATGTCTTGCTCCTGACGTTCCAGCAAGCTGGTTAATTGCATTTGTTTCATGTATCTCCAAACAGCCTGGTACATTAATTACATTCTGTAACACCAAGCTCCTCTGATTCACTCTTGTCACTTCCACTGAGCACTTTAATTGTCTTCCTTCTAGCTACGTATAATTTTAAACACTTACTAATAATTACATTTCTATAGCCTGATGTTTTCAGTTTATATACAAAGGTACCTCTGAGAGGGGTGGCCTTAAAGTTGTGAATCAAAATGTGTTACAGTAGGGTAAAAAAATAATCCCCACAAAACCATGACCATGATGACAGACACAAACGTTCTACTAAATCCTTTCACAGTTCAGACTTCCTACAGCTTAACATATACATCCATTAGGCAAAACCCATTTTCGTATCGGTAGACCAAACCGCAGGTTAAACTGCATAGTTTATTATGCCAGCAGTGTAAAGCACCACTTCAGTGTCTCTCCCTTCTCGGCTATTTCGCCTCGCTTCTTGCTTGGGGTGGGAGGAGATGAGAGGAGGGGCAGAACTACCCAAAGCAGCCTGTAACTCTAAACAATAATCCTAGAGCCCTCGCTTAAGGGCTGACACGGTCAGTGCTGCAAGCAGTAGCCTTCTGGAACAAAGTTTTCTCTCACCGGCAGAAATAGCCAGGGTCCCAGATCCTAAATTCACCCGCAGCCTGGCAGACTTTTTGCAGCCTGACAGTATTTGCTTAGAAATGCAAATACTCGGTGGTAGGAGGGCTGCCAAACATTTGATCCCGGCACACGCACATGTAGGACCGTGCAGATGCTTGCTTTCTAGTTGTGTGCTTGAGCTACAGTAATGCATTTAACGTCGATGCTGCAGCACAGCGCCAGCCCCCACTCCGAAAGAGAATTTACCCTTGCGTTGAAGTTTCCGCCCTACCAAAGCGTGCCTCCCCTAAAATGCTCCTTTATATCCCCTCAGCCACTCCTTGAACTCGAAAACTGCCAGAAGCGTGGCAGAGCAAACCCAAAAGAGGGGGAAAACAGACATCAAAATATAAAATAAAAATAAGAAAGCCCAGCACAACAACGCCTTTCCCCCTAGCGCTCCTACCCCTCACGACCACGCTCTCTGGGGGCAGTCCTTAACAGAGGGGGGCAGTCCTTAACAGAGGGGGGCAGGACGTGATGTCGGGGGGCAGATGATGTCGGCGGGACAGGATGGTGCCGGGGAGAAGCCCCCGGCCGCACCTGCCCTGTCCCGCGGGGCACGAGGGCAGTGCCACGCCGTGCCAAAGGAGGCGTTTAGGGACTCTGGAAAGTGGCCAATTCGCCTCACCTGGAGCGAAGGCACAGCTAACCGATTTATTTCATCAGCTGGCTCTCCCGGAAAGTTTAACAATAGGAGGAGGCAAAGTAACGCCAGGTACAGCGGCTCCCTGCTTCCCTACCACCACTAGCACCGCGAAATGGGAGATTTAGCACGGGGATTTTTCCCCTTCCCCGCTTTCTCAAGCCGATATTCTACCATTCGTACGCTACTTTTCCACTGAGTTAGCAGATGGGAAGGACTGCTTATTGGAAACATATATTATCCATCCCCCGACACCCCCCCCTCCCGCCCCCAAATGCCATTTTTATACCAGAAACAAAGTTAAGGCTCTGTAACGCTAAAGCTCATAATACTGTCCATGTGCTGTCCCAAATCAGCTTCAGATGAAGGGGAATTCTGCACAGAAGGGCACAGCTAAAACAAGCCAACTTACCATAGCCTTGAAAAAATGCAAATCCAACGAGCAGGAGTGGCGTCAGCAGACCCATTTTGACATATTAAAAGCAATCCCGATCGTTTGCGAGACCAATTCCACAGAGATCCAAAAACAGAAAAAAAAGTATCCAAAGCCAGTGAGACGCAGGGTCCAAAAGTTTTCAGTTTCCTAGCAGCTACTTAGAGCGGAAAGGGAAGCCTGGAAGCGAAAAGCTGCAGATGGAAAGGTCTTGAGTGTGCCACTTTTAGATCCATACAGATTAGAGCAGGGAGCGAGCGAGCACCGAAAGCTTCTGCTTTGCACACACGCTCCTTCCTAAATTCCCACCAATCCAGCCCGAGCAGGGGAATTATTTACGTGTGTCTAAGCCCCTCTTTAGGATCCATGGCAATCCAAACGCCAGCTCTTTCTTCCGAGGCCGAGGAGAGGCTCTGAGAGAGGACCTGATTCCTAGAAAGTGTTCCACAAACTTCCCGGCACTTTGCAGGAAAACCATTGGCTCGGTTCGGCTATTTTGCTTGCCTCTCTCCCTCCCCCTACCCCTTTTCCTCTCTCTCTCCCCCAAATCAGTTCAAGCTGCGGAGTTTCTCACTTAACTTCCATAATAGGAACGCCTAGGCAATGTGCTACAGGAGGGAACGGCTTTCTCAGCATCCCCTGCGAAGCAAGCCGCCTCAGTCCCCTGCACCTCCCTACTCACTGGAAACCCGAGCGGGAACTGCCGGAGGGCAGCAACTCCGCCGGGGAGCCGCTGCTGCCGCTGTGGCAGCGGGGTGCGTGCGGCTGGGGGCGCGGAGACCTCCCGGGCGGCCCCGGCAGCCCGGCGACCGCCTCAGCCTCGCCTCAGCCTCTCCCCTGCCGCCGCCTCCGCCTCCCGCCGCCGCGGACACCCCGGGCTGGCGGGGAGAGGGAGAGAGAGGGAGGAGAATAAGCGCGGCGGCTCCCGCGGCTGCCTGGCGAGGGGAGGCTGCGGGGTGGGGACTAAAGCGCTGCGCCCCGCACCCACGCGGCGGCGGCGGCGGGCGTGCACCAGGCACGGGCCCCGCGATCGTGGGCGAGCCGCTGAGGCTGCTCCACGCTTCGCTCCCCCGCACGCAGGCGAGGCAGCCCCTGGGCTGGGGGAGGCAGCCCCTCGCCTAAATAATAACACCACACGGGTCACGCGTGACCTGCCCCACCCCCGGGTCCGCTCAGCGGCGGGGCACCGCCGAGCACCCCTTACAGCCCTTCTCTTACAGCCTTGTACCCCTTACTCACACCCCTGTCCCCCTTCCCTCACACCCCTGCCTCGCACCTCTCTCCCGCCCCCAGCACCGCCCGCTGGCGGTAGGGCCCCCGGGAAGGGAAAAGTGCCGCCGGGCAGGGAGGGAGCGAGCGGGACCGAAGGGAGCCCCCCTAGCACGAGGCGGCGGTTGGGCGGCCGTTGGGCCGCCGTTGGCGGGCAGGCGGTGAAGCGCCGCACGGTGAAGCGCGGGCGCCCCCTACCGGCCACCGGCAGGCAACGGCCGCTGCCTCCTGTGGCGGCAGGGGGCCGGGGGGGCAGCGCCCAACGACGGCCGCCTCGCCTCAAGCCCCCCGCGTGGCGGTGGGCGAGGGGGGAGCGGTGAGAGGGAGGGAGCGGGCTGAGGGACGGGGTGCCTTTGCTGCCGCCGAGAAGGTGGAAGAAGGACGGTGGCACGTAACCCCGCAGGGAAACCCCTCAGAGACGAGGGTAATGCGTATAGCTAGCTTATATATATATATATACACATATATACACCATATATACATATATAAATAGATACAGCATAGATCCTCGATTTCAACGTCCCTCTTCAATATATATATATATATATATGATTATTTTGGACAACGACACTAGGTAAAAACCGCTGAATAGAAAGGTAGGAGTTGTGCTTTGCTGCACCAGGGTGAGCAGGGCTACCTGAAGAGGAGGGAACACTTCTTACGTCTTAGGCAACTCATCCAAAATATTTTTTTTCTTTTATCGAGTCTCCTGCTTTTTGTTTTGCATGTCCTAGAAGTATTTATATAATAGAGATTATTCTTTTAGTAAGCTTTTCATGTAGACAATCCGAACCATATTCCTGCAAACTGTACACTGCTCGCACATATGCCAAAAAATGATCTGCAAGTTATTTCTTACTCAGTTGTTGTGTAATCAGTGACAAAATTGCCAAAAGTGACAGTGTGAGGGGTTTGTAGTGTTTTAAGTGCCCAAGAAGATTCTTGCTGTTCCATACAAAGCCAGCAGACACCTCCAAAGCCTCTTTATGCAAATCAGGGAGCAACGTCCTCCGATACAGTATGCCCGGTAGATAAATAGATATTAACACACCTGAAGACTACCTCGTGAAGAAGGCTGTAATTAAAGCTAACTATGGTACGGTGATCAAAATGGCTTGTGAATTGGTAAAACCAGAAAACCATAAATCACCTGCCTAATGACGATTTGTGTAACATGAAATATTAAAGAATATTTCCCTTTTCAGTGGACATTTCAAGGGCACTGTTCATGAAAATGCTGGCTTGTTTATTACAGAATTTAAAATCTGAAACAGTTACACAATGTACAGTTCTTTTTGTGCTTCTCAAATAAATTTAAGATAAATTTAATAACAGCTGATGCAGACCAGAACAGTTGGTACATGTATACAGTCTTTAAAACCCGTAGGTACAGAGGTACCTGTAAAAGGGTATAATGACTCATATAAACATTATAAGGGAAATCAATGGGCTATTCATTATAGCTGCTTCTGTTTTATTCTTTCACTTCCACAGAATACCACTTTGCAAAACTTTGAAAAGTTTCAGCCAAATTTAATCAAGTATTTTTAAGTATAAATTTGCATGTATGTACTTCAGTGGTAGTTCTTTTTGTTTTGTTTTGGAAAAAGTTAACAGTCCTCTGAAATGGATAGCAGGGTCTGAAAGAGTTGAGAAACTGTCTTGTGTATTGGTTACTGTTTGCTCAAATTGAGAAAACGGGGCTATGTTTGAATAGTGTGCAAAACAAAACCAAAAAAAAAAATGTAATGTCATATGGAGATCCTGCTGGAGGGGTATATTGGAGGTTTACATGTGTTACAGCTTACAAGCACATGCCATGTCACAGATGAGAGTCACTGGCCTATGAGCAGAGTTTGCTTGGAACAGCATTTGCTTCCATTACAAGATGTAGTCCAGATACAAGAATTAAAAACAGTATGCTTCTCTCTCCTGTCTTTCAGTAACCTCCTATGAACATGGCCAACTAGACAGATGTTCTTTGTGTGAACAGCAAAGCCTCTACAGGGGAAGTGAATGTGCCAACTCTTTGGCTATGAGCAATATGCCACCCGATGAAATACTTATGTAAGCAGGATGAAGAAAAGACATGTCACTATTGGCACACATAAATCTTCAGTTCAAAGAGTGCTGTTGAGGTGGGACTTTGAAACAAGGAAATTACATGGTAAGATTGCCCTGATTCATATGAAGGGCATTCAACAAATGAAGCAGGACTAATTTAGCAAAACAACAGTAAGATCAGATATATGACTGTAGTAAAAGCAAAAGCTTCATTGCTTCTACCTTGGATTCCTACACTAATGCATTACAATATTTAATATGAGAAATCAGATCTAGTGTTTAAAGTAAGTGTTGTAAGAGTAGCACTCTTTTCAGATGAACTACATTCATAGCATTTTTCTTCTAAACCAATAGTAAAACTTCTGTTAATTTGATGTTACAAATGCTTATAATATATCCTACCTGCTGGTTGCCATAAAAAGCTTTTGTTAACCACTTAAAGGGGAGAGGATGGCTTGAGGTGGATTATGTATAATTTATTCCAAATACTAGAGCTACTTATCCAGGAATTGCTTAAAGCGGCTAGAGATTTTTAATACCTAGTAATATGCTCGATATGTGATGGTCATATGTGGGTCACTAATTTAAATTATAATCTGGTCTTTTTAGATTCTGGAGTAAAGACAGGTCCAGAGGATAACAGAATATCTAATGTTAGGCTGCCTCAGAAACACAAAAACAAAAGGGGAAATATGCTCAATATGCATGAAACTTCCAGGATAAGATACTTTTTTGTTCCTCTGCCACCAGTGGCTGCTGTGCTATTCTGTTCCAGGTCACCAGGTTCTGATGTCATTGGACTACTGAATGTATGATGAGAGAACAGGATTCATAGTTTTTAATCTTTATAAATGCTGAAGCATGAGTGTTACTCCTGCCCCAGTCAATGGGATCTTCCACACAAAGTCTGGACACTGGAAAGTAGTTGAAGAACTCAATCCAGAAAAAGCTGATGTGTTGGTAAAGAGTGTAAGCATTGTAGCTAGATCTTTCTCATGGAAGGACCCTGAAAATTAGTTTTTCTGCTGTACTTAGCTATCACAATTTTGTCTAACCTCCTTTCCTAGAACAACTTCCATGGTTCGTGTGGAGAAAAGAAAAATGATGGGCATGAGAGGCATATGTTTTATTCTCTATTGCATAGCTCTCTCTTGCAATGCAGAGGACCACCTTCCGCTTCAATATTAAGGTTCCTAACTTGCGACATCTGACTTCAGAAAGTTCCTATGGAAATACCAGCCAAACAACACTCGGGAACCCTGTTCTGAAATATCCTCATCTTGCTAGCCTTTGTTAGTATGTCTGCAATATTTTTAATTACTAGTACAGATAACTGCTCACCACAATCACAAGAATGATCTGTACCATTGGTAAGTAAATATTTTGTAAATTAAATTATTACAAGTTTTTTGATATACATCATATGCTCCTTTTAAGTTTTGCATCCACAGCTCATTAAATGTGCAAAAACTGGTAACAGAAAGATGGTACAGATTCCTGGCAATTTTTAAAACAGCCTCACCTAAAATAAATTCTACTTGATTTTTTTATTTTTAACTGAGATTCAGAGTAGGCAATGAAGCACAAATATTTATATGATAGTTAAAATGTTACCATGTAAAGATTTTGTAGATTGTATTTTCAATTTCTTCTATGGATGTACTTTTACTGCCCATAAAAAAAAGATAGCAACTCTCTTTCACACTTTGCAGGTTGGTCAAAAATTCAAGAAAGTAGAGAAATAATACATAGTTTAAAAAATAAAAAATAAAATGGACTAAATAAAAACAGCGTCAGATTTCTCCTTTCTGGGGGCAGAGGAAGGAATTGAAAGGTTTTTTAATCTAGCTGTGGCATTCATAAAACAATTGATAATTTTACTGCTGCGTGAAACACATCTATGTTTTTCTTTTGAGAAAAATATGGCAGCACACCATCCTTTGAGATATCCAGAGCTGGGATTGGAAAGAGCAACAACATCTTTGTAGTAAAGGACTAAGAACAGTACATTAGAAATACGTGACTTTCTATAGTAGTGGCTGAATCTCAGAACCTATAGTGTGAAGAGTACAATGCTTGTAGTTACCGTAGGCACTAAAATTGTTCCAAAGTTGTTAGGCTTGGTATGGACTTGTATAGACTTGCATAGAGCAGATGGAACACACTTCTCTTATAAAATCACGTAAAACTGCACACACGAGCTACAAATAACAAAATAATTGCTTGATTTTTCTCGGATTTAAGCAATACTGTTGCAATGCTAGAAGCCCTTCCTGAGTGACTCCTGTGTAGACTAAAATGTGAATATTACAGGAATAGCTGATCATTTCTTGCTTTCTTGTGATTGGAAACACCTCCCTTTGCAACTGCAGTATGTAAAAATAGTAATCTTTTACCAAGTGTGGTAAGTTGCACAACAAGCTTATGGCTCTCCCTATATTGCAGGATGTAGCAGGGGTTATTTGTGGCAGGACATACTGGGTTCCTTCCAGTCTTTTCACAGACTATGTCTAGCCATGTCTAGCATATCCTGTATGTCAGAGACTTCCTCTTACACAATAGTATTTCCACCATACCAGTATGGCTGTACATCTCCCATTTGTAACAATTAATGTGAGTATTCCTGCCTGCTACATAAGGATCTTCCATTCCCTTTCTTACATACAGGATTCTGTATAAGTCATGCATGTTTAACTAATGAAGGAAAAGTCCATTACTTTGTATGATGAAGGCACCAGTATTGAGATAAAGTGCCAATCTATGTAAATACAAACATCAAAGACATACTCTGTCAACTACAAATACAGTAAGATTCCAAGAATTATTTCACTTATTCATTTGATAATGTAGTGATGTACTGACCCATTATTCTTTATTAAAAGTTAACAAACTAGGCCCTCCTTTACATACAAAAAATAAAACAATTACTAATTGACAGATTAAGTTTAATTTTAAATGACAGAGGGAGTAAGAGACATATCATTAAAAAAAAAAAAAAAAAAAAAAAAACATTCTAAATGAAGAACTGTAAGAGGATAAAATCTCACCCTGCGTACACAAGAGTTAAAAAGGTGAAGTTCTCACAAAAAGAATGTATTTCATCACAGTGTAATCAGACACATTCATACAACAGTAAGAGTAATTTCTCCATCCTCATCCTGGTTTCAGTTAGGATAGAGTTAATTTTCCTCCTAGTAGCTAGTAGGGTGCTATGTTTTGGATTAGGATGAGAAGAGTGGTGATAACACCCTGATGTTTTAATTGTTTGAGCGTGGTGCTTTTGCTAAGCCATGGACTTTTCAGCTTCTCGCTCTGTCCTGCCAGCAGGCAGGCTGGGGGTGCAGCAAGAGCTGGAAGGAGACAGGACAGCTGACCCAAACTGGCCAAAGGGGTATTCCATACCATCTGATGTCATGCTAAACAATATATAGGGGTGGCTAGCTGGGGTGGAGGGCTGGCTGCTTAGGGATGGGCTGGGCATCAGTCAGCAGGCGGTGAGCAATTGCACTGTGCATCACTTGTTTTGTACACCCTATTAGTAGTAGTACTATTATCATTATTATTTTTTTTTCCTGTCTCAACCCACAGGCTCCATTTTCCTGTTTCTCTCCCCCATCCCAGAGAGGGAGGGGGGAGGGTGGGTGAATGGCTGTGTGATGCTTAGCTGTCGGCCGGGTTAAACCACAACAACCCTGAGCTCCAAGGAACAGAAAATCAAGCTATACAGCAACACAATATTTATAGCTGCACGTGATACACAAGTAAGTGTTAAACTGAACACCATACTCCTATTTAATTGTATTATAAATAACACACTAATGCTCTCATTAAGTGACATATGTCACATTTTCAGTAACAACTGCATATTGACAACCAACAACATTAGTCAACAATATTTACACTGCAATTACAGCTTTTAAAATGGAAATATGTAACTATATATGTACACAAGTTGTTAATGGAGCAGAAGTTCATACAAGGAGATTCATATGTGCATGTCCCTTTTGGAGACACCCATTTGTAAGTGGGCAAATATTCTTAATGATAAGAAGTGTTTAATAGTATAGGAAACATAAGATTTATTATGTTATTAGCAATTCACCTTCATCTTTCAAGAAGAGCAGTACTGAAAATTCTAATAGACACAAACCAGTTGTCTTTTGATTTTAAATGATTTTTGAATTTAGTTGGATTTTATAGCTATGATCTGTAGAAGTCAGACTACTGAATTCCCTTCATTATCTCTGGCCTCCAAAGTGTCAACGGCATGGATAAGTTATTGCTTAGCATGATTTCTGCTGCACTGAAGTCCTCGATTGTAATCATATATTAGTCAAACCAGGGACCTGTTGTGGTACCACAGAGCTGCTGATTTATGAAGATGTCAGCTCCTGAGAATCTGGTCCATTGCTATGGAGGCAACCCTAACAGTATTAGAGGCTCTTGCGTGTTTCTGCCAGTGGGTTGTAATGTTCCCATCAGGCTATGATTCTTTCTTGCAATATGGTGCTGTCAACACTATTCTCATCAGTTATACATATCAGTGGATTATTAACAATATTTGTCAGACTTCTATATTAGTTTTGTCCCAGAACAGCCTTGCCTCACTTCAGCAATATAATTACATTTTGCATTGTCTGAAGAAATGCTTTTAAATTAGAATTGATGTTTCAGTCATACGATTTTTCACTACTGATGTAATTTATTTTTCTAGCTAAATTTTTATTTGAGTATATGACTTATTTTTTAAAGGTGTGATCCTATTAGAGGCAGCTGAGGCACAGAGAATTCCCTCAGCAGAATTTGGGCTAATGCCCTTTACATGCATGACAGACTAAGCGAGTGGCCAAGACTGCCACTTCAAAAGTAAGTTGAAAAGAAACATAAAAAAAAGGAAAAAAAAAATCCTCAAGCCTCAGAAACTTCTTAAAGAGTATGCACTTAATCAAAATGACAAATAAACAAGTACAAATGTAAACACCAAGTATCCTATGTCATCACTAAAGGACCTATAGTATTTTGTATATTTTGCTGTTAAAGCTATTATAGGATTTAATTACTTAAATTGTATACAAAATCTCCAAACTTTTACTAGGAAAATATGTGGGAATGTTTTTCCTCTACGCTGCATATCCTATTGTACTGAAAGCAGCTGTGCCAGTACACCATTCCTATAAAACCAATAAAATTGTATATGCGAAGGGGCCAGCTCAGAACACAGAAGCAGAAGCTAATGAGTCATTTTAACGTCTGTCTCTGAACTGAAACACAAAATAGCAATTACCTCAAAGCTGCTTACTGCCACAGCTAGGAAGACTCTTTCACATTTAAAGTGCACTGCACACACGGCAGAAAATCTTTTTTTTTTTCCCTCTCATTGTACAGCTTGCTGTATCATGGCTGATGGTGGAATTTAGCATGTTTCAACCTAAGTCATCAGTTCAGATCTTGCTCATGCTGATGGTGACCAAAAGTTATTACTTGTTTCCCAGCTTAAATTATTTTAGAGTCAGCTTTCTGAAGACAAGAGAAACAAATTGCAAGTTTATCTTTCCCAGACAATCAGCCATAGTTCAGCTTTCTAGGACAACTTTGAGAAGAATGGGGTATTTTGCACTTCCATAGACCAGAAAGTACTTATCTTGAGAACGAAGAAAGAATTGTTACAACAGCAACTACCACAATGAGATCCTGTAGCTAGGACTGTGTATCTCTGAACTTCTGTAACATAAATAGTAATTAAATCCCACTGCCATAGTACCTGCTGAAAAATTTTCTAAAGCAAATGCGTCTTACATGATTCTCCAAAAAGTTGTGTGAAAAATTATCTTTGTATAATTTCTCAAGGAAATACACACACAAACACAAGCTCTTTAATCTGTAAATGGCATGTCTATTAAATTATCAAATTTAAAGAAAATGGGCTGATACATGGAGCAAAGCCACAAGATTATTTTTAAG
The DNA here is from genome assembly GCA_011075105.1 of Heteronetta atricapilla. Lineage (NCBI taxonomy): Eukaryota > Metazoa > Chordata > Aves > Anseriformes > Anatidae > Heteronetta > Heteronetta atricapilla. Next base: position 102,013,083 of record CM021731.1, read on the forward strand.
GTAAAAAAGGGTAAATAGTCCTGTGTATGAAGTTCAAATTACAATACTTATGCCTGTAGTTAGCATCAGATAGTAAAGATGAATGCTGAATTGATAACTTTTTGTTGATATTAAACAAACAAACAAACAATTGTCCTTTCTGAATAATAGAAGGAAAGAGGTATTCTCACTGAAATATACACAGAATTTACTTTAGATATTCCTGTGCTTACAGGACTGGAATCCTCACAAGAAGACACTAGAAGTCATTTCCGGTATCCATTGGAAAAAATAATATCACTGAAATCATTGAAATAATGAAGCAGACCACCCAGATTTTCTTTCTTTTTTTTTTTTTTTTTAATTTTAAATTTTTCCCTGCTGGGCATTATAGGGAATCCTTACAAGTGATCTGTATTTCAAGGACAATTGGCTTAAATTGTGATATAGTTTATTGTCACCCACCACTGTCCCACAGTGGTTTTGCAAGGACATATTGTAGTGCTGATCATTTAAACATAGCAGTCCTGGCATAGATTTCTGAGTAAAGACTTTTTCTGGGGGGAAGGTTTGGGGTAGGAATGAAACAATTTCATTCTCCTGACACGTAACCTGGAAGTTGGTTGGTGATTCAATGTATGCTCAGTTAGAATTGAAGTTTGGACGTGTTAATTTTCAAATGACCATAAATAGCATCGCTCAAATTAAATGTACATCTTCTGAATCAAGAAGGAGCTTGCTTGTTAGCCATAAACAATTCACAGTGTTTACACTTAAATTACTTAACATTAAAAATATTGAAGATTGTATTTCTAAAATTGATAGATGTCTGATCATCAGTATTCAACAGATTTGCAGAAAAGCACCTTTTTTTCCTTCATATTCAGAAACCTTATTACAGATATCTTTCATGTTTCTAATTAACTCCAATCAGTACAACTAGACAGAAAGAATTTCTTTCTTCAGAAAATATTATAACAGAAATTATATGAGTCTTATGGACTAGATCCAGTTTCTAAATCTTATGGTTGCTTAAGTCATGTCCTCGACAACGTGTAGAAAAAAGGAAAGAGCCTTTGCTAGCACCAACATGACAAAAGAAGGGAGCAATGACTCCAGAGCCTGATGTCTGATACATGCATGTCTGTTCTTCTAGGAATAAGATTAGAGATGCAAGAGTGGCACAGAGAGGTTAGGACATCTGAACAGCTAAATCCTGGATTTGTAAGTAGTGACTTTATCAGAATAACGCTGTTAAGTCAAATCACAATAGTGAATCTAACAACTAAGGATGGTGTTCCTTACAAGAGTATCAGGATGAGCAAAAAAAAAATGAAGTGAGGGCTGAAGCAAGTAAATGTGAAGAACCCTTGGATTATTTTAAGGAGTTGTCTTGAAAAATCTTAAGACACAGTGAAGTTGTTGGATTAGAATTATTTTAGTCTTTAGAAATCAAAGCTATAATTATCAACAACCATGTTTCATAATAGTGGCAAATAGTATATGATAGATAGAAGATGTTTTATATGTGAAAAGTGTCCCTTACTACTTTTCCAAACTCTTCCTTCTCATTAACATTTTTAGGTCTACATCATATTCAAGATGCTTAAATCAAACTGCTTAATATTCTGAACTGACAGGCTCATTAAACTGAACAGTAGGATTGCTGTCATATGCTCTTCAGGCACTTACAGTAGGCAATTCTCTGTTTTAAAATTCCAAATGTTCAAAGACAAATCTTTATTGATAAACTGTAATTATATTTCATTTCTTTGAGAGGCATTACTATGTTTGACATCTGAACTCTGCTGATGTCTGTGGTGACTTCTACATTCTAAAATATTTAAGCAAAAGAGCAGAGTGCAACAGCTTTAGTATAGTAGTTCCCCATTTTTTAATCACTTCATAATCTGTATTAATTTATGACTGTCAAAAATTAAAGAATTACCTACTGTAGATATAGGTATTCACACTGGTGATATTATAAACTAGTACTTATTTGGTCTGTATTGTGAAAAAATACCTACCAATTTTGATCAGTACTAAGTGTAAAACAATTTTTCAGAAAACAAACAAACATTTCTTCAAAACCAGCTTTATCAAAATTATTTAGAGGTGATTCACAATGCTGATAGCATCTGTGTGAAAGTCTCTCCAGTGTTGCAAGTCAGTGCGAGTAAGGCTTCTAGTAATTAGTCTTTTTTGAAGGTTCTTAACAGGTACCTGTCTAAGTGTTTTTGTCTTGGCAGCATATGAAAACTTCTATCATGCAGTCTTTGATCTGGAGATCTCAAAATTAAATTACAGACTGCCTAAAGGGAGTTTGAAGTGCTAAGCAACATCTTTTAGGCCACATAAAAAGTACAATTACAGTATAAGAAGTACAATTTCAGTAGTTGTATATCTAGTATTAATAGGAATTACCACAGGATTCATCAAGCAGCATGGATAGGCTTAGTCAGAAGGTATCTCGTGTGGACTGAAACAGTTACTGATCAAAAAAGTCAAGGCAAAGGCCAGGGAATAAAACTCAAATGAATAAGAGCTGCCATAAATGGGACCAGAAAAGCATTTCCAGGTGAAAAGTAGGAACACAAAGTTAGGTTAGCAGACATCTGAGAAAAGAAACTGCACTTCATGCTATTAAGCTTTTGTTATTTTCACAGAAAAGGAAACATATAATCTTTGAGGAAGATAGGATGGATTGTACCAAAGGATGTATCTGCTTCAACGTCACCCTCTAAAGAAAATAGTGACAAAACGTAAGTCACGAAATACAAGTATTGGCTGAATGTTGCTGTTCTTTTGTGTTCATAAGGTCACAGGAAATAAATAAATAAATAAATAAAAGATTTTAGCAAGTATTTTATTGGAGTATCACAGATCTCCACACTAAAAACTGTTCCTAGCAGCTGCTAAAAATATTCATTTTTTTCTATTGTTTTCTCAGTACCTCAGGAAGTATGATTCTCATCTGTTTGGTGATCACTCTGTTCACTTTTTTTTTTTTTAATTACATAGAAGTCAAGGTGTTCCTGCAACAGTTGAGCTGTTTTTCTTTCTATCTGCCTTTCTCTGTAAAGGTCCAACAGAGAAACAGAATTCAGCTGAATCACTGTAATATTTTGGAGGTAGACCATATGGTTAGTTGAGACTACTAAGGGACTTCAAGATAAAACATCCTACTGTTATTCTATTTTTGTCAAAACTTGTTTGAATATTACACACAGAAATGATTATGATACCATTTCTATTTATACAGGCATGCACAATTTGCATTCCTGTGTACAGTATAAGCGTTTTGGACATGATGCTGCTATTTCTCTTATGAACAAGTTTCTGAACTGAGATCATAGCCACATGTGATTTATGTATGTCCATGCAACTCTTTAGCAATAAAAATAGTGTATAATTCCTTTAAGTGGTATTTTTTTTTAATAAGAGGCAGAGGCTGTAAAAAAAAAAAAAAAAAAAAAAAAAGTTCTGTTAAAAAGCCATTGATCATTGCAATAATACTGTCCTGTCTACTTCTTTTGTCTTTTTCCTTAGTATAAAGTTGCATTCTGAAGGCATTTCCTCTGCAAGTTAAAAAGTGAGGTCACTGAAACAATTGTGATAAGATACTCTTTTTTTGTAGCTTCTGAAATTAGATATATCTTTCTTATCACCATGTTTGATTAATTCCACTACAATACAGTCATCTCTTGTTTTCATATAAGCTCCTTTCAGCTTCTATTTAACTCCTTCCTTTTTAGTTTCCAGAAAAGATACATCTTTTGAAAGAGTAATCAAAAGAAAGCAAGAATCCAGGGCGGCATCTACGTACCAGGAGGTAAATTTCCAATTTGGCTCTTGAAGAGGGGTAGCTACCTAATAGAAGGTCAATTTACAATTTTCCTCCATTATCTGGTGAAGGTGAACACTGCTGCGTTAAATCACAGAATCACAGAATTTCTAGGTTGGAAGAGACCTCAAGATCATTGAGTCCAACCTCTGACCTAACACTAACAGTCCCCACTAAACCATATCCCTAAGCTCTACATCTAAACATCTACATCTAAACCCTCCAGGGATGTTGACTCCACCACTTCCCTGGGCAACCCATTCCAATGTCTAGCAACCCTTTCGGTAAAGAAGTTCTTCCTAACATCCAACCTAAAACTCCCCTGGCGCAACTTAAGCCCATTCCCCCTCGTCCTGTCACCAGGCATGTGGGAGAACAGACCAACCCCCACCTCGCTACAGCCTCCTTTAAGGTACCTGTAGAGAGCAATAAGGTCACCTCTGAGCCTCCTTTTCTCCAGGCTGAGCAATCCCAGCTCCCTCAGCCGCTCCTTGTAGGACTTGTTCTCCAGACCCCTCACCAGCTTCATCACCCTTCTCTGGACTCGCTCAAGCACCTCGATGTCCTTCTTGTAGTGAGGGGCCAAAAACTGAACACAGTATTCAAGGTGCAGCCTCACCAGAGCCGAGTACAGGGGGACAATCACCTCCCTAGCCCTGCTGGCCACACTGCTTCTTATACAAGCCAGGATGCTGTTGGCCTTCTTGGCCACCTGAGCACACTGCTGGCTCATATTCAGCCGGCTATCAACCAATATTCCCAGGTCCTTCTCTGCCTGGCAACTTTCCAACCATTCCTCTCCCAGTCTGTAGCTCTGCTTGGTGTTATTGCGCCCCAGGTGCAGGACCCGGCACTTGGCCTTGTTGAACTTCATGCAGCTGACCTCAGCCCATCAGTGCAGCCTATCCAGATCCTCCTGCAGAGCCTTCCTACCCTCGAGCAGATGGACACACGCACCTAACTTGGTGTCATCTGCAAACTTAGAGAGGGTGCACTCTATGCCCTCGCCCAGATCATTGATGAAGATGTTAAAGAGGACCGGCCCCAGCACCGAGCCCTGGGGAACGCCACTAGTGACCGGCCTCCAACTGGATTTGACTCCATTCACCACGACTCTTTGGGCCCAGCTATCCAGGCAGTTTCTAACCCATCAAAGCGTGCGCCAGTCCAAGCCATGAGCAGCCAGTTTCTTGAGGAGAATGCTGTGGGAAACGGTGTCAAAAGCCTTGCTGAAGTCAATGTAGACCACATCCACAGCCTTTCCCTCATCCACTAAGCGTATCACTTTGTCATAGAAGAAGATCAGGTTCGTCAAGCAGGACCTGCCCTTCATAAACCCATGCTGACTGGGCCTGATTGCCTGCTTGCCCTGCAAGTGCTGCGTGATGACTCTCAAGATAATCTGCTCCGTGAGCTTCCCTGGCACTGAGGTCAAACTGACAGGCCTATAGTTCCCCAGGTCTGCCCTCCAGCCCAGCTTGAAGATGGGTGTCATGTTTGCTAGCTGCCAGTCAGCTGGGACCTCCCCTGATAGCCAGGACTGCTGATAAATGATGGAAAGCGGCTTGGCCAGCTCCTCCACCAGTTCTCTCAGTACCCTCGGGTAGATCCCATCCGGCCCCATCGACTTGCACACATCCAAGTGCCGTAGCAGGTTGCCAACCATTTCCTCATGGATAGTGAGGGCCACATTCTGCTCCCCATCCCCTTCCGCCAGCTCAGGGTACTGGGTATCCAGAGAACAACTGGTAATGCCGCTAAAGACTGAGGCAAAGAAGGCAGTAAGCACCTCCGCCTTTTCCTCATCTTTTGTAACAAGGTTTCACCCCGCATCCAGTAAAGGATGGAGATTTTCCTTAGTCCGTTTTGCATTGATGTATTTGTAAAAAGATTTTTTGTTGTCTTTAACGGCAGTAGCCAGATTGAGCTCCAGATGAGCTTTGGCCTTTCTAATTTTGTCCCTGCAGAGCCTCGTAACATCCTTATAGTCCTCCTCAGTGGCCCGCCCTTTTTTCCAAAGATTATAAACCCTCTTTTTTCTCCTAAGCTCAAGCTGCAACTCTCTGTAGAGCCAGGCCGGTCTTCTTCCACGTCGGCTCGTTTTTGGGTACATGGGGACAGACCGCTCCTGCGCCATTAAGAATTCCTTCTTGAAGAGCGCCCAGCCTTCCTGGACTCCTCTGCCCTTCAGAACCACCTCCCAAGGGACTCTACCAACCAGTGTCCTGAGCAGCTCAAAGTCAGCCCTCTGGAAGTCCAATACAGCGGTTTTGCTGGTCCCCTTCCTGGCCTTGCCAAGAATAGTGAACTCCACCATTTCGTGGGCACTCTGCCCAAGACAGCTCCCGACAATTACATCCTCCACCAGTCCTTCTCTGTTTGTGAAGAGAAGGTCTAGTGGGGTACCACCCCTGGTAGGCTCACTAACCAGCTGTGTCAGGAAGCTATCTTCTGTCAGCTGCCTGTAGAACCCCTCATCCATCTCCTCGTCCTGGTTCGGCAGTCCATAACAGACCCCAGCCAGGATGCTAGCCTTGTTGGCCTTCCTGCCGATCCTAACCCAAAGGGACTCAACCTTGTCATTCCCAGCCTCGAGTTCCACAACATCAAAAGATTCTCTAATATAGAGAGCACACCACCACCCCTTCTGTGCTGCCTGTCCCTTCTGAAGAACCTATAGCCAGTCATTGCAGCACTCCAGTCATGAGAGTGGTCCCACCACGTCTCCATGATGGCAACCACGTCCTAGCCTGCCTGCTGCACGATGGCTTCCAGTTCCTCCTGTTTGTTACCCATGCTGCGTGCATTAGTGTAGATGCACTTCAGCTGAGCCATTATCCCCCAGCCTTGCCATTGTTCCCCCTGGCACAGCTCCAACAAGCCTTGTTTCAGCCCCATCTCCCATCTTACCTAGTTTAAAGCCCTCTCAATGAGCCCAGAAAGGCTTAACACTTAAGAAAGGGTATATGTAATTTGACAAGAATTTGAAAAGAATTAAAACATGTAGTTTTCACAGATATAAACTCTAGCACCACCACGTATGACTAAACTAGTTCCCAACAAGAAGTAACACCCTTGAGAGAATTAACCAAAATAACTCTTGGCCAGGATTGTCTATATAAGGTAAAGCACTCACTGCATGTTAAAAATTACTTTAAAACATAAAACCTTTAGCTCAGAACACTAATTGAAAAATAGCCCTGAAGTATACCTCAAGACTGTGGTAACTCCCCTTTCACATAAAACGAATATAATCATCATTAAACCCTGTGTTAAGTCTCACTGAAAAACGCGAAGACCAAATATTGACTGTAACATGAATTAAAACATACTTGTCATGACAGTGAGCAAGACACAAATCATTTTACTTTTTTCCACCAAAAGTATAATTTCAATTATACTGAGTCATGCTTTTGAAGAAACGTTAAAATCTAGTTGAAAATTTCTAGCCCAGTCTAGCATGCAAGACAAGTCTGTGAACCAGTCTACTTAGCAAGATGAAGTTATGGGAAAATTCTGATTTGGGATTCAAAGGTTTGAATTCTGTTCTCAGAAGAGCGCTTTCTTTTCTATAATAGGTAAAGGTAAAATATCCAGCTAAAAATAGGTCTTCTGACTGGGGGATGGACCTGAAAAAACAAAATTTGCACAGTCTGGCTTTGATTCATGGATAGAAAGAAAACTTTAATATTGCATGATCCTACAGTAACCTTTGGGAAGATGGTCCAAGGAGAATGAAAATGGAGTATACACTTAATATATAATTCACAGACAACAAAGAGATGTAATCTCTAATACATTGCTAGCTTTCTGTGTGTGCATCTCATAAATCTGAAATAAATATACAAAAGTTCTTGCTTTAGAAATCTGTTACATTCTATTAGTGCTGTTGTTACCCCTCGCTCTCTGTATATGTGTATGTATGTAAAAGCTCACATAAATAGAATTAAACATGGCTAAAGAAACATCATATAACAGTCATACTACGTAAACTGATTTTGGCCTTCATGATTAATTTGTATGAGAGGTTATTTCCTCAGAATCTTCAATGGTCAGCTGAACTGGAAGGAATCAAATAGTGGGCAAGCCTTGGTTAATCTCTTCTATACTGTACTTAAGAAACTCATTCATTTTGTTTTTATACTCTTGATACTTTTTCTTTTTTCTTAATCTAGAAACTCATTCATTTTGTTTTTATACTCTTGATACTTTTTCTTTTTTCTTAATCTAGCCTGCTAAAAATGTAGTAGAATTAAAATACCTAACTTCCACTGAAAGCAAAGGTAATGTTTGCATATTTGCAAACTTTCAAATTTTGAACCACTCCAAAGCTCATCTCTCTATCTTTACCTGCTCAGAGAGTAAAAGAAAGTAGATGCAAAGATGATGTTTTTAAGAAAGCTCTTAAGAAACCTCAGATTTCATATGACATTCACCTAATACTTTTTTTCTACAGCTTGTTTCTTTCTGTGTTTTTGGAGAACCCTTCAAAAAAGCTTCCTTCACAATCTAAAAAATAAGCTGTAATGAATCACAAATATATATGGACTTCCCAATGTTGTTCCAAAGTATTGTTGCTGCAACATAATAAAATAGAATGCTGCCTTTATCCCAGATACTGTTTTAAAATTATTTTTTTTATCTGTAGGATAATTCATTTCTGTTTCTTAGATTGTTTTGAGAGTCTCCAGACAATCACACTGCTCCATTCTCTGTAGCCAGAGCTAGAGGCTGGAGTTAGGAGACTGTCAAGGAATGTTCTTCCTGGCAAGTACTTACTGTGTCACCCAGAAGGAGTTTTCCTTTTCTATATGAAGACTGCTGCTCTAAAGATCAGCATAAAAACTGTTTTTTTTTTTTTTTTTTTTTTTTTTTAATAGCTATGCATCATTTCTTCAGGGCAAAACACTTTGTTAATATGTAGACGTTGCTCTCTGTCTACTAGGAATCAGTGTGGTGCAGTCTCTACTTGAAGTGATAAATTAAATGAATGTAGACAACAACTAAGTTGTTTCTTTGTTGAAAGTGAATGCAAATGACGTTTGTTCTGTGCTTTTAATTTTAAGACAAAAGTGCTGGAAAAAAATATTCATCACTTTAGGAAATATGCATAAACTGGCCTTAATTTATTCAGTTATGAGCTGCTGGGTGTACACATTTAAAATATATTACAACTATTTGTATATATCTGCTATGTGTCTAAAAAGTTTTCATGAAGTTGCCATGTTTTGCATTTTGAAACTGAAGAACTGTTCATACTATATGACTAACTGGTTTAACAAAAAAAATATAAGAGAATATATATATCAAAGCATAATGGAATAATCAGATGCTCAGAGCTAGTCAACTAAGAATCTGTTGTCTCTATTTAGAACAAATTTGTCACTTTGAGAGTGTTATTACATGTTATGATGGCACTGATCTGCTGCCTTGCCACTACTACAAATGAAAATCCCCCTTTTCTTTCCCAGTCCTTTGTCTTCCCTGAATGTGATCCTGACCATGCAGTCCCACTCTTTCCTTGCCTAGCTCCAAGGCATATATTTTTATTCTGGATTCATTTTTATTTATTTACTTGCCAGCTTAGCAGGATGGGCTGATTTTTTACAGGTCCAGTGAGTACCAAGAGCAAAATTGGGGAAGGGAGAGAAGGGGATCATGTGAGCAGGGAAAGCTTCTCTTTTCTCAGTGATAGGAACTTCTTACATCATCTTAAGTCACATCATCTAATCCACCTTGAGCCTAACATTCACAGGATGCTGAACTGATATAACATATTGCTGCTGCAAGAAGTCTAGCAACCATCCTTTCCCCATCCCAGTACTTAAAATCATCATTTCTACCTTTCCTACATAACATCTTTTGTTCCTTTGTGGTTGAGTAACTTTCTGTGATTGTAGTGAGTTAAACAGGCTTACAGAGGGACAAGAAAAGTAGCAATGAAGGGAAAGAGAAGGAAGATGGGTGAAAATTGATAGCCAAAGCTGCCCTGTAAAGCTGTCATTTGCATACACCTTGAAACAGCCTAGGTTGGTAAAGCCTTCTAAAGCAGCAATCTCAGCATCACTTCATTATCCTGGTCCCTTCTTGCACTGGCGTGTTTCTGTCTATGTACCATAAACATTAAGCATAATGCTTATAAACATAAGCATTTTTTCCTCCTTCTTTTCTTCTGGTTTTTACTTGGTTAAGCCTTTTCTTTAACTGCACATACTGGAGAAAAACTTTTCTTTTTGGAAAATTTATTTTCCCTGTGACGTTCATATTTTTCAGTACTTACAGTGAAGGTCAATAATTTGTCCATATTTTCTTTTACATAGAAACACTAGTTGTTTTGTCAATTTTATCTTTTTGCTGTCCTATACCTTTTCAAAACTCTCCTAACTTTGCAAATATATATAGACACTTTCCCAAGCTTTTCAAGATTGAGAAAGTCATTGGAACAGGAAGAAATAAAAAGTATTAAAACTAAATAAACTTTTGGGATCATCTATTTGCTAGTTTCAGTATAGAATTCAGCAATAGGATGGGGAAAATTAGTTTTAAAATTGAAATGTCAAGTGTATGTACATGTTAATCTTTTAAATAGATTTTATATTAAAAGTATAAATTCACAAAAATATGTATGAAAGAAAAACAATCAATCTTTAATGCCTCTGGATGAATTCAAGAATAGATGAGTTTTGGCAAAGAACATTTCATTGGCAAAGGATAATTTCATTTAATTCTGTGATCTGTTTCGTGTCAAGTGATAAAAATCTGAGATGGAGATTAACAACTTAAGCTATCACTGATTGTGTTGCATCTGTTTGATATCCAACCTGTTGTGTGCACTGGTGTTACCTTCTAGTACTCTAGCTTCAGCTCTACTTGCTGGTGCAGTTAGTCTTTCTATTAAAAGTGTTTTTTTGTTTGTTTTTTGTTTTTTTTTTTGTTTTTTTTTTCTTTCTTTCCTCTCAATATTAGTTTTAATTGAATTGTTGAGAACTGCCCTCAGAAATAAGTGCTATGTTTGAGGGGTCTTTCAGTACCATTTTCCTTGTAGGTTACCTCAAACCAAGGTGGCCAACCCATTTAGGATAGTAGCGGCTTCTTAGAGGAGGGAAAAAAATTGAACAGATATTTCACCAATAGTGAAAGACAATTTAGCAAGAATGTGGTTTTTGGACACATAATAATACTGAGCTGCAAAGTATCGTGCCTGAGGTATGAGGAGACAGGTAGCAATTTTGCCAGTGGTCTTGCAGTTTATTTTCAGAATTACCCAAAACTCTTCTGCTGAGTTTCTAAGAGAAGTGCTCAAGAGTTAATGTGCTCCCCTTTCCTTCCTGTCCCACTCCTCTCCCCTTCAGACTTCACTGTGCCACATTTTATTTAGATTCTTGTTGAGCTTATTGCTTCTTGCTTTACAAATTTAACTTAGATTTATTGTTCTGAAAATACATCTCTGTGACTCAGACTAATTTCTGAAAGGTAGCATTTATTCTAGGAAGTACCTTAAATATACTACTGGATTAATTAGCATAATTATTAAATGCTACTCCTAGATTTATTTTAAGAGTAAGACCAATACGACAAAACAATTATCAAAAGAAATACTTGCTTAATGAAGAATGTTCAGGTAAGTTTTCTCCCCTTTCTGACCCCTTTGTCTTTTGAACAAGCTCCCACCCTCTCCCACAAGCTGAAAGTCATTTTCACTGCATAAATCACAGAAAAAGAAACTAAGGACATCTGAGATCATATACCTGTATAAAGGCTGGATTTGTACGGTCTAAACAAATGCATCACTCCTTTACTGCCTGTGAACTAAAAATAAGCCTATTATGGCATAAAAATAGGTAATTCTGCTACTACTGAAATGGTAATTATTTATATCCAGCAATTATTGGCTGTGCATGTACCTTATTATGCAAGATGAGAGATTTTTTGGCCATTTGAAAAATGATATCAGATGCAAACAGCAAGTAGTTGTGGTCTGTGGTTTTGCATTTTTCTGGATAAATTTACAGGCATACTTTCAGAAATGTTTTAATACCTCCTATTCCAGTTTACCCACTATAATGTGGGCAGAGAGACAGTGTGCTCCTGAACACTAGCCATTCCAGGCTGCACAACAGTCTCTTGAGCCCATGGAGATTATCTGCTTCTTTAAAGAATTCCCAGAACGGAGCTGGCATATGACTAACCGTTGATAAAAAAGTGAAAAAGAGAACTTAAAATAAGTTAGTCTTAGGTGTCTGCTAAGTGAAGAGAAACTACTACACTATAATTTTAAATATTTGATCTTATCAGCTTTTTCTATTATTATTTTTTCAGCTGTTTATAGAAATACTTCAATAAAGGCTCTTTCATGTTGCTGCTGTGAATGACACTAGTGTACAATATAAAACTGATAAATGTAATATGACAAGTTAAAATGAACTGTTTACATTTTATGCATAATAGGACATTTACTTACTTATCTAGAAACCAGTACTAGGTGTAGACTGTTCAGATACTCTTGCTTGTACCATGGATATTATCCAAAACACAAAAAAATGTAACCACTTTTTTTTTTCTCCCCACAGTATTAAGACAAGAAAAGTAAAAGCAAAGACATAAGATTCCCTTCATGAAGTTGACTTCTGGTTTCTAGAAGAGTTGTTGTTTTATCACAAAACTCAGTACAGCTTTTTGAAACAAAAGAGCTGTAGTTTATGAGTAATAACACTACATATGGTTAACACCAGACAGTGCCTATGCAAAGCTGGAAGCTGAAAGCAGAGATGTGAAAGTAAAGTAGGAGGAAAACAAATGGGATGTCAGATACAGGCTCAGTAGTTTTTCAGGCAGTGTGTTTGAATGAATATAAGAGTATTACCATATCTTGAGGCAAGGATTCATGTAACAGTTTATTATTACAATCTGTCCCATGTAAAACACTTTTAAAAGTGGAGTTACTGGTAATATGTGGCAATATATTTGAAAGGTCTGTTAAATGCCCTTAATTTAATTTGTTAGGCACTAATACATACCTAGTGTGTAGTAGTGCCTGTTGTTGACTAGTACCAATAGCATTGCCAAGACTTATACTGCACTTGGTGTTGAACACCCTCCCTTTTACTGAACTTGCCAAGATCAATGCCAATTATTAGATTTAAGTAAGATATATTTCACCATTAAGATACTGTCAGATATGCTAATAATTTTGATCATTTCAAGTCTTAGACAAATCCATGTTCTTAACATTATCATACTACCATCAAACAGATTTAAACACTGTAACATAATTAAAAATATGTTTTTACATGTTCAGTTATGTGTTACACCATTCTCACTCTGATTATGCAAGAATTATATACCACCTAATAAATAAAATAATACCTCACATAAAATTACATAACATCTTAATGCGCTATCCGAACAATTCTTACATTTAAGCAACTAGTTAAATTTTCAAAGCAAAGCATTGCCAAGACAGGACATTACAGAGGTTTTTTTTGTTTGTTTTTTAATACGTGGTCTAAGAATCAAACATTAGTTGCATGATCACACATAGCTGTATGTAAAGATTACTGGTGTCTGTAAATGTAAATCAAGGTGAGAGCGCTGTTTCATCTGGTGTCAGATATCAGTAGAATACTGCATCTAATTTTAATTTCTGCACTGATAACTAGTAAAGACTGAGTGGACACTTGCCAGATATTTTGAAGTTAAAACAACAGGTCTTCAGGGAATAATTTAGGAAAAGTTAAATATAAAGACTTTAACAAAAATGTGAAAAGGAATATTCATTTATAAACATTTGTATGTGGGAGCTAAAGAACAGTTGTTGTAGTATGGTACTGTTACATTCAGTAACAGTAAGTCAGTATTGATCATTCAGAAATTTCCTGCTAACGTAGGTTATTCCCCATTATTTAGAATTGAGATTAAATGTTTTTCTATGGGACATTCATCAGATCAGCAACAAAGCACAGACACTGAGTGCAGGGATTATTACAAGATGCATAGTATTGGTCTCATTTCAGAAGACCAGAACAGGTGATATTTTCTGGGCTGCAGGTCTCTGAATTTATGAAAGTTACCTGTCAGTTGAAAGGGAATTTGGACTGTTACTCAATTTCCTGCAGGAAGTGTTAATTAATACATCATCTGCTTAGGATATATTTATCTTGATTGCAAATATGTGTAATCTCATATTTAATATACTGTTCCTAATAAAAACTCTGAGCATTATAGGCAAATGGAACAAATCTATGGAACAAATCTTAGTCACTGTGATCTTGTCTCTTTCATTTCTTTTTTATGTTTTTAATCAGTTATTGAAAACAGCCTATACACTAGCTAGCTTCATGGAGATGCATAAGGACAAGATGCAAAGGTTCATATTTACACAGTCAGCTCCAACTTTACTTCAGGCTGAAAAAAATCATCTTTTGTAGCCTTCTCAGTTATATTTTTCTTGCTTGTATATTTTAGGTGAACTATGCTTTTTGAAGTAGAAATAAGTATTTTCTTTTGCACAGTTACTGAAGAGCAGCAAAAAATATAGTACCTTGTATCAGTTGTAGTCAATGAGGTAGGATCTCTTATCAAATGTACTTTATTCTACAAATGCATGTACTTGAATGTCCTGGTTTTAGTTAGGAGAGAGTTAATTTTCCTCCCAGTAGCTGGTAGGGTGCTATGTTTTGGATTTAGGATGAGACTAATGTTGATAACACACTGATGTTTTACTTGTTGCAGAGCAGTGCTTACACTAAGCCAAGGACTTTTCAGATTCTCGCTCTGTCCTGCCAGCGGGCAGGCCGGGGGTGCAGCAAGAGCTGGGAGGGGACAGACCCAGGACAGCTGACCCAAACTGGCCAAAGGGGGGTCAGCCATACCATCTGACGTCATGCTGAACAATATATAGGGGTGGCTAGCCAGGGTAGGGGAGCCAGCTGCTTGTGGACAGGCTGGGTATTGGTCAGCGGGTGGTGAGCAATGGCATTGTGCATCACTTGTTTCGTACATATTATTATTATTTTATTTTTCTGTCCTAATAAACTATCTCCATCTCAACCCGCAGGCTTCAGGTTTTTTTCTTGTTTCTCTCACCCATCCCAGAGAGGGAGGGGGGAGGGTGAGCGAATGGCTGTGTGGTGTTTAGCTGCCAGATGGCTTAAACCACGACATTGAACAATCCAGTTGTACCTATAAAAATAATAATCCATTTTATATCTTGTAGGGGAAAAACTGCTTGATTTCTATAGAAGTATGTGTTCTTTACTACTGGAGGACAATTGATTTGATAATTTAGTATCACATCTGCATATAAAAGGTATGACTTTTTTGCCGCTTTAACCTCATCAAATCAAATCAAACTGGACAGCCATAAAAAATACTTCTGAGGAAATAACATCTGTATACACACACACATATATATGTAGGAGTCTATTGCTAGCTACATTTGATACTGTTGAAGAACCTACCAGCCAAAGTCATTTACAAAAGGGGCTTATCCAGCTGAACAACAAAGTTCACAAAAAAGCTAGAAAAAAAAGAATATATATATTCTTATATATATATTATGTATGTATATATAATATATATATATTCTTTTATATATATATTCTGTGGTCAAAAAGAAACAGTTTAAGCTCACATGCTATGGAATATATCTGCTTCTCAAGTTAATTGTTGAGCTATTGCATTGCACTAGAATTTTATACATATAAATATGAAGAACAGAAACATCACAGTAAAGAGTTCGGTCCATTAACTAACTCATCAATATGTAGTTATGATGGATAGAATTTGACATACAGGTTTTAGATAATTCCATTACTCTGTAAATACTGCTTTTCAACATGGGTAAGATTACAAGAATCTGGCAGGAGCAGATATACCATACCTTCTTTAATACTAGATAAAATGGTGTTTATGTCTTGATCTTGTACAGAAAGGATCTATAATCATACCATTTGTTTATCAGTATCCTGGGTATGTACTTTCACAGGTTCCAAAGCATATGACACACTTTAAAAGGTAAACATACTAGCAACTATAAGTTTAATCCCCACCTCTAGAATTATATTTATGATCAGAAATTGCTTTCAGATTCTTTAAAATATTTTCTTGAAGGCTTTCAGTGAGTTGCACACTGAATTATTTCAGTAAGTTCAGTAGGTCATGAATCATGTGAACTTGTCTGACACAATTTGCAGTTCTTTTATTTAAGATAAAAATTCAACTGTGGTTTGAAACATATTCATTGTAATGATCACAAAACTATTTTTAATATTTATGGAATGGTACTGCAGAGCCCATTGTAAATTCAGAGCATATGTTTACCAGTGACAAGAAACAGAAGAATGCACTAAATTTTATGAACTGTTAATGAGTCAATAAATTGACTGTTTTGCAGCCAGAACTCTGTTACTACTGGCATTGTCCAATGTTCCAATCTGGATTTCATATGGAGAGAGACATTCTATTCCAAATTTTAACTCTATTTCTTATTTTTCTTCACATTAGGGTGCCTTAAGAAAAAATACACACTTAAATGAGAATCACAAGATGTGCTTCTCGCTGTTGTCAATATAGGAAATTACAGGAATTACTGCTTCTTCAGTATCAGAGTTCAGTCCTTTAATATCACAATCATATCACACAACCCTTTTAATAAACCTTTCAAGCTCCATCTTAAGTGTATCTGGACTGCCAGACAAACCCCAGAATTTCAATGTTCTAGTGAGATGTTCCACGTTTATTTCCAGCCATATTTTTTATCCATTTGTTCTGCTGCCAACGTGTAGAGTTTAAATAGCTGTTTACTCTTTTTGACTTTTACCCCTTAAGGTATTTATAAGACAGAGATTGTAATTCCTCTCAGCCTTTGCATTGGTAGGCTAAACAAGCCCTACATGGCTGTATGCATACCAGTTCATCCTTCTTGAACATGGACAGCCAGCACTGTACATCCTATTCCACTGCACTCTGATGATAGTAATACTGCTTCTCTATTTCTTCTAAAAATACTTTTGCAGATATATTGGATCACTTTCATTTAATTCATGACTGAGACCATTGACAGATAGTAGAAACATAGAATGGTTCATGTTGGAAGGGACCTTAAAGGTCATCTAGTCCAACCTCCCTGTCATGGGCAAGGACACCTAGACCAGGTTGCTCAAAGCCCCATCCAACCTGGCCTTGAACACTTCTAGGGATGGAGTATCCACAGTCTCTCTAAGCAACGTGTACCTGTGCCTCACTACCCACATAATGAAGAATTGCTTCCTTATATCTAATGTAAACCTACACTTTTTTAGTTTAAAATCATTACCTCTTGTCCTGTGACTGGTCTTTCTGATAGTCTCTCCCTAGAGAGACTTTATAATATGGTGGTCTGCTATATGAATTACTGGACTTTTTTTTTTTTTTTTTTTGATCCTAAAGCATTTCTCCATGCTCCAGAAGTCTTACATTCCAAACAGAAACCCTTGCCTTTTGTATTACTGAGTTTTATATAATTTATATTATACATTTCCATTATATGGTATCTCAATTCTCCTCTGTATTTATAATAATACCTTCTAACTTCGTCTCATTGACAGATCTTGTCAGGATGATCCCCTTTTTTAATGAACATTCTCATAAAATATAATTAAAATCAGTTCTGAGACATATGTCCAAAACAAATGGTTAAGATCCCCTTTATCTAATTCTTAAGTCTTTGGTACTACTCACTGCTACTATTTACTCTTTATATATCAGTTCCTCATATGTCCATATTTTCTTTTTTTTTTTTCCTACTAACTCTGACTTCCTCCAGTTTAAATAATACTTGTTCATATAGTAGTGTTAGAATGTCTTGCCATGGTCCACCTAAAGTCTGAAACATTTGTCTGGAAACAAAGAATACTATCAGTATAGTCTGACATGATATATGTTTGGTACACCACATTATATCTAAATTACTTTTACTACCATGTCTAATTGTTCAGAATTTTGCATACTCCTGTAGTCAGACTATTGTTATGTACTATTTCCCTTCTTTTTCCCTAAGTATAAAAATTACCCTGCCTATTCTTACTTGGCATCGTGAAATCTTAGTTGATGTATTTGTTGAAAACACTTGCTAGCTGACCTATGGCTCCAAACACCACCTTGGTTAGAATTCTGAAATGAAAATTCTTCTGCTCACTTGGCAAAGAGCAACCAGTACTTCTAAACTCATTTCTGTTTCAACTATGGGAATTGCTCATGCCCTCATAGTCCATTCAGCATTTACTTCCACGGTCAAAATCATCTTCCTTTTTAAAAGCTGATGCGAAGTCGTTATTTAGTTTTGAAATACAATGAATCTGTATTGCATACTGTCTTTTTCCATTTTCTCCTTTTACTTACATGACAAATAATTATTCTGTTTGTTTTTTACATTCTTTGCAAGACCTTATTTGGCTTGATTTGTACATTATCTCTGAACCCTGATTTGTTTTTCTGACCTGTTATTTTCCCTATTCCTTTTTCCTTTATTAGAATTTTGATGTGATTATGTCTTGAAATGTATGATGCACTTCTTCTGCTTTTTAAATATAAAGATTTTATATAGTCTTAAGAACTTTTAATCTAAAGTACGTGAATCCGATCATAACCAAATTCCTATCTCCCCAACTAAAGCTATGACACTTATAGGTATCAATGGAATAAGCACAGTAAGTCACCCATGAAAACTGAAAAATAAGGATATCAATAAACAGACTAAATAGAAGACAAACTGGGAGAAAAAATACAAAACAGCAAAAATAAAGTGTCAATGTAGTGTTCTGTTTTGTAATGCTTTCCTCTAATTGCTACAACCAGAGCAGAATCATAGCATATCCTGAGCTGGAAGGGACCCACAATGATAAAATCCAATTCCTGAACCCACACCTAAGAGTTAAACCAAAAGTCTAAGAGCACTGTGGACTTCAATTCCATTTCTAAAATTCAACCAATTAAATGCTATCTGTACTATGCTATCAGAACTATACAATCAGTAGCTCTACTTAATCCTCTTACAACAAAAGTGGAAAAGCTGATGCATCAGTTTATTTCCACAGCCTCTGTTTCTTTCAGGCCCCACTTTCCTGCAGCCCAACCACTGTATTTTTAAATGCACCTAAAGCATTATTTCTAACACTACCAGCCTGAATAAGCATGCTTGTCGGAGTATTTAATACTATCCCCTTGCAACATTTGTCATTAAGTTAAGAGGCTTGACCAAGGAGCTAATCTTTTCATTGCCATTTAAATCTACCACAGTCACAAAGATATTTCCAATATGTTCCTAATTAATTGCCTCATATACTTTTATGTTTGCTGCACACTAAAGGCATGTTAGCCAGCATATTCCTTATGATCCAGTTCTGTCACTTGCAGTTAAGCAAATGCATTCTTTATGTCACAAAACATAGATTATAGTGTAGCTGAATTATATCCATAGTATGTTCTGCATGGTACACATACAGAGGAAAAGATAGCCTCTTTCCCAATCAAAAAGGCAATATTTTGATCTAAGAAAGAAAGTGCGACCAGAGGAATGCGAGGTAAACATATGCTTTCTGGAAAAGAAAATGTAAGTTTTTTAGTTCATTGTACAAAATGTGAAGTCTTACCTGTTTGCACAATGAAACCTATTTACTTTGGCTTTGCTATGATATTAAGATATCACTAATATATATATATATATATTTTTCTCCTATTTGACTCCCAGTTTGTAGACAAATAGAAATTTTCAAATCTGCTTAAATTTATTGGGTATAGAGTTAGCAAACTATTTTGACCAGCCATTCTAGGAAAATAGAGAGCCATAGATTAAGTAAAATAGATATTATTTCAATATGAAATAGGAAGTTAAAACATTTTACTGGATTGGGTCAGAGAGCTAAAAGAAAAGAACGCAAACCAAACAGCTATGAAGACACCAAAACGGACAGAAATATGTCAAATGAGGTGGCAAAACTGTGTCATAAACAAGCCATAAACAAGCACCACCTCACAGAATAAGCATGCCAGCAGTTCAGATTTTTCTTCTGGCATTTACTTTGTATAAACTGAACAATTAAATGGCAACAGCTTGGGATGCTACGATTCAATGAGAAGTGATTTACATCATCGGCAAAATGATATGCCAGGGCCATCTGCATATCCAGGCTGTCCACAAAAACGCATGAGTCAAAGTTATGACTTGTATCACTAGATCTACTGGACAACTGGTTAACTTTTATGGAGTAGCAGAGAGGGAAGTTCTCTCTTCACTCCTAAGAGCTTGGGCAAAAATTAGGGATTGTTTACATCAAAAATACAGACTAAAAAATGAAGAGTACCCAGTACTGCTAATAATATTTATCTACTCTTTTATACAGCTGCTTACTTCCTTTCTTCAGAACACAGAAGGGCATCTGTACACATACTTTACAAGTTACATTTCATAACCATCTCCACAGCAAGTACAAGCTAACAAATTTTAAAAGTTTATTCCTTAATACATATGCTGGGCAGACCTGTGTTCCTCCTGGGCACAGAGACGTACTTTCCAAGTCAAACAAACAAAAAGCCAACCAACAAAAAACCAAACCAAAACAAAATTATTCACATTTATGCTAAATGTAAGAAATTACTTTACTTTTCACCTACACAGTTGCTTGCAAGCCTTAAATATGCAGCTTTTACACCATTAAGTAATATTGCTGTTGTTCTGCCTTGTGAAAATTCCAACAGGAGCCTTATGGGAGCAGTTGTTAACGTACCATTTCCAGAGCTTCAGTATCCCTCACTCTAGACATAAATTTTACACTGCAGCAAAAGACCATTCACCAAGAACTACTTAATTATACCAGGAGTCAAACTTCTAAATTCCTACCTCTTAAGATGTGATATTAAACCCATATTTCAAAGCAGCAAATAGTTTAAGTCTGACATTTCTCAAATAAAAATAACATCTATTTGGTGATCATGTCTATTTTTTTTTCTTGGATAGTGGATATGTTTAGTTTCTTAGAAGGCTGGTGATAATATCTTATTGTGAATCTTACTTAAAAAAAAAAAAAAAAAAAAGTCAGCATCTAACAAAAACTAGTCACCTAACAAAATCAGTCTCTGCTAAAAGTAAAGGAGAAGACAGAAAAATGACTAACTTCATGGTTCCTCACCCAGATTTCATTTATATGCACTCAGAATTGGTGGACAAAAGTAGTGCTGTCTTGGAGAGCAGCCAGTGTATAATAAAAACTGCAAAGTTCTGCTTTGAGGACACTGGCAAGTACATTTTTTTCCTGAGGGTTAAAATTAGCATCCATGGTGGCAAACACCACAATGTAATCCTGTCCCCACTGACATCAAATGAAGTGTTTCCCTTAACTTCAGTGGAACTAGAATTTCTTCTGAGGAGCTCTGAAGTCACAACTGGAGAATATTTCTGATAGAGTTTGTATAAATTTCAGCACTAAAATGGATTTGTACCCATTGTACTTTATCCCTTCCTTGATGCTTTTAAATTCATTGACAGGGTTTAAGCAAACCTATAACCTGGCTAAATTTCAAAAAAAATTTGAATGATGGTGATGAAAAAGTAATTTATTTTCAGATTTTCAGTGTAATGATAGCTTTGGAAAAAAATAAAAATAAAAATCTATATTCATCCTGTCCACCTCTTCTTAGCTCACAAATGAAAAGATTATGTAAGAGCTACTGTTTAATCTCCGTCTATTAAATATTCCAGAAAAAGAAGCCATTTTTCTTGAAACAAGGAGGTTATTGACCCAGATGGCATAAACTGCACATCTACAATGTCAACAGAAAAAAATACTGCTAAATGCTTGAAAGTATTATTTACCCATGTAAATTCAAAGGCATTGCCCCTTTTTATCTATATGTTTTTCATGTTCATTGTTATATGAAAGTCCAATTAAAGTGTTTGAAAATAACCTGAGTGTGTAATTAGGGGGCACTCAACTCCCATTCTGAGGTTAATACCCTCACAAACATGCAAAGTACAAACCTAGAAGAGAACCAATCCATTTCATAATTCAGTTCCACTGTCTCTCCCCTGCACTTAGAGCCTTACAGTGGTTTTCAAAATGATAGAATCATTGTTGGTTTATCAATTTAGAGAATGAATACTTGTTGAGATGTTCATGTTATACATAATAACAGGTTACTATTAATATTAATACATTGTCATATTCATTTTATCTGCATTTGAAGGCTGATATTTCACACAAAAGTGTTTTTTTTTTTTTTCCTTACTTACTTCCAATTGCTACATTGAAAAATGCTTTGAAAACAGTAGTGTAGAGAAAGCCCTGTTCCATGATGTAAAACATGTTTTTATACAGTGTGCTTAAGTAAGATGTTAAGCAAGCGACAATTCTAAATAAATTAACAGTATTGGTTTGCAATGATGAGCTTGAGTTCCATGGAAACTGATGGAAAAGATTTTTACTGAAAGTGAGATGATGTTGCATATTATATTGAAGGAATTGATTAATGTATACTTTTTTCTGCCAATATTCAAAATAAAGCCAGTATGCTGGGAAGAAATTTTTTTTTCTTTTTCTGAAAAACAAAGAAGGAAAGCTCCATCAGAATAAGTCTGCAATTATGAAATGGTAATGGTGAATAGATGCAAGTTCTGGTTGAAGGGAATAGATACCTAACTTGAATAGCCATATTTATGGCCATGAGATACGGGGATTTAAACCTTTCCTCAAGATGTAGACATGAATACTTATTTTACACATCCAGACAAAGAATAGTGTGAAAAATAAAACACACCCAATGACCTGTACTGAACCATGAAAGATGGGCTTCAGATCATTTAACTGTCATTTAGCTGCTGTCTGCATTTTTCTGTATTTCCTTTTCCATCAGCCCGATTACCACAACATTTGTATATGTATAGAAGGTTTCTTCAGTATAATTTACTCTCATTATCTCACACAATTTATTCTGTGCTTACGACTTCAAAGGTTTTGAAAGACAGTGAACTTCTGTACGCACAAAAGCCAAATTGGAATGTATTCTACAGAGGAAAATGTACAAATAGGAGAAAACAAACAAGCAAACAAAAACCAACACAACCCACAAAAGAATATTTCTGAAGTCACTTTATTAAGTTTAGATCTAAATAAAAATAAAATAAAATAAAATAAAATAGAGGATAGGTAAAATAGGAGAAATGGTCAGCTTGCTCCATGGGAGCAAGGAGAAAGATTGTCTCAATACATGTATTCTGCATAGTGTTATTTTTCCCCAGTACAATTCCACATTAAGTAGTTTATGTTTGTTTGTTTTTTTTATATGACCTATTTTAGCTTTTGTAAGTGATTGGCATGCATTTATGAAAAACGGAAAGAAACTACAACAGGCGATACACATCTTGAACTAAAAGGTGGTGAGTTCAGTTAGCAAGATTTAATAACATGCCATTTCAGTAAGAGGCAGACAATTCTGGAGCACAGGTCAAAACATCATGCTTATTTTGCCTTTTTTTTTTTTTTTTCCTCAAACAGACGTTTTGAGTTTTACATTACAGTGAGAGACTCACTCAGTAGGAGAGACTATATTAGAAGTGGGTTTTCTCACATGTCCCATACTTGAAAGTGAACTGGTGGATCACAGAGTGCTCCTTAGGCTGTGTAGTCAGTGAGCTGCTGGAGTTGACAGTCATAGGTTGGAAAGGAAAAATAGTTTAGTGGCAGAGCCAGTGCTATATTGAGAGTTCTGTCTCAAAAAAGGTAACAAACAAGAGAATGTGTATTTGAGGTTGGGATTCAAGTCCAGGTTTGGGGTCTCTCCTGCAGGAGAGGGGTGTAAATGCTGCCCACATCTGGTTTCACTGGTAAAAATATTCTTCCCAACTACTTTAAGCAGTAACAAGATTATTAAGAAATACAGTCACATGAATGAAGTGTTGGTTGTGCCATTGAAAGATAAATAGAAAAACAATAACCAAGAAGAAACTAAAGACCTGCCTGAATGCTGGAAACACAAAAATAATGAAAGATTTCCATCAAGAAGAAAAGGCATACTGACTTATTTCTGACCCTTTGTCCTGTTGCTCTGGGTACAGGAGCAATGTTTAACAAATGAATAGTATAAATAATTCTCTGAACACATGTTCTTCATAAGTGGCAAAGATCTCCAGAGAACAGTGCATTAAATTGTGGATATTATCTATCTAAACCAAAAATCAGAAAAGCATGAAATCAGTAATTGACTCAATTTACCTCATTTATTAGTAGCCTAGACCTCTGTTTGAATTAATATTGCCCCATGGAATTTCAAGTGGTAGTGACATGCCATAGCATGACACAAATTAACGCCTGTTCCCTCTACTGTACTGCAAGCCACCCATATCTCCAATTAGGTTAGTTCTAATCTAATATGCATGCTTTCATGACTTCTATTGACAATAAAATATGACTGTTTCCCCCTTCCTTCTGTGATGCCAGACTTACTTGTTTTACCAAATAATTGATTTCCTTAATAATATGTTGGTATTTTTCCCTATCAAGAACTGACTGCATTCTGGTTTTGACTGTCTTATGCATTATTGTGGTGTGTGGTACTGTGAATTACATCCAGTCACTATAAAATGGTTGATTTTGCATGCAAAATGCAGCAATGGCTGGAACAGACATTTTTACTGAACATATTGCCTATGATTTAGCAAAATAAATCATACAATTTAGTACTCCTTACTTATCTACTATTTTTCACAATATGGGGATGTGCCATTTTTCCTCCTACCTTAAAAAAAATAAAAAAATCCTTTTAAAGAATTAACCTTGGCAATGTACTACAGAGATAAAAAATATTTTGATTGCTGTCTGTTAACAGGTAAGAATAGACTGATCCACAGGCTATCAGAACAAATATGAGACTTCCTGTTGACATTGAGGGGTTTTGAGATTCCTAGGGAAGTCCAAAAAACATAACTGAATTCATTTTACATATAGCACTTAAAAATGAAATATTGAACTGGATGAAATAAAATAAAGCAAGATTGTTTTTCTTTAAAAGGGGACTGCAATAACAATTGTGACCTTAGTACTGGGAATTTCCTGGGGATTTAATAGCCAACCAGGGTGTAATGGCCCTTGGCTTTGCCTCAGGCCATCAGCTCTCCCAGGTAGTTATTAATCTCTAGAAAATGCCCTATACATCAATTATTAATGTCTAAGTTCAGTATAGGCAAATTCTTGCTTTTTTAAACAGTTTTGAGGAAATATAGCCTCAGAATCCTGTAAAATGCCACATAAAAAATAATGTAAGTTTATATTTTTATATTGTGAAATGAACTCCCATTTTTTTATTTTTGAACTGAATTGAGTCATATTTATTCCATCTGGCATTTGATCAGGATGAATAAATACTTCTATAAGGACTAAATATATATATTATTATATCATAACTGAAGTTTCTTGCATACACATTTCCTACACAGGCAGAAGAGATAATCAGTTCACATATTCCTTCAGGATTCAGTTCTTTTTCCTTTTTTCCACAGCACAGAATATTGATAATATTCTTATCCTTAGAATGAAGACAGCAACAAGACCATCCTATCTATGACTATATAAACCACTTCCACCCTCCCTCTCAACCTCCCCCACGAGAATTAGTTTGAATCTCAAGTCATGTGCGTATCAGAAGAAAGCTGAAAAGGAAATAGAGGTGAATTTAATGTACTTGTTCTGAATTGGGTTCTATTTTGATATAAGGAGAAAGGAAGTCTTTGAGGAAAACCAGATTATTGATATAACTGCTTCATTTTATAGATATTATTAACTTTGTTAACATGAAGGGCCTCAAATAACAGAGAAAGAAAGTAGTAAAAAGAAATAAAAGAGGTATTATTATGTGATATTATGATCTTTCCACCTTGCATGGCTCCAAAATGCATAAATTTATGACTGCAATTTTTTATTTGCTTATTTTGTCATAAAATTAAAGATGATATTGTGGCAAAACAAGAAGTCATACTTTACGCTTTGTTTTATAATTGTATATTTGATGATGTTTTGGTATTGGTTCCACAAGTTTCCACTTCCTATCTATGGAATATTTACTACATACCTTTTATAATTAAGCAATGAGATGAGGCAAGCAACGCACTTCTATAGTATTATAACATACTGCTAGCAGTGTTATATGGGACAAGGTCATATCTAGAATTACTTTAATCACCCAAGTATAGTAATTGCTTGGAAATATACTCCCTTATTATGTGTCTTATTGCTAATAGAATTATTGCTGAGTCATACAGTAGAAACCATAGTTAAGACTGGCTAAGTAATACTAATATAAAGGCACTTTTTCCTGCTGCTTGTAACTTTCAAACATTTGTCTTTTAGGTTTTCCAATGCATGGTGGAAGGTCTTCATTACTGAATTGTCAAAACTACTTTATAGAATTCATCTTGACTGGCAACCACATCCATTAATTTGAAAACAGAGATCAAAATTAATTGAAAATGCTATTCAGCACAGGAATTTGTGGAGGCTTAATAAAGAAACAAAAGGCAAAAAAACATAACATCTAACTCACCAGATCCCAAAGCAAAAGATAATTCATTAGCATCACAAAGACAAACCCAAACTTCAGTTTCCTCTAGCTATGGAATAAGTCACCTCACTACTGAAATCTAGACAAAAGCACTGAGATCTAGACCAAAGCCTGACTTGCTGCAGGCAGGCCAGCTTCTATCAACTGTAACTTAGGCTGATCTATTATAAGGAGAAGAACCAAGGGGAAAACACTGAAGAGAGAGGCACTGTCATTGTGAAAACTTTGTTCATGATTCTGAGAAATGTGGCGTCAGGTAATATTTGCTTGACATTAGCGGACACAGCTTTTTACAAGCTAACAGAAACAGTTTTTCAGCTTTCAGTAATGCAAGTCTTTGAAGACTTGCTGAGATTCTGAACTACACCTGAAGATGAAATGAAAAGTGATGCAAAGGTATGAGATACTGAACATGTTTTAGAACGTAATGGGATAAGTACTTGGAAGAGCATCAGCTGGTAATGCATACTCAGTGGCAATTCTATCATCAGTAATGCTGTGTGGCCCAGATATATGTTCATGAGAAAGTGTAGAGCATCCTTGAAATCCTTAGGAAGAATAAACTGCATTCTCTAGGGATTATGGAATTACTTCAACAAGGAATAAAAGTTTTATTATTTATTTAGACTTTTTAAACCGAAAGCCCTTCACAACAAAAGGCTCCAGTTTATAATTTCCTTATATATGCCTGCTTTTTAAAGAAGCTCCCATGGGGAGTGAAGGAGGCCAATACAGTATATCATTGTCTAGCTAATCTTCCTGTCATAGTCTTAATGCTTAATCTGGCTTTGTCAGGCAGAATTATAATTTCTCCTATTTTAACTTCATATATATATATATATATATGTAATGAAGGGAACAGTCACATGCTTGGAACTTTTATATGTCAAAATCTTTTAAATTTCATATTTTCTCAGAAAACAATTAGATTCAAAGCATTGTCCTGTCTGACCATAGTCAAACAGGGTTAACCTGCACTTCTGTAGCATTCTCTATCCAAGAAACTTTACTGAGGTATTTAGATCATTTGAGTTCTTGTAGCCTTTACTGTTCTTATATTCACTACTCTGTGAGCAAGGGACAACTATACATTTTGCACTTAGGACAGTTTCTGATTTGATCAACAAGAAGTACTTGGACTTAGGTCTTCTAATTCCCAACAGCTACTCTTTTTCATACCAATTAAGCTTCATATTGCTTAGGTGTGTGTCAGAGACAAAAATAAAATAAATTCATGACTATGGCAAAAAGAAAAGCAATTTTATTAGTTAAAAATCATCTGGAAGCCTTTTGAAAGGAGGTATGTAGGGATAAATCATGAACTTAAAGAAGAATAATATGAATAATCTGGAAGAAATGTCAGGATTGAAAAAGTATGAGATTATTTATTGCTGAGAAAAAAGTGGTAAAGTTTGTCATATGATAAGATGAGAAAAAGAAAATTTCAGAAAATATATATTTTTTTTTCAAAAAGAGGTATCATCTGACTGAAGAACTAACTGCTGTTAACATGAGGAATATAGGATTCAGAGATAGCTATACAGAAAAAAATATCTGGTTATGATAAATAATAGCACTAAATATGGGGAAATGAATTATACTTCTGGGTTTAAAACAACCTTTAAGTATAAGTGATCAGTGTCAGATTATCCTACACAAGCCATCTGTTAGGTTATTATAATCTTTTTTTAGAAAGTATTTTACATAGAATATTGCCAGAAGAGAAGGAACTTGGGTCAGAGCCAGTACTACTATTCTTATGCTCTTGTACAGAACTATCTGAAGAAGTGAAGTCAACACTTCTTACCATGCACCCTGGAAGAATACAACCACACATTTCTGGGAAAGACCAAAGCCCAGAAAATACAGCATGTCCCTATATTAATAACAGAACACAGAAGCCCAGTTTACAAAAGTTAATAAAACTACCTGTAAGACAAAGGATCACTAAAGGAAATGTCATTATTTGGATAATATATCCTTATTTGAAACTGAAAGTTAAAAATTCATCCATTCCATATCCTCTTTTCTTATCCCTCAGCACAACACATTCTTGTTCATGCTAGCCAAAGACCTAGGTACGTCATATCAAACTTTTCACTGGAACTTCCCAAGAATTAAATATATTTAATTTTGTCAAAGTACACCAGTTTTGGACAGTTCTTTCCCATAGGTTCAATAGTGTTTATGTAATTAAATATACGTTAAAAGAGAGACAATTGTGGTGAAGCCTAAGCCTGAGACATCAGCATACAATTGGTTTGTTAATATTTCTGTCAAAGGAAAAAAATAATGCGTAAATATTACCTTCATTGTAATTCAGTATACATCATTATAGGAGGTCTACCATAGTCCTGAACAGATATAACCGTATACCTTACTGAGGTGACAAAGGGATGACAATATACTGAGCTAGTCCTTGGGAACGGCATAATATAAACAGCAGTCCTGACCAAATTGTAAGATACATCACTATTTAAAGTCATCCGTTAACAGGCTTGATTCTCTCCTTTTCTAGGTAACAGTTTCTTCTATAACATCTTCTAGCTGCAGAAAAGCATAGGTACTAATTCTGTAAAACCTCTATTCCCACAGTAAGTAGTTCCTCAGAACTATACTCCTCAGAAAGACAGGCAAGAAAATGCAGTGTGTAATGGTCTTTGTAAGTGGTAATTTAAGATGACTACTTCAGAAAAAAAGTGTTCATGTCTAATAGTCATCACCTTCTCCTTGTTGTGGTTATCTGTCTCATTCATTTCATTCCATACGCTTTATTCCATTCCATTCATATGCCATCAGAAAAGTTGCCAGTGTTTGCAGGTGATACAAAATTCTTCATCATGGTCAAGTTAAAAACATATTTGAAAAAACGAAGAAGAGCCCCAAATGATCAAATGAACTTAGCCAGTGATAAATAACATAGTAACTGTAATTCACTATCAATATATATGAATTAATGCTTTTTTTTTTTTTTTTTTTTTTCTCTCTCTAAACACACATACAAGGTTGGATTTGGTCTAGCTGTCATCAACAGTCATCAATAAGGCAAACAGATTGTTGGGAGATATTGAGAAAGGAATCTGGATATAAACAAAAATATATTAAACTGCTTGTAGATCTTTAGTGTGCCCACACTAATTACTGTGTGAAGTTCTGGCTATGCTCACTGAAAAAATTATATGGTACAACAGAACGATGACAAGTATGGGCAGGAGATATAGAATAGTTTTTGCAAGAAGAGTTCCAAGTAATAGAGGCAACTGGTAGGGGATTCCAAAAAAAAAAAAAAAAAAAAGGAAATCATAAATGGCATGAAGCAGATAAATAGGCAACCGTCATTAACAGTATGATAATTAAAAGGCCAAATTAAAAAATGAGACAATGGTTTTATGACTAAATCAAACTTATTTTCTCTCCACATACAATGTGAAATTCATGGCCATAGGATGTTCAAATCACACACAAAGACACATAATACACTTATATAAATTCATGAACAACAGACATACTAATAGCCTTTAAACATGACCATCCAAATTATGAACCAGAATAGGAAGTTCTGATGCTGCATACTGCTGGAAGAGTATGCTGGCAACAGATCTGAACAAAGTCTGCTTTTAAACTGTCTTGATCAGGTACTCCTAGAGGCAGGATACTGGGCTAAATGAATCTGCTGACTCAGAAGGGCAGTTTAGATCCAGCATTGGATCTTTCTTATTTTCTTAATATTCAATATCTGAGCAAATGCACTTTTAAGTTAATATTGCTAGAAATGTTTTATTGTCTATTGTTAGAAATGTTTATTGTAATGTTCTCGAATATAGTTATATAAAAAAAAATTAAAAATCACCTATTTTTAAGTGTGTTGGATGTAATTCAAAATAGCAGCAAGAAACTTCTATGTGACCCAAATTAGGGTGGGGTGGGATGTTCATAGGCTAAAATTATTCTCCCATCTGAAACATATATGGTTTTCATGCTGTATTATTTGAGGCATGAAGCATTCTTCTAAGTTTAGGTATCTTTTCTGGCTTTGAACTCAGCTTGTATTCAGCCTTACTTCTATCTAGAGCTGTTCCCAGCTTGTATTCCTAAAAGCTTTCACAGAATTGTTTCCAGTGAAAAGCTTTTCCCCGCTGCAGGACTTGCTATCCCACACTGTAGTTATATATAGCACGCACAAAGTTGTCAGGGTAATGGAGGTTGAACTGACATGCCTAGAGTTGGCAGATATATTTTAGGCATCTCTACACTGTTCTGCCACTTAAATTAAACTGTGTTCAAAGCAGGCATAACCCCTGTAGCACAACTAAAGTGTGTTATATTACACAGTAATTTAGTTCCCTGTCTAAGCAGAACATAGCCAGATCTAGCCAGTAAATTGAACATACAGCAAATGTTGACCAAACTTCTGAAAATTATGATGATGTTCTTGGACAGATGTCTTTTTCTTTTTATAGTCAGTGTTTAATTATCATTCACTCTGATTGGAGAGGAACAGGCAGGAGAGACACATGTATCAGGGCTTATTCCCCTGGGATTTTTGGAAAGGAAGCGGGCAGCAAATTCAGATGCAGCATATTGAAAACCTGTCTGAAAAATTATTACCATTAAAATATTTTGAGCCAGAGACCAGAAACTATCAATTATTTCTTAAACTTTTCTCACAACATATTTTTTGTAAAAAAAAATAGGGCACTGAAAACACAGCCATTTGGTATTAAGAAATCAGATTTATAGAAAATGAACTGCTAGAAAATTGCAAATTAATGCCATTTGTTATATATGTTCCATAGAAAGTGAACAGCATGGAAGTTAGAGGGGGCATCACAGTGGACTGAGAATACACACAACTAAATAATTATGAACAACACTAAAAATGATTCAATTGAAAACCAATTAACAGCCTTGTCTATACATCTCTTCCAAAAGCTCGGTGGTAGAAATGTCTCGTTTTGTATTGATTTCCATTGACTCTCATATACTTGCCTGCCATGTAGGCTATTTAAGTAAAAAGGTTTTTTTTTAAAAAAAAAAAACAAAAAACAAAAAACTGGGATCTACTTTTGAATGTAGCTAAGCGTTGAGACATAGTATCGTTGTCTACTAAACCAAAACATGCTATTAATAATATTGAGTATTACACCTCTACATAAAACAGCAAGAAATGTGTGTTTTCAAGTGATTCTATACACAACATTTTTTTTCCTGAGTGTAAATGAACAGCTCTTTACCATTCACCAGGGACACAGTATTATACTCTAATTACATCTGAGAACATACTCAGCTATGAACATGCCTATATATTCAAATACCACAAGGAGAAGAAATAAACCCACCTATATAATTAAGGAATCTGTAAAAATGAAAAGCAAGAGTGAAAAAAATAACTTCAAAATTAGAAAATTATAGAGAGAACACACTACTTTCTAATAATTAAGCTTCTGAAGAAACTTTGGAACTTGCACATGTAAAACTTATCTATAAGGCCTCCTCAAATCAGCTCCTTTCCTCCTCTTGCCTTTAAACAGGCAACATCTCTTTGTTATCCTTCAATGTACTCACTAGCTGCATTTGAAGCCGATTTTCTATCCCATCATCTCTTTAATTAAAACCTCAGTACAGTAGCTTCAAATGTTAGCAAATACATGATGCAGCACTGGTTGATGCAGCACTGGTTGATGCAGCACTGGTTGATGCAGCACTGCCATTTCTGAAACAAAGGGAAACGCTGGCAGATGAATGGCACGCCACCACCCTGCAATGGCTAACTGCTTTGAGACCTACCACAGGAACTGGCAGTAAAATACAAAACCATAATGATTAGTGACCCAGTAAATAGAATTAGATATTGAACACATGGTCTTTAAACAGAGCAGGGAAACATTTATTTTTTTGCTAAAATTAAAGGTTTTTCCAAAGAGCTCTTTTATCTTTTTGTTACGAAGAGCAGCTGCTAAAGTGAAGGAAAGCTTTGAAGAATATTACATATATTTTTTAGATTATGATAGCATAAAAGGAATGGGTTTTAAAATTGGAGAAAAAAGATGACAGAATTTTTATCCATATTGCCCCAAACCTTTTCTGTTTTTGTTTTTTGTTTTTTTTTTTAACTCAAACTCTCGGCATACACTTAGAAGAGAGATCTGCGGGCTTATTGCCAGAGCTTTTATATGCAGAATCAAGGTCTCGGATTTTCAAAAGAGGACAAGAAAGCTAGACTTTTCCTGTTAGTTGCAAACTGCATACAATGCTCCATGTTGACGAGTGCTTTCACTTCAGCCTGGTTTCCAGTGGCAATATTCAGAAAAATCAGCAAAATGGTCTTATTTCACATCTGTTGAGCTAATCAGGGGCAGGCTTTTGAGATATAAAAAGCATAATATTCTTAGAAGAGAGAGAAAAAGTAGTCTGCTGATCCAAATAAAAAGGGCACAGGGAAAAAACATAGATTGGAGTTACCTGTGCTTGGCTAAATTTTGCATCTCCAGTGTTTGTATATGAATATGTCAATTCAGCCTAGTAAGAAAACATTAATATGGGAAGTAACTTGTGAACATTACTGCTGCAGGCTGGCTTCTGAGATAGGCATTGTCATATCATACCTACTATAAAATGAAACTTCTCATATAGCAGGAGAGAAGGGAAGAGAAAGTCAAATTCTTCAGCCATAAATATCCCAGCTGTTTGTTAATTCTTGTAAATACTCTTACCCCACACTGGTGGGTCTCTGCATGCTTTTAGAATTCATGGATAAACTTTTCACTGACACTTCAGATTTTCCCTAATGACCTCAACCAATTAATCATTTTCTAGCACTGATAAACTTTTCTTCATTCATTCTCTGCTGAGAAAGGTGTTACTCTACCAAGCAGTAAACAACAGGAAGATGTGAGAAGGTTAGATAACCTTTACCCTAAGCTGCTATCGATCTGCGTGAACATTCAGTTTGTACCTAACAAAGCCAGCACTTTTCATTAAATGACCATAAAAATTTTGCTCTTACACATTGGTTCATTAATTTCCAGTATTTTTCAAACTGTGATTGATTTCACAAGTGAAAATGCAGATGTTCATCTAGCCAAATACTTGTACGTGCTTAATATTATATTGCATTATGTTACATAGAAACCCTCACCCTAATTAAACTGAGATATGATCAATGCATAGATAAAATTGAAGGAAAGGGCACAAGGTTAGTTTACACAAGGCTGGGTAACCCACTTTATGTGGAACAAGATATTTCACTCTGCTATAATAATAATAATAATAATAATAATAATCTGACTAGAAGTACTGAAGTATTTTTGAGCACTGATCTTGTATTCTGTTTTTCAACCTCTGTAGTGATTTCTTTGTTGCTTGCATGCAGCGGGGAAGAACGATATTGGAGAAATTAACTAAGCTGATACGCCCCAAAACACCATAGGAAAAGGAAAGATTGACTTTACGAAGTGAAAGGAATTCTAGTGGACTCAATTTGAATGAAATTACTGAAACTTGCTGATTAATATGCTTAATGGTATTTATAAAACAGTTAAATGCTGAATACCTTCAACATACAGATTATAAATATATTAGCTCAAAAAGCTACCACAAGTGGATTTCTGAAGTTACAAAGCTGTGCTTCTCTGAGTTGCAGAGTTTTTATATTTATTCAGAAAGCTTTAATCTTTTATGCTGATAAACAAGTGTCCAAAAGTATTTGGAATCATTTGCAACAATTGTCTGCCTTTCAAATGTGGAATACAGGATAAACCCATCTCTTTGTGAAATGCAGAGAGCTAAAAAATACTTGGTGTTTTCATCTTTATATATAGAAAATTTAAGAACCATATTTATTGCATTAGCTACGCATCTGCTGCACATGGACTAAATATTGACTTGCTTCCTAGAAGGAAGAGTAACTGCCAGTTTGCATTTAGTTCTCCTAGTTTGATCAAGTGGATTTAAGTGAAATGAAATGACAACTGGACATTTATCTATCCCAAATAGCCTAACCATTGTCATATTTTGAAAACGAATAGGAGAGACCTGGCTGTAGCTGTAGTTTTCTGGATCATATTTGTATTTAGTAAATGTTATCATTTAGTTTTTAGTTTGTTGCAGTGTATCAACAGCCCCATATTTTTATGTGAATTTACCCCAGTTCTTAGGACTGCTGTCAGATCAGGAAACTCAGACAGTGCAATGAGTGCCATGATTTCTCCCAGCATCATAAACCACTAATGCAAATCACTTTGTTGTTGTTGTTTACTCTAGCACACCTACTGATAACTAAAAGTGTGGTAAACTTGTTCCTATAGCCTCCTCAAAAATGTATTAGCTAAATGCTACATACCAATCCAAAAAGTAGATATGATCAAATCTCAGGTGTTTTTCTAATAATCTCTAGTTCCTCGGAGCAACACAGTGATAAAATCAAAAATGGGAAACCTAAATCTCCATAGCTGCCATAGACTGCAAGGAAACTAAGTTAACATTTAAAATGTGACATTTTAAGATCATCTTGAATGACTTTAAACAGGCATATAGACTAGGAGAAACTGTGTGTAGTTTTCTTCAGTGTAAGGAGGGAGCAGACAAGGTTTTAACATAGAATACTTATTCTAAGCAACTCTGAAGCATTTATTTTTTCTGGGTATGTTTTAGGAGATCCAGCTAGCAATAAATACTAGCCATGGAGGAGCGGAGAACTACAGAATATTAGTTATATAAAGACTGAACTGATTGAGAGCACCAGGGAAGAATTAGGAAATGCTCTCATAGAAGAAAAACTTCAATACATAAACAGATAAAAAGAAAAAGAAAAAAAAAAAAAACACAGAAAATACACTCCAAAACACTAAAAATTCTACCACTCAAGCAAGCACTAAGTTACTTACACATTTTCCTTGCACTAATTTTAAAACATGGAAGAAACAGAACAGAGAAAGTAACAATTGCAATGTGTGTCTGGGGAAATTTTTGCTTATATTGAGAAGGCGCGTGGGCAATAATGGGATGGGGTTCAAATGTGTATTCAACATTTGAACGTGCTTGCAGCAAGGCTTAAATCAGTGAACTTGTGTTCTGTTGTCTTATACAGAAGTACAAATAGTTATGATATTTGACCCATTCCTGTGCCTGAAATTCTAGCTGTTCTTGTAACCCATGACAGTGATGCTCTACTAGATAAATGGCAGGGAACTTTTGCATAAATGCTGTAAGAGACTACTTCAAAGACGAAACAAGTACGTGATCATAATGCAAACATTTAGAGCAGCATGGGATGGGTTTGATTTGTGTTTAAATGCATTCCAGACTGAAATAGGATCGCGTCTAGACCTGGATCCTAATTTTTCCTAAAGATTGATGTTCACAGTTTTCATCAGCTATTTTTGGTGAATAACTCAAGTGCAATCTGTAGGAAAAGCATTATTTTTAGGCAATTATATCTAGGACTCACTGCCTTGTTATTCTCTCTCTCCTGAGGAGGAGGAGTTGATGGGTCTGCAGTGGTAAAGACACCTGATGACAACACAGAGAAGCACATTGTGCCCAGATGCTTAAGGTGTGTTTGAACTCAGGGATCTGAAGGCCCCCTGAATGGCATCAGAAAGCAGTGGGAAGCTTTTGTGCGATCAGGTCTTAAGACTTGTGTTGCATCCCAGCCCTGTATTGTTCAAGTAGCAAGCACCTATCAAGGTCTTATCTGCGGACCCTCATTTCCACGGCAAGCAGGTCAGGATAAATGGTCTGGATAAGAGCAGTAGTGCAATCAGGGCTCTACAACTTGGCACAGCCCAGTGACTTGTGAATATACACTGCCCCTATTAACTGAAATTATAACACCATCTCTAACCTAAGGATGCAGATTTCAAAATAGTGCACAAAAAATATGCAAAATACTAAACAAAAGTAATCACTACTTTACCCAGATTTGATTCAATACACATTTCCATAGAAATTTTTCAATTTTCTTACTTCCTGTTAAGTATTCCTAAAATATTTTTAGATATCTACATATGTGTAGAATACTTTTACATATCCATCAAGCAAAGTTAATCAGACCAGAGTGTTTGTATTCAAACATCAGTCAGCATCAGTAATATCCCCTAAGAGAAAGTACTAAGTAAAGCTTGTTGCTTTTCAGTTGTCATTATTATTTATAAACAAAAAAGGAATAAAGCATTTATACACCGGCAACAATATTTGACTCAGAATTTCGTAGATTTGGGGAGAGATATTGATTTCATTATTGTATTTAATGAAATATTCATTGTCTATTAGTTTTAGTGATACACTTTAGTGGTAGCATGGATAGCTTTTCTGCAGCAGTCCTAACCAATGTCTCTGTGCTTAGTAATCTACCACATATTCTATGTCAGCTCTGTATAGTGTAAGATACATCAAAATATCATCAAAAAATAAGATTTTTAGTAGTAGAATTGAATTATGACATCAGGACTAGAAAAGAGAAGAACTGAGAGTGTGAGAAAGAACGAGATGAGAAATTAAGTTATTTCTAGATGGCAAGAAAAAGATTTATTTTCCTTTATTATATATTTATTTTTTAAACAAAATAAAGTTTACAAAGGACCAGTGGTCCATTCTGTTTAAATATATTCAAAAATATTTATATATACATATATGCACACACATATATACCTGTATATACATGTATTCAAGTGTCCATGTATATGTATGCACATTTTTGTTTGTTTTGTTTTACCACAAGGGAAAGCTCGGATTCCAACAGTGCAAACTAGAGCAGGCACGGATGGCTTGCCTTCCCTAAAACTAATCAAATTAGAGTGTTGGCACGGCACACTGGAACATGAGAGTCCCCTGTGAGAAAGCCCTACCTTTCTGATACTCTCTCCATAAGCATTATTTCTCTATTTTAAAATACTGTGTTGACAACCACTGCTGTTTGTAAAAATACAGATGAGTATTTCCATTTCCTAATAAGTCCTAGACAAAAGACTCCTTTAGTGAAAGCCCGGCTTCACTAGAAACAAGGGCGTAGAAGTTGTTCACCATAGTATTGTGGTTGCAAATGAAAGATAAAGAGCAGCTCTAAAATCCAACACAATTTTTGGACTTTTAAAGACAAACCTGAAATTAGTTATTTCTTAGCTGAATAAAACATTTAGATGAGGATTATTTCATATTTAATGGGCATTTTAAAATCAGTCACAAGCTAAAATGTTACAAAGACGATATTACTCAGCTTCCCCCCACCCCCCCCAATAGGATCCTGAATGGTCCATCACAGCATGAATGTTATCCTGAAAATAAGTCAGTTTTTAATACTATCATGTATGAACCATCCATTGGTTTGAAATAGCAATCTGTTACTTACTTCCCAGAAAAGGAACAGGTCCTCAAGTTTTACACTAAACAATGCAACTTAAGAAGTCTAAACAACTCATAACACTGAGCCCCTTCCAGATTTTCATAATGTAGTTTTCTCAAGCAGAAATCATCTGTTCCTTGAAGTTTGGCTATGATGACAGGATACATTGTGAAGCATATAAACATTTCAGTCAGCTATGTTTTGAGGTTGTCCTGATTTTAATTCTGAATTCCTTGTCTATGCCAATGCTCTAAAACCCTAAACATAAGGAGAAAAGGTCTAGGAAACGGAAGACTTGAGCTGCTAAACTCCAGTTATGCAAGAGAAAGCAAGCAGGAAGTTGCTTCCACCAACCCTTTGCCTCTTTATGTGGCAGGAGCCTAAGGACCCTTCAAATCCAGGGAGCAGATCTTTGTTGTTGCTGGTCTATCAATGACATCAAATCAGGTATGAAATATATTTTCATTATGATTTTTTTTCCTTTTAAAGAATAATTAGACTCACCAGTTGATTCATCTCTCATTTCAAAACATGCTGGAGATGAGATAGTACAATTCACATTGCACAGATCATCATCATTTACCACAAAGAAATCTAATAAGATACATATTCTATTAGCTTTATTGCATATTTCTTTAAAAAAGATGATGCGTTTTACGAGTAGGCCTAGCTCACTGTAAAACAGCCTCATAATAACCTCAAATCTGCATAAGAAAATCAAGCTATATTACTTTTCTTATTAAAGCACAATTTCAGGTGCAATAATATAAAATTCTTAAGCTCTCAAATAGCTGAGCAGCAAATATGTGATATAGCCAATTTAAGAATTTATAGGAAAATGTATTAAAAGCTTACTAGAAGTTTGTACATTTACTCTAAGGTTCTGAAATATTATTTCATAGCTTCAGCATTACACATAGAGTTTTGCTTTCATGCTGATGGCAAAACAGGAGGAGACATGACTAAGTCAGGAACTACAGGATATGGGAAAACATCAGGCAGTGCATTTGGAGGACAGTGAACTGCCAAGCATGACACCAGGAGTCATGATATGCTCAACAGGGTGTGGAATAATTTGTGATAATCTCTCTAAGAAGGATATTATCCACATTATGGATTATAATTTATTGCTTTATGGTCAGCAGAGGCTGGTTCACAAGACCATTGAAAGAACATTTGCCTGAGAACTATGAAGAAAACATCTAAAATAAAACTGGCACAAAAAAGCTAGCAGTAGCCAGATTAAAATAAAGTACCTTCTCCACAGAAGTGATTCTTTCAGTTAGCCTGAAACAAAACCTTAGCTTCAAAGATTTCATCTGACTTATTCTTTGCTTTATGTCTAATACCACTATCAGACTAAATCGAAAGTCATAAAGCTGACATTTTCAGACCTCAGCACGTCAGGTATCACTGTAAATCCACACTTAGTTATTTACTGAAAATAACTCATTTCTGAAGCATGTTATACTAATTCAGAGCTCCCGTCTGCTTCCACTTCTGTTAAAGAAGTTGACTTCCTTATTTATAATGATCAATCTTGACTTTCAATTATGCTTAATTTCTTTGGGCCAAATTCACCATTGACACATGCAACAACTCCCTTCATTTGCAGAGTAAAGCTGGATCTGCCAATGACCATAGTGAATTTATCTAACAGGAAAAAATGAAGAATGACTTTATTTTTTCTCACATACTCTCTGGGCCAAATCTAGTCTTTTTGTGGCCTTTTAGTTTATAGTATTTTCCTCTTTTACTTCTTTCTTTCTTTCTTTCTTTCAAGGTCCCTTCATTCTTCACAATCTTTAGAGGTTTAGATTCATAAAAGGTGAGACCACAAAAGTTTATTGTGGACAGACAATCCCCAAAAATAAGAGAAATAAAGTTCTGGTAAACAAAAAGAATTAAAATACTGTATGGCTGGACTAGAAACATATTTTGTCTATACTTTGGGATATAGTCAACATTCATGTACAGGTTATAGTCCATATGCTTGCTTATGCCAACATGAAGAAGGACCACTTCAAAGTCAAAGAACACCAAGGTAAAAATCTAAAGACCAGAGTTTCCAAACAATCATCCTGCTGCATAGGCATCAAGGTAAGGAGAGGGGAAAAAAAAAAAAAATGTGAAAAGAGGGTGAAGGGAGAAGAAAGAAATAAATAAAGAAATACAGATAAAGTATTCTTAATGCATCCAGGGTCAAAAGGAAGTACTTATTCACATAACACATAATTAAATTGTGGAACTCATGGCCACAGGATGTTGTGAAGGCCAAAAGGATAAATGAGTTAAAAAATAATAATTAGGCAAATGTAAATGATTAGGAAAAAAGATCCATTAATGGCCATTAAGCCTAAAGATGTGCATGCAGCCTCTGGCTCTGGAAATGTCTATGCCACAGACTGTCCGAAAATTAGCGAATATACTAAGAAAATGCTCAATAGTTAGCCTTTTATGAAACTTTTTTCCTAAGCGCTTTTACTGATTACTCTCCTAGGAGGATATTGGCTATATAGCTTAACTAGTACAGCTGTTCTAACATTGTTATGCAATACCTTGACATGTATGCAATCTAAATAACTCAAGAAAAAAAAAAAAAAAAAGCATATTACATGCTAAAGTTTTAATACCATAATTACATTAATTTATTATTATAATGTTATAAAAAGAAACATGAAATTTTCAAGAAGATTACTTTATTAGATGCAAATTGAAAGGTAAAAGAAAAAAAGATAGCTCTTAAAAACAAGGTAAAACTTACTTGGACCATCATACTCACAGCTGTTGCACAATCAGGTATTTTACACTCAATGCAAATTATAGTTTCTGTCAGAATGACAGTAGTAAGTCAGTATAATAGATTTCTACTATAGGTGTATACTCTTTATATTTAGGTGTTTATTCATTTGTGTAAGCTCAGAGAGAGAAAACGAGATTTATGTGTATATAAATACATAAATCTTGACAATAACTACTAAAA
This sequence comes from Heteronetta atricapilla, assembly GCA_011075105.1. Classification (NCBI taxonomy): domain Eukaryota; kingdom Metazoa; phylum Chordata; class Aves; order Anseriformes; family Anatidae; genus Heteronetta; species Heteronetta atricapilla. The sequence continues at coordinate 102,053,814 of CM021731.1, forward strand.
CAGCTCTTCCTCCTCCTACTTCTATGGAGACATCCTGAATATTAATTAAAGTACCTAAATGTCAGTGGCCAGATTCCTGAATTATACGTATTTAAATTGCGGTATCATCCATTTCTACTCTAAAATGCAACATTCACAGATTTTTATGTGCTTTTTTTTTTTTTTTTTTTTTCCCTTTGTTTTCTTTAAGCCAAGGAGGTAAGCACCAGGAAAGGATTCTGGATAATTGGCCAACTAAGCTTTACTCTCAACACCTTCTATTGGGTATTTTCAAAGGCAGAATACTGACTGTATAATCTAACCTGGTATTATTATCCATATGTAATCCACTTAATGAAGATTTACATACCTTTTTATCCATCACATATTTACATTGATGTAGCCATTCTTCCCTGCCTTCAGTCCTCATGAGTATAGAGGTTCCCCTTTGTTCTTCTATTATTAAAACTTTACCCTGTGGTTCAGTGGCTATTCAGGTTGAAGTCCCATTTTACTATGCACTGTGAAATCATGGCTGCTCCCTGAGAGTGCTTACATTTGACAAAACATGACAGATGGATCAAGCAGGCATATGGGATGAGAAGCTAGTAGTGAGAAAGGCTAATGGAGTGTCTGTAGTTGTTAAACGAATCAAACACTGTGCTTTGAACTTCAATGGAAAATGTATAAGCGAACCTGAATATTTTAAATAGTAGGAATCTTGTTAAGTGTACCATGATATTACCTTGCTTAGAACTATTTGGATTTCTTAACTCAACTCCAAGCACTACTGAAGTAAAGGAGCGTTGCATATTTTAAGACTTTCTACTGGAAAAAAAATCGACATAAAATAAAATAGTTCTGCACCAAAAATGCAACAATGTTTCTACCCCAATCACCCATAAAAGCTTTTATCCAGTCATGCTTAGACAAATCTCAGAAGGGATGAATTCATTCTGGACTGAAAAGCCACACCACAAATTGAAAACACAAAACTACTATTTGCAGTGAATGCACATACCAGCCCTGTGTGAGGATAGCTTGTACATTGCTAGGCATCTTCAAATGGCCTCCAAGTGCAGTCACCTTGCATTTCACAGATAATTTATGCTAGATGCTAAATCTGTACTAATGTGATTAGCTTTGCTGGCAGCTACTGATTTAGAATGAACAACAACAACAACAAAAAGCAGTTAAAACCACTCAAAATCACATGGACTTTTCCTCCTCTTAGCTTAGAGTTTACATCCATAACTTATAAATTTACAGCTGTAAAGACTGAACTCAACCTACATCTGTGCTTGCCATTTAATGATGAACATACTCTGGGGGTAGGAAAAGAGATGCCATGTTTTCAACTACTGTTATATAAGTGATTATATTCAATTAATCCTGAATTGTGGCACCAAGGATAGATGAAAATCATATTAAACCATTTATTGTATCATAATTTTTACTTTATTTTACAACTTCCTAACTCTAGAGATGTACCCGTAGTCACAGGTACTGACCTACTTAGTAATCAAACTCAAAGGAAGGATGCAGATTCACCAACTTTGCTTTCTTTCTTTTAAAATCATGTTAATCTAGCATTGCGAACATGTAGTGCCTCTCAGCAGACTGCTTTTAGTTGTGTGACTCTTAGTTAGGAAGCAGGTATGAATCTGGTGGGCTGTTATCAGAATGGCAAATCTGCTTTCCAGAAATGTGTAAGTAGTATGACAACTCCTACTATACACACTGCTGAGGACTTATTTTTTCTTGATCCAGTCCCATAGCATGTTTTCTCAGACTGTTCTACATAGCTGGATCGTTTGGGATATATTTTTATGTGTGGGTAAACTAATAAGAGAGCAAAGACTTCACTTTGCAAAGTATCCATGTTTGGCCACCTTTCACTGTGCTGTTCTTGGCATAAATTAGCGTAAGGTGGTCTAAGTGTTAGTGGTGTACAAAAGGGGGAATCCCTTCCCCAGCAAGTGAATCAGGCACAGAAAAAGTCCACAAACCAGCAGCCTGTTCCATTTCATCACAGCTATCTGTAAAACTGGCCTGTCACAGGAAAATGGTGACTTCTGCGTTTTTTGCCACCTTTGGGAGTTGCTGCTGAGCCGGTCTCACCACACAATATCTGTAATTGCTGCTTGTAGAAGGCAAACAGACCATCTCCTCTGATACAGGAGCACAGGCAGCCGTGCTAAATACTGAATTTGCTGGCTTACACTTGGCCTCAGTTACTGCAGCTGAAAGTGCCAAGATAGTGAGACCTGCCCACTGCCTTCCCTACCTGTCCATAGGAATATATCTGTGCTGACATTTCAGGGAGGCTTTGGCACACCGTGCTCTATCTTCCCTTTGCAAATCTACCCATATCCTACTTTGATGAACTGTCTATTGAAGAAAGATCTGCCTTATACCTTTTTTATTATCTTACTGAATATGAAAAAATAATTCCCTAAGAATGAATTTCCTGCCTTGAAAGTATTCAAATTAAAATATTTTGCAAAGTGTCCTGGTTTCAGTTAGGACAGAGTTATTTTTCCTCCTTGTAGCTGGTAGAGTGCTATGTTTTGGATTAGGATGAGAAGAGTGCTGATAACATGCTGATGTTTTAATTGCTGCAGAGCAGTGCTTACACTAAGCCAAGGACTTTTCAGCTCCTCACTCTGTCCTGCCAGCGGGCAGGCTGGAGGGGGGGGGGGGGGGGGGGGCCGCACCGGGGGGGGGGGGCCCCCCCCGGACCGCGGCCCCAACCAGGCCAAAGGGGTATTCCAGACCATTTGACGTCATGCTGAAAAATATATAGGGGTGGCTAGCCAGGGTGGGGGGCTGGCTCTCGGGGTTGGGCTGGGCATCGGTCAGCAGGTGGTGAGCAATTGCATTGTGCATCACTTGTTTGTACATATTATTATTATTATTTTCTATCTTAATAAACTGTCTTTATCTCAACCCACAGGCTTCACTTTCCCGTTTCTCTCCCCCATCCCAGAGAGGGAGGGGGGAGGGTGAGCGAACGGCTGTGTGGTATTTAGCTGCCGGCTGGGTTAAACCACAACATAAAGATAATATAGATATCTATCTATATTATATATAACTGTTGAAATTTTTCAAAGCAATACTAAAGGTTAAAAAAACTTAAGTATTTTAACCAAGAATCTCTTATAAGTCACCATCCCTGGAGGTAAAAGACATGTAGATGTGGTGCTTAGGGACATGGTTTAGTGATAGACTTGGCAGTGATAGGTTAACAGTTGCATTTGATGACCTTAGAAGTGTTTTCCAACCCAAATGATTCTACAATTCTATTCTATGATTAACAGTAAACATATATGCATATAGTAAATTCAAGACTATTATGTAAGATAACCAAAATAGCAGACACTTTGCCATATGGAAACAAAGCTCTATAAAATTACCATACATTCCATAAGAATTAAAATATATGAAAATATTTTCAGTAGGCATACAACCACACAAAGTTGCTAAAAATGTGGGAAGAAAATCAAATTCAAAAACAATCAAAATTAAAGTTTACTCAAATTGTACGTACCATTTTTTTAGCGTAACAATACAAAAGCATCTCAAAAATTCCAAATTTCCAAAAATTTTCATAAATTATGCCTCACTACTGGCATCCAGTACCCTAGCAGTACATCTTTGCTTCTGAGTGTTTCAGAACTTGAATTTTCTCATCTTTTTCTTAATTAAAACTCACTAAAATTGTTTAAATTATGTATGAGGGATTGTTTCTTTAAAGAAAAGCATCCTGCATACAGACTTCTACATTTTCATTTTTACTCAGTTCTATCTTTGAGTGCATCAAAACATTTCTAAGCATATTACGCTCAGTGCAATTTTAGTCTAATAAAATATTAGGACAGAAGATGGCTGACTGTATGACTATCAATACAGATACTAGTGGAAACATTCACTCTAGATCTGAAAGCAGAGCAAGTACAGGCAGAAAGAGAATGTCCAAATATATATATATAGTAATATAATTTTTAATTTTGCTAATTCCCCTGAGCATGGAACATTTCACTGACCTATATAGCCTTGAAATGGAGGTCTAAAATATTTTATTGATTTACTTATTTTTATAGATCCAATCGTATATAAAGTTCTTTATTCACTGACTGCTTCATTGAAACAAATAGACTTTTTTTTTCCAGAATTCAGTGCACATCTTCAAATTAAATTAGTTACATATTTAATTCATTCATATTTCTTAAAATATTGTGTTTTTTTTTTTTTTTTTTTTTGCTTTGTAGATACAATTGGGTTTAAAAAATGGAGAAGGCCTGAAGAAGAAAAACTTTACTGAAGTTAGTTATGGCATCAACAGTCACTAAAGAAATCATATCTAAATCATTCAAATCATATAATTCAAATGAAAGAAAAAGTTCTACAGTGCTATTCTTTATACAGATATATATATATATTTTTTTAAAAAGTCAAATTCTGTGGTATCCTCTTAGTGCATAATTTTATTGGAATTAATAGAGATATGCTACCTCACTCCAGATATCATTTTCAGGAAGAAAGTGATTCTACAGCTCTCATACTTTAAAGAAAGAAAAGAACTATATTTACAAATATAAGAAATGACCTGCTGGCTTTAAGTGTTTCTACTATTTGTAGCAGCATATCAAGTAAAAAAATAGAGTAAATATTAACTATTGCTAAAGATCAAAGCAAAAACCCAGATTTAAAACTGAAATGTTTCTGATGTCTTAATGCAGGAAGCAAAGGAGTGTTTAGTTCAAAGTATATGTGAACAATGGAATGCATTAACTCAGATTTTGTAGTGAAACGTATGGAAGCATACATTACATCTTAAACAGCTAAAGAGGCAAAAGTGAAAATGCATTTCTAGAACACACTGTCTTCATTGCAGAATTGCAGAAAAACAGGAAACATGTTTCAAGCACAACACAATACAGCAGAATTGGATTGTGGAATACAGAATGAAGCAGGTTAAGTCTTATTTCTTTAAGAATTCTTCAATTCCCATGATACTTAGGATCTGTATTTTTTATGCACTCTAGCTCTAAATGACATTTGTATATGTTTTATGCACGCAGGAATGTAGAGTAAAGCTCTCAATTTATAATTAACTTTGTTATAAAACTTAGTAATTTCTAATTTGTATCAATACAAATCAAAAACTTTTGTTCCAGAAATTTGGAGATATATATATATATCAGAGAAATAGCACACATAATTGCAGACCACCAAGTATTCATCAAGGCTCCAAATTTTCTGCACATGAGAGAGAGAGAGGAAAGAGAGAAGAGAGAGAGGAAAGAGAGAAGAGAGA